>JAVRXN010000014.1:7171315-8371315 GCA_033556935.1 Timema podura | reverse complement strand
CGGTGTGGGGTAGCGGACCATTTACGTGAGTTTATACCTATAGTTGGCGGGATTCCCGCCAGGCGCGCGATTTAATATTCAATTCGGGAGAATGAGGCGGCCAAAAGTATTTATTAACAATGTGGTATGAAACGTATTGTTGTCCACACAAATTACTTGTACAACTACTTCAATAGCTTACAAAAATTCAAAGAAAGAAAATATTTATACTGATTTTAATTAATGTTGAAAAACTACAATTTTATTTTAGCTATAATCTTCTATTAGTTTACATTTTAGGGTTTAAGGATTTAAAGACACCAAAAGACGACCTCTAAGTTTCCAATTGAACCGAAATAAAATAATTATTTTGGTACAAGAGCGCGTACTTTATTAAATTTACATTGTTGGCTCAAAGCTGTATTTAAAAAAAATTATAATTTCAAAATTAACTAGTTTAGAGTGAATATTTTACTATATTTTGTATTTATATGTACTCAATTTACTTATTTATTATATTTTGGTAATATTTCAGGGTAGACCTTAAAGGTCTAAACATAAGAAACGGAACAATACGACTTGGACTCGAAAGCAGAAGACTTGTCATCAAAGAATTTACCTTCGATATAGCTTACGATGAACTAGGTAATTAAATTTTACACGCAACATATTTGACTTATTTGAATTTAAAAGATAATCCACAGTTTTGTTGTCTTCAAACGTTTTATTTTCACATTTAGTAATTATTTGCAACTGCTATTATTGTTGGCATAGCACGCGAAAAAAACAACAATAAGAGTAAAAAAAAACCTACAACATAACTGATTTGTACGTTCACTAAATCCAATTTATATTAATATTCAGTATTTTATATTCGATGGAGTCGAGAGTAGCAATGGTCTAATGAACTCAGAATTGAGAGGTAGTTTTAATTCTATCGGTTGTATTTATAAATAGTAACCACATTGAACTTTTCCATCCTTTTACAAGGCAAATAATGGTGTACACTTAAATTTATCAGACTTATCTTGACACATTACACTTAGATAGGCTTATGAGATGGAGTCAGTGTAATCCGTCAAATCCGCAAGGTAGACTGCCATCTTTAAAGATAAAGGAAGTTTACACTATTAGAAATATTAAGTTCTCTAAATGTTATTTTTTGTCATTGATAGCCTATGCTGAAATAAAACCTTACTTTACTTGATAAATCAGCATTCATTATATATAACATTGAGTCATAAAATAATGTTTTTTTAGGCACACGATTATTTTGATATTAAAGGTAAAGGTTATTGTCATCATTATCTATTTATATTCTGCTTTGATTTAAAATGTAAGGATTGGGAGTATGTAACTTCACAGGAATGGAAAGCTATTGTAATTAAAGTAAACTTTACTAGCTAGCTAAATATTATGATATTTAATAATTACGGAAGTTGTGAGACTTATTAAATTTTAAGTACTCTTATCTTGTTTTTTATGATTGGTAAGAATTTAAAAGCTATATTAAAAAAATCTCACTTTCATATTGACGACAGTATCAATAATGCAATTTCCCGAGGCAGTTAGTAATGTTAATCCAGGGATATCACTGGGACGTCTTTATAGATTATAAGTTCTTAGAACGTCAAATGGACGTCTCAGAAAACTGTCGTACATACCCGAAATGGACATCCTCTGATAATGTTTTTTAAAATGAAATGTTCTTAGAAGCTATCAAACAGGCTATTTGCATAGATTTTTAAAAAATATAAATTAGATGTCTCTAAAAGGCTTAAGCTACCCTCATCTAGATTTTGTTACAAAATCAAATCCTCTAAAAAATTGTTTGGAATGGATCTTCTCCCCAGCAAGTTTTTGAAATTTGGTAGCGCCCCTCGAAACCATTTAGAGTGTTCCTCAACTGGATATAGTTTTAAAATTAGATACCTATTGAAACTATTTAGAGTGATGTTCTCCTGGCAAATATCAATCTAGAAGCGATTTTATAGTGATCATTCCTGGTGAATTTTTGAAAATGTAATGTTTTTAAGATTTATTTAGGGGGCAATTATTATTAGTGGCAAATTTTTGAAATGTGGGTGCCTCTAGAAACTATTTAAAATGGCTTTCACCTGGTAAGTATTAAAACATTGGATGCCTCTAGGAGGTGCATTGAATTTGCTGCAAGGTCATATTTCAGCTTCATATTCGAGAATAGAAATGAATATAGAGGGGATGAAGGTGGAAGGGGAATTCCGGTTGCATCACCGCCGGTTACAGAGCTTCAGGAAGTACCACGACGTCACTACTGATAGTGTTTGTTTGACGTTCCAGCTGCAGTTCGATGGTCTTGTGGGAGGGGGCGTCGCCGGGCGTCTCGTCAACAGATTGATCAACGAGCTGGCGGATACCATAATGAGGGAGTCTAAACCTTACGTCGTTGAGGCTATCAGTAGTGCCGTAATAAACAACGTCAACGACCTTATTCTCGGACTCACGCTTCGAGATATACTAGAGTGGATCAGAAACTTTTTGCCAATCTACCAAGGGCAACATTATCTTCTGTAGTCGGAAAAAAATAACATATTTGACTTTTGAGTTTTGACTGTGGTATGATAGAATATTTGCCTGTTTTGAATGCTGGAAATAAAAACAATTGAATGAAAAAAATGGGCGCTTTGAATAAACCTCTTTCCTACTTAAATGTCCACCTTCTTCAAGTTCTTAGATGGTGTGCAAGAACCAAACTGAGCGGAACAAAAGGTTGAGTCGAGTAGAAGGTGAATGGATTTCAAATCTAATTTGAGGCGGTGACCTGGTGGTCTAGGGTGCAGGGTGTCGGACTTCTGTGCTGGGGGTCCGGGTTCAATCCTCGGTCCTGCACAGATCTATCCGATTGCCAAAACACCTTCACCTCTGACAAGACGTGTATTAATCACAACTCATGAATGTTTGGAATGCCTGGCCTCCACCGTGGTTCGGATCCCACGTTAAACTGTAGTCCTCCATTTCATCTCACAATCACCCTACCATTACACATTAGCGTAAGTGCGTATAACCCAAACGGGTAGTAAGACGTGGTGCTAATAATAATAATACTTTGAGGCAAATAAATGCACCCGTATTTAGACGATAAATTAAAGTTTACTGATAGCTAGAACAATCTTTTTTTCAATGTTAATCAGATGATATTGTTAAATAGGTACTTCTCATTCCTCAATACAAACTGATTTATACGCAGTTGATTTATTCTATTGTCTTAAAGTAAAACATGAGGACTAAGTTTATATAAGATAAGATACACAGATTTTGCAATCGATTGTTGTGGCCAAAAGTTTGTCAACACTTTTATTTATGCTCGTAATTGAACTTATCACTTTTATCTAAGATATTTCACAAAACCTTCCATAATATTTCAAATATGTAACCTGATTTATCATTCACATGATTGTTTTAACTTAATAATTACTATGGCATCAGACTTTGCAATAATATAGGTCAATGTATCAATCGTTTCGACTAGGCTACATTCCAGCGAGATTTAATTTCAATATAGTGTGATGAGAACATTTAATAACCCAACTAGAATAGTACAAAGCAGTTATATTTTAATACGAAGACAGCCAAACGTGTTTTTTTTAAATTAAATAATAAGTAGAGTAATGATGTTAATTGCATAGCCCAGAAGCAGATCCTGCCAGACGTCGATGAGAGGTTAGCGTGAAAATGGATATTTTGAAGGAGGCTGTGTTTCAGGTTAGGGATTGATTTTGATGGAGGTGTCTCAGGTTGAATGGCTAGCTTACGTTCTGGTGGCCATGAATTTTCGAACCCCCTAACGACGGAGAGTGGGTTAATTATTAAGTAAAACCAATAGGGAATTGAACACCGTCCTTTTTAATCATCGTCAAACCAAGGTCATCTTATAGACGGTTCTGATGGTACAACAGACAATAATATGAATTAACCTTTACGTCAGTTAAATAAATGTAATAACCAAGTTTACACATCTGATTTTATACATCAAGACTTGACTGTGTTCTGCAGGTGTCACTTTTGTCAGACATAAATACAACAGATAATAAATATATTTAAAATAATTATATTGATATATTGAAATAATATCAGTGTTGTCAATATTGTTTTCGAAAGTGTTCCTGTCAAAGTCATACAACCGCATTGCCCTTGCAATATACAAAGGAAACATACATAATTTTTGCTAGTGACGTCAGTAAAGGCAATGTGTTATACTAATTAAATTTCATTAATTTTGTTTTTATCATGAATACACTATTTTTTTTTTACTAAATAATTTTGTTACTGTAGTTAGGTTATTAAATTAGGTCATGTGTTCTTATTTCAACCTTGACAATAAAGAAAAACAAAACAAAAAAATTGTCCAAGCTGAATGATGTAGACAGTTCTTAGCTCTCAGTCACAAACAATAATAATTTATCTCAATTGTTGACCTTTTTACATTTTTCAAGCATGTGAAAGGACTACACTATTAAAGAAGAGATTATACTTTTGAAACCTTATCTTGATTCATCCAAACAATGTTCTTCAAATAATGTTGAAGTATATTTAAATAACCGGTGACATTTTTTCAAGTGATTTATAACACATCACGCGGAATACATTCTAGTATTCAATTTATCGTTTCTCAAATTTCAATAAGCATTCCAAGAATTGTAATAACTTCTTTCGCAGACTTATGTAAGTTGGATAGAGTTTTATTGTTCAAGTATTCAATATTTTATTTTTATATATCAGCCATTTTGTTAGTGTAGTTTATTTTATATTAATATAAAGTTTTTTTAATATAAAATATATTATTTCGAATTTTTTATATTGATAAAATTTCAAAGAAACGATATATATGTATATATATTTGAACTAGCATTCCAAGACTCCTCGTGTGATCTTATAGGTCTTGAATTGTGATCAGAGAATGTAAAATATTGTTATAGTTAAAAAAATCTTTTAAATACAACAATAAAAATAAAAATCTGTTCTTGGGTTGAAATATACTTATGATAAATGCTAATATATTGTAAAACTATGCTTTTAACATGATTTACATAAAAACAAATTATATAATACCAGTAAACCCTTGCGAAATTTTCACACATTCAACCTTCCTCCCCCCCAAAATAATTTAGTATTTTGTTGGATTGTTAAAATTAAATACTCAGCGAAGTGTATACATACACAAAATAGCAAAGAGAGTTTATTTTCGGTAATTGATATAAAACTATTGTTAGATTTTTCTTTTAACTTAAATTTTAAACAAACAATGTGTTTTAACCTAAACTGAGTTTGTCTATGTCAGAAGTCGGTAGAAAAATCCTATCCACTGATATCTTATTCATCGCTGTAGGTTTTGAATTAGTTGAGGGATGTTGACAACAGAAATAATATATAGGATAGGATTAATATAATATATTTTTTAGTGTTTAGTCAATTAATTAACTGAGGATCGAGAATATCATAAGGAGGAAACAAATAAGTAAAAATTATACATTTATTATCCTAAAAATTCGATTGTTGTTTCAGTTATTGTTGTTTAGGATCCCCTTACGTTCAAATGCTTTAGAAAAAAAGATGGGAATACTTTTATTTTGGATTCTAATCTTTTGTTTTCTCACCACTTCTCACCACCCGTTCGTGTTTTAAATACGAATATTGTGTTAAGAATGAGAAAAGGTTGAGCTTAGAGGAGGTGTATCCGAATTTGCTTGGAGGGAAGGTGCGGAACAGTTTAGAAAAAAAAAATTACCCTCAATACGTCCGACCGGTATTAGAACACTTGATATACCCATGTATTGTTTTATCTTTTAATACTAACCTTAACAATGGCATAC
Source organism: Timema podura (assembly GCA_033556935.1). Lineage (NCBI taxonomy): Eukaryota > Metazoa > Arthropoda > Insecta > Phasmatodea > Timematidae > Timema > Timema podura. The sequence continues at coordinate 8,365,487 of JAVRXN010000014.1, read as the reverse complement.
TCTTATAATCCTTATTTCATAGATTAAGACACTAAATAAATAGTGCGTAACTGTGGGTTGGAAGATAATATTAGTTAAAGCCTGTATTTTTACAGTTTTTTTTTAAATAGCAAAACACGTGTTTGCTCCAAATAAATAGAATATTGCTTCAGAAGATATCTTTAGTTACTTTTATACACACGGCAATATCAACACCATTATAGTGTATAGTATTTTATATATCTTTATTTTTTCCTAATTTAATATTTAATATACAATTTCTTCCTTTTTGTTTTTTTTGTAATTTTTTTGTTTCGAAACGGATGTATATAGAACTTAGACTAATATTTTTTATTTGTTGTGTTGGGGATATGTAAAATAATAAAGAAACATTTATTTGTGGTTATTTTACATATATTTACTTTTATTTATTTCTACTTTCTCAATGTAATGACTTCGGTTTTATTTAATTTATTTATTTAATCACACACTGCAAAAAAAATGTTCTGTTCTGTCTCTAATAAAACAGCGATAATTTGTAAATTTAATCATTTGAATATATAAATTTATTTTTACTAAAAAGTATTTTTTTTAAATAAAAACTACAACAATACCTAAATTAACTCATTTTCCCTTCCATCCCATCAAAAATGCGAGTGTTGTAGATATTTGAATGGTTCCAGTTGAGTGACCGTCTTTTCTTCAGGATCGCCATGAAGCTCCTTACGATGGTCACGTCGTTGCTGGTGTTGGCGACAGTCGACCGATGCCACTCGTCCTCCTTCCAGACCTCAGGACAGCTGCTTTCCTACGCCAGGTCCTTGACACAGGAGCGGCTCTGTGAGTCTTCTTCAATAAACATACCCCCCCCCCCGGACCGATCACCAAATACACAGCAAACAGTATCGACACGTGATACGATCAACACAGTTTCCTTTAGTGACGTAATATCGTAACCGTGAGGGTGGAACCGAGGGGTGAGGGGTACAGGAAGGGAGTATTCCTCCCTCCCTGGAAATAATTTCCCCCCACCCCCTCTTCCGGAATTAATTTGCTCACTCTGGATTTATTTCACTTCCCCTCTAATATTTCTTTATTATTAAAATGAAATATGACCTTGTATCAAACTCCAAATTGCTTTAGTAGGTTTCTAATTTTTTTTTTTAATTATTGGGAAGAAAAAGTCCAAATAATTTCTATAGGTATTTAATTTTCAAAATATTTCAGGCGAATATCACTCTAAATGGCTTTTAGAGGCATCCGATTAAAAAAAAATACTCGTAGGGAGCCACTTCAAATAACTTCTATACACATATGATATTTAAAAAAGTCAAGAAAGGACCACTCTATTTGAATAATTCTAAAAGCATACCATTTTAAAAAATGTGTTGGGGGGAATACCACATTCAATAGTTTTTAAGGGTATTCGATGGCCATTCCAAATAGCTTTTAAACGTATCCAATCTTAAAAATTTGCTGGTGTAAGGACCACCTCAAATAGATTTAGAGGCTTCAAAAATTTCAAAAAATTGTCGAAGAATGACTTCTTCAAATAGCCTCTGGGCGTGTTCAAATTTCAAAAAACAATTCGGGGGAGCACTGTTTTAATAGCTTCTAAAAGAATATAATTTTCAATAAATCTCCGAAGGAAGACCAATATAAATAGCTTCTAGGAGCATTTTCTAACGTTAACTGGGGGAGACGAGGTTAGAAAGTCCCCAAAAAAACTTTTTTATGCTTGCTCCCCCAGCCCCCCTTCTTACACAAACAAATGTCCACCCCTACTATATAAAATAACAATTTTCTTATTTCTTAGGGTTTAGAAGTAAGTCTTAAAACTATGTCATAAACTTACGATTTTGAAACACATCCCCCCAACAAAATTAAATTACCCGCCTCGGTGGCGTAGTTGGCTAACGCGCCGGTCGTGTTGAGCCAGACCACCGAGGACGGGGAGATCGAGGTTCGAATCTCGGTCGGGTGAACTGGGGTGGTTTTTCCTAAATGGTTTTCCACTCTCCCTCCACGCAAATGCGAGTTCACTTCCTCTAAATTCAACCTTCCCAATTCCTAATCCATTAGTGTAATTAGTACTTTATAACCCGAACGGGTAGTAAGACGCGGTGCTAAATAAAAAATAAGTAATTTTTTTTTATCCCTATGCCCTTGAGAAACAGTATTATTATCGATAGTTTTTTTCAATATCTGAAAGAATTTATAAATACAGGCCTAGCCTCTACTGTGTGAAATAATTAGCATTTAATTTAAGTGACTATTGATTTGAACAAACACCGCCTTAAATAATAGTAGTAATTAATTAAAATAAATTCTGACACATTTCAAAACATCTTTATGTGAGTGACGCACACATGGTCACGTGGCTAGTAGTATTTTAGACAAACTGTTTCTCAAGTATGTTTTAGGAAAGATAACAAAATATATCATCCCACCCTCCAGGATGAGCTCACCATTACAGAGCTAGTGTCTACATAAATTATGCAAGGTCCATCTATTTAATAAGGGCCTGCATGTGTGAACTAAATTAATATTTGCAAACGAGTAAACTATTTAAAAAAAAGTCAGTCGATTAGATTTTATATTAAAGATGACTCTACCTTAAAGCACAAAATATTGAGGGCGGGGGGGGGGGGAAGGAGGCACGGGGGAAGTGTCGACCATGATTATTCACCCTTTAGTGAACCCGCTCCCTTATATTTTTCGTTCCAGTGACGTACTACGAAGAGTTGGCAGCACTGACTACGCACCGCGCGTCCATCAACGACAACCTGAAAGCGCTGCTGGAGAAGCTGAGGGCTAGTATGGGATCCCCTAACGAGGATCTGGGGATCCCCGCTCTGGAACCCCTCACACTGACCAACATAGACGTCAACATCCAAGAAGAAGGCGTAGAGTACGTTCCAACTCAATGTCGCCAACTTAAACATTTCGTATTCCCATTAGTGAGGCAAAAAAATAATCTGGAGGCAAAAAAAATAATCAAATAACGGGTAGCAAGGTTTCCTAGACGGTCTGAACTTTTTCTCTTCAACGATAGCTTATTTGTAGTTTTTGTATCGTTTTCTTAAGGCTGTTACATGGGGAGGGCGTTTTATGCGTTTGGAAATCCCGCATTTTTGAAGAAGTGGTTTTATATTTTAAAATTTGGTTTCCACCAAAATGTAGGCGAAAGATATCAACAGGTCCCTATCTAGCTTTAAAGTTTAAATTTTAAGTTTAAATTTATTTAATAAAAATTCAACTATGTTTTACGCCAATATTTGTACTTCTGAGACTAAAGTAAAACGATAGAGACCTAGAACTAGCCGTCCTCCATCAAATAAAGTCTTGTTTTGATTGGGTCACAACAGAAAAATTGAAGCAAATTTGGGATTGTTTTTTAAAGTTTTATATAAGTTACCAGACTATTTTTAAACTTTAAACTCTTTAACTGGTCAAAACTTAAGCCTAAATTTTGTTGAAAACCATTTTAAGAAATATCAAACCACTTCGTAAATAATCCAGGATTTCGAAACAGCTGCAACGCTTTCAGTGCTCCCCCCTGTAACACCCTTTTAAAGTAATCAAGCGGGTAAGGCTAGTAAATGCTCTGATACTATTTTATAGGAGATTTTGAAAACACTGTCTAATATATTGGTCATTTCAGTGAACGAAACTACTTTAAATTATCACCAACAGCAGGGGCGCACCCAAGACAAATCCCTTCCATCCCCTCACATAGCCCCGGACCCCAAATAACTTTTAACATAAACGTAGATCATATGAAGTGCAATTAAAAGATAGAGCACAAAATGTGCCCAATACATAGACTTCATTTTATGACAGACCTCACGACCATGATATCAAAAAATATGTACAGTAATGGACATTAAAAAAATGCCCCTGAAATTCACAATTAAAAAAAAATTAGCTTAAATACCTCATATACAAGGCCATAACCAATTAAATTTTAAATCTATACTGCCAGTTTTCCTAAAAACTTTACTTTATGTTAAATTTAGAAAATCCTATATACATTTGAAAGCTGTAATTGGCTAATTTATAGAGAGCAAAACGTTATCAAAATATTTATATAGTTATTTTTTTATACATGCTATGATTATTTTTCTACGAACTACAGAGTAATGTATGAATTTAGCATATTTGTGTTATTTATTATTAGAGCTAGAAACTATAAACGAAAAAAGGTCATTAACTGGAATTACATTATTTAAATAGTCGGCCCAAAGCGCTCATAAAGAATAACTTCAAATAACTTCTTGAGGTAATTAATATTCAAACATTTTCTTGGACTCTAGCGGCTAGGGACACATCCTATGAGTTCATTCTGGCTACACCACTGATTTATGCCTCAGTAAATGTTTAGGGCCACCCTTTCCCATCTCTAGACAATTACCTTCACAGCCCAATGTTCCACCTATGTCCATCTCTAGACAGTTCCCCTCACAGCCCAATGTTCCACCCCTGTCCATCTCTAGACAGTTACCTTCACAGCCCAATGTTCCACCTATGTCCATCTCTAGACAGTTCCCCTCACAGCCCAATGTTCCACCCCTGTCCATCTCTAGACAGTTACCTTCACAGCCCAATGTTCCACCTATGTCCATCTCTAGACAGTTCCCCTCACAGCCCAATGTTCCACCCCTGTCCATCTCTAGACAGTTCCCCTCACAGCCCAATGTTCCACCCCTGTCCATCTCTAGACAGTTCCCTTCACAGCCCAATGTTCCACCTATGTCCATCTCTAGACAGTTCCCCTCACAGCCCAATGTTCCACCCCTGTCCATCTCTAGACAGTTACCTTCACAGCCCAATGTTCCACCCCTGTCCATCTCTAGACAGTTCCCCTCACAACCCAATGTTCCACCCCTGTCCATCTCTAGACAGTTCCCCTCACAGTCCAATGTTCCACCCCTGTCCATCTCTAGACAGTTCCCCTCACAGTCCAATGTTCCAAACCTGTCCATCTCTAGACAGTTCCCCTCACAGACCAATGTTCCACCCCTGTCCATCTCTAGACAGTTCCCCTCACAACCCAATGTTCCACCCCTGTCCATCTCTAGACAGTTCCCCTCACAGTCCAATGTTCCACCCCTGTCCATCTCTAGACAGTTCCCCTCACAGTCCAATGTTCCACCCCTGTCCATCTCTAGACAGTTCCCCTTACAGCCCAATGTTCCACCCCTGTCCATCTCTAGACAGTTCCCCTCACAGTCCAATGTTCCACCCCTGTCCATCTCTAGACAGTTCCCCTCACAACCCAATGTTCCACCCCTGTCCATCTCTAGACAGTTCCCCTCACAGTCCAATGTTCCACCCCTGTCCATCTCTAGACAGTTCCCCTCACAGTCCAATGTTCCACCCCTGTCCATCTCTAGACAGTTCCCCTCACAGACCAATGTTCCACCCCTGTCCATCTCTAGACAGTTCCCCTCACAACCCAATGTTCCACCCCTGTCCATCTCTAGACAGTTCCCCTCACAACCCAATGTTCCACCCCTGTCCATCTCTAGACAGTTCCCCTCACAGTCCAATGTTCCACCCCTGTCCATCTCTAGACAGTTCCCCTCACAGTCCAATGTTCCACCCCTGTCCATCTCTAGACAGTTCCCCTTACAGCCCAATGTTCCACCCCTGTCCATCTCTAGACAGTTCCCCTCACAACCCAATGTTCCAAACCTGTCCATCTCTAGACAGTTCCCCTCACAGCCTAATGTTCCACCCCTGTCCATCTGTAGACAGTTACCTTCACAGCCCAATGTTCCACCCCTGTCCATCTGTAGACAGTTACCTTCACAGCCCAATGTTCCACCCCTGTCCATCTCTAGACAGTTCCCCCACAACCCAATGTTCCACCCCTGTCCATCTATAGACAGTTCCCCTCACAGTCCAATGTTCCACCCTGTCCATCTCTAGACAGTTCCCCTCACAGCCCAATGTTCCACCCCTGTCCATCTCTAGACAGTTCCCCTCACAGCCCAATGTTCCACCCCTGTCCATCTCTAGACAGTTCCCCTCACAACCCAATGTTCCACCCCTGTCCATCTCTAGACAGTTCCCCTCACAGACCAATGTTCCACCCCTGTCCATCTCTAGACAGTTCCCCTCACAACCCAATGTTCCACCCCTGTCCATCTCTAGACAGTTCCCTCACAGCCTAATGTTCCACCCCTGTTCATCTCTAGACAGTTACCTTCACAGCCCAATGTTCCACCCCTGTCCATCTCTAGACAGTTCCCCTCACAACCCAATGTTCCACCCCTGTCCATCTCTAGACAGTTCCCCTTACAACCCAATGTTCCACCCCTGTCCATCTCTAGACAGTTCCCCTTACAACCCAATGTTCCACCCCTGTCCATCTCTAGACAGTTCCCCTCACAGACCAATGTTCCACCCCTGTCCATCTCTAGACAGTTCCCCTCACAACCCAATGTTCCACCCCTGTCCATCTCTAGACAGTTCCCCTCACAGCCTAATGTTCCACCCCTGTTCATCTCTAGACAGTTACCTTCACAGCCCAATGTTCCACCCCTGTCCATCTCTAGACAGTTCCCCTCACAACCCAATGTTCCACCCCTGTCCATCTGTAGACAGTTCCCCTCACAGCCCAATGTTCCACCCTGTCCATCTGTAGACAGTTCCCTTCACAGCCCAATGTTCCACCCCTGTCCATCTCTAGACAGTTCCCCTCACAACCCAATGTTCCACCCCTGTCCATCTCTAGACAGTTCCCCTCACAACCCAATGTTCCACCCTGTCCATCTATAGACAGTTACCTTCACAGCCTAATGTTCCACCCCTGTCCATCTCTAGACAGTTCCCCTCACAACCCAATGTTCCACCGTTGTCCATCTCTAGACAGTTCCCCTTACAACCCAATGTTCCACCCCTGTCCATCTCTAGACAGTTCCCCTCACAACCCAATGTTCCACCCCTGTCCATCTCTAGACAGTTCCCCTTACAACCCAATGTTCCACCCCTGTCCATCTCTAGACAGTTCCCCTCACAGCCCAATGTTCCACCCCTGTCCATCTCTAGACAGTTCCCCTCACAACCCAATGTTCCACCCCTGTCCATCTGTAGACAGTTCCCCTCACAGCCCAATGTTCCACCCCTGTCCATCTGTAGACAGTTCCCTTCACAGCCCAATGTTCCACCCCTGTCCATCTCTAGACAGTTCCCCTCACAGCCCAATGTTCCACCCCTGTCCATCTCTAGACAGTTCCCCTTACAACCCAATGTTCCACCCCTGTCCATCTCTAGACAGTTCCCCTCACAGCCCAATGTTCCACCCCTGTCCATCTCTAGACAGTTCCCCTCACAACCCAATGTTCCACCCCTGTCCATCTCTAGACAGTTCCCCTTACAGCCCAATGTTCCACCCCTGTCCATCTGTAGACAGTTCCCCTCACAGCCCAATGTTCCACCCCTGTCCATCTCTAGACAGTTCCCTTTACAACCCAATGTTCCACCCCTGTCCATCTGTAGACAGTTCCCCTCACAGCCCAATGTTCCACCCCTGTCCATCTGTAGACAGTTCCCCTCACAGCCCAATGTTCCACCCCTGTCCATCTGTAGACAGTTCCCCTCACAACCCAATGTTCCACCCCTGTCCATCTCTAGACAGTTCCCCTCACAACCCAATGTTCCACCCCTGTCCATCTCTAGACAGTTCCCCTCACAACCCAATGTTCCACCCCTGTCCATCTCTAGACAGTTCCCCTTACAACCCAATGTTCCACCCCTGTCCATCTCTAGACAGTTCCCCTCACAGCCCAATGTTCCACCCCTGTCCATCTGTAGACAGTTCCCCTCACAGCCCAATGTTCCACCCCTGTCCATCTGTAGACAGTTCCCTTCACAGCCCAATGTTCCACCCCTGTCCATCTCTAGACAGTTCCCCTCACAGCCCAATGTTCCACCCCTGTCCATCTCTAGACAGTTCCCCTCACAACCCAATGTTCCACCCCTGTCCATCTCTAGACAGTTCCCCTCACAGCCTAATGTTCCACCCCTGTCCATCTATAGACAGTTACCTTCACAGCCTAATGTTCCACCCCTGTCCATCTCTAGACAGTTCCCCTCACAGCCTAATGTTCCACCCCTGTCCATCTCTAGACAGTTCCCCTCACAACCCAATGTTCCACCCCTGTCCATCTCTAGACAGTTCCCCTCACAACCCAATGTTCCACCCCTGTCCATCTCTAGACAGTTCCCCTCACAACCCAATGTTCCACCCCTGTCCATCTCTAGACAGTTCCCCTTACAACCCAATGTTCCACCCCTGTCCATCTCTAGACAGTTCCCCTCACAACCCAATGTTCCACCCCTGTCCATCTCTAGACAGTTCCCCTCACAGACCAATGTTCCACCCCTGTCCATCTCTAGACAGTTCCCCTCACAACCCAATGTTCCACCCCTGTCCATCTCTAGACAGTTCCCCTCACAACCCAATGTTCCACCCCTGTCCATCTCTAGACAGTTCCCCTCACAGCCCAATGTTCCACCCCTGTCCATCTCTAGACAGTTCCCCTCACAACCCAATGTTCCACCCCTGTCCATCTCTAGACAGTTCCCCTCACAACCCAATGTTCCACCCCTGTCCATCTCTAGACAGTTCCCCTCACAACCCAATGTTCCACCCTGTCCATCTCTAGACAGTTCCCCTCACAACCCAATGTTCCACCCCTGTCCATCTGTAGACAGTTCCCCTCACAGTCCAATGTTCCACCCCTGTCCATCTCTAGACAGTTCCCCTTACAGCCCAATGTTCCACTATGTTCCAGTATAACAGGAGTTGTACCCACCATCGCTATACACAATCTGTCCACTTTCGTCCTGGAAGAAATCAACGTGAACGCCCTGGCTCTGAAGGCGACCTTCGGGGTGTCCGTTTCCCGGGTGACCTGTGACGGGACTTACGACATCACCGGGGTCGTCGGGAACTTGATACCCGCCTGGGGCAATGGACCATTCACGTGAGTTCCCGTTCAACGGGCTTAGTGGTCAGAGGGGCCGACCTCAAGTCTAGGGTAGTGATTCTCAACCTGGGATACGCGAACATAAGATAGTGATGTGTGCTCATTTAAACCTAATCCGAAAATCTAAATAGCAAATTTGAATTTGAACAAAATCGAAAAAACCGGTACAGAAGACAGACAGACAAGCAGAGGAACAGATAGGAGTGTAATGTGATTTCTCATAACATGACGAAAAGATTTTTAGGGTGTTCGAAAACAAGGGGCTTAGGAAGCTATATGGGGTGGAGGAGGTTACATAATTATGAGTTACATATACTGTACTCGTAACAAAACATTGTGATGGGCAGGACATGCAGCGTGAATGGGAGATTCTGGAACCTTGTTCAGGGTATTGACTGGCAAATCCAATGGGAGGAGACCATTAGGAAGAACTAGACACAGATGGGAGGGTAACATTAGAATGGACCTGAAAGAGATGGGGTGTAATGAGGTGGACTGGATAGAACTAGCTCAAGATGTTGATATAGTGTTATAAGGTGGACTGGATAGAGCTAGCTTTAGATAGAGACGGTGTAGCGAGATGGACTGGATAGAATTAGATCAAGTTAGGGATAGGTTGTAATGAGTTAGACTGGATAGAAAGAACTAGCTCAATAAAAGGATAGGGTATAATGAGGTGGACTGGATAGAACTTGCTCCAGATAGAGATAGGTGGTGTACTTTTGTACTTTCGAGTTCCTAATGCCATGGAGTAGGAACATGGTTGTGTTTAAAAAGGTACGTTATGCCCAAACACTCGAAAGGAACATGTGATGATGAGATATAGATCATTCGTTTGTATGAACTTTCAGGGCCGAGATTACTGGGTTGAACGTGACCAACGGGCTGCTGCAGATTGGTTCTACTAATGGAACGCTCTTTCTGAAGAATTTGACAGTCGATTTTACTTACGATAAAATAAAGGTAAGCAGAATGTGACTGTCTATTATACTTTCCGAAATATTAAGGTAAACAGAATGTGACTGTCTATTATACTTTCCGAAATATTAAGGTAAACAGAATGTGGCGGTCTATCCTACTTTCCGAAATATTAAGGTAAGCAGAATGTGACTGTCTATTATACTTTCCGAAATATTAAGGCAAACAGAATGTGGCGGTCTATCCTACTTTCCGAAATATTAAGGTAAGCAGAATGTGACTGTCTATTATACTTTCCGAAATATTAAGGTAAACAGAATGTGGCGGTCTATCATACTTTCTGAAATATTAAGGTAAGCAGAATGTGACTGTCTATTATACTTTCCGAAATATTAAGGTAAACAGAATGTGGCGGTCTATCATACTTTCCGAAATATTAAGGTAAGCAGAATGTGACTGTCTATTATACTTTCCAGAAGCTTAAGGTAAGCTATATTCTGCTTACCTTAATCAAATAATCATGTAAATAATCGTCTGTTTTATATTTCCGTTGCAATGCATCATGGGTCGACATACAGAGTGTGAATTGCCGCGTCACTCAAAAACAGATCCTGTTCTCTATTTTCTGCGGGCGTGTGAATCAAGCTTTAAGCAGGGATCAGAACCCCTTACCCACGCGAGTCTCACCCTCTGTTTGTCTTGTTTCCTCCAGCTGCATTTCGAGGGTCTGGTGGGAGGAGGTTCTCTTGGAGAACTCGTCAACCAGATCCTGGACGACCTGGTACCAGACCTCCTGGTCCAGTTCAAACCGGACATCCTCAACTACCTCTCGAGCACCATCAAGACGTACGCCGACGATGTCCTCAAGACCATGACCGTCAGCGATCTGCTCAAGTTGATCAACGGCGGGGGCGCCGCCTCACTGTCGGCACGTCACTAACCTCTCGTGGTGGCGCACTCAGGGGGCACTACCCCCTCTTCTACTAATATCACACAATACATAATATAAAGCACTAAGGGGTCACTACCCCCTTTTATACTAATATCACACAATATATAATATAAAGCACTAAGGGGTCAAGGGGGCACTACCTCCTCTTATACTAATATCACACAATATATAATATAAAGCACTAAGGGGTCAAGGGGGCACTACCTCCTCTTATACTAATATCACACAATATATAATATAAAGCACTAAGGGGTCAAGGGGGCACTACCTCCTCTTATACTAATATCACACAATATATAATATAAAGCACTAAGGGGTCAAGGGGGCACTACCCCCTTTTATACTAATATCACACAATATATAATATAAAGCACTAAGGGGTCAAGGGGCACTACCTCCTCTTATACTAATATCACACAATATATAATATAAAGCACTAAGGGGTCAAGGGGGCACTACCTCCTCTTATACTAATATCACACAATACATAATATAAAGCACCCAGGTAGTACACCAAATAAATGCACATTTATGTGTATGTGGTGAGAGTTATACAGTCCTATTTTCATAGTAAGAGCCTTATTAGACAGCTAGAAAAGTTGCTAGATCTACTTTCACGTATCCATACGTCCAGTCGTGTGATCTCCAGCTGTCACTTTTGATAAATATTATCAATACATATAAAATAATAATATAGTAAGATGTTGTTAATGTTGACCGATAAAGAAAAAGGTGTATATCGTGTAAAAGGCCGTTCATATGAAAAATGGACTGTACCTTCTGGGCTTATGTGAAGTTCCCTAAAAAAAAAGAGATAAAAATGAGTTTATTTGTTAAAACATTAAATCCCTGTTGAGGTAATTTAAAACTACTTTAAATATAATTGCAGTTGTATGTAGCTTTTTTTAAAAATTCTTATAGGCCTCAAAATTGGTTACTAGCCTTGCTATTGAGGAGGCATAGGAATGTAGGATTATTAATAATACTTTAGAGGGGATCGAAAGGGTCTGAACCCACAAAACGCTCTAACAATTCCACCCCTCGAAATCAGTACCATGGCCCCCGTAAAGTGTTGACAATGGGCCGGAAGTATAAGCAAGGATTTAAAGACAAATTTTACCAGTTGATATTCAAAAGGTATAACACAATATGGATATTAAAAAAAATACTTCTCAAATTCCCATTTTAAGAAAAGTATAAAAAAGATTAGCTTTTATACAATATAATCCCCCCCCTTTTTTTTTCAAGCCTCGCTCACTCCCGCAATTTAATTCATGGGTGCGCTACTGACTCATTGGGAGTCGGAGTAAATATTATTAAGTGTGGACTCTTAACTGGACTAATATGTAAATAAAGTGTACAAATAGGATTGTGTGACGTGAAACAATCTAACATATTATATATATATGCTATGGGTAAAGTCCAAACCCGGATAAAGTCAATATTATCCAGATAATGTTGACGTTATCCAAAATACGTGGATAATGTCGAGTGAGAGGTGATTGAATAATGTCTTTCCAAGTTTATGCAGATAATATTTACATTATCCACCCGCACTTTTATAGTGGCAATTTCTATGGTTGAGGCTAGTTAGGTTAGGTTAGGTTAGGTTAGGTGAATTTAGCCTATGATAGATTAGTTTAAGTTAGGCTAGGTTAAGCTAGGTTAGGTTAGGTTGGGTTAGTGGAAAAAAAGCATAAAATGAGGCATTTCAACGCCACGATCCAATTTATTGTCCAATTTCGAAATATTGTTTCAAAATAAAATTCTTATTGAAACGTGCTTAAGTTTTTACAAATATTATTATTCCACATTATCCTATTCTTGCTGGCTAGTGTGTCGATATTATCCGGTTAGTTGTCGTAAAATGAGTTCAATCACTTCCTATTTCTGACTTTGTCCACTGCAACTTGCTAATAATGACATCTCCCGACTAATCTAGACATTATCCAGATTCTACACATTACCCGTAACATATTATATACTAAATAAAAAGAGTAATATAAACCTTTCCCTTTTCCTTCCTGTTGTCAACTACCGGACCACATAGTTTATATCTGTTTTTATTATTTATTTATTTGAGGGTTATAACGTGTAATTTATGAACCGATTAATTATATCAGCACACAAATTGTAATTAACCTCTACAACAGACACAACATCCAGTCCCCCGGCCGTTAATCCATTACTGTCTAAGCAGAAACCCACACTTTAACAATGATATAATTTTCCTGTCACACTGGGGATCGAACCCCGGGACCTTTAGCTCAGTAGAAAGACACGCTACCCGACTGAGCTAAGGTTTTTTTTAGCACATCGTCTTACTACCCGTTCGAGTTACACTTATTTACTAATTACGTTAATGGGCTGGGGAAAAATGGAAGGTCGAACTCAAAGTAGTTGTGCACGCATTTGCGTGGTGGAAGAGTAGAAAACTATTTAGGGAAAAAACCACCCCTCAAGCAAACCCAACAGGGATTCGAACCCCTCGATCTCCCCGTCGTCGGCAGTCGAGTCTACTGCGAGAGTAGTAGCGCGTTAGACCGACCACGCGGCCACCGATGCGGATTGGTACAAAGTTGAAGATGAAATTATTTCCGGTGGTACGCGAATAAAAAAAAAGTAGGATACCATTGGTATTAAATAAACAAGACTTTCAATATTACACACGATTTATTTGAATGATTACACCTTTGGTACTGAAGATATGATATAAAATGACAGTTTTTATGAATTTCACAGATTGATTTTCCGTGATTTTTCTCTCTTATATTTTTTAATGTACTCTATGGATTTAAGCTACCGGCACTGTTTTATTACAGAGTTCTGTAGATTTATGTTACCGGCACTGTTTTATTACAGAGTTCTGTAGATTTATGTTACCGGCACTGTTTTATTACAGAGTTCTGTAGATTTAAGCTACCGGCACTGTTTTATTACAGAGTTCTGTAGATTTATGTTACCGGCACTGTTTTATTACAGAGTTCTGTAGATTTAAGCTACCGGCACTGTTTTATTACAGAGTTCTGTAGATTTATGTTACCGGCACTGTTTTATTACAGAGTTCTGTAGATTTATGTTACCGGCACTGTTTTATTACAGAGTTCTGTAGATTTATGTTACCGGCACTGTTTTATTACAGAGTTATGTAGATTTATGTTATCGGCACTGTTCTATTACAGAGTTCTGTAGATTTATGTTACCGGCACTGTTTTATTACAGAGTTCTGTAGATTTAAGCTACCGGCACTGTTTTATTACAGAGTTCTGTAGATTTATGTTACCGGCACTGTTTTATTACAGAGTTCTGTAGATTTATGTTACCGGCACTGTTTTATTACAGAGTTCTGTAGATTTATGTTACCGGCACTGTTTTATTACAGAGTTATGTAGATTTATGTTATCGGCACTGTTCTATTACAGAGTTCTGTAGATTTATGTTATCGGCACTGTTCTATTACAGAGTTCTGTAGATTTATGTTACCGGCACTGTTTTATTACAGAGTTCTGTAGATTTATGTTACCGGCACTGTTTTAGTACTGAGTTCTGTAGATTTATGTTACTGGCACTGTTTTATTACAGAGTTCTGTAGATTTATGTTACCGGCACTGTTTTATTACAGAGTTCTGTAGATTTATGTTACCGGCACTGTTTTATTACAGAGTTCTGTAGATTTATATTACCGGCACTGTTTTAACGAACCGCGTGATGAATCGAACTGTTAATATATTTCACTGGCACTCTATTCCATGTTCTGCATAGACTTATGTCACTGGCACTGTGTATATTCATACGCGCAAGCGGCTTATATATGACCCACCCCTTGCCTCTTGGACCCCTTGTCAGCAGTGTTAAAACTAACTAATTGAAAGACTCCTGGCAACAGGTGTTGTGAAGGCTGGCTTCTTATTGGGTGGAGGGAGCCAGCGCGTCACATGCTTCTTCAAAATACAACGGAGTTGATCTTTACAAAAAAAATTTTTTTAAACGTAGTGTATTGAAATTACTTCTGAAAACGCGTGATTCTCTATGGATGAAGTATTAAAAGGATATTTTATATACAGTTTATTAAAGAAAAATACACTTCATCCATTACTTTTTTAATATATTACATACGCGAATAAAAAAATAGTTGGATACCATTGGTATGGGTAGCATTCATTCACGTCAACACATCCGAACTTGGCTGAACGAACGAGATCTTGTCAACCATATCGGGCTTTCATCCGTGACCCCTTATACCCCTTCCTCTGCTTACCTATCAATTAATATTCAAGGTCACTCAACGAGATTTTTGTTTTTTCAATCTTTTATAATCCCATATTCGTTTTTATTTACCAATCGTATGATCTCCCAAAGAACCTTCTCGATGAAATGAGCGTGCTTGTTGTGTTGGCAATATGTTTTCACACATCATACAGTGCAGTTTTCATAACTAAAGACTTTTAAAGAAGATATAAAACTTTTTTTTTCTGCCGAAATTTGATAACATTTTACTTTATTATTTGTTATCTAATAGATAGTGATTTTTCTATCAAAAGTGACAACTGCAGATCACATTACTTTAACGTATGAATACAAGAAAATAGATCTGGTAACTTTATATATAGCTGTCAGATAAGGTTCTTTATATTAAAACTGGACTGTACATGCGGAAATTAAGATGAATCATTTATCTTTGATTGTTTATTGTTGTGAATCCCCGTTTTGTAACTCTGCCAAAAAAAAAAATAACAACAACAAAAAAAAGAAACAAACTGCGACATGCGCTTTGTTTAACTTTAGGCGGTTTGTTTTGTTCATTCCTGAAGACGATTCGTGTTCGTAAGTTGGTTGCGATGTTTTTGAGAGCGTGTTTAGACAAATGAAGCGCAGTGCGCGGTGCCTAGTGATGTTTTTTATACAGTGATAAAATAACTCTAGGGAGTGATACAAGGATATTAACAGAGAGCGTAAAATAATTGGTAAGTTTCCTTTTTTGTAAGCGCGTCTCGTTACCCGCTCGGGTAAAACGCGTACCTATTAATTTACACCTATGAGTCAGAGACATATAAGGTCGAATTTAAAACATGTGTATCAGTGTTTGCGGAGAGTGGGAAAAAATCATTTTAGGAAAAAAAAACTTCATTGCAATATATCGAGATTCTAACCCCAGTTTCTCCTTCATCGGAAGTCCCAAGTCTATCGTGATAGTGACGGCTTAAACCGCTCGACCACCGAAGAGGGTAATTTAATTTGTAAGTTAGTAGTTTTATTAAAAGAAGATGTATTCAAGTTTTTGGAATTTTTGGTCGGTTATAACTTTCTGTATGAATACTTTTTTAGGTGTAAAATATATGTCTTCCCTGAAGCAGAGGGAAAACTTTAAGGGGGTAAGGGACGCTTGTTAAAGTACATATTTGTGCAGTTAAAAAAAATCTTTGTTCAAAATAATTAAAAGGTTGCTTTGTTAGATATGTTTTTTTATTTTGCCTAGCATATCAGTTTGAACGGTACCCTCTTCGGTGGCAGAGTGGTCTAACGCGCTACTCTCGCAGTAGACAAGACTGCCGATGATTAGAGAGATCGAGGTTCGAATCTCGGTCGGGCGTACTGAGGGTGTGTTCACCAAAAAACATTTTTCCACTCTCCCTCGAAGCAAATGCGGCTCCACTTCTTGGAAATATTTTACCCAATTTCTAAAACCCTTATCGTATAACCCGAACGAGGGTAGCAGTAAGACGCGGTGTTAAATAAAAAGGTTGAACTAAGAGGAAGTGTACCAATATTTGCGTGTAGGGAGAGTGGGGGAAAAAACATTTAAGGGAAAAACACACCTAGTACACTTAACCGGGATCGAACCCCAATATCCCCCGTCATTGGTAGTTTAGTCTACTGTGAAAGTAGCGCCTTAAACCATGCGGCCACCAAGGCGGGTTGGAGGCAAAGTTTAAAATAAGTTTATTTTCGTCAGATAGTTCTTTCTACTTATATATTTTTTTATATTATTCCTAAGGCGCATCTAGAGAGAAAAATAGAGATAATATTATTTTATGCTGACATATATGAATTTATCTCTGCTTACGTTACCAAGGTCATTCGACTGTAAAACATTTATCGCACAATTTTAACAAATAGTGTAATAATAATAATAATAATAATAACAACACTTAGCACCGCGTCTTACTACCCGTTCGGGCTACACGCTTAGTTACTAATTACGCTAATGGGTTAGGAAATGGGAAGGTTGAATATATAAGGAAGTGAACCCGCATTTGCGTGGAGGGAGAGCGGGAAAACCATTTAGAGAAAAACCACCACCCTTAGTTTACCCGAGCGAGATTCGAGCCTCGATCCCCCCGTCCTCGGCGGTCTAGCTCAACACGACTGGTGCGTTAGCTAACTACGCCACCGAGGCGGGTCTGAAAATTGAAAAATGACACCTGGACACGGGAATCGAACCCGTGTCCAGGTGTCGTTTTTCAATTTTCAGAATATGATATCTAGATTGAGTAATTTCCCACTAAAAGCATAAATAATAGCTCTGGCTATTAATTCCTATTTAAAACTTGTTTTATAAAACATAACTCGTTAATTTTATTAATGTGTCCAAATTGGCCATTGCAAAGTTTTTGGCTTGAAGATGCCAAATGAGAGTATGTTGACCACAATTTAGACAGTACAGCTACGTCCTAAAGCACATCAGTATGAACATAATATGCTAGATTTTTTTATTCTTCGAGTACTTTGGTTTGTTTTGGCCACCAGATTATTAAGCCTGTCGTGGCCTATACCTGAGTAGCGGGTCTGTCGATTGTAGGTCCTCAGGTAGACCTTTGAAAGGAGGAAATAGAGAATCTAATGAGGAGGGCAGCTGGGGAAGTTGTTATACAGGTGTGTAAGAGACCTGCTATGGAGAGTTGTTATATAGGTGTGTAAGAGACCTGCTATGGAGAGTTGTTCTATAGGTGTGTAAGATACCTGCTATGGAGAGTTGTTCTATAGGTGTGTAAGAGACCTGCTATGGAGAGTTGTTCTATAGGTGTGTAAGAGACCTGCTATGGAGAGTTGTTATACAGGTGTGTAAGAGACCTGCTATGGAGAGTTGTTATACAGGTGTGTAAGAGACTTGATATGGAGAGTTGTTCTATAGGTGTGTAAGAGACCTGCTATGGAGAGTTGTTATACAGGTGTGTAAGAGACTTGATATGGAGAGTTGTTCTATAGGTGTGTAAGAGACCTGCTATGGAGAGTTGTTCTATAGGTGTGTAAGAGACCTGCTATGGAGAGTTGTTATACAGGTGTGTAAGAGACTTGATATGGAGAGTTGTTATATAGGTGTGTAAGAGACCTGCTATGGAGAGTTGTTATACAGGTGTGTAAGAGACATGCTATGGAGAGTTGTTCTATAGGTGTCTAAGAGACCTGCTATGGAGAGTTGTTATATAGGTGTGTAAGAGACCTGCTATGGAGAGTTGTTATACAGGTGTGTAAGAGACATGCTATGGAGAGTTGTTCTATAGGTGTGTAAGAGACCTGCTATGGAGAGTTGTTATACAGGTGTGTAAGAGACATGCTATGGAGAGTTGTTCTATAGGTGTGTAAGAGACCTGCTATGGAGAGTTGTTCTATAGGTGTGTAAGAGACCTGCTATGGAGAGTTGTTCTATAGGTGTGTAAGAGACCTGCTATGGAGAGTTGTTCTATAGGTGTGTAAGAGACCTGCTATGGAGAGTTGTTATACAGGTGTGTAAGAGACTTGATATGGAGAGTTGTTCTATAGGTGTGTAAGAGACCTGCTATGGAGAGTTGTTATACAGGTGTGTAAGAGACTTGATATGGAGAGTTGTTCTATAGGTGTGTAAGAGACCTGCTATGGAGAGTTGTTCTATAGGTGTGTAAGAGACCTGCTATGGAGAGTTGTTCTATAGGTGTGTAAGAGACCTGCTATGGAGAGTTGTTATACAGGTGTGTAAGAGACTTGATATGGAGAGTTGTTCTATAGGTGTGTAAGAGACCTGCTATGGAGAGTTGTTCTATAGGTGTGTAAGAGACCTGCTATGGAGAGTTGTTCTATAGGTGTGTAAGAGACCTGCTATGGAGAGTTGTTCTATAGGTGTGTAAGAGACCTGCTATGGAGAGTTGTTCTATAGGTGTGTAAGAGACCTGCTATGGAGAGTTGTTATACAGGTGTGTAAGAGACTTGATATGGAGAGTTGTTCTATAGGTGTGTAAGAGACCTGCTATGGAGAGTTGTTATACAGGTGTGTAAGAGACTTGATATGGAGAGTTGTTATATAGGTGTGTAAGAGACCTGCTATGGAGAGTTGTTATACAGGTGTGTAAGAGACTTGATATGGAGAGTTGTTATATAGGTGTGTAAGAGACCTGCTATGGAGAGTTGTTATACAGGTGTGTAAGAGACCTGCTATGGAGAGTTGTTATACAGGTGTGTAAGAGACTTGATATGGAGAGTTGTTCTATAGGTGTGTAATAGACCTGCTATGGAGAGTTGTTATACAGGTGTGTAAGAGACCTGCTATGGATAGTTGTTATACAGGTGTGTAAGAGGACAGCAGGGAAAGTTGTTCTATAGGTGTGTAATAGACCTGCTATGGAGAGTTGTTATACAGGTGTGTAAGAGACCTGCTATGGAGAGTTGTTATACAGGTGTGTAAGAGACATGCTATGGAGAGTTGTTCTATAGGTGTCTAAGAGACCTGCTATGGAGAGTTGTTATATAGGTGTGTAAGAGACCTGCTATGGAGAGTTGTTATACAGGTGTGTAAGAGACATGCTATGGAGAGTTGTTCTATAGGTGTGTAAGAGACCTGCTATGGAGAGTTGTTATACAGGTGTGTAAGAGACATGCTATGGAGAGTTGTTCTATAGGTGTGTAAGAGACCTGCTATAGAGAGTTGTTCTATAGGTGTGTAAGAGACCTGCTATGGAGAGTTGTTCTATAGGTGTGTAAGAGACCTGCTATGGAGAGTTGTTATACAGGTGTGTAAGAGACCTGCTATGGAGAGTTGTTATACATGTGTGTAAGAGACATACTATGGAGAAGAGAAGTCCCCTTGAAGTGTAAGGAAGTGTTGTGTAGGTCGTACTTTGTACCCATTAACAGATATGCAGCAGAAATAAGGACATTTAATGTAAGAATGACTCGAAAAGTGGAGGACATGGGAATGAAGTTTGTGAGGAGCAGGTTAGCTGTCACGAGGAGAAACAAGAGTACATGAGATAGTAGAGGAAGCAAGACTGAGGTGGTATGGACATGTAATGAGGATGGAGAAGGAGAGGATGTCAAAGAAAATTATGGAAATGGAGTGTGTAGGAAAAACACCGCAAGGGAGGCCAAGAAAAAAAGATGGGAGAGAGAAGTAGATAATAGAAAGTGTGCAAGTGAGAGGAGAAGAATTAAAAGTAATTAAAGGAGGAAGAATGGTGGAAAGACATAGGAAGATGGGGACATTTTACTAAACTGACCAAGCCACAGGCTGGAAACAGTTTATGATGATGATGCTGATTATGATGCTAGCATATATCTCACACAAGCCGTACGTATGTGAGTCTGGCCTTATTTCGAAATATCGAGCATCAATAGTTCCTCACTGAGAAGAAGGTTAACCCGATAACCTCTACATCAAACCCAAGGGCATTAGGCTAGATCTACCACAGAATGATGCAAAGTCCTATCTAATAAGTGCAAATAGTGACAAATTTAACCTCAAAAATAAAATAAATACCCTTGAGCCTTGTATTATTATCATTACTACCACGTCTTACTACCCGTTCGGTTTATACGCACTTACTCTAATGTGTAATGTAGGGTGATTGTGAGATGAAATGGAGGATCTACAGTTTAACGTGGGATCCGAACCACGGTGGAGGCCTGGCATTCCTCACATTCACAAGTTGTGATTAATACACGTCTTGTCAGAGGTAAAGGAAGGGTTTGGCAATCAGATAAATCTGTGCCGGGATCGAGGATTGAGCTCCGAACCCCCAGCACAGAAGTCTGACACCTTACCCCTAGACCGTCAGGTCACCTTCGAGTTATACGCATATGTACTAATTACTCTAATGGGTTAGATGTGAGGAAGGTTGAATTTAGTGGAAGAGTACCCGCATTCACGTGGAGGCAGAGCGGAAAACTATTTAGGAAAAAAAACACCCTCTGTACACCCGACCGGTATTTGAGCCTAAATCTCCCCGTCATCAGCAATCCCAGTTTTTTAGAGAGAGTGACGCCTTAGAGTGCAAGGATAGGCAACCTTTTTTATGTCACGGGCCGTACTTTTTTTTTTAAAGAAAATTGGTAAGCTTGTTTAAAATAAAATAATATAGGGCAAAAAAACTTCAACTTTATCTTTCTCATATGGTAATTGTTTATTAGTGTTTTTTTTTATCAACGCAATTGTTTGTTTTTTAAGTATTTTGAGGCCCAAATAATATCATCGAGCGGGGCGGGGGGGCTAAATGAGGAGAGGGAGGTCATACCTGGCCTGCGGGCTGTAGGTTGCCAACCTCTGTGACCATGCGGCCATCCAAGCGGTTACCGTTCAAGTCCTTGTACTAAATGTAGTGACAAATCGGACAAGCTCTTGTTAAAATTGATTATACACAAGTTTTACCCGGAGATTGTTCATAAGACACCCTCCATCCACTCTGTGAGGCCACGGTACATCGGATTAAAATTCGTAAAGAAAAATGACTCGTACGAATTCTTAGGAATCCTCAAGGAAGTCGTGAGAAGCGAACAACTCTGTTAGAATTATTATTACGAGCTCACACGAGGTCTTACGATTTTTCGATACGAACAAAATATTCTATCTTTTCATCAGTCTTTGAAAAAAAAAAAAAAAAAAAAGGCAGCGTAAGGTAGAATTCTTATCCAATGCAACCACCCCCTAAGGTAGAATTATTATCTAATGTAACCACCCCCTAAGGTAGAATTATTATCCAATGCAACCACCCCCTAAGGTTAAATTATCATCCAATGCAACCGCCCCCTAAGGTAGAATTATTATCTAATGTAACCACCCCCTAAGGTAGAATTATTATCTAATGTAACCACCCCCTAAGGTAGAATTCTTATCCAATGCAACCACTCCCTAAGGTAGAATTCTTATCTAATGTAACCACCCCCTAAGGTAGAATTCTTATCCAATGCAACCACTCCCTAAGGTAGAATTATTATCTAATGTAACCACCCCCTAAGGTAGAATTATTATCTAATGTAACCACCCCCTAAGGTAGAATTATTATCTAATGTAACCACCCCCTAAGGTAGAATTATTATCTAATGTAACCACCCCCTAAGGTAGAATTATTATCTAATGTAACCACCCCCTAAGGTAGAATTATTATCTAATATAACCACCCCCTAAGGTAGAATTCTTATCCAATATAACCACCCCCTAAGGTAGAATTCTTATCCAATATAACCACCCCCTAAGGTAGAATCATCATCAAACGTAACCGCCGCTCTAAGTATCAAGCTTATCTTGCATTGTTCCACTATAGAAGTGGTATTGAACCTGGGGTGCGCGTACCTCCAGAGGTACGTGAAGGAATCTCAAGAGTAAAGTACAATTTAAATATATTATACATTGTTTCATAGTCAGGGCAAGATTTAGGGTTAGTCACAGCGGACCCGGATGTAAGGTCGTAAGAATTAGGAGCTCCATCGTTTCTCTTTTTCTATCTCATAGAGTCAGATTATAAAATATCTCTAACTTTAGTAATGCACCAATAACTTTAGCGGTTCAAAGTTGAAGAAAAATTATTTCTGAGGGTAAGCTAGAAAAAAAAGTTTGAGTATCACAGCACTATGGCGTAGTTTAGAAGATGCGTCAGGTTAAGACCGATAATTCACAGAGTAGAAAGAGTGAACATTTTTATTTATTATTTAAAGGCTGCGATGGATTATATACACTTATTTTATCATAATTAAAAACGCAATTAATAATTTAAAATAAGGTAGATTCTACTCTAAATATTTACCTAAACATCCTTACATGCTGTGAAAATGAATAAAGGACTATTTCCCGACAATTTTTTTTAAAATTCTTAAACAATAGAAAATGCAATATCCTATAATTATTAGGTCAAATTTGTTTTGAACAAAAATTTGGGCGTTCAGCCCGCCTCGGTGACCGCGTGGTCTAACGCGCTACTCTATCAGTAGATTAGACTGCCGATGACGTGGAGATCAAGGTTATAATATCGGTCGGGTGTATTGAAAGGGGGGGGGGGTTCCTAAATGGTTTTCCACTCTCTCTATTTCTCTCTCCATACAAACGCTGGTACACTTCCTATAAACATAACCTTCATAATTCCTAAAACCATTAACTTAATTAGTATAGCCCGAACGGGTAGTAAGTAATACCCGGTGCTAAAAATAATAATAATTGGGTATTAATATAATAGATACCTAGACTCAATAATTTAAATAAATAAAGCGTCCATCAGATTGGATTATCTTTGTTTACAGTTCTAAATTTGTAGAGTAAAAATTGCTGATAAGCCTAATAGGACGTGATATATTTGTTACAAGATGCAAGATACAAGATACAAGATACTGCACACGAGTTGCGAACGGGCAGATCTTGTCCAATCACGCGTGTTTGTTTACACGAACTATCTGGTTCCTACATTGTCTCGACGAATATCTTGTGTCGTGTATTGTGTATTATAAAACTGTATACTCAAATACACCCAAACAATAGCACCTGGATAGCTTATAGTCAGACCACCACAGGAACAGCCTTAGTCCAGACTGTTGAACGAAATAACTAAACAAAAGTTTTGGGTGAGGACTTCATAGCTTTTAAGCAAAAAAACACTGCATCTTTATTATTATTATTATTATTATTATTATTATTAGCACTGCGTCTTACTACCCGTTCGGGTTATACGCACTTACGCTAATGTGTAATGGTAGGGTGATTGTGAGATGAAATGGAGGACCTACAGTTTAACGTGGGATCCGAACCACGGTAGAGGCCTGGCATTCCTCACATTCACAAGTTGTGATTAATACACGTCTTGTCAGAGGTGAAGGAAGGGTTTGCCAATCAGATAAATCTGTGCCGGTATCGAGGATTGAACCCCGGGCCCCCAGCACATAAGTCTGACACCTTACCCCATAGAGCGCCAGGTCACCCCACTGTATCTTACTTCCTGTTTAGGTTATACCCATATGTACTTATTAAGCTAATGAGCCAAGGATTAGAAAGGTTGAATTTAGAGAAAGTAAGCGTGGAGGGAGAGTGGAAAACAATTTAGTACCCTTGACCGGGATTCGAAACCCGATATCACTGTCATTGGTGGTCTATTATGTCGCGAGATTTCACGCCTTAGACCACGCGGCCACTGAGGCAAGTAAAAACGATTCATTATTGAGGCCACTAAAGAAAGTAAATAGTTAGATCCAATTTAGATGAACGAAACCATATTCTTGGATGACCTTGGTGGTCTTGAGGTGAATTGCTCGTCTCTCAGAACCTGATGTTTGTGGGTTCAAAACCAGCCGGGGGTGGACGGATCTTTCTTGAGTGATACAAACCCGTAACACAACTTCCTTCGAAGGGGAGAGTAAAGTCGTCGGTCCCCCATGTCGATTATCGCATGTAAAATAACCCTGGAAGGTATGTGAAAATACCTTTCCCGGCAGAATTGGTAAGTCCTTTTGTTCTCGCTCGTAGAAATTCTCGTGCGTTGATATATAATGAGCCGGTTCAGAAGGTACACGTTAAATACTTCAAATAAATAAATAAATAAACACAACTGCATTGTGTTTCAGTCTTCACAATATGGTCCGACGCCATTTGTTCATTCTGCTTTGCACCATCTTCATCACGGCTTGCAGCGACTACAGCGCCGCCAACAAGATTACAGATATAGTGACTCGGTCCAGAGAGAACTTATGTAAGTAGAAAACTAACCAGGCGTAGAGAACACCAAGGAACAAAGGTTCCAATAAGAACATTATTTAGTCACATAATCCAGAAATAACTTACCACATGGCTGACTCACTCACTGACATTAATGTTTACCCACTTCCAGATGAGCTAGAAACTTGAAATTTGGCAAACTTATAGCCTGTATACGACGGGAAAATTCCAAAAAGTTAAAAATTTTAATCTTTAACCCCCCGAAAAAAAAATTCAAAATGGCGGAGCAACTTTATAAAGTCGGTGCGGACCTTTCTTTGGAGGTCTATTGTGGCTAAACGGTAAGACCTATCAAAAAAACGGATTGCACCAGTAGCTACGGATTTGGCGAGATAGATTTTTTTGATTTTAGGTAAATTTTGCACATTTTACACACTTTTTTAATTTGCTGACACACTTATGAGACAGCTAGAATCATAAAATTTGGCAGGCATATTGGCACATCTAATCGGCATAAGCGTGTCAAATTCGATGACTGGGGTTTTGGGGGCGGAGCCCCAACGAGCAAAGCGAGTACTCTATCCAAAGTGATTATACTTTAATGTGACGAATTAAACAATACATATCAGATCAGACACATACACAAATAACACAGTTTGGTACTGGAATGGGAAAGATTGAGATTACAATAGGCCTATAGTACTTGCGAATCATCTATATACTGTAATATACGTGCGGGAGTGGGATTGGAGGGGTAGTGGCACTGTGTTGCAAGATCTCCGCCAGCCCCCTGCATTACACTACTTCTACAACATTTTTAGCCTACCAGAATGCGGCTGGCGTGTTACTATATAACATTTAACTTTCGGAAATTTTTGTCCAAACTATCTGAAGTCCGAGATATCGAGAGTCGAGTTATCGAGATAATGATAGTCAAGTTATCGAGATAACGATAGTCAAGTTATCGAGAGTTGACTGTATTGCAATGCAAAGTATTTGTGAAAGAGTGCGTCATTCTACGACACGACCACTGCAGGCTTGAATTCAGGCCGAAATGGGCCATTTTGAGCACTTTTTAATTAATGTTGAGCAGCTACACATTAATGGAGAACAAACATGAGTATAACTTGGAAATAAGGTCAAATGGGCCACACGTTTGTATGAAATTTTTAAATTGTTTTTGTGTTTCCTGCCCACAATTGAAAGGGGTTCATCATATTACGGTACACCTTGTATATATACACAAATACATACATGCACATGTTCATGATAAGGTCACGCAGGATAGCATAACGATTTATTTTTAGAAATGGGTCCCTCTTGAAGTAATTCAAAGTACTTTTTTTCCAAACGTAGTTTGGGTTTTATTTATGTTGTATTCATTATACATTTTAATCTGGAAAATGAAAAATGACACCTGGATACGGGAATCGAACTAAGGACCTTAGGCTTAGTACGCCAATGCTCTTTCAACCACTGAGCTATCCAGGATTCGTCTCGTGCTCAGGGTGATTCTTCATTCATATTTTAAGGCAGAGGTCTGTGATGGACGTGTGGAGATCTTCAGCAACCAGTGAGTGATTAATTAATATCACGAGCTATCAGATAACGCAGCCACCTTCGACTCGGGAGGGTTTTATGCTGCCGATAGTACCATCTATCCTGGATAGCTCAGTGGTGAAAGGATTGGTATACTAAGCCAAAGGTCCTGGGTTCGATTACCGTATCGAGGTGTAATTTTTAAATCTTCAGAATTCGATATTTAGATGCTGCTATACCCGTAGTTAATTAATGTAATAGTATATCTATTTAATCCACTATGTATTTTATAAGACTCCAATAGCCCTAGGCACCAAGGAGAGTTAAACATAGACATATATTATTGATAACAGTTTAGGGTGTTTGTACCGTTAAAATACTCCCTCTCGTCAGTACGTCCCTGCTGATGTGACATCCAAACATGAGAACTGAGGTTAAGGTTCTTCTCTAAGCTCCCCAAGTTGTTTGTCGAGTCTTGTAAGCTGTGAAAACATAATGGAAGGTTCTCCTCTAAGCTCCCCAAATTGTTTGTAGTCTTGTAAGCTGTGAAAACATAATGGAAGGTTCTTCTCTAAGCTCCCCAAGTTGTTTGTCGAGTCTTGTAAGCTGTGAAAACTGAATGGAAGGTTCTCCTCTAAGCTCCCCAAATTGTTTGTCGAGTCTTGTAAGCTGTGAAAACTCAATGGAAAGTTCTCCTCTAAGCTCCCCAAATTGTTTGTAGAGTCTTGTAAGCTGTGAAAACATAATGGAAGGTTCTCCTCTAAGCTCCCCAAATTGTTTGTCGAGTCTTGTAAGCTGTGAAAACATAATGGAAGGTTCTCCTCTAAGCTCCCCAAGTTGTTTGTAGAGTCTTGTAAGCTGTGAAAACTGAATGGAAGGTTCTTCTCTAAGCTCCTCAAGTTGTTTGTAGTCTTGTAAGCTGTGAAAACATAATGGAAGGTTCTCCTCTAAGCTCCCCAAATTGTTTGTCGAGTCTTGTAAGCTGTGAAAACATAATGGAAGGTTCTCCTCTAAGCTCCCCAAATTTTTTGTAGTCTTGTAAGCTGTGAAAACTGAATGGAAGGTTCTTCTCTAAGCTCCTCAAGTTGTTTGTAGTCTTGTAAGCTGTGAAAACATAATGGAAGGTTCTCCTCTAAGCTCCCCAAATTGTTTGTAGTCTTGTAAGCTGTGAAAACTGAATGGAAGGTTCTCCTCTAAGCTCCCCAAGTTGTTTGTAGTCTTGTAAGCTGTGAAAACATAATGGAAGGTTCTCCTCTAAGCTCCCCAAATTGTTTGTCGAGTCTTGTAAGCTGTGAAAACATAATGGAAGGTTCTCCTCTAAGCTCCCCAAATTGTTTGTAGTCTTGTAAGCTGTGAAAACATAATGGAAGGTTCTCCTCTAAGCTCCCCAAATTGTTTGTCGAGTCTTGTAAGCTGTGAAAACATAATGGAAGGTTCTCCTCTAAGCTCCCCAAATTGTTTGTAGTCTTGTAAGCTGTGAAAACATAATGGAAGGTTCTCCTCTAAGCTCCCCAAATTGTTTGTCGAGTCTTGTAAGCTGTGAAAACATAATGGAAGGTTCTTCTCTAAGCTCCCCAAATTGTTTGTCGAGTCTTGTAAGCTGTGAAAACATAATGGAAGGTTCTCCTCTAAGCTCTCCAAGTTGTTTGTAGAGTCTTGTAAGCTGTGAAAACTGAATGGAAGGTTCTTCTCTAAGCTCCCCAAATTGTTTGTCGAGTCTTGTAAGCTGTGAAAACATAATGGAAGGTTCTTCTCTAAGCTCCCCAAATTGTTTGTCGAGTCTTGTAAGCTGTGAAAACATAATGGAAGGTTCTTCTCTAAGCTCCACAAATTGTTTGTCGAGTCTTGTAAGCTGTGAAAACATAATGGAAGGTTCTCCTCTAAGCTCCCCAAGTTGTTTGTAGAGTCTTGTAAGCTGTGAAAACTGAATGGAAGGTTCTTATCAAAGCTCCCCAAATTGTTTGTAGTCTTGTAAGCTGTGAAAACATAATGGAAGGTTCTCCTCTAAGCTCCCCAAATTGTTTGTCGAGTCTTGTAAGCTGTGAAAACATAATGGAAGGTTCTCCTCTAAGCTCCCCAAATTGTTTGTAGTCTTGTAAGCTGTGAAAACATAATGGAAGGTTCTCCTCTAAGCTCCCCAAATTGTTTGTCGAGTCTTGTAAGCTGTGAAAACATAATGGAAGGTTCTTCTCTAAGCTCCCCAAATTGTTTGTCGAGTCTTGTAAGCTGTGAAAACATAATGGAAGGTTCTCCTCTAAGCTCTCCAAGTTGTTTGTAGAGTCTTGTAAGCTGTGAAAACTGAATGGAAGGTTCTTCTCTAAGCTCCCCAAATGGTTTGTCGAGTCTTGTAAGCTGTGAAAACATAATGGAAGGTTCTTCTCTAAGCTCCCCAAATTGTTTGTCGAGTCTTGTAAGCTGTGAAAACATAATGGAAGGTTCTCCTCTAAGTTCCCCAAATTGTTTGTAGTCTTGTAAGCTGTGAAAACATAATGGAAGGTTCTCCTCTAAGCTCCCCAAGTTGTTTGTAGAGTCTTGTAAGCTGTGAAAACATAATGGAAGGTTCTCTCTCTAAGCTCCCCAAATGGTTTGTCGAGTCTTGTAAGCTGTGAAAACATAATGGAAGGTTCTCCTCTAAGCTCCCAAGTTGTTTGTAGAGTCTTGTAAGCTGTGAAAACTGAATGGAAGGTTCTTCTCTAAGCTCCCCAAATTTTTGTCGAGTCTTGTAAGCTGTGAAAACATAATGGAAGGTTCTTCTTTAAGCTCCCCAAATTGTTTGTCGAGTCTTGTAAGCTGTGAAAACATAATGGAAGGTTCTCCTCTAAGCTCCCCAAATTGTTTGTAGTCTTGTAAGCTGTGAAAACATAATGGAAGGTTCTCCTCTAAGCTCCCCAAGTTGTTTGTAGAGTCTTGTAAGCTGTGAAAACATGAATGGAAGGTTCTTATCAAAGCTCCCCAAGTTGTTTGTAGAGTCTTGTAAGCTGTGAAAACATAATGGAAGGTTCTTCTAAGCTCCCCAAATTTGTTTGTTGGAGTTCTTGTAAGCTGTTGAAAAACATAATGGAAGGTTCTCCTCTAAGCTCCCCAAATTGTTTGTCGAGTCTTGTAAGCTGTGAAAACATAATGGAAGGTTCTCCTCTAAGCTCCCCAAGTTGTTTGTAGAGTCTTGTAAGCTGTGAAAACTGAATGGAAGGTTCTTCTCTAAGCTCCTCAAATTGTTTGTAGTCTTGTAAGCTGTGAAAACATAATGGAAGGTTCTCCTCTAAGCTCCCCAAATTGTTTGTCGAGTCTTGTAAGCTGTGAAAACATAATGGAAGGTTCTCCTCTAAGCTCCCCAAGTTGTTTGTAGAGTCTTGTAAGCTGTGAAAACATAATGGAAGGTTCTCCTCTAAGCTCCCCAAGTTGTTTGTCGAGTCTTGTAAGCTGTGAAAACATAATGGAAGGTTCTCCTCTAAGCTCCTCAAGTTGTTTGTAGTCTTGTAAGCTGTGAAAACATAATGGAAGGTTCTCCTCTAATCTCCCCAAGTTTTTTTTGTTGCGACATCTTGTAAGCTGTGAATGACACGATTGTAGTGGCTCTGGCTGTTTCAGTAGGGCAGCTGTCGACGCGTATACCTGACGCTGTGATCGTAAAACTACTCAACAGTCTAAGATGGGGTATGAAGCGCCCTCATGCGACTCTGGGTATACCAAGACTGGACCCTTTCTATCTGAAGTACCTGGATATAGGACACGACATTCTGGAGATTTCAAGGTCAGCAGAAGCTTTTGGATAGTTTGTATAGTGGTATTTTGGGGATAGTTATGTATCTAAACATTAGTATCCTGAGTAAATGAAAGAAAAATACTCGTATTGTGTGAATAGTCATGTTTATTGCGGTACCTATGTCGTGGCTTGATCATCTGTGGCATTGGACCTAACGAGAATTTTCGTAGGAGCCATTGGGGCAGTTTCATAGTCAGACTTAGTACGTCTCAAGTGCGGCGCTACACTATACTGTGATTTAAACTGCTTTAGGATCCGCGTGGTGGGTAGGCTGGAGAGCATGGTTGCCACATCGCGGGAGTTTGCGTGGTGGGTAGGCTGGAGAGCATGGTTGCCACATCGCGGAAGTTTGCGTGGTGGGTAAGCTGGAGAGCATGGTTGCCACATCGCGGGAGTTTGCGTGGTGGGTAGGATGGAGAGCATGGTTGCCACTTAACGGGAGTTTGCGTGCTACTATCAAGCAAGCATACTCAGTGACTGTCAAGAAATCTGGCAGCGTGTATCGGTTGCTATGACAACTACCCTTCACGGATTGGACGAGCATGTGACTAGCCTCCTTTCCCCACTCCAGCTGCGCTGACCTCAATCCTAAAGCAGTTTAAAACTCAGTATAAATACAAGACGACACCTACTTAGGCCAGAATGTAATGGGCCAGTTTCATAGTCAGACTTAGTACGTCTCAAGTGAGGCATTATATTAAATATGAGGAGCTTTGGTTGTATAAAATTCGAAGGAAAAAACATATTTACCCACTTTTGTCGCCACGTGGTCTAACGAGCTACTCTCGCAGTAGACTAGACTGCCGATGACGGGGGAGATCGAGGATCGAACCTAGGTCGGGAGTACTGAGAGTAGTCTTTATAAAATGGTTTTACACTCTCCCTTCAGGCAAATGCGGGTACAATTCCTCTAAATTTACCCTTCCTGATCCCTAAACCTTTAGCGTAATTAGTACATAGACATATTTCCCTAACGGGTAGTAAGACGTGGTGATAAAAAAAAAGAACCAACTATGTCATAAGTTCTATTTTATACACGAGTATTTTAATTTAAGTATAGGCCTACTAAAGAAGGTAGTAAATGTGACTGTCTTAAAGACTCCCAATCGTTAATTGAAGTGTTTCACCATAAAATGAAACGACGACAATATTTCCTGTGTCCTTAAAGGGACGTTGTGATTTGTTACCGTTACAAGTTGAACGGGTAATCAGCTAAAAAAAGAACTTCACCATATTGTGGGGACAATGCCATCCTGTTCAACTTCCAGTATGTCGGGGCACGTTGAGGATGTGACCATATGGAACCTGTCCACCTACCAAGTGAAGCATTTCACCATCAGATGGGAAGACAGCGCCGTCCACTTAAACTTATTCTTCCCGGAACTGCTTCTGAAAGGACACTACGAGATCAATGGATCCTTCGGAAATGCGATATATGCTTCTGGCAAAGGACCATTCACGTAAGCAATAGGCTCTGTGTGTATGTTTTAACAAGCCTTTAAAGGCATACAATACTAGATCATTTGTTGAGGATATAAGTTATTGGCCTAAATTGGACGCTATCGATGATGTTTCGTAGAAGATAGAAATAATATTTTCAAGGTAATAAGTTATCACCGCCATTGGTAACAGGCCCGAGGTCTAGTGGTCAGTGCACCTGGTTAGAGATCCCGGGTTCGATTCCCGTCTGGTACCTTGAGTATTTTTTCCCGAAAGGGGAATTACACCGACTGTCACCCTGGTTTGGTTGATTCTTCTTCAGTTAGGTTTGAGTGTTTCCACTGGTTCACACCCTCATACTCACTATCACCCTCATACTCACTGACATGGAAAGATCCTCCACGGAAAGGATGTACTATAGTACATTCGGACGTCCCCTGGACAACGGTACATTAGTACTGGCTGATCTTCCCACTACTGGGCTACATGTGATGTAGATGGGCAATATTATATTATCCCCATTGGTCACCCGATAGTTCCCCCCCCCCCCCCCAACACCACAACTCAAAGCTTTGCAAATAATTCTTCGTCCTTTCTCCTCAGGAACTATGTCCATGTCCATGTCAAGGTGAGTACAGCCCAAACTATGTCCGCCCTGTTCTTACTAATGATTGTGTTGGTTTGTCAAGGGTCAGACTGATTGGACTAGAAGTGAGCGGGGTCACCACTGCCACTTTTCAGGACAAAGCTTTATTTTTGGAGTCCTTGGTTCTAGACTTCACTATACAGCGATACGAGGTAATCTGCTCCTGTGAACCACCTCAATATTTAATATACATAGTTTATTGTATAAATGGAACTCTCGAATCCATTTAATCTTCGATACTCCTTAATACATCCAATCCTTAATCCTTTTAATTCTATATCCCTCCAATCTTAGACCCTTCTAGTCCCTTTGATTCTAGAACATTCTAATACCACTAATCCTAGACCCATATAATCCTCAATCCTTATAATTAATACCTTATAGTCCTGGATACTTCTAATCCCTCCAATTCTTGATCTATATAATCCTTTATTCCTCTATCACCCTTATCCTTTTAATCCTCGATTATTCTAATCCCTTCAGTCTTTGATCCATATAATCCTTATCCCTCTGATCCTAAATCCCCCTAATCCTATCGAAAGATTAGAGAGCTGAAAAAATAGCACATAAATAAATCTCTAGAAAACAATAAAATAACAATTGAATCGTTTTACGGATGATATATATATTTTTTTCCCCAGGGCAATCTTGAGAACATGATGGGGGACGAAAAATTAAGTCAACTGATCAACCGGATGTTGAACGATTCGTTGGTGGACGTGCTCAACTATTTCAAACCGAACATCTCGAAGGTGATCTCGAAGAAAGCTCTAGACTTTGGGAACTCCTACCTGAAAGAGATGTCTTTCTCTCAGGACGACATCTTGTCTTGGTTGCCCGGAGGATCACAAGTCAGGAACGCGTGGAACACTCTGGTGGGCTGAAGTTGAAACAGTTCGGCGGGATACGGAAGCAACCCCGCCATTTTGACATTAACTCTCAAGCAGCGAGATAGGAAATGAATAAACTTGGCGAATCCAAGAGTCTATCACTATCGGATCGAATACAAACAAAATATTTTAAAATGAAAATTGTTCGAATAGAATAAAATCAAATATTTTAAATGTTAGAAAGAAAATCCAAATCAAATATAATAAAATATTTGAATCGAATTCAAATCAAATATTTTAAAATAATATTGTTTTCGAACGAATCAAATCAAATTTAAAAGGAATTTATTTTCGGAGCGAATCAAAATCAATATTTTAAAATGAAAACTTTCTAATCGAATCAAAATCAAATATTTTAAAATGAAAATCTTTCGAATCGGATACAAATAAAATATTTTAAAATTAAAATCGTTTGAATCGAATACAAAAAATTTAAATGAAAACTTTCGAATCGAATACGAATAAATATAGCTTCATTAAAATGTTAATTATCATAAACTTAATTTTAGATTCAATTTCGATTTAAATTTAATCAATCCGAAAATTGGATCAATTTTGATTTGAAATCTTGAATGCGATTCTAAACTATCAAAATTAAGATTTAAAAATCTCGACAATACCAAACGAATCCTAACAAGATTGAGTATGATTCAACATTTCATAGTTTTTCAAGAACTTAAAGATGAATCATAATTCATCAGCTGTGATTTTTATAAAATAATAATTTCTCTAATAATAATAATAAAAAAAGAAACAGATGCTAAAAAAAATTGTAAACTAACTTAAATTTTTTAAGAGCCACAAAAAACGTGAATGTATATAAAACATAAGATACATTTCATTGGATTATTTCAAGATTAAGAATAAGATATAACACGAACGGTTAGTAAGACACAGTGCTAAAAAAATATAAATTATTATATTAAACTGAATGCACAGGTAATTAGAGTGTGTTATGTAATTTATTCTAAATAAAATAATACAAAATGTTCATGTTGTCTTCATATTAAAATATTTTGCAAAATAAATTAAGGTGAAAAAGGAAGAGAGCTTAAGTTAAGGTTCCTTATGTTTAACAAATAAAAAAGAAAGATTGATACAGTAAATAAGTTTAGTTTAGTTTTCTATGCGTGGCAATCCTGACAGGTTGTTGAATATTTGTCATGAGCATCGTGTCATTTGGCCAAGTCGTTTTGTCTTCATTTTAAATGTTTTTGACACATATTAAAGAACTGAGGTTGTTATGAGTCTAAAATCAAACTAAAAGTATATTCTGAAATATATTTTATTTATTTTGAACCCCGAAATTATTTTCTGTGTAAAAAAAAAGGAAAAAAAATAATTACTGTGCTTGAAAAGACGGCCACATCGGACAGCGAGAGAAAATATCAATTTCTATCAGACCACAAGTCTTTAAATACAATGTTCTGTGTCGTTTTATGGAACTACTTCTATATTCTGTCTAAGCTTATATTCCCATTTGTCCTTCACCTACAACAACTCTTTGTCATGTCAATAAGAAAGAGAGGAAAAAAATTTATGAAACTTAGTTTCGCTGCTAGTTCTCAAATATTTTAACATTTTCTGTTGTGAGCCTATTAAACAATTATTGTATTTTTTAAAGGAAGGCTAAATTTAGAGCTCTTTTTCATCAAGCCCAGTCTCATAGCTCCGTAAATATATCAAAAAAGTCGTTTAAAATGAGTTAATGTCCCATTTTAAAACTTTTTTTTTATTAATATAACTCCAAATATAGGGTTGTTAACTATAAATAGCTCTGTTAAAATCTTTTTGTCTTTATTTGGGCTTGAACCATATTTTGAAATGAACGCATCGTAGAATTAAATATAGCGTTAGAGCTGAACGTCTGCTTAGCAATTCATCTCTTACGAAGGCGGCCCCCTTAAATGACGTTCTCCCTTCCACCCAACCTAAAGGTGGGTATCCACTAATATGTATCCGCCTATCGTGTCATCGTTGAGTATCATCACTGCGTATCCGTATCAAAACGGAGGACACAGGACTAGGATACGTATCAAAACGGAGGACACAGGGCTAGGACACGTATCAAAACGGAGGACACAGGACTAGGATACGTATCAAAACGGAGGACACAGGGCTAGGACACGTATCAAAACGGGGGACACAGGACTAGGATACGTATCAAAACGGAGGACACAGGTCTAGGACACGTATCAAAACGGAGGACACAGGGCTAGGACACGTATCAAAACGGAGGACACAGGACTAGGACACGTATCAAAACGGAGGGCACAGGATTAGGATACGTATCAAAACGGAGGACACAGGACTAGGATACGTATCAAAACGGAGGACACAGGGCTAGGACACGTATCAAAACGGAGGACACAGGACTAGGACACGTATCGAACTTTAATGCTCACTTCTAGTTATTCTGCAGCAATGAGCACATCTGTCCTCTCACGCATCTTGTTTTAGCAATTTATTGAAATTATCAGGATGATTTGAGTCCCAGATTATGTAAATTGTACGGTATATTTCTATAATCGTATTGTCTCTTCCTTGCTACACTCCATTGGGCCAAAAATCAACTACTATAAAGCCACGTGGCTGACTCATTCACTCACTCAATGACATTAATATTTACCCACTTCCAGACAAGCTAGGAACTTGAAATTTGGCAAACTTATAGCTTCTAGCCTGTAACCTATGGGAAAAATTCTAAAACATTAAAAAAAATTAATTTCTAACCCGAAAAAAATTTAAAATGGCGGAGCAACTTTAAAGTCGGTGTGTACCTTTCTTTGGAAATCTCTTGTGGCTAAATGGTAAGACCTATAAAAAAAGGCTCTGGAATTACATTAGTTTACATTTACTTACAAATAAAACGCACTGTAGAAAAGCGAGTATATCTCCAACAACAATAAACGAAAAAAAAACCGTACTAACAAAAACCTTATCTCTGCACAAGTTTTCCGCCGGCCGTCCTCGACAGGAATGAGCGTGCAACGAGGTAAAATGATTCCCGTCAACATATGTTTCAACCTAGTTCCGTATCGTTCCTTTGATGTGACGGCGGAAAACCGAGAGATGACCGATCGGGCCACCGTCGCGTATCTTTGCATCACATTCGACACACGGCTTTGCGACGATTTCCCCGTCTCTACTGACAAGCAACAAGTGCATACCCGGCTTTAGGCTTTGTGATCAACCTGTCAATACAAGCCTCCTCTTATTTTTACCTTAAAAAACCAACAATCATGGCTCCAGATTTATTCCTCTTTCAGGATAGAGGAGCTTCAACAAGAATAAACCTTTGGAAATCTTTGAGCTATGGTGCTGAAGGAGAATAGAGAGGATAAAGTGGATAGATTTGGGTGGATAATGAAGAAGTTCTAAGAGGAGTCAAGGAAAGAAAACATCTCTTCAGGGGATCATACGAAGAAACACCAACCGGATGTGTCACATGATGAGAAGACATTGATTATTGAGTGACGTCATAGAAGGCAAGGTGGAAAGGAGAAGGGGACCAGGAAGACGAGGAATGCAACTGATGGATTACCTCAAACAAGGAAAGAAGATGAAGTTTCAGGATATTAAAACAAAGGAAGCTACTGATGGGATATGCTGGAGGACTCAATTTTGACGAGTTACTAGATCTGTCAAAATCGGAACACCTAGAGGTTAGAATCAGGATATGGAAAGGAAAGGTTTCATCTTATTGATCATAGGCAATATATTTTGTTTATTATATAGTATTACACTATATACTATATAGTTAGAAATTAGGTCGAGGCATCGCCATGGCCAAGGAAGCTTTCAACAAGAAGAGTTAGTTTGACAGCAAGTTGAGTGGAACTGATGAAATGCTACATTTGGAGCAGAAACTGGATTCAGTAAGATGGAAAAAAATACTTGGAGAGTTTGAAATGTGGTGTTGGATAAGACTTGGAGAAGATCAGGTGGACAGACAGGTGACAATAAAGAAGTCCTAATAAGAAGTGGGTGAGAAGAGAACCATTTGGATGTGATTCTTCGGTACAAAGCAAAGCTGTATGGACAACATCCTTAGGAGGACTGTCTTCTGTACTAGTCATAGAAGGAAAGTTGAGGGAAAGAGGAGCTTAGGAAGGAGAGGATTTAAATATTGATGATGAGGAAAGAAGAAACTTCTGGGAGCTGAAGGAGGAGGCAGAGGACAGGGTGCATTGGGGTCTTAAAGTTCACTGATAAAAAGGGAATTAGACCTGTCGTAAACAGAACACCTAATAATAATAATAATAATAACTATATAGTATGTTTCTAGAAGGAAAAAACTTTCCATATGATTATTTTTAGAAATTTGGGTTGTATTCCCAAACGTGAGCAGTTCTGACAATCTCAAACTCCAACTCCAACTATCACAATTATTTTCCTCCCTAAGTTTGTTTGTTACAAGAAGACACTTAACTCCACCAGATCAGCAAATGATTACTTTTATTTCCGTTTACACGTAACAGTTTTAAAACACTTATTCGCGTTGATGCCAGCAGTTTTACTTCCTCGTCTAGTTGCGACATTTTTTCCCCCTGTCGACCCAGGACAACACTCGTATTTAGAGCAGGTGTCGATTTTCTCTTGTTTCTCTTACACTCTTTTGTTTATTTTATTTATCCCGCACTGCGTTGCCCGTGACCCAATGGGGTATTCGATTTATATAAGCCCCCCCCCCCCCCCCACTTAGGTGCCGATTTCAAATGGAAACGTTATCTCTGAAACGTAATTCTAGACCAGATTTAAAATATTTTCTTCAAAAATTTGTTAAAAACGGCCTAATTAAAAAGCTAATTAAAAATTTAAAAATTCTGTTTCGAGGTGCATTAGGACCCCCTTTTCTATATATGTAAAGAATTGCAGTATCTCTGGTGCCGTAGATTTGTCTGGGCATCGCACACAAACAAACAAACAAACAAACACTTCCTTTTATTATTATAGATATTTATTTTATTTATTTATTTTAGTTCAACTTGACGTTCTACACCGGAAACAAGCATTGCACTTTTCAATGACAGAACGAGTGACCGACATTGTGCGACTGTTGTTTCATTGCACGCTTGCGTTGTCCTTTGTCGGAATGATTGAAGGTCATTAACAGGACACTTGATACACTTTTTTTGAAGCTCCCCTACAGATATTCTAGTGGCGTTAATATAGTGAACGCAGAGGACCAAGCCACAGGTCCAGCGGACAGATCCATCTTCCAGGAAAGATTAATATTAAGTCATTGACGAGGATCTTGCAAAAAAACGTGTTTTTTAATTAGTATTTTTTTATGATGTTTGCGCGAAAAGAATGCTAAAACAGAAATCTCCAAAATACATTTTGAGCTAAAGATAATAACCAATTTAACTTGAATAACGAATCGTTTTAAATTATCTCATAATTTGTTAAAATTAATTTGTAAAAAATTGTTTTTTTTTTCAAATAAATATGTTGTTCTGAAGACTTAATTTACACAAATAACGAGACAATTAAAAAAAATTAAATTTGGTTATTTTACATGCTGTATTACATATGTTACCATTAAAATGAATGGATGGATGTTTTTAAAATATCGATATGTTTCATAGCCATGTCATCATAAGTACTTGAAAAAAAAAATTTTGTTGAATTTTTTTTTTGATAACTATTTAATCAATAATGTATATATTTTAGACATGCAAAATAAAACTGATATATTTTAAAACATGTCTTTTAAACAGTGAAATATAATATTTAGTTTGGCATGCAACACTTCAATTTAATTACTTATGATAAATGACAAAAACTATTGAGGGCCTTATAGAGTAAAAGTTTCATATTAAACTTCCACTTCGGAAATTAATTAATAATGTTTCATTTATAGCTCATTAGAGGTAAAATTAGATTAGCAATTTATAGCAAAGACATTATTAATTTAAGCACATCAATAAATCTTATCTTTACATTATTATTAACATCATCTAAATGGATCAAAATAATATAACTTTCGTTCTTTTATTTTTATGTATTGACTAATTAGCTGTTTCGCAATTAATTTAAATGAAATTGAATATCCATATTGACACAATATAAAAATTTAATGAAACTTCATGGTTTTGGAATACACGCTTTTAATATATTTTTACAAAGAGTTGATTAGTACCTAATTTAAATTTGGTCTCTTTTGTAGCATAGCTCTACAAATATCTGAAGGTTCATCAGTGAGTAGACAACTTAATTAGATATAAAGTGATATTCATTTTTCAAAACCAAACATAAGATGGAAATGAAGGCGAGTTAAGGTGAGTATTTTTTTAAGATTTTTTTTTAATAACAAGCCATTTTGGTCAAAATAAATCAAATATTGTTCCAGTAGAAACATGAAGTTTAATTTTCTTCACGCGATGATATCAACGGTTGTTAAATATCTGTCAAAGGTGTCCTGGAATTTAGTGACAAATTCTTCTCTTCATTTAAAAAATTTTCTCATCTAATACCGCCATGCTCTTGACAGATATTCAACAACTGTTGATATCACCTTGTGAAGAAAAATAAACTCTAGGTTTCTACTAGAGCAATATTTATACTACTACAAAGCCACATGGTTGACCCCCTTCCAGAAGAGCTAGAAACTTGAAATTTGGCAAAATTATAGCTTCTAGCCTGTAACCGATGGGAAAATTCCAAAACCTTAAAAAAATTAATTTTTAACCCCGAAAAAATTCAAAATGGCGGAGCAAATTTAAAGTCGGTGTGGTATATACAATACAATACCGGTAACTTTAAGTTGTTACGTTCAAAACAATTCTGGAATTACATTAGTTTACATTCACTTGTAAATAAAACTCACTGGGGGACGAGCGACTATTTGATCTATTTTGCTAAATTTTGTGATT
Source organism: Timema podura (assembly GCA_033556935.1). Taxonomy (NCBI): domain Eukaryota; kingdom Metazoa; phylum Arthropoda; class Insecta; order Phasmatodea; family Timematidae; genus Timema; species Timema podura. The sequence continues at coordinate 8,325,604 of JAVRXN010000014.1, read as the reverse complement.
GTTATAAAACCAATTCGATTTTACTCGGTAAGGCGGTACACAGTAATGATAGTGAATAGTGCCTACAGTCCGATTTTCACTTGAAGGGCCTTACCTATCTGATAGCTAAGAAAGTTACTTGATCTAATTTCACAGATTCATACGTCAAGTCATGTCATCTACAACTGTCACTTTTGACATAGTAATTATTCTAATGGTGTAGGAATAATGGAGCATTTTAGAGGTTATCTAATTTCATTTGCGTGGAAAGAAAGTGGGAACCATTTAAGGAAAACCACCCTCAGTAGACCCAACCAAGATTCGAACCTCGATCTTCCCGTCATCAGCACGAGAGGGGTGCCTTAGACCATTCAACCACCGAAGCGGGTAGTAATATAATTAATAATGACATAGTATTTTCAAATTTTGTTGGTACTCTAGGAAAAAAAACTGTCGTAAAATACGACACAAGAATACCCGCTTCGGTGGACTAGTGGTCTAAGGAGTCGCTCTCGTGTTTGACCAGGACTGACAATTTTGGAGAAAACGGGGTACGAGTCCCTGTTGGGTGTTCTGAGGGTAGTTTTCCCCAAATAGCTTTACACTATTATTTCAAGCAAATGTGTGTACATTTCCACTAAATTCAACCTTGTCTATCCCCAACACATTAGTGTAATTAGTACATGTGCGTATAACCCGAACGGGTAGTAAGACACGGTGATGATAATAATAATGTACAAAAATGTATATTATTTCATAAAGGTAATTATTATTATTAGCACCGTGTCTTACTACCCGTTCGGGTTACACGCACTTACGCTAATGTGTGATGGTAGGGTGATTGTGAGATGAAATGGAGGACCTACAGTTTAACGTGGGATCCGAACCACGGTGGAGGCCTGGCATTCCACACATTCACAAGTTGTGATTAATACACGTCTTGTCAGAGGTGAAGGAAGGGTTTGGGCAATCAGATAAATCTGTGCCGGGACCGAGGATTGAACCCCGGACAGAAATCTGACACCTTACCCTAGACCACCAGGTCACCTTCATGAAGGATAAGACTACACAAATGATTTCTATTCAGTTTCTGTTCATCTTTTTTTTTTTCTCTTCAGATAAACATTTTTTTTTCCCTAAAAATAAATTTAGAAACATAAATATTAGAAGACTATCCCTTCGCTATGAGGACTTCAAGGGTTGGCTTCGCGTTGCTACTGGCTGCGGTCGGTGTTCACAGTTCTTGTTATGGTACGCAAAATATACTTCACATTTATAAGTACACGGGGTGTCAAATTCTCGAAACATGTAGAATGTTCTCGCGTCATTTGGAACACAACATGACTGGAAAATAAACACGTCATTGTTCCTATTCTCCGGTGTCGTGTTGTGGAATGTTGCCAGAGTAAACGGAATTTATTTGTGTGAGAACATATCACAGGTACAGTTGTAACAAGCTCTGCTTACTCTGGCGACACAACACGACACTGATACATTTCCATGTGAGGTGTGTAGAGCAGAGTCTATGTATGATTGGTCAAATGGGGACAGAGTGGGGAAAACATATCACAGGTACAGTTGTAACAAGCTCTGATTACCCTGGCAACACTACACGACACTGATACATTCCCATGTGAGGTGTGTAGAGCAGAGTCTATGTATGATTGGTCAAATGGGGACAGAGTGGGGGAGAACATATCACAGGTACAGTTGTAACAAGCTCTGATTACCCTGGCAACACTACACGACACTGATACATTTCCATGTGAGGTGTGTAGAGCAGAGTCTATGTATGATTGGTCAAACGGGGACAGAGTGGGGGAGAACATATCACAGGTACAGTTGTAACAAGCTCTGCGTATCCTGGCAAAACATTATACAACACGTCACTGATTCATTTCCAGGTGTCAGGAACGTAATGGTATGAATTAATATCAAAGCAAGATCGGGATTCGAATCCCGTTTGGGTGTACTGAGAGTCTTATTTCTTCTGAATGGTTTCATTTTCTTCCTTTTCTACGGATTTTTTTTTTTATCGCTCAATAAAAATCCGTCAACCCCGACTGGGTTTGAACCCACGAACATCGGGGTCCTGAGGCGAACATTTTTTCACAAGACCACCAAGGTTGACTTTTGGATGTTAAAAATTACGTAACACGCGGGGTAAGGGAGGAAGGTGTCAGGCTAAATGTCCACTTGGGGGGGGGGGGGGGGAGAAGGAAAAAATATAATAAAAAAGCGTCACGTGCTATATGAATCATCCTTAAGGCGAGATGGGGGGGAGGAGGGGTTCAACATTCTTTTAAACATATCAACAGCAGGAGAAAAGTCCAAAATCTACCTCGGACTGCCAAGAGCGTTCTGCTCTCTCCTTGTCTAGAGAAAGTGTTGGACCTGAGGAGGAGTGAGATTGAGAGGGCTCTGGAGGTGATGAGGGTGGTGCTCCCTTCTGGGGCCCAGGAGCAGGGTATACCGCCCCTCGACCCTCTCTTCATACGTCACATAGACATCGACTTCAAACATGGCGACCACGGGTGAGTCGGAGCGAACACTGGAGTCAACAAACTTAACGAAGGTTACATAATAATGTGTTACATACCCTGCACTCATAAATATTATTATTATATTATTATTATTAGCACCGCGTCTTACTACCCGGTCGGATTATACACACGCTAATGTGCAAAGGTAGGGTGATTGTGAGATGAAATGGAGGACCTACAGTTTAACGTGGGATCCGAACCACGGTGGGGGGCTGGCATTTCACACATTCACAAGTTGTGATTAATACACGTCTTGTCAGAGGTGAAGGATATAAGACATTGTTTGGATCATTAAATCTCGTAGATTACGTGGGCAGACATGCAGCGCGAATGGGAGAATCTAGAACCGTGTGTCAGGATATTGACTGGCAGACCCAATGGGAAGATACCACTGGGAAGACCTAGACACAGATGGACCTGAAAGAGATAGGTGTAGTAAGGGGACTGGATAGAACAAGCTCAAGATAGGGATAGATGGCATACTTTTGTACCTATTTTCGAGCTATTAATGTCTTTGAGCAAGTAAATCACTAAGACAGTTTTATATTTCTAAAGGGTATGCGAACTATTATCTTACTCAGTTTAACATTTCACTTTGGATTTCAAGTTGAATATTATTCCTTGGGGGATAAAGTTATAACAGTAACCAAATATATACTTACACAAGAGGACCCTAGTTCGAATATTCTGTTCAGTGTTAAAGGAACTTGTATAGTACTGTTTATTACATATTTAAAAGGCACTTTGTAAGAACTTGTTTATCACAATTAAAAGGCACTTTGAACAGTACATGTTTATCACATATAAAGATCAGGATTTGTACAGTACTTGTTTATCACATATTAAAAGGACATTGGATGTTTGTTACATAGCTAGAGGCACATGTAATTTGTTTGTTGAAGAGTGAGAGCACCCTGTACATTTGTTGTTAAGATGAGAGGCACCCTGTAACATTTTTTTTGAGAGTGAGAGGCACACTGTAATTTGTTTGTTGAAGAGTTAGAGGAAACCTGTACATTTGTTTGTTGAAAGTTAGAGGGCACCCTGTACATTTTTTGTTGAAGAGTTAGAGGCACCTGTACATTTGTTTGTTGAAGAGTTAAAGGCACCTGTACATTTATTTGTTGAAAGTTAAAAGGCACATTGTACATTGTTTGTTGAAGAGTTAGAGGCACCCTGTACATTTGTTTGTTAAAGTTAAAGGCACACTGTACATTTGTTTGTTGTAAAGTTAGAGGCACCCTGTACATTTGTTTGTTGAAAGTTAGAGGCACCCTGTACATTTGTTTGTTGAAGAGTTAAAGGCACCTGTACATTTGTTTGTTAAATAGTTAAAGGCACACTGTACATTTGTTTGTTGAAGAGTGAGAGGCACCCTGGACAACGTGATGGTGTCCAAGCTGGCCATGTTTGTGGTGGACAACCTGGGGGTCGAGTGCGAGAGGAACCTGTTCAAGGTCGACTTCCATCTCATGTTCCCGTACCTCTTGGTGACAGGGGTGTACAACGTGTCCGGGGAGTCCCGGGGACACAGCAAGCTGTACGGGGATGGGGGATTCTCGTGAGTGGACGCAAGGATAGCGTGCCTGTACATGAAAGGGTGGCTTACATTATTTGTTCGGGCTCGTCCAAGCTAAATCGATTAAGATGTTGAGTGTAGGGGACGCGAGTTAAGGTAAGTGTTTTGTCGTTTTTATATCAAAACTTTTTTTTTGTCAAAATAAAATAAAAATATTGCTCCAGTAGAAACCAAGAGTTTATTTCTTCCAAGATGATATCAACAGTTGTTGAATATCTGTCATTATCATAACGACATTAGATGAGAAACTTTTTAAATGAAGATAAAAAAGTTGTCGTTAAATTCCAGGACACCCCAGACAGATATTCAACAACTGTTGATATCAACGTGAAGAAAATTAAACAGCTATATTTTATACTGAAGCAATGTTTTGATTTATTTTTACCCCCAAAAAAAGTTTTGCTATAAAAACTGCCAAAAAAAATTTGCCAATTTCTTACGTACCTTACATTCTCACATCAAGTTGAATTATATGATCAGCGCAATCGACTTATTTATAGAAGACGGTAAGATCGCCTTGGTTGTAGACAACCAATGCAACAGTCGTGTTGAGCGGGACTACCTCATGTACCCCTTACTCAAGGTAACAATTTACAGTTTATATAAACATGAACATCGCGTTGACAAATAATTCAGATTCTTTTCGCCATATATGTTCATCATTATTGTAGAATGTTTGATCATTTATGAAATCATCTCGTCGATCTTTAATATTTTCAATCTTTTCTATCTTAAAAAAGCTTAACACTTATTATTAATTATTCATAATATTAGGAAATAGTGAATTGGATTCCTAATTTAGTGAAATCGAATCATCGTTCGAACTTACATTTCTTGTCAACTCAAAGATACCTTAACAAAACGTTGTACAATTTTAGTTAAAGTGAAAATATTCAAAATTGAATTTAAAAATAATGGTCTAAGTCTTAGTGACAATGACAAATTATATTTTGTTTATCATGTTTATTATGTCAATAAACAACAAAGATAACACTTTTTAATACACTAAATTATACTAATACAATTTTGTTACTCTCCCAACCACACAAGTCTATAATAGTTCCCTTTTTTTTATAGCACCGCGCCTTACTACCCATCCGTGTGATAAGCCTATGTACTAATTTCGCTAATGTGTCCGGGATTAGAAAAGCTTAATTTTAAAGAAATGCACCCGCATTTGCGTGAAGGGAGAGTAATAAACCGTCTAGGGGTAAAAAACCACCCTCAGTGCACCCAAACAGGATCGAACTACGATCCTCCCCTTTATTCGGAAGTCTCAGTCTATTGTGATATTAACGCCTTAGACCAAAGGGCCCCCCGAAGCGGGTGATTCCCTTTTTATTAATTGCTTAAATTTGTTATATCAAGTCCTAATCTTAATAGTTGTTTCGAGATTTTTTAAATAAATCCTCACCTTTCTCGAATCTCTCGAAAGCCAATGGATTCAAGGGATCGAAAATTTCGAGCGCCCCATCTCATATATATATATGTATGATGTATTGTATATTTGTCACCGCGTCTTACTACCCGTACGAGTCATCCAAATATTTATATTAATAAAGGATGAGTAAGGTGTAATTTAGAGGAAATGTGCCCACATTGGTGTGAAGGTAGAACGAGAAACTGTTTGTGTACACCTAAATTGGATTCAAACCCTAAACTCCCTTGGGCAGGGTAGACTCTACAACACGAGACTGACGCCTTTATACAAAACCATATTTTTTTAATGTATCAAGATAAAAAGATGTACATTTTAAAAACTAAAACTAAAAAAATATAAACTGATTTTAATTTCCAAAATACACTTTGATGAGATTTTTGGTTTGAGCGTAGTTTTCTTTATAGCTCCCCCGTTAATCGGACTTTTGTGGTGTGTGTTTTTTCTTCCAGTTTGAACCTGGTCGACAGTAAACTTGTAGGTGACGTGAACTTTGATTCGACGAACGGGAATGACATCGTTGCCAAGAATGCCAACATAAGATACTCTATCGACAAACCGTATTCCAAGGTTGGCAACTCTGATTTTTAGTATATTTTTATATTTTAGACGTTGCCTACTTGATGAATTAGCATATATATATATATATTCTACAAAAAAGGGCTACATCTTGAAGGGTGCCACCTTGGTAAACCAGAAATTGCCGTGCAGACGTTCAGCTTTAGCGCAATATTTGATTCTAAGATGAGTTTTTTTTCTTCAAATTATGGTTCACGCTAAAATAAAGTCGAAATATTCCAACAGGGATATTTTTTTCTTAACAACCCTATAGTAGTATTATTAATATAAAAAAATTATTGTGAAAATATGAAATCAGCTCATTTTCCGACGACTTTTTAGCCGTATTTCCGGAGCTATGAGACCAATCTTGATGAAAAAGGGGCTCTAGACAGTAATTTTTTGATAGAACATTTTAATATATTTGAGAACTAGCAGCGAGCTTTCCTCTCTACCCTGAGATAAGAAGTGTTATAGTTTTATTTCTTCCCTTTCTTACTCACATGACAAAGTGTGGTTTTAGGTGAAGGACATACGGGAGTTTAAGCCAAGACAGAATTTAGAATTAGTTCCATAAAACGACACAGGCCATCGTATTTTAAGCTGTGTGGCCTGACAGCGATTTATACTTTCTTGCTGACCGAAAAGTCCGTCTTAGTTTGACGCACTCTAAGCAGTATATTACTTAGACACCAACGCACAAAAAGAGGGAAGATAATGTTGAGTTTATCCTGTGAGATATCTTGTTTAAATGCTGTCAACACTCTCCCTCTTCCACTGACGAGTATAAACAATGCCTGGGCAGCATTGATCTACATATTAAAAATAAACTTTTTTTTATCGTTTTTATTCTAGATGTACATATGTTCCATTGTCATTTTAATCTAGGGGTAGACTATTAAAAAAAATACATTTACAAAAACACTACTTCATAATCATCATCATCATACCCGCCTTGGTGGCGTAGTTGGCTAACGCGCTAGTCGTGTTGAGCCCGACTGCCGAGGACGGGGAGATCGAGGTTCGAATCTCGGTCGGGTGAACTGGGGGTGGTTTTTCCTAAATGGTTTTCCACTCTCCCTCCACGCAAATGCGGGTTCACTTCCTCTATTCAACCTTCCCAATTCCTAATCCATTAGCGTAATTAGTACTTAAGCGTATAACCCGAACGGGTAGTAAGACGCGGTGCTAAATAATAATAATAATAATAATAATCATCATCATCATCAACTGTCTCCAGCCTGTGGACGGGTCAGTTTAGTGAAATGTCTCAATCTTCCTCTATCCTTCCATAACACTTCCTCCTTTAATTGCTTCCATTCTTTTCCTCTCACGTGCACACTTTCTGTCATCTGCTCTTCCCATCTCTTTCTTGGCCTCCCTTGCGGTATTTTTTTTCTTACAAATTTCAAATCCACAATTTTCTTTGGCATCCTCTCTTTTTCCATCCGGATGATTAAAAAAAGAAATACATTTATAAAAACACTATTTCATATCAAAAATACAATTTTGTGACAGCGTAAGACTATATTTAGAAATATTCAAGAATGTATGATTAGGTGTTTGTTTCACTATTATATCCATAAAACTTGCCGAACGAGACCTAAATATTTAAAATCCTCTCTTTGACTTGCCTTTACGTCACAGATATGTTACGTCCTTGAGTTGGCGATACATTTATTATATCGTGAGCACCTACTTTTATTTATCCTCTACTTGTGCATTTTCAAGTGATATAACAAGTTGTTTATCAATGACTTAGAGATAAGTAGGATTGAGTCTGGACAGTGCTGATGATTAAGAAAAAGTGAATCAAGACTCGTCCAAACAGAGTATTCTTCCTTCACCCCCTCTTCCCCTGCCCTACACAGTAAGTTTAACGCCACGTGAATTTTATTTCCATGGGATCAGAATTAGGTCGTTACCTAATTAAACGTAAACGCGTGTTCGCGAAATTTCGTCAGAAGCGTTTGGAATTTTCACTAGGTGCTTTCTTGAACTTTAAATAGATGATCATAAAATTTAACCAGATACTTTTATGAGCTGTAACCAGGTCATCATGAAATTAAACCAGGCATTTCCATGAACTTTAACCAGGTGATGATAAACTGTAACCAGGTGATCAAGAACTTCAAACCGATACTTTCATGAGCGTTAACCAGGTAATTTAATGCATTTTAACCAGGCATTTCCATGAACTTTAACCAGGTGATGATAAACTGTAACCAGGTGCTTTCTTGAAGTTTATCCCTGCAATTTCATGAAATTTCACCAGGGATCATGAAATTTAACCAGGCGGTCATTATGTTTAACCATATAATTTCATGAGCTGTAACCAGGTGATCATGTGCTTCAAACAGGAGCTAAGAAATTAACCAACAAAGTATCTGTTAGCATTAAATATAATTCCATCAGATTCAACTAGGTTCTAGGGAACTTTAACTAGGGGCTTAAGAACTTTCACAAATCTATTATGTATTTTACAAGTTCTTAAACTTTAACCAGGACTCAGGAACTTTAAACACATTACTATGCAGGCTATATAGTTTTATAGGTTCATGGACTTTTTTATCATGTGTTGTTGAATTCCAGGTGAACTTCGAGAACTTTCTGGGCGGAGGCGACGCTGGTGTGTTTATCAACGAGCTCTTAGGCTACATGGCCGACATGATCTTGAGTCACATCCGGGACAAGATGGACGACTACCTGGCCAACATCCTGCTGGACTACGTGAACTCCAGGCTGCAGGTCGTACCAGGGGACAGGTGGAGGGATTCGTCCGGGCTATCGACAACGGGACCATCCCTTTCGACTTTCTCCTGTAGCCGCTACCAGCCGCACACTAGCTTGGAACAACATCTATATATATCTTGATCATTGTAGTTCCTTCTATCAACACACTAATTTGGAACAACATCTATAGCAATCTGGATCATTGTAGTTCCTTCCATCAGCACACTAATTTGGAACAACATCTATATATATCTTGATCATTGTAGTTCCTTCTATCAGCACACTAATTTGGAACAACATCTATAGATATCTGGATCATTGTAGCTCCTTCCATCAGCACACTAGCTTGGAACAACATCTATATACATCTGGATCATTGTAGTTCCTTCTATCAGCACACTAGCTTGGAACAACATCTATAGCCGTCTGGATCATTGTAGTTCCTTCTGTCAGCACACTAATTTGGAACAACATCTATAGACATCTGAATCATTGTAGTTCCTTCTATCAACACACTAATTTGGAACAACATCTATAGACATCTGAATCATTGTAGTTCCTTCTATCAGCACATTAATTTGGAACAACATCAATAGATATCTGGATCATTGTAGTTCCTTCTATCAGCACACTAACTTGGAACAACATCTATAGATATCTGGATCATTGTAGTTCCTTCTATCAGCACACTAACTTGGAACAACATCTATAGATATCTGGATAATTGTAGTTCCTTCTATCAACACACTAATTTGGAACAACATCTATAGACATCTGGATAATTGTAGTTCCTTCTATCAACACACTAATTTGGAACAACATCTATAGACATCTGGATAATTGTAGTTCCTTCTATCAACACACTAATTTGGAACAACATCTATAGACATCTGCATCATTGTAGTTCCTTCTATCAACACACTAATTTGGAACAACATCTATAGACATCTGAATCATTGTAGTACCTTCTATCAGCACACTAACTTGGAACAACATCTATAGACATCTGGATAATTGTAGTTCCTTCTATCAACACACTAACTTGGAACAACATCTATAGATATCTGGATCATTGTAGCTCCTTTATCCTGTAGCTCCTTCTCTACCTTTGTGCATCTCTTATTTTTTCATAAAGTCTGTAACAAATCTTTTACTAACAAGTCACAATAATTTTCATAGTTTATTAAAATTTTGTTGGAATTTTTGATAGTTTCTTTATTTTTACTCTCCTTACTGTGGCAATAAATAGTAATGTGCTTTAATTAATAAAGTCTACTACCCGCTTCAGTGGCTGCATGGTTTAAGGCGTAACTCTCACAGTAGAATAGATTGTCAACGACAGGGGGATCGAGGTTCGAATCTCGGTTCTGGTGTACTGAGGGTGGTTTTCCACGCTCCCTTCACACGAATGCGGGTACACTTTATTAAAGTATAACCTTCATAATCCCTAAAACCATTATCATAATTAGTACATAAGTCTATAACCCGAACGTGTAGTAAGACGTGGTGCTAAATAAATGTTTATTTAATTTTTTTCGTATAATATGCACTATATCTTAGTATTTGTACTAATATATTAATTGTATGAAAATAAATATCAGCTGTCATTAATAATTATATTAATATTTTCTTCACTCTTTAATATTACTAATAAAATGTGTCAAATTGACGTTGGCGCACGAGATTTATATATATTTTAATCTTCCCAAGCTCAACCATTTTTATTTTTATTCAACGTTGAATGGTTGATGGTTGAGTAAGTTAGGTCAGTATGATATTTTTAAAGAAAGATAAAATCTATGCAATAAACTATCATATTAATAAAAAAAAATATACGTGTACAGAGATTAAGATATGCATGGACATTATATAATTTAACTAGTTTTTTTCATGTCAAATCTAAGTGGCTGCACAAACTTATTAGGGTTGATAAGATTTGATTATTTTATTATTACTTTCAAAAACTAAAACAATTACTTTAGAGTGAACCGAATATGATGATAAAGTACTGATAAAACTGGTTTCACTGTCACGTGTATGCACGTATACATTTTTAAAAGATGTTGAATTTATTTTATTATAATTTGCACATCTAATCAGATGACCTTCAACGGTAGATTTTGTCCTAATATGGTATCAATGACGAGGTAATATAATCAAATCCCAGCTTGGGTAACATGAAAATGTTCAAAAAATAACCAATATAATTACATTAAATTTTCTAAAAAAAGCTCTTTAAATTCACACAGGTTATTAAAAAAGTTTCAGAAATTCAGGATATTGTTGTACTCATTACCAGGGCCCCGATTTTGATGTTATGTAATATTTTTTTTACATCGCACACTATTCTAATGTATAGATAAACTCTGTTCATGATCCCCTTACTGTGTAAACGTTTTTTTATAGGTAATCTTTTGATAATTTTTTATTATATAAGATTCAAAGTAATCTTTTCTGGGTTTGCGTAATTATTTCTTTGGCATTTTAAATTTACTTTCAGGCATTTATCTTGAATAGATATAATTTTAAGTATCGTAAATATTTTATTAATGCATAAATAATAATAAATAAATTTGACACTCAGTTATCGGGATGAGAAGATAATGTAGGCCATGAACTTTGTATCTTATTTGCTTATCTGGTTGTAAAATACACATTCCTGGTGAGACTGTAACTAGGCTGGAGAGGGTAGCTATTACTTCTGAAGGAGGTATTACACATTCCTGGTGAGACTGTAACTAGACTAGAGAGGGTAGCTATTACTTCTGAAGGAGGTATTACACATTCCTGGTGAGAATGTAACTAGGCTGGAGAGGGTGGCTCTTACTTCTGAAGGAGGTATTACACATTCCTGGTGAGAATGTAACTAGGCTGGAGAGGGTGGCTATTACTTCTGAAGGAGGTATTACACATTCCTGGTGAGACTGTAACTAGACTGGAGAGGGTAGCTATTACTTCTGAAGGAGGTATTACACATTCCTGGTGAGACTGTAACTAGGCTGGAGAGGGTAGCTATTACTTCTGAAGGAGGTATTACACATTCCTGGTGAGACTGTAACTAGACTAGAGAGGGTGGCTATTACTTCTGAAGGAGGTATTACACATTCCTGGTGAGACTGTAACTAGACTGGAGAGGGTAGCTATTACTTCTGAAGGAGGTATTACACATTCCTGGTGAGACTGTAACTAGACTGGAGAGGGTAGCTATTACTTCTGAAGGAGGTATTACACATTCCTGGTGAGACTGTAACTAGGCTGGAGAGGGTAGCTATTACTTCTGAAGGAGGTATTACACATTCCTGGTGATACTGTAACTAGACTGGAGAGGGTGGCTATTACTTCTGAAGGAGGTATTACACATTCCTGGTGAGACTGTAACTAGACTGGAGAGGGTAGCTATTACTTCTCAAGGAGGTATTACACATTCCTGGTGAGACTGTAACTAGGCTGGAGAGGGTAGCTATTACTTCTGAAGGAGGTATTACACATTCCTGGTGAGACTGTAACTAGACTGGAGAGGGTAGCTATTACTTCTGAAGGAGGTATTACACACTCCTGGTGAGACTGTAACTAGACTGGAGAGGGTTGTGTTGGGAGGGGGTAGCTATTACTTCTGAAGGAGGTATTACACATTCCTGGTGAGACTGTAACTAGACTGGAGAGGGTAGCTATTACTTCTGAAGGAGGTATTACACATTCCTGGTGAGACTGTAACTAGACTAGAGAGGGTAGCTATTACTTCTGAAGGAGATATTACACATTCCTGGTGAGACTGTAACTAGACTGGAGAGGGTAGCTATTACTTCTGAAGGAGGTATTACACATTCCTGGTGAGACTGCAACTAGACTGGAGAGGGTAGCTATTACTTCTGAAGGAGGTATTACACATTCCTGGTGAGAATGTAACTAGACTGGAGAGGGTAGCTATTACTTCTGAAGGAGGTATTATACATTCCTGGTGAGACTGTAACTAGGCTGGAGAGGGTGGCTATTACTTCTGAAACAAATATTTGTAAATCAATATTATATTCAGCAGAATGCAAGAGTTTAGTTTTTGAAGGACTTTCATTGCGTACATTTATTTTTAATTGATATATTTTGTAAAGTGCGTGTTTTAATAAGTCGTGTGACTATCATTAGGAATTTTTGTTAATATTTTTAGTTCATTAAAGTCCGGGGCCTAATCATTAAACTTGGTAAAAATATCTTAACATACCTAGGTCTGCAAACCACGTCCCACGGAGATACGGGTAGTTTTTTCTTTCGGTAATAAAAAACTAATAAAAAATTAAATTTTATTTGGCTTTAAATGGAACAAATTTACCTATTACCTTATCACCACCAAAAGGTGTTCTACAAGTTGTCCTTCCATTTTCACACAAATTTCACATCTTTTAATAAGACTGATGCCTACTCTTTGAAGAAAAAAAAAAAGCCCCCCGGCCTAGTTCTAATCTTTTGACAACCATTCACAGAATTCGCTGTTTGTCTGATAAATCGTTTAGTGGAGACAAACACACTTAAACTATTTAAGTATCCCCACACAAAAATGTCCAAAGTATTAAGGTCAGGGATCGATGGGGTTATACGGTTGCACCTCCTCAACCTATCCATCGCATCCCCTCGCCAACCCCTCCCCAGGTCCTCCTGACCTTAAGGGGGCCGCTTCGGTTCGAGAAAAAAATTGCTCGGACGTTCAGCTTAAGGCAATACTTAATTCTACGAAATGATATTGTAAAATTAGGACCCACCTCGGTGGCGTAGTTGGCTAACGCGCTATCGTGTTGAGCTCGACCGCCGAGGACGGGGAGATCGAGGTTCGAATCTCGGTCGGGTGAACTGGGGTGGTTTTTCCTAAATGGTTTTCCACTCTCCCTCCACGCAAATGCGGGTTCACTTCCTCTAAATTCAACCCTCGCAATTCCTAATCCAATAGAGTAATTAGTACTTAAGCGTATAACCCGAACGGGTAGTAAGACGCGGTGCTAAATATTATTATTATTTTAAATTAGGTTCACACCAACATAAAGTCGAAACATTCCAACAGTCTTGAGGGAAAAAGGGCTCTATATCCAGCCCTCCTTTAGCAAATACAGTAATTTTTTGACTGGCTCACAACAGAAAATATGAATATATTTGAGAACTAGCAGCGAGCTTTCCTCTCTACCTTAAGACGAGAAGTTTTCGTAGTTTTCTTTCCTCTCTTTATTACCGATACGGCAAGGTGTGGTTGTAGGTGAAGGACAAACGGGAGTATAAGGTCAAACTGAATAGAGAAGAAGTGTCCAAAAAATTACGTAGTCCATTTTGTTTCCAGGCGTGTGACCTAACCGCGACTGATACTTTTTTTGATAACCGAGGCAACCGCCTTAACACTCTGGACCGTTTTTTAATGGGATATTAGAGTTTGATGTATTTGTCTCCACTGAACGATTTATCAGACAAGGAACAGCGAGTTCTGTAAACGGTCGACAGAAGATTCGATATAAGTTGGTTTTTCTCCAAAGAGTACACTACAGTCTGATTCTAAGATATGAAATGTTTGTGGAAATGGAAGGACAACTTGTAGAACAGCTTTTGTTGTGAAAGGTAATAAATTTGTGGCATATAAACCCAAAATAACATTTTATATTCTTATACTATTATGTATTTTTTACTACCGAAAATCAAAATTTCCTGTATCTACGTGGGACTCAGTTTGCGGATCCAGATTCGACAATATATTTTTTAATCATTTAAATGAGTGCCCTCACCGGAAAAATCCAGATTCACAGACTTTTGAATATGTGCAAAGGGAGCAGAAATTCCAAACGTCAGTAGAAAGAGTTACCCACTTCGGTGGCCGCATGGTCTAAGGCACTACTCTCGCAGTAGACCAGACTGCCGATGAAGGGGAGATCGAGGTTCGAATCTAGGTCTGGGGTATTGAGTGTGGGTTTTTAAAAATGTTTTTCCACGAAAATGTGAGCAAACTTCATATAAATATAACCTCTCTAATTCATAAAACCATTAGCGTAATTAGTACAAAAGCGTATAACCCGAACGGGTAATAAGATGCAGTACTTTATATATATATAACAGGATGTTCGGAAACTCAACGCCCAAACTGCACATATAGTTTGTTTGAACCAAAAGTAATACAAAATCTCTATATACTTATATCCGGAAAACTATGCTAATACCATTAATTTGTGTTCAAGGCTTCGGCGTATAGCACCGGATAGCAAAGCTGTTCAAGTATGCGTGTACAACAGGTTGCATAGGAGCTAGGCGCACGGCACTACACACCTCGACATCTTGGAGCAAGGCAGCAGAACATACCACAATTAATAGTAAACAACACACCAGTCCAGCTATAAATGGGAATACGTTCTGAGGGTCATCATTAACGGTCCTACATCACAGAAAGTGCTTGCCATTATTACATGTGCAGTGCCGCTTGCCTAACTCCTTAGCAACCTGTTGTACACGCATGCTTGAACAGCTTTGCTCTCCCGGCGCTGAGACCGAACGACGAACGATATTGGATTTTAATGTTTATGGTAACTATTTAGTAGCCGAAGATCTCACACATTCATCACAGACTTTGCCCTAAATCATGATGGGATGAATACTAAATGACTTATGGTGCGTTAAACCAAAGGACTCTGGTTCAATTCTTGGAAATATTATTATAATTTTTAGCGATATCTTATTTATTGGGGGAAAGGGAAAGAGGAGTTTAGGAAGGAGGAGGATTAAAATATTGGATGATTCGAAGGAGAGAAGAAAATGTTGGGAGCTGAAGGAGGAGGCAGAGGACAGGACGCATTGGAGGTCTAAGTTCACTGACAAAAGAAATGGACCTGTCGTAAGACAGAACACCTAATAATTATTATCTATTTAAGAGCCCGCATTGGTGGTTGAGATGTCTAAGTCGTCACTCCCACCATATATTGAATTAATGGTGACGATTTATGGTGGTTCTAGAGTTTTTTTCCTTAAAACTTTTCCACCTTACTTTCAAGCAAATACGGGTACATTTCCTTTTATATTTATTGTAATGTAAATCACTATGAACACCAACAAATTCTTAAGGCGCACTAATATATAAGATTCATAAAAAAAAGTACATATAATTTTAATCACTTGATGTAATCAACGGTTTATTCACGGTAACAGTCCTAATATGTTATATTTATTTAGTTTTATTTTGTCCTTTGATGACCGATTGTCTCTGTAGAACTTTAGGAGTTTATCTTGTGTACCTTCAAGTGGCGCATTGTGTGATATTTGATAGGAGTAAGAATGTTCTTGAACTATAAACTGTAAAATTAGAATGCATATATTTTTTTTACATCATTATTGAATTTAACAATACATAACATAGGTAACTACTTGAGTATGTGGTATATATGTATATATATATATACATACACAAGAGTGGGGATTTTTGATATAAAATCTGTCGACGATTACATGAATGTCCTAGTTAGGAATCATCGTTTACGAGGTGAGTCTATAATAGCTAGTAAGTTTTGTATAATTTTTACTTTCTACTGGTGACCTGGTGGTCTAGGGGTAAGGTGTCAGACTTCTGTATTAGAGGTCCGGGGTTCAATCCTCGGTCCCGGCACAGATTTATCTGATTACCAAACCCTTCCTTCACCTCTGACAAGACGTGTATTAATCACAACTTGTGAATGTGTGGAATGCCAGGCCTCCACCGTGGTTCGGATACCACGTTAAACTGTAGGTCCTCCATTTCATCTCACAATCACCCTACCATTACACATTAGCGTAAGTGCGTATAGCCCGAACGGGTAATAAGACGCGGTGCTAATAATAATAATTAGAAAACTTGTAAATATACTTTTTTGTTGTTGTTCAAATTGCAGCCATTATCATCATGAACATGTCTATTCTGATTGCGACACTGGCGCTCGTGGCGGCTGTAGCATGTTCTAACTATAGCAACGCAGCAGGGATCGCAGTTAAAACCAGGACGCCGATGGAAGCAGGTCAGTTCTTCTGAAAGTTTGGAATGTAAAGGAGTGCCCTCGAGTTGATAGTTCAATATTCATAGAAAAAAAAACTTGAGCTACTTTCTTACAATAATTGGCGTACTGAGTCAAAAAGTCTCGGGTTCGATTCCTGTATCCAAGTGTAATTTTAAAAATTAAAGGTTATGATATTTAGATGAGGCTATAACCGTACTCAACAAATATATAATACCCACTTCCGGTGGCTGCATGGTCTAATGCGCTACCCTCGCAGTAGACTAGACTGCAGATGACGGGGAGATCGAAGTTCGAATCTCGGTCGGGTGCACTGAGGGTATTTTTTCCCCAAAAGGTTTTCCTCTCTCACTCCCCACGCAAATGTGTGTACGCTTATTCTAAATATAGCCTTACTAATACCTAAAACCGTTAGTGTAATTAGTACATGAACAAACCCGCCTCGGTGGCGTAGTTGGCTAACGCGCCAGTCGTGTTAAGCCAGATCACCGAGGACGGGGAGATCGAGGTTCGAATCTCGGTCGGGTGAACTGAGGGTGGTTTTTCCTAAATGGTTTTCCACTCTCCCTCCACGCAAATGCGGGTTCACTTCCTCTAAGTTCAACCTTCCCAATTCCTAATCCATTAGTGTATTTAGTACTTAAGCGTATAACCCGAACGGGTAGTAAGACGCGGTGCTAAAATTAAATTAAATTAAATTAGTACATGAACATATATAACCCGAACGGGTAGTAAGACGCGGTGCTAAATTTTTTTTTATCATGGTGTGTTTTCTAAAAGGTACTTTTTGGACTGTAGCAAAATGATCCCCAATAATTTTGTTTTCTCATCCCGTTGGCAGCACTGGCTATACAGGCTGCGGTGAAGACCTTGGTCGGCAATAACTCAGTCGACGACGCAATCATCAAGGCCCTAGAGAAGCTGAGGGCGGAAATGAAGACGGGGAACGCCGAACTAAACATCCCCCCTTTAGAACCTCTACAGATCCAACACTTAGACTTCAACCTTGGCGAAAACTTAGCCGTGTTAGTCATTTTTACATCATTATTATTAATATTATTATTAGCACCGCGTCTTACTACCCGTTCGGGTTGTACACACTTACGCTAATGTGTAATGGTAGGGTTATTGTAAGATGAAATGGAGGACCTACAGTTTAACGTGGAATCCGAGCCACGGTGGAGGCCTGGCATTCCACACATTCACAAGTTGTGATTAATACACGTCTTGTCAGAGGTGAAGGAAGGGTTTGGCAATCAGATAAATATGTGCCGGCACCGAGGATTGAACCCCGGACCACCAGCACAGAAGTCTGACACCTTACCCCCTAGAGCGCCAGGTCACCCTCATTTTTATATCCGTAATCTCGTGGACCACGAGTTAAGTTGGGGGATGCAGGGAACATGAATAAAGGGCGGTGTTTTTTTTGCAGTTTTATGGCAAAAAAAAAAAGGTATAGGTCAAAATAAATCAAATATTTATCCGGTAGAAACATAAAAGAGTTTAATTTTCTTCCCATGGTGATAGCAACAGCTGTTGAATATCTGTCATGAGCATGGCAGGATTAGATGAGAAACTTTTTAAATGAAGAGAAGAAATTGTCATTAAATTCCAGGACGACCTCGACAGTTATTCAACAACTGTTGATATCACCGTGTGAAGAAAATTAAACTATATATATTTCTACTGGAAAAATATTTTTCTTTTATTTTGGCCATAAAAATATTTTGCTACAAAAACTGCAAAAAACAAACAAAAAAACACCCCACTGACCTTTACTCGCCTTTCATACCCTCCCACTTTAAAGTTAATATCTTGCAATTTTTAATAACAAAAAGAAAGCAATTTTGGACAAAAAAACTAAGGGATCATTGCAGCGATGCCTGCAAATTATCGCGCTAAAATATATGCAATATTTTTTATGGGTAAATTTTTATATAATGAAACCTCACTTGACTTTCTAGCTAAAGGTTTGCACTTCAAAGGCCAAATTTCAATAGTATTTGAATTTTAGTTGTTTTAATTTTAAGTAAAAACTATATTTCCCCCCTTTCACATCGCAATGGTAATAATAATAGTAATTCTTAGCGCCGTGTCTTACTACCCATTCGGGTTATACGCTTAAGTACTAATTACGCTAATGGGTTAGGACCTGGTAAGGTTGAATATAGAGGAAGTGAACCCGCATTTGCGTGGAGAGATAGTGGAAAACCACCCCAGTTCACCCGAGCGAGATTCAAACCTCGATCTCTCCATCCCCTGCAGTCTAGCTCAACACGAAACTAGCGCGTTAGCTAACTAACTACGCCACCGAGGCGGGTGCCGCGATAACTTTAAAACGACCGCTCTCCCAACTCTCTATCATTATTAGCACCGCGTCTTACTACCCGTTCGGGTTATACACACTTACGCTAATGTGTAATGGTAGGGTTATTGTAAGATGAAATGGAGGACCTACAGTTTAACGTGGGATCCGAACCACGGTGGAGATCTGGCATTCCACACATTCAGAAGTTGAGATTAATACACGTCTTGTCAGAGGTGAAGGAAGGGTTTGGCAATCAGATAAATCTGTGCCGGGACCGAGGTTTGAACCCCGGACCCTCAGCACCTAAGTCAGACACGTTACCCTTAGACCACCAGGTCACCAACTCTCTATTTATCTATTGCGCAATACCACTTAAGAATTGAGCTGTTCTTTTTTACCGATATACAATCATGAACAAATCATGATTTCCATGGAGATGTAAACAAACAATGATTGTACAGACGAGCCATTGCGCGCACACACAACCGAATATCTTGAAATTCGGTAGATTTTCCCTTTAAAGATACGATTTTTGCCGACATCCTGGACCCCTAGCTAGAGTTTGGGGGAACCAAGATATTCGGGTTTTATTTTGCAAACCACCGTGATTTTTCGGTTTTATATTATTTCCCCTTAAATTTTTAATATTTCAATAAAAAAATTAAACCCTTATTTTTTTTACTATAAAATATATGTTTTTTTTACTATAACTTAAAATTCCTTTTTGTCTCTATTTATTTAGTCGAATTATTTAACGTGCACTTTTTAAACCGAATGATTATACCTGCACACGATAATTTCTATGAGCGAGAGCGAAAGTCCCTATTTTCGTATACCTTCCGAGGTTCTTTTACATGCCACAATCGACATGGGACCGACGGATTTACTTCACCTCCGAAGGAAGTTGTGCTACGTATTTTTATCGCTCAAGGAAAATCTGTTGACCTCAGCTGGGGTTGAACCCAAGAATATCAGATCCTAGGCGATCATCTTACCCCAAGACCACCGAGGTCAACTTATTGTCATTATCTAAGTGAAAATAAATAAATTATAGTCAAGTATTGAGGTGTCAATATTCCCGCAATAATATATCGGTTAAAATTGTTATTAAAAATTCAAAGATAACGTTTATTATTTCTTAATTTGTACATTTAAGGTAGAGCTAGAGTTTCGGTAAAGATAACTTATATGGCAGGTGTACACTTATCTAGCCAGTTGGTAATTAGAAAAATAATATTTTTGTTTGTTTTTGATTGAGTATTTATATAATTCTTTCAGAAAAACAAGAGTATTTACTGATTTATCAGATAAGCGTGAAAGAAGTTGAGTAAACATGTTTTTACTGTAGAAATTACTCCATAAAACAATGAAGGTTATTAATTCTTTGAAACTTAGAAAAAAACACATTGTAAATTCTTATTTTAGTGATTTGTTTTTTATTCTTATGTATTTCGGGAGATTTCCGTACATCAATTATGGCTTCACGAATTTAATATCTGTCTGCCACGATTTCCTCTAATACCTATACAATTTCCACTCATATTTCTTTACAGATAGCACGAATATCTAAATTGCGTATACAACATTTATTATTATTACTATTAGCACCGCGTCTTACTACCCGTTCGGATTATACTAATGAGGTGGGGATGAGGATGGAAGCATTTGATAAGTAATCTACCCTCATTTGTGTGGTAGGAGAGTGGAAAACCAATTTAGGAGAAAACACCCTCAATAGAGCCGACCGGTATTAAAACCTAGATCTCCCCATCATCAACAGGATAGTCTTAACACGAGAGTGACGCCTTAGACCGTTCAGCCACTGAAGCGGTTAATTTACTCTAATAAAATAGACCTTATCTTGTGTTATTTTTTTCTCCCTTCCTCAAAATTAGAACTGGTACGTATATTGAGCGTTAAGGGCTGTTTTGTTTACTTGCGCACGCAAACAGTATCTATCATATTTTATACGACAATGTGAAAGAGATTGGAAGGTAGAAATAAGAGAAAACGCACCTGCATTAGCAGCGATAGGTTCCATGTGCTGCCCTTCCCCACTTTACAACCATTTCCAATGAAGTGATCATAATAAATTATTATGTTTGTGTGCCTACAGAGTCAACGGCAGTCTGGACAATCTTTACGTCACAGGTCTTTCTTCTTTCATCATCGACGAGATCTCGAACGATTTGGCCAACCTGAAGGCGAGATTCGGGCTCTCGTTTACCGAGGTGGATTTCAAGGGCATCTATGATATCAGTGGTAGTGTCTTGAACAGCTTGGACATCTTTGGCAACGGTCCTTTCACGTATGTACAGAAACACTGGGGATAAGTCGGTCTATCAGCTATAGTTACTTGCATGTAACGAGGATGTTGGAGTACATGAGATAGTAGAGGAAGCAAGACTGAGATGGTATGGGCATATAATGAGAATGTTGGAGTACATGAGATAGTAGAGGAAGCAAGACTGAAATGGTATGGACATGTAATGAGGATGTTGGAGTACATGAGATAGTAGAGGAAGCAAGACTGAGATGGTATGGACATGTAATGGGGGTGTTTGAGTACATGAGATAGTAGAGGAAGCAAGACTGAGATGGTATGGGCATGTAATGAGGATGTTGGAGTACATGAGATAGTAGAGGAAGCAAGGGTGAGATGGTATGGGCATGTAATGAGGATGTTGGAGTACATGAGATAGTAGAGGAAGCAAGACTGAGATGGTATGGGCATGTAATGAGGATGTTGGAGTACATGAGATAGTAGAGGAAGCAAGACTGAGATGGTATGGGCATGTAATGAGGATGTTGGAGTACATGAGATAGTAGAGGAAGCAAGACTGAGATGGTATGGACATGTAATGGGGATGGAGAAGTAGACGATACCAAAAAAAAAAAGATGAAAATTAAGTATGTAGGGAAAATGCGGCAAGATATGCAAAGAAAGAGAGGAGGGAGTGGATAGCAGAAAGTGTGCAAGTGAGAGAAGAAGAATGAAAGTGATTAAAGGAGGAAGAATGGTGGAAGGAAAGAGGACGATGGAGGCGTTTTACTAAACTGACCCGGCCACAGACTGGAAACATTTGATGACGAGTTATTTTTACTAACAATAAAGATGGCGTCAAAAGCTCTGTTTTTACCAATCCGAGTATTAATTTTACCAACAAATCCCGAATCTAGAATCCGAATCCAAGAACATTTTGTAAACTAGGTTTACTTTACTATGTTGCTTCTTAAGTTGTTGTATAAAATAGAAATAGACCTAGTTATTAGATTAAAACTTCTGTGTTGTATTTTTGTAAACATTCTTACTATCGGTTGAATGATGAATGAATATCCTGGGGTCTAATAGCAGCTTTTGTCTCTATAATTATTATGTTGGGATAAACGACAAATAAGCAATAGTGCCTGAGGCTATAAAGAATTTCATTTTCGAGTCTCAAATATTTAAAATGGAATTAGAATATTCAAATGAATATATATTAACACTAAGTCCTTGCCTTACCGAAAAACAAGCGCAGAACAGAAACGTAGTCACGTGACGAGTTCTAAGCCAATCACAAGATTGCCCCCTTATCGGCGCGAACTGTTCCGCTAAAGTTCAACTTTTAGTCCGCTCTGCCTGAGATCTTCGGCACGGGAGAACCAATCAAAACTCATATCAGTGCACATGTACACATGTCAGCGCATGCGCTGTAGAGCTAACAGCAAGCAGACAACTTCGATGGCTGTTATTAGGATATTGGGAGAAAAAAAACGTCAATGTAAAGCGTGTATATAGTTGTATTAAATTGTGCCACGACACAGCGTTATAATTTAAAAACATCCATCGGGAGAATGATATAAAATATATGTTTATCAACTAGAAAATAAAATGTGTTGATAATCAGCTGTTTTAAAGCGTTGCATTGCATCATGGGTCAACTTAATTGTGTGAATTGCTGCGCTACTCAAACATATTCTGCTTTCTATTTTCGGTGAACATGTGAATCAAGCTTTTCACGGATTCGAGCTACGCGGTCATGGTACTTCAACTTACGACTATCAACGCCATTTTTTCAAGCCTCACTCTAAAAATAATATATAGCATCCCTTGTAAAATGAAGCACAGCTGATGGTGCCATCGTAATTGTGTTATGTATGTTGTTATGTCCTGTATAGAATATTGGATGGTGTTTCATTTTTATCCTAATAACCTCTTTAACTTCAATCATCCTTTTAAACGAACGTACGTATCAACATTACATCGTATTTAAGCACAATTCGACTTACGCGATTTTTCCACTTGCACAGGAACTTGTTTAACTTTTATTTTTTTATTTTAAAAGAACATAACTTATATGCCGACAATACATTGTATTTAAATATAATTTGATTTGCAAGAGTTTTTCAACTTGCGCGGAAACCTCGAGACGAATTAACCGCGCAAGTAGAGGACTTACTGTGCAATATGTATTCAGTGGTCGACCAGTGATTACTAATCAAATATCTCGGCTGCTGAGTGATGAGGGTGCGTGCATATAATACAAATATCTCCGTCTTGACTCTCTATAAAATCAGGCGAGGTACCGAGAGAGTCATTCGGAGTTCACTAAACGCTAGCAAACAAATTCTGCCAACTTGTTTAAGGTTGAACCTGACGGAGCTTCACACCAAAGGTAATGTCGTCATCAGTTCCGAGGACGGCACGGAAAACTCTCCGATAGTCATCACATCCTTGGACATTGACTTCACGTTGGAAGGGTTTAAGGTGATAAATTTATCATTAGTTTATCGGCGGGTTTATCCCCATTATTCTGTATACAAAGCAGAATAAATGCTATAGAGGTCGGACACTTGGTCAGTACTACTGTCTATTAAATTTGTAGGTACCTGACTCAACTCCCTGTGATACCATAGTCATTTTTCCCGAAGGAGAATTTGTTCCTAGTGACTCCTTGGTCTGGTTAATTAGGCTTAAAGTTAGGTTTAAGACTTCTACTGGATCACATAGTTTACCATCAGAATCTTCACATAGTATTATCGAGCCAAAGTAGCCGAATACTTGCTCTATATGATAGAGTAAATAATAATAAACCAACGGAACGCAAGTCAAGAAACCCATCAATACATTTTTTTGTTCCTCTCGCAGGCCAACTTCGCCAACATTCTCGGGGGAGGGGCTGCTGGTGATTTGATAAACTCTATCATCAACGATAACGGCTTAGATATTATCTCCCAATACAAGGAGAGATAAGATCCTTCATTTCAAAACGTTCATCGGCTTCGCCAACGAACGGCTGCAGAGTTACACCCTCAAGGAGATCTTGGACTATCTAGGAGTTATACGTTCTTCTCGGTAAGGAGTTGGTATCCTACCACAAGTATGCAAGGACATTGGTACAATTCACCCGGCTCAAATTCCAAGCTCAAAGCTTAGATGGAGTGCTAGTGAGCGCGAATTTAGTGCGCTAATTTGCTGTTTTTATAGCATAAACTTTTTTGGCAAATAAATCAAATTTTCTTCTATAGAAACATAGGATTTAGTTCTGCACATGATATCTCAACAGTTTTTGAATATCTCTATGAGATGTGGTATTTGTGACAAACTTTTTAAATTGAGAGAAAAGTTGTCATTAAATTCCAGGACACATCTACAGATATCAAGACTGTGAGATTAGCATGTGCAGAAAATAAACTATATGTTTCTATAGAGAAATATTATTTACTTTGGCCAAAATGTTTTGCTATAAAAACTTCAAAATACTTCCTAAACCACGCTCACTAGACCCATCTTAAAAGTCCATCTCTCACCCTGGTTACACCAGCTTTGTCAGGTAAAAATCTCGAACTGACGTTCATCGTGGTGAAGTTTACTCTCGTCTAATTTAAACAGATTGTAGCTTAAGGCACAGAATTGCTCTCTCGTTTATCTTAAAATAGAGAAATTCACTAAAAAAGAAACAGGTAATATTTGTTAAACGAAATAAAATACATTGGTGCAGAAATATTCCACCAAAAGAATAAATAAAATAAAACACACTGTTACAAAAAAATTGAGAAAAGAAGAAAATGTATGTCCACCAAATAGTTTAACAAACAAATTTCACACCTTCATAAATGTATAAATATATCTATAGCTCAAAAACTACTGGTTTTATAAAAATGTATTTCAAATAAAAGATTGTTTTATCTAATATTACTACAACTTTACAATGATCAGTTATTTCTTATCTCTTAATATTTGCGGAGATACGATCAAAATTGAATATGTCCGCCGTTGTGAGCCACCCTCAAATTCATTTTTATGGGAAAACGACTATACCCATTTTGTTTATAATGTTTAACAGTATCTAGATACTAAATTGAATATACAATTATTAAAGTGGATTTTGATATGGTAATTTCCTTTCTCTTTATGCCCTTTAATAAACTAACCTTAATTTAAGGGTTGAATTCTCATTTTTTTAAAATACTCCAGGGAAATTCATGAAAATCCTGGATAACAAGTTTTTGCCCGATCGGTGAAATGAGTTATGCTCTAGGCCGATAGACAGACAGACACACAGGTATTATCGCGAAAACTACTTTTTTTGTTTCAGAGGATCATGAAATGTCGACATTCATCAAAATTCGAGTTAGATTTTTTTTTCGACGATCACAATACTTTCTCTCTTCTAAGGGCAGAGATAAAGTAAAGAATTGATAAATATTTTAACCGAACCCTAATATAGCTGTTCTAAAATGAAAGGATACAGGATACAGCACTTACGATATGTATTTCGGCTGGAGCTTTAGCTTTATAGCTAACTAGCAATCCCACACGGCGTTGCCCGTGACCCACAGTGGAGGTATAAGAATGATATAAGCCCCCTACCCCACACCCCCATGGTGCCCTATCTCTGAAACGTAATTCTAAACCAGATAAAAAAAATATTTTCTTCAAAAATTGGTTAAAAATAGCCTAATTAAATAGATAATTAAAATTTTTAAAATCTGGCTTCGAGGTGCATTCAGACCCCCTTCCGTCCACCTATGTTAAAAATTTGAGATCTCTGCGTGCCGTAGATTTGTCTGGCCATCGCACACAAACAAACACACACAAACACTTCCTTTTATTATTATAAGATATCCTAGTTAATCGAGAGTGAGATGGGATATTAAAGGTGGAATATTTGATGTAAGCTATATATTTGCTTATAGATAAAGTCTGTTCAGCGTAGGAATTGTTTTCTGAAAGGCCTTTATCCCTACCAGAAATCTATTTTATATTAGGATATTGGTAGGAAAAAATACCATTTCAGAGAGTAATTCCTACCGTGAATGGAGTATATGTAGGCCTATTTTTAAAATGTGATAATTAACACCATTTTAAGAGAAAATGCATCAAATTACATTAAACTCCTCTGTAATCCTCTAATCCTTTACCCAATGTGTGTGCATTTTTCCAGGGTAAATAAACATTTTAATTATTATTAGCACCGCGTCTTACTACCCGTTCGGTTATACGCACTTACGCTAATGTGTGATGGTAGGGTGATTGTGAGATGAAAATGGAGGACCTACAGTTTAACGTGGGATCCGAACCACGGTGAAGGCCTGGCATTCCACACATTCACAAGTTGTGATTAATACACGTCTTGTCAAAGATGAAGGAAGGGTTTGGCAATCAGATAAATCTGTGCCGGGACCGAGGATTGAACCCCGGACCCCCAGAACATAAGTCTGACACTTTACCCCTAGACCGCGAGGTCACCCAAAATTTTAATAAATTGATACATGAGTTTGCATATTAGTTTACCTGAAATGAGACCTTTATGATGCAGTTTAGAGGTATTTGTCATAGTTAATTATTATGTTTTTAGCAACGCATCTTACTAGCAGTTTGCGTACGCCTATGTATTAACTACGCTATCGGTTTTAGGGATGCGAAAGGTTATATTTACAGGAAATGTTTCAGAATTTACGTGGTGGATAGATTGGAAAATGAATTTGGAAAAACCTACCCTCAGTACACCCGATCGAGATTCGAACCTGATATCCCCGTCATTGGCAGTCTAGTTTATTGCGAGAGTGACGCCTTAGACTGTGTGGCTACCGAAGCAAGTCCCTACCATGTTCTTACGATACATCGTGTTCAAGAGAGAAAAAATATAGAATTAATACATCCGACTCTCTTCAAATAGCATCGATAGTCATCCAAAACCTTTTGAATAAATTCCAAGTTCCGTTTCCCCCAGATATCCCTTTTATTTGGGACCTACTACCCGTCTTCAGGACCGCTCAATCCCACGTCTTCAGAACCCTCAATCCCACGTCTTCAGGACCCCCCCAATCCCCACGTCTTCAGGACCCCTCAATCCCACGTCTACGGAAACTGCGCAATCAAAAAAACATGGAAGTAAAAAAATATCATCTGTATACACATTTTAACATACCAAAATAACTTTCAAAATGCCAGCTTCGGTGGTCGAATGTTCTAAGGCGTCACTATCTCAATAGACTGAACTTCAGGTGACAGAGAGATCGAGGTTCGAATCCCGGTTGAGTGTATTGTCAGTGTTCTTCCTAATCTTTTTTATTGGTGGGGCCATTGAATATCTCTACACCCTTTTAGGTGACCGCGTGGTCTAACGCGTTACTCTTGTAATGGATTAGACTTCCGATGACGGGTAGATCGAGGTTCGAATCTCGGTCGGGTGTACCGAAAGGTTTTATCTCCCCAAAATGGTTTTCCACTCTCTCTCCCTCCACGCAAATGCGGGTACACTTCCTGTTCGTATAACCTTACTATCCCCTAAAATCGTTAGCGTAATTAATACGTAAGCGTATAACCCGAACGGTTAGTAAGACGCGTCGCTAAAAAAATAAATAGTTAGGCAGCCAATGTGACGTCACCAAATAAGTGATAAAATAAGATGGCCACTCGCGGTTAGCAGGCAATTTGAGAGAACATGCGATAAAAATTCACATTCAACGTTAACTTGAGAACCATAGTTCTTCGATTAATTATTTTTTATTAATTACCCGATCATTATTATTATTATTACTAACCCAAACCCGCCTCGGTGGCGTAGTTGGCTAACGCGCTAGTCGTGTTGAGCCCAACTGCCGAGGACGGGGAGATCGAGGTTCGAATCTCGGTCGGGTGAACTGGGTTGGTTTTTCCGAAATGGTTTTCCACTCTACCTCCACGCAAATGCGGGTTCACTTCCTCTAAATCCAACCTTTCCAACTTCTTATCCATTAGTGTAATTAGTACTTAAGCGTATAACCCGAACGGGTAGTAAGACGCGGTGCTAAATAATAAAAAAAAATTACTAACCCAACTGATTGGACTATTTTTTTCCCAATTGTGTGTAAGAAGATGGAGCAGTTGCTAGCGCTAAAATTGACGGATAGGATGAAGAGATGTTTGATGAACCAGTGAAAGCGGTTGCAACAGAACTTCCTGAAGAATCGAACCAACGGCCCAGTACTAGTTCTTCAGAGACCGGGGGTGTCAAAGGGAAAAGAATAGTAAAAAGGAAGTACCGCGATTCATAATTGTATATAGGGTTCGTTAAGACCAAAGACAACAAACCATAATTTGCGTAATTTGCGGCAAAAGTGTTGCCAAACAGTGCGATGCTCCCAGAAGAAAAAAAAAAGCCGTAATTTTGAGGGTGTCCACTGTCCATCCAAAATGGGGGTCATGGTGCTCAGGCGTTCGTACGGCGGCCGGGTGCGTTCTGGGCCCGCGCACGTTTAATATAATCGAGCACTAGACTGTCTTTGTCCACCTTCCGGTACTAGCAGATCTCTAAAGACCCTGTCGGGGCGCGCCTCCATGGGGCGGTCCCTTGGCAATGTGACGGGCGGGGTCTCGACACACACTAACCTCCTCGAGGTCCCCGTTGGGTAACTCCGGACAGCTGGTCTCAGAAAGGCTGGTAGCGGCAGCTAAGAAGGTGAGAGAGAGGAAAGGTCGGAGATTGTAAGAGAACGAAGGTTGAAGAGATGGCTGTTCGGAGGCTGAGCTCCTGACTTCCTCGCGATGGGCGATCACCAGGAGGAGCCAACTCCTCCCTCCATTCGGTCCCAGTGGGTTATCCCAAGTGACCCAAGGCAGGCTGGCATAGAAGGGCTGGTACTGGTTCTTTCGGGTGCCCTAGTACCCGGAATGGCACTCATGGACCTCGGCCTATGTCCGGCGTAAAGGTTCCGGTCCCGATGGGAATCAGTGGTTGCACTTTTGGGGGCCTCTGAGTCTAGGTACAGTGTAGCATGAAAGCCCTTCGGGGGGTCTCTTCGGAGATTTATTTGGATATCCATGTCCATCCAGAATTCAAGGGCAAACCGACTGATTCTTCCAGAAAAAAAAAACCCGGCGAGCTTACACAAACCCAGAAAATTACATTCTGATCAGCATACATTAACCCCATACTGAATCCTTGATTTTGAGCGGTAGTGAATCCGATTTAAATCTGTTAGGTCTTGAACAAGTTATGACACTGTAAACTGTAACATTATTTTAATCAAACAAAGTGACGCCCTTGGCCGACACCTACTGCAAAAACAAACAAAACCATTTCCGTCGCGCTCTGTTGGAATTGTACGTTATTAAAATGATGATAAACAATGGAAACTCAATGGCCGTGAATATCTCTAATTTACCCTTCATGACGTTTTTAGGAAAGAGTTATTGTCGCGTGTAGAATGACTTTAGTTCGGTATTTGCACGGACAATGGAGGGAGGGGGGGTGGCACTTCCAAGCGAATAGTGTGACGCGGCTGTTTCCGGGCGATTGTGTCCATAGACCTATCATAATATAACCACCTGGGTTTGCTCCAAGCTAACATGAGGACCATACTTTGATCAGGAAACAGTATAACTCCCGATGTGGTAAAAACTTTCGTTGAAAGGGTCTTTTAAATAGTACCATTATTTTTTTTTTGTAGTTGTCAACAGTGAAAACATTTTACTTCCTTAATATTATTTAACTATAGATATCTACCTAGATGGTCTTGAGGTTAAGTGTTCACCTAAAGTTCCGATGTTCGTGGGTTCAAAACCCAGCCAGGGTCGACGTGCTGTTTTAGATTTTTTTTTACAATAAAAATCCGTAGCACAACTTCCTTCGGAGGTGAAGTAAAGCCCCCCCCCCCCCCCCCCAATGTCAATTGTGGATTGTAAAAGAAACCCTGGAAGGTATGTGGAAATTACCTTTCCCGGCAAAATTGGTAGGTCCTTTCGCGCTCGCTCGTAGAAATTCTCGTGTGCTGATTTATAATCAGTCGGTTCAAAAAATGCACGTAAAATACCCCAAATAAATGAGAATAATATTTTATTTGTATGGTTTGTATCTGACCGCCTCTGTGGTCAGTGGTCAGAGCTCCTGGCTACAGGTACCGGGTTCAATCCCCGGCGCCTCCAGTTTCTCTGCGAAGTAACGAGTCAAACTCAGCCTCGTGAGGACACATGAGGAGATATTTGTATAAATAAGTAACAGCTCTGGTCTAGAAAACTGAGAGTAATGGCTGGAGGGTTAGTTGTGCCGACCATATGACACCCTCTATCTGTAAATGTTGGCATTATCTTCACTAATGGCGGCGGCCACTCGGTAGGTATAACTCTCTTGAGGGCTCACACCAAGAAATTTTCTTTTGAATTATATCTATCAAAAGTGACAAATGCAGATCACGTGACTTGACGTATGAATACATTAAGTTTATCTAGCAATTTGTTTCCAGCTGCCAGATAAGGTTCTTCCTATGAAAACTGGGGTATATCTACTTTTCCCTCTAATATTGATCGTCATTCCTACCATCTTTTTTTTTAGCACCTCGTCTTACTACCCGTTCGTGCTATAAGCCTATGTACTAATTACTCTAATGTGTTAGAGATGAATACGGTTGAATTGATAGATGTGTACCCCCATTTGCGTGGTGAAAGAGAGAGTGGAAAACAACACTAATTAGATCCGATGTGTATTCGAACACCGATCTCTCCATCATCGGCAGTCCAGTCTGTTGCGAGAGTAACGCCTCAAAACATGCGGTCACAGAGACAAGTCTCTACCATGTTTTTTTTAACGATACATCGTGTTTAATAGAAAAAAATAATGAATTAATACACACGACCCTCTTCAAATAGCGTCAGTAGTAACCCAAACACTTTAAAAAAATGGCAAGTTCCTACACGGAAATAATTAGTCCGATAGCAATGGTCGAGTTCCTCCGCGGAGATAATTAGTCCGATAACGATGGTCGAGTTCCTCCACGGAGATAATTAGTCCGATAATGATGGTCGAGTTCCTCCACGGAGATAATTATTCCGATAATGATGGTCGAGTTCCTCCATGGAGATAATTAGTCCGATAACGATAGTCGAGTTCCTACACGGAAATAATTAGTCCGATAGCAATGGTCGAGTTCCTCCACGGAGATAATTAGTCCGATAACGATAGTCGAGTTCCTACACGGAAATAATTAGTCCGATAGCAATGGTCGAGTTCCTCCACGGAGATAATTAGTCCGATAATGATGGTCGAGTTCCTCCACGGAGATAATTATTCCGATAATGATGGTCGAGTTCCTCCATGGAGATAATTAGTCCGATAACGATAGTCGAGTTCCTACACGGAAATAATTAGTCCGATAGCAATGGTCGAGTTCCTCCACGGAGATAATTAGTCCGATAATGATGGTCGAGTTCCTCCACGATACCTCAAGGAGGGGATCTTCTCACAGTAAATAAAAAATTAAATAGTAATGAAATTCGTTAACGCATGAAAGGTTAGGTTAAGTTAGGTTGGGTAAGAACCACAATTATATGTAGAATTAACCAACTTCGATACAAAATTAAATAAGAACGAAATTAGTTAACGTATGAAAGGTTAGGTTAAGTTAGGTTGGGTAAGAACCACAAGTATATGTAGAATTAACCAACCTCAATACAAAATTAAATAAGAACGAAATTCGTTAACGTATGAAAGGTTAGGTTAAGTTAGGTTGGGTAAGAACGATAAGTATGTGTAGAAATTAACTAACAACACTTATAATCCATTCCTTCAGGTGTCGTGAAGGAACTAAACCCCCTCCTTTCCACCTCCCCACCGCCAAAGTGAAGTAATTAGATCCCCCCCCCCCCCCAATCCACCAAATGGAGGAACTCGAACACACCCAGGTCCCATGCCCCCAGATCTCCCTCCTACACAACTTCCGGACCCTCTATCATACGTCTATGGAAACTGAACAGCCAACACACATGGACATTAAAGAATATAATTTGTATACAACAGTTTAACAAACCAAAATAGATTTTAAAATACCAGCTTCGGTGGTCGAATGTTCTAAGGCGTCACTATCTCAATAGACTGAACTTCAGATTACAGCGAGATCGTGATTAGAATCCCGGTTGAGCGTATTGACAGTGATTTTTATTATTATTTTTTGCATCATATCTTACTACCCGTTCGGGTTATCCGCCTATGTACTAATTACACTAATGGTTTAGAGATAAGTGTACCCGTATTGGCGTGGAAGGAGAGTGGAAAAGCATTTATGGGGAAAAAACCTAAGTACACCCGATCGAGATACGAACCTCAATCTCCACGTTTTAAGCAGTCTAGCCCAACATGAAAGTAGCGCGTTAGACAACGCAGCCACCGAAGCAGGTAATTTCCTAAAAAAAATTTCATTCTTCCTTCGCGCAAATGCGGAAACATTCATTTAAATTCAACCTTCATAATCCCTAAAAAAGTGTAATTATTACATATGCGTCTAACCTAAGCTGGTAGAGAGACGCGATTATATATACATACATACATACATACATACATACATACATACATACACAAACACACACACACACACACACACAGGGTGTTTCTAAACTTAAACCACAGCATCTTTGCTGCAGAAAGAAAGAGAAAATCCCGGTTAAAAATAATTCTGAAAAAGTAATCTTTGCGTTATTAAATATAAGAGCTCAAGTTAAACCCAACAACGCTTGGAGAACGCAGCCATAAGTACTATGTGTATAACAAGTTGCATATCATTAGGCGGGGGGGTGGGGGTCGCTCGTCAAATGCAACCGAGAAGGACCGTGCAGTGTGACAGTAGGAAGGAATTTTGAACACATTACTGTGGTGCGCCCGCCTAATTATATGCAACTTGCTGTACACATACGTACTTAAAGCTGCGCTCTCCAGGCGTTGTTTCATCTAACTTCAGCTTACATTTAGTAAAGCAGGATGACTTTTCTGGACACTTTATACTAGGATTTTCTGTTTCCTTTTGTCCACAGATGCTGTGTTTTAATTTTTGGTAAAGCGCTTAGAAACACCCGCTATATAGTAGTAGTAGTAGTAGTAGTAATAATAATAATAATAATAATAATAATAAAATAATAATAATAATAATAATAATAATAATAATGGTGTGTCTGGGCTACATCAATCGTAGCCCAGTTTGCGGAAAGATTAGCCAGTACTAATGTACCGATGAACGGATGTAGGCCTACTAATCGTACATCCTTTCCGTGGAGGTTCTTTCCACTGTCCCGATGAGGTTAGGGGGTCATGGTAGTGAATACGACGGAGTGGAGCCATTGTAGATCTTAACCTAACTTAAGCTTAATTTAACCAAACCCTAGTGACCATGGGAATAATTCCCCTTTAGAGAAAACTCCGCCGGTACGAGGCAGGGAATCGAAGCCGAGACCTCTAACCACT
The DNA here is from genome assembly GCA_033556935.1 of Timema podura. Classification (NCBI taxonomy): domain Eukaryota; kingdom Metazoa; phylum Arthropoda; class Insecta; order Phasmatodea; family Timematidae; genus Timema; species Timema podura. The sequence continues at coordinate 8,291,773 of JAVRXN010000014.1, read as the reverse complement.
GTTCCCCCAAGGCCAGCTGAATCACCCTGTATATATTGCGAGCGTATCGGCCGAGTGGGGGGCTATTTTATTCCGAGCAGAGTATAGCAGGTAACACCCGCCTCGGTGGCGTAGTTGGCTAACGCGCTAGTCGTGTTAAGCTCGACCGCCGAGGACGGGGAGATCGAGGTTCGAATCTCGGTCGGGTGAACTGGGGGTGGTTTTTCCTAAATGGTTTTCCACTCTCCCTCCACGCAAATGCGGGTTCACTTCCTCTAAATTCAACCCTCTCAATTCCTAATCCATTAGTGTAATTAGTACTTAGGCGTATAACCCGAACGGGTAGTAAGACGCGGTGCTAAATATTATTATTATTATTATAGCAGGTAACCACATAACAAGAGTGGTCTGTTAACTGGATGTTCAGTGATGAGTCGAGCCCCTCTCTGGACCATCTAAACATGTCCGAGTACATCGGTAGTTGCGCTATTTTCTTTATTCTTCGGACTGTCACCTGTATTGTGATGTAGCCGGCCGTCGTGACAACAGAAGTTGGAAGATTATAATGGGAAATGTTGGTCTATACGTGGTTCTGGCCAATGTTTTTGTTTCGATCTGTGCGACAAATTTTGGTAGTTTTATGGAAACATTAAAATCTCCAGGTGAGTTTTTTTGTAGGAAATAGTATAGTATGAAACGCTTTAGGTTAAGATAACCACTTTCAAATAAAAATAATCTTGTGTTTGAATAGAAAAAAAAAACAGATTCTTTGTTTGCTCGTAGCTTTTTATTTTTTAATTCAAATATATAGTTTTTAGCACCACGACTTACTGCCCATTTGGGTTCTGTAATATATAAACTTCGTTCACCTTGAAAGGTCCACTATAGCCTTAGCTTATAAGCTGCACCATAGTGGAAACAATAAAGGTAAGCTTGCATTATTACAGGGTATAAGAAATGTACCTTAATTCTTAAGTTTCTAATTTAATATTATATCATGAACCAAGACAAACTAGAACTCCCGAGAGATAACAAATCCGGCCTTAGGAAAACTATCTTAGGCTCTGAATATGTTATAAATTATGTAGATCTGACGTAATTGAACGTTTTATGCCGAATTATTTGACAAATCTACGTGCAAATAGAACTGGATGATTTGAATGTTTAAATGTGTACTGTATTATATAATATTTCAAGGATTACGAAGTATTCAATTAATATGATATATATATTAGATCATACTTAACAATCTAACTGCACACCTGACTGCTTGTATAATTACCTTCCTACCTAGCTACCCACATATCCACCCACCTACCTACCCACATATCCACCCATCTACCCACCTACCCACATATTTACCATCTAAAGTCTGTTCAGCGTAGGAATTGTTTTCTGAAAGGCCTTTTTCCCTACCAGAAAGCTATTATATAGTAGGATATTGGTAAGTAAAAAGACCTTTCAGAGAGTAATTCCTACCGTGAATGGAATATACCTAGCTACCCACATATCTACCCACCTAGCTAACTACCCCCTATCTTTTTACCCACCATACTACCTATCTACCCTACTATCTGCCCACATACTTTTGTTATTACTGTTGTCAAGACGTGAAGAAAAAATATAATAAAAAATAAGCACTTGAATACATTTTTTGGTTCGAGTTTGGTTGTTTATCTAATTCCCTGTTAATCGTGTATCTTATTCCCGGTTAACCGGTCCCAAGTTGTTAACGAGTAAGCTTCATATATATCCTTGTACTTTATATTGCAGCGAACCTATCAGAAGAACTTCAAACCGCAGAGGATGAATTGGGGGGTTTACTAGCGCAGGTGAGTGGACATTAACCTAGTATTACAAGACTCTCAACCCATTAAAATGCTGGTACATTTTCTCTCAATCTACCTCCCTTATCCTAGCTATTTATCATATGTGAAGAGCTCTGAAAACACTTTTAAATCTAGAGTTTTGCACTTATTTTTTGGGTGTGATTTCCCATAATAATAATAATAATAATAATAATAATAATTATTATTATTATTATTATTATTATTATTATTAATATTATCATTATTATCACCGCGTCTTACTACCCGTTCGGGTTATACGCACTTACGCTAATGTGTAACGGTAGGGTGATTGTGAGATGAAATGGAGGATCTACAGTTTAACGTGGGATCCGAACCACGGTGGAGGCCTGGCATTCCTCACATTCACAAGTTGTGATTAATACACGTCTTGTCAGAGGTGAAGGAAGGGTTTGGCAATCGGATAAATCTGTGCCGGGACCGAGGATTGAACCCCGGACCCCCAGCACGGAAGTCTGATACCTTACCCCTAGACCGCCAGGGCACTCGATTTCCCATAATATATTCGTACAAATGCGGGTGCATTTCTTCGCTCCACCAACCTAATTGGTCTACCTCAGATTAATTCGTTAACACCCGCTTCGGTGGCCCCATGGTCTAAGGCGTCACTCTCGCAATATAATGTGGGTGCCAATGACGGGGAGATCGGGGTTCAAATACCGATCGGGTGTACTGAGGGTGGTTTTATCCAAAATAATTTTCTACTGTCCCTCCACGCAAATGCGGGTACAATTCCTCTAAATTCAACCTTATTCATCCCTAACACATTAGTCTAATTAGTATATATGAGTAAAACCTGATCAGGTAGTAAGACGCGGTGCTAAAAAAAATTGTCAACAACCATGGTGGTGTTAAACATAAAAGAATACCTGTAATATAATTACAATTACAGGTAATATAGGTAATTAAAATATATTTACATTTTATTTATCGATATTTGTTTGTTGGAGATTCTTCTTAACTGTCAAGGTTTGAATATTTTATTGAAGTGAGTTCGAGGTTTTCGAATAATAACCCCTCCCCCTCCTATTTTTTTAAAAATTTTATTTATAGCTCTAAGTTTGACAAATTTGAGTTTTATATTAAAACAAGAACCAAACTCATGGAGGAATTTAAGGAACTGTCTTTCCATTAAGGAGTTTAATGTCATGTTTGACATCAAAAATATTTTAAAATAATTTTTTTCTTTATTCGTTTTATAAAAATAATTTTCTTTTTTTTTTATTACTGTACTTCACTGTATCAACCTAGTGTTTCAATTTACTAATTACAACTTTCGTTATGATATAATTGTTTTCATATGTAATTATTCTTATATTATATTGTCGTCTTCTTGTGTATTTTTCAATGCTGGCCTGTTAGGAAATAGAAATTGAAGGGTGAATAACAGTTGGGCTACTAGCCCCTTTTGTCCCAAACATTCAGAGCTTAGTTGGGCCACTGGACCCCTTTGTCCCAAACGTTCAAAGCTTAGTTGGGCCACTGGACCCCTTTGTCCCAAACGTTCAAAGTTTATTTGGGCTACGTTCACTGATCAGGAGGACTCTAACAGACACTAGACCTGCGGGTAGATATGAATTCAACCCCACCAATCTGTTTGCCTTATACTCGGCTGGACTTGTTTAGGTTAGGTTAGGTTAGGTTGGACTAGGTTAGATTTACCTAGAATTTTGTTGTGTCTTACTATCCATCACTTGCTGTTGTTTCGCTAACCACGATAAAACATTTACAACCATCCTAAATGTAGCACCACAACTGCTAATGCCGAGTTAGTACATCAGTACGCCATGTTTACAGTTTTCAAGAAGCAACTCGTGTCCCAAATGTATTGTTGGACTAACGATACAATTTTAAACACAGGTCATAACAGGTATACGTGGCCAAACTGTAATACGCACAAATTGAATTGAAATAATTATTAATTGTATGCCTAAGTCAACCATTTTGGTTTTGTGTTATCCTAAATTGAAACAAAATTGAATACCAACAATTATAATATAGAAAATATTATTTGTGAATGTTGAAAATTGGCTACTTTTCCAATTTAAAATAGCATTGATTAGTAGCATTGAATGCACGTACATTTATATTTGTAGACAAATGATAAAACATGTGATGTTTTACTTTCAGGTTCTTTCAAGAAAGTCGTCGCCGACGTTCCAAAACCTGATCCAACCGTTCCCGTTGACCGACGTTTATTTTCACTCAGGACAAAATGTCACCACGTATGTCAACATAGATTGTCAATTGTTTTTACACCCGCTTCAGTGGCCGAACGGTCTAAGGCGTCACTCTCGTGTTAGACTTGCCTAATTATGATGGGTAGATCGGGGTTTAAATCCCGGCCGGGTGTACTGAGGGTGGTTTTTTCCTAAATGGTTTTCTACTTCCGCGCAAATGTTGGTGTACTTCATCTGAATTAAACCTTCTCAATCTCTAACATATTAGTGTAATTAGTATATAGCCGTATAACCCAAACGGGTAGTAAGACGCGGTGATAAAAAAAAAGTAACAGACACCAATTCGTTGGATAATTAAGGGGAGAGGAAACTTTAGTTATTGCTGGTAACGTTATTTTAAAGTTTACGTAACGTAAAGAAACACAAGTGTTATCGTGATTCACATAAAGTAACACCTAGATTAAAACACAGAAAATAGATTTGGAATATTTGAAAACAAATTGTTCATTAAAATGAAACTCAATGATTTAGGTCTGATTATTATTATTATTACAAGTACAGGGCCAGCTCATGACCTTTTACCGACCTAGACAATAAATTAAAATACCGCCCTCCCCCCTCAAAACATAAAAAAACTAATTTTTTATGTGTTTAAATAAGAAAAAATATTGTTGTTATTAAAAAAAATAATCACACAAAAATAAAAAATTACATCACAGAATAAGAACAATGAATTGTTTGTATCTACTGTTCGTCCACGTCGTCCTTGACCGTACAGATAATATACTGCTTGTGCAGGTTAGCTTGTGTCACAAGCTCCTCAACTCTTTCTTTTGATTAGTTCCGAAAACAAACGTAAGAAAAGAAATCAACCGGATTTCAAGTTATTTTTGTATTAATTAATTTTTCAACAACAAAATTTTTTCGCAAATAAAAACTTACAGTAAAAATAAAAATTGGCACAAATTTAAACTCTTCACAATTCAAAATCTAATTTTTAAAGTTATAAATTCCAAATGGTAGTAAATAAATTGAAAACAAAAATTACAATATCACATTTTTGCTGCCCTAGACAACTGCCTACCCTGCCCCCCTACCCTCTCAGAGCTGGTCCTGTACAAGTACAGTAGCCCCATGGCTTCTTTGGTGCTGACTGACAGCTCACAGCTGACTTCTGACAGTCAAAATTTAGGTATATACTTAAATTTTGACTGTCAGAAGTGACAGCTGCTAAACAAATGTTTTTTGCAGATCATATGGTTCAGCGTAGGGATACATAATATGATCCGGTAGCTTTTCAAAGCCGTCAGCTGTCAGCTGTGAGCTGTCAGTCAGCACCAAAGAAGCCATGGGGCTACTTTACTTGCACTAAAAGATTTACTGGACACATAAAATAAATTGCGTAAATATGAGGACATCCCGGGCGTTTATTAAGAAGCGCACGAAGCTGATGATAATAATAATAATAATAATGATAATGATGATAATAAATAATAATAATACCGAATGTTTTCTGCATTTTTGTTTTGTTTCACCGTCAACAGATGGCTCCACGATGTTAGAGGCCTCTCGTCGCTGGAAATGAAGGTCTGGAAGGTGAAGCCTGTCCTCTTGGAGAAAAGGGTGGAACTGGAGATAGAAATGCCCGAGATGAGGCTAGAAGGAGGCTACCAGGTGGACCAGGCCTCCTTTGAGGCAGACCTTACAACCACCACCGGACAGTTTAGGTAAATAACCGCATGGAGTTCCCTGGGGTTGAAGAGAGGTAGAACTGCTTCATATGAGGCCACCAGGTCTCCTCAGAAGGGAGGCTCCGCCCTTGTCTCTGGAATCAATTTATATTTTAATGTGAAATGCATAATCACTTCCAAAAAAAAAAGATAGGAAGTCACTTTGAACTTTAAAAAAAAAAGTCTGACCAGGGGATGATATCGGATATTGTGGTAATGTTGGTAATAGTGAGTGAGTGCAGCCAACCCTGGAACTAGCAAATACCTATCCACACGTAGCTGTGTAGTAGTGTTTGTTGCAGGTTAATGTTGTACAACCTGACTGGAGTGGGGATGGCGTTCCTGGACATGCACAAAATGGAGGAGAAGACCCTCCACGTTGACAACATCGAGATGGACTACTCGGTGGAGGGGTGCGGGGTGAACGTGAGTTGGCAGAGCTACAAGTATTATAGGGGAGCTAGTAGAGAGCTACAAGTATTATGTGGGAGCTAGCAGAGAGCTACAAGTATTATGTGAAGCTATCAGAGAGCTACAAGTTTTATAGGGGACCTAGTAGAGCTACAATATGTGGAGCTAGCAGAGAACTACAAGTTTTATGGGGGAGCTATCAGAGAGCTACAAGTATTATGTGAAGCTAGCAGAGAACAACAAATTTTATAGGGAGCTATCAGAGAGCTACAGGTTTTATAGTGGAGCTAGTAGAGCTACAAGTAATATGTGGCAGCAAGCAGAGGAATACATTTAAGATGAGAGATCATTCATCATACAGCTACACGCATCTAGGGGAGGGCTATTGCGTGGAAGGAGAACGAAAACCATTCAGGAAAAGCTACCCTTAGTACACCCGATTGGGATTCGAACCCCGATCTCCCTGTCATCAGCAGGCCCTAAATCATGCGGCCACCGAGGCAGTTATTAGATATATTATTAAATATCTTCTTTATTTTCCTTACAGATGTCGAAGAATACAACGGACACAAAACTCTTGAATTACTTAAACAACGAAACCATTTGTGAGTATAGTGATTATTTCATAAAGTAGATCATAAACATATCTGACGAATAAAAGTATTTACTAGATATACATCACTGTATTTATAAGTCGATTTGTGTAATGTTGACCATGCTATATTTCAGGTGATGTCCTGAAGAGTAAGCTGATGAAGGATCTCAGCTATCACCTGAATGTCGCTCTTATGAGTGAGCTACCAGGAGTTGTAATGTTGACAATGCTATATTCCAGGTGATGTCCTGGAGAGTAAGCTGATGAAGGATCTCAGCTATCACCTGAATGTCGCTCTTATGTCCAGAGTGAACCAGGTGTTGACGGAAGGTGACCTTGGACCAATGATCGAGAACCAGCAGGTGCTGATGAAGCTTCAGTAAGTGCTCAACGAAATTTCTCCCTCCCTCAAAGAATGATGTCTCTAATTACCTGAAGGTTGTTACGATAGTTCTGAGACGTGATGCAGACGTTCAGAAATCCCGCATTGTTTACCGAATTGTTTAATATTTTTAAATATTGTTTTCAACAAAATGTAGGCAAGAATTATCAGCAGGTTTATGACCAACTCAAAGTAAAAAAAAATCATTAACGACGCTTTAAGTATATATTGATTTGCGATTAAAGCAAAAGGCTATAATATTAATATTATTATTAGCACCGCGTCTTACTACCCGTTCGGGTTGTACGCACTTACGCTACTGTGTAATGGTAGGGTGATTGTGAGATTAAATGGAGGACCTACAGTTTAACGTGGGATCCGAACCACGGTGGAGGCCTGGCATTCCACACATTCACAAGTTGTGATTAATACACGTCTTGTCAGAGGTGAAGGAAGGTTTTGGCAATCAGATAAATCTGTACCTGGACCGAGGATTGAAGCCCGGACCCCCTAGACCACCAGGTCACCGTCAAAAGGTTATAAACCTAGATCTAGCCTTCTATCAAATAAAGTCGTTGTTTTTATTGGGTCACAACAGAAACTTCTAAGATAATGTGGGATTTTTCTATGGGGTTTTATGTAAGCTACCACCATTTTTTTTTAAATACTTTGAATTTGTTTTTTTAAGTAGTCAGAACTTTCGCCTACATTTTGGTAAACACAATGTTACAAACAAATTGTACCATGCAGCGCACGTGACTTTATCTCCCTGTTATCTTAAAATAAAGACACTTACCAAAAACTCCTAAAATTCGTGGAACGAAGTAATATACACCGTTGCAGAAACACTCCGCCAAAAAGCACTAATGCAATAAACTACACCGTGTTAGAGAAACAATGAGAAAAGAAGAATATCTGTGTCCATCAAAGAGCATAGCATAGAATTTCATTTTCAAAGACTTGAATAAAAAATGTATTTTGGCTTATAGCTCAGAAACTATTGATTTTATAAAATTCTACTTCAAACAAAAGAGTTTTATATTATATAATAAATTATTTCGTATCTCAAATCGTTACGGAGATATGACCAAAATTTGGAAATTTCTGCACAAGTATAGAAAACCTCAAAATCATGTTCATGGAATAATTAAAACTGCGATTTTGTTTGTAATGTTAAACACTGTCAAGATATAAAATTTAATCAAAAACGTTAGAACATATTTTGATAAAATCAATTTTTTTCTCTTTTTTCCCTTTAGTAAACTACCCTTAATTTTAGGGCTATATATATAAAATTGAATAAACACCTCGGGAGGGGTATGGGGGGACCTTGTAAAACCCTAGATACCAAGGTTCAGCTCAATCGGTATGATGGTTCCGGCCCTAGGCTTACAGACAGAGACAGACAGACACGGAAAAACCACTCTTTCTGTTTCAAAGGGTCACGTTGACGTTGATATAAATCTCGAGTTAGATTTTTTTTTATGATCACAATACTTCTTTCTCAGAGATGTCGAGAGAAAGTAAGGATATCAAACCCCTTAATAAATAATCTGGGATTTCTTAACGTCTCCACCCCTTCTTAGCTGTCTTACATGTAACATCCTTAAGTCGGGGTGCTAGTGAGCGCCAGTTTAGTGCATTAAGTTTGCAGTTTTTATAGCATAAACATTTATTTGGCCAAAATAAATCAAATATTTCTTCTATAGAAACATAGAGTTTAGCTTTCTGCATATGCTAATCTCAAGAGTTCTTGAATATCTCTCATGAGCATAGCGGCATTTGATGACAAACTTTTTAAATGCAGAGAAAAAGTTGTCACTAAATTCCAGGACACCCTTGACAGATATTAAAAAAAACTGTTGTGATTAGCATGTGTGGAAAACTAAACTCTATGTTTCTATAGAAGAAATATTTGATTTATTTTGGCCAAATAAATGTTTATGCTATAAAAACTTCGAAAATACTGCCCTAAACTCACGCTCACTAGCACCCGATCTTAAGGGCACCGTCAACCAGAGTCCTGAGGTGCGTCGCTTATTTTTCAGGAAACTATTCGTTATTTTATCATTTAAGTCTTACTCCTAGATGTAGGTGAAGAGTATCAAATTGCCCCTGACCTTGACCTTGACCTTGACCTTGACCTGTGTTTCAGGAGCTACGTGTACGAGAACACGGAAAACATTAACGACGTCCTGGATAAACTCATAGACAGTGTCAAGTCATTGATCGTCGAGAAACTAGACGACAAACTCTCGCTACCAAACATTGACGAGACCTTCAAGATCTGGGTATAACAGCTTTTAAAAACCTTTGAAGGGTACATCAAAGAACACCGCTACGTCACCGGACTAACCCCCCCCCTCCTTTTTTTTGTTACTTTCTCTCGACAGATCGGAACGAAAGTATTGTGATCGTCAAAAAAAAAAGTTATTTTCGCAATGTCGTCGTCTGTCTGTACCTCGAGCTAGAGCCGAAACTATTTTATCAATTGGGCTAAAACTAGGTATCTGTGGATTTTCATAAAGTTCCCCCCGAGGGGTTTTTGGAATTAGATAGCTAGTCCTAAATTTAAGGGTAGTTTACTGAAGGACAAAAAGAAGGAAAAATCTATTTTCTCGAAATTCACTCTAACGATTTTGATTAAAATTTTATGTTTAAACATTGTTTATCGTTATAAACAAGATGGCAGTTCTCATTTTCTCAAGGTCAAATATAGAAGAAAACCCGCATCACCCCTCGATATATCGTTTAGTTGATTCCATAACTTTTGACTGATCTTTTGTATTACACTGCGGGCATATGTTGGCAGCTCTATCCGCAATTATAAGAATATTTTCGCGTACCTCCAAAAGTCATGGCACGCACTCCTAGGGGTACACGCACCCCAAGCTGGGAACTGCTGCTTTAATTCGGTTGACCAGCTAAACGGGATTTGGTTAAATTGCGAGGGCGAGCATTTTCCCATAGAGAGGATGGGAGGGTTCCCATCTGCCGGGGGTGTGGCACTCTTCGAGAGAAAATTTCAGAAATTTTAGATAATTATTTTTAACATTATTATTATTATTAGCACCACGTCTTACTACCCGTTCGGGTTATACGCACTTACGCTAATGTGTAATGTTAGGGTGATTGTGAGATGAAATGTAGGACCTACAGCTTAACGTGGGATCCGAACCACGGTGGAGGCCTGGCATTCTTCACATTCACAAGTTGTGATTAATACACGTCTTGTCAGAGGTGAAGGAAGGGTTTGGCAATCAGATAAATCTGTGCCTGGACCGAGGATTGAACCCCGGACCCCCACAGCACAGAAGTCTGACACCTTACCCCTAGACCGCCAGGTCACAGGGATTTTAGAGCATCTGAACATAATTCTTAGCCAATTATACGAGATTCAAGAGCCTATTTTCACAAGTTTATTGAACAGAACAAAATGAAAAAAAAAAGCTGTCGAAGAGGAAATGGGAGGAAATCTACATTTTATCATTTTTTATCTGTTAACTCAGATATTGATGATAAAAAGTTGTTAATAGCTAATTGCAGCCAAATCTTAAATACACAGTTTTGGTTTTTTTCATAAAAATTAACAACAAAAAGAGTAGGGCCTAAACATTGCAGAATGATAAGGGGGGCTGGAGTCCCCCTTATAGCCCATGTTAAATTGTGATGGGGGAAAATAGTTTGTTGTTTTTTATGCAACGTTGTCACGGAAGAAAGTGACAATCAACGTTGTCAAACAAGTGGGTTTTAGTAAAAGTTTCTCAGATATATTTTTTTTTTTATTAGACTATAAATTGTTTGGTAATTTCCCCCCAAATGTTTCCTCTTTCTGTCCAGATCATCAAGGGCCGTTTCACGGCGTTTGGCGGTCACGTGAGTGGCATCTCCTCGTTGCGACGCGCCGGCGACGCCTCCCTTAGCGTCGATCAGATTGGCTTCCTCCACGTCTACGGACTGGTGGGATTCGCTAACATCCAAGTGAGAAGCCTATAAATTGAAACAATTGACCTCGGGTTCAAACCCAGCCGAGGGTCAATGGATTTATCTTGAACGATAAAAATCCGTAGCACAACTTCCTTCGGGGGGGAAGTAAAGCCGTCGGTCCCCCCATGTCAATTATAGCATATAAAAGAACCCTGGAAGGTATGTGAAAATACCGTTCTCGGCAAAAATTGGTAAGCTCTTTCACTCTCGCTCATAGAAATTCTAGTGTGCCGATATAATCTATTGGTTCAGCAAGTGCACATTAAATACCTCAAATACATCAAAAAATCAATTAGATACACATTAAGGATATAAATCGCCAAACTCAATTCCTCGATAGATTCGAGTTTTACTCGAAGAGAAAGAATTTAGAATCGTGTTCGATAACACGATTATTAACTGTCAAATCTCGATAACTGAAAAGTTCTGATATTTAAAAGAGACGGTAATATTTAGAATTCGTTAATTTCTCTATTGTGACCTTTATTAGGATATTTTTATTTAACTTTGGTATTAGAAATGTACTCAATATTCCCAATATTCTCAACGTGTATATTTGTCTCTAGATACTGTACAAACGTTACATTTTCAACGTTTATCTCTGTCATTAGTTACACTACAAACGTTACATTCTCAACGTTTATCTCTGTCATTAGTTACACTACAAACGTTACATTCTCAACGTTTATCTGTCCCTAGGTACATTACAAACGTTACATTTTCAACGTTTATCTCTGTCATTAGTTACATTACAAACGTTGCATTTTCAACGTTTATCTCTGTCATTAGTTACATTACAAACGTTACATTTTCAACGTTTATCTCTGTCATTAGTTACATTACAAACGTTACATTTTCAATGTTTATCTCTGTCATTAGTTACATTACAAACGTTATATTTTCAACGTTTATCTCTGTCATTAGTTACACTACAAACGTTACATTTTCAACGTTTATCTCTGTCATTAGTTACACTACAAACGTTACATTTTCAACGTTTATCTCTGTCATTAGTTACACTACAAACGTTACATTTTCAACGTTTATCTCTGTCATTAGTTACACTACAAACGTTACATTCTCAACGTTTATCTCTGTCATTAGTTACACTACAAACGTTACATTTTCAACGTTTATCTCTGTCATTAGTTTCACTACAAACGTTACATTTTCAACGTTTCACCCGCCTCGGTGGCGTAGTTGGCTAACGCGCTAGTCGTGTTGAGCTCGACCGCCGAGGAAGGGGAGATCGAGGTTCGAATCTCGGTCGGGTGAAATGGGGGTGGTTTTTCCTAAATGGTTTTCCACTCTCCCTCCATGCAAATGCGGGTTCACTTCCTCTAAATTCAACCCTCCCACTTCTTAATCCATTAGCGTGATTAGTACTTAAGCGTATAACCCGAACGGGTAGTAAGACGCGGTGCTAAATATTATTATTATTATTCAACGTTTCTCTCTGTCACTAGGTATATTACAAACGTTACGTTGCCAATCTCCTTGGGCTACGTCCGTCCGGTGTGCTGACAGCTTGGGCTGGCCCTATCAACATATACATCCACCTCATGGCAGACTGGGACCAGAATAACAAACTGTCTTTGGAAGAGTTCAAGATAGAAGAGCTTGGGTGAGGCGCTAATAGGCAGTCATCATAGTAGTATAACAAGATGTGGCTATCAAACACTACGAGACTGACATCTTTGTCATCATGTCCCTTGGTGTGGGTCATCATAATCAGCATCAACTGTTTCCGGCCTGTGCAATAATATGCCTCTATCTTCCTCCATACTTCCACCACTCTTCCTCCTTTAATCGCTTCCATTCTTCACCTCTCACTTGCACATTTTCTGTTATCTGCTCCTCCCATCTCTTTCTTGGTCTCCCTTGCGGTCTTTTCCCTTCATTCTTCATTCCCATAGTTTTCTTTGGCATTCTATTCTTTTCCATCCTCATTACATGCCCATAATCAACTCACTCTTTCTTCCTCTACTATCACATATACTCCAACATCCTCATTACACGTCCATACCATCTCAGTCTTGCTTCCTCTACAATCTCATGTACTCCAACATCCTCATTACATGTCCATACCATCTCAGTCTTGCTTCCTCTACTATCTCATGTACTCCAACATCCTCATTACATGCCCATACCATCTCAGTCTTGCTTCCTCTACTATCTCAAGTACTCCAACATCCTCATTACATGTCCATACCATCTCAGTCTTGCTTCCTCTACTATCTCATGTACTCCAACATCCTCATTACATGTCCATACCATCTCAGTCTTGCTTCCTCTACTATCTCATGTACTCCAACATCCTCATTACATGTCCATACCATTTCAGCCCTGCTTCCTCTACTATCTCATGTACTCCAACATCCTCATTACATGACCATACCATCTCAGTCTTGCTTCCTCTACTATCTCATGTACTCCAACATCCTCATTACATGACCATACCATCTCAGTCTTGCTTCCTCTACTATCTCATGTACTCCAACATCCTCATTACATGTCCATACCAACTCAGCATTTCTTCCTCTACTATCTCATGTACTCCCCACTATTTCCTGAATAACTTCATTCCTAGTCTTGTTTCTCCTCATGATAGCTAACATTCTCCTCACAAACTTCATTCCCATGACCTCCACTTTCCTTCTCTTTCTTAAATTCAATGTCCATTCTTCTGTTGTACATGTGATTAAATCCTATATTAATAAAATGAGGAGTTTGTTTCTTATGAACATTGTGAGATGTCTACCATAACCGGAGGTCTGAAAGTTTAAAATTAATAGCCTCTGTCCATAAACATATGCACCTTGATGCCAGAATTTTAAAATTGGGTTTTGATTTTTTTTTTTTTACTTAATTAAAAACTTTGACTGAAGAAATGAGATGAAGAGTTTTTTTTTGTCTGTATGAAACAAAGAAAAGCTACCGGTACCACTGTAAGTGAGTAATAAATATCCCTCTTTGTGTGATCGGTTTCTGTTTCAGAGGTTTGACGGTGAGTGTGACCGGTCTAGGGTGGCTGTTCAACGATCTCGCGTCCAGGATAGTGACCTGGGTGTTGGGGCTGTACCAGGAGACCATAGTGGGCCGGTTAGAGAACCTCCTAAGGGATTACATAGTTCAGATCTTTGCGGACAGCACGCTGGAGGACCTGATCACCGGGAAAGCTTTCAAGGGTCTACTGGGGATATAGCTCACCGAGGGTGCGCTAGGTTAAGACGATCATTGGTGAGACAAAAGCGATTCACCACCTCGCTGCGATGTATTTTTAATGGGACCAGAATGGTGGCCCATTTGCAATACAGATTAATTAGTTTTATAGAAATGCAATATATGGTAAGCGGATATTCACAGATTGATAAATTTATAATGGATATATTTTTTAAGCAAAAATATTTTTAAAAATAAATAAGAACAAAAATTTATATTTTATACATTTACTAAATAACATATATGTGCACTAAGTAAATATTAATGTAGTCTATACATGCACACTCCATTTATCCTGAAAGAGAGCAGACTCTCCTTGACAGATTACTCTATGGCCCATAGTGTAATAATACAAGGTAAGTTTGCTGCCTTACTGGATAAACTAAAGGTACTTGTGAAGTGCTACATCTGGAACTGAAACGGGGACTCTGAGGGAAAAGGAGAGTAAATATTTGGTAAGCTTTGAGATGTGGTGTTGATTGAGAGAAGAGAAGATAAAGTGGATAGATCGGGTGACTAATGGAGAAGTTTTGGAAGAAGAGTCGAGGAAAAGAGAACCATTTTGGAGGTGATTTACCTATACGAAGAAAGACCATATGGACAAGGCCGTAGTCGGGGGACTCAAACCCCCAAAATTTAATGAACAAAATATATATAGCTTTATTTATAGTTCAAACAATATCAAAATTAAGGTACAAGTACAAATTAGGGGGTTATGTTACCATAAAAAGCACTTCAGAGAGCTTCTAGGTGTGTTTGTATTTATAATTTTTTCTAGCCTCCGGCAATTTGGGGATATGCCCACCAAACTCCCCCTGAAATTATTGTCTGGCTACGGCCTTGCATATGGATACGTCACATTATTAGGAGAACTCTCTTGATAAGTTACGTCACAGAAGACAAGGTGGAAGGTAGGAGATCATGAAGATGAGTAATACAACTGATGGATGATTTCGAACAAGGAAAGAAGATTAAGTTCCAGGATATAAAAAGGAAGCTGTTGAATGCGGGAGGACTCAATTAGGACAAGGCAGCGCACCTGTCAAAATACAGAACACAAGGTGGGGATGTAGGGAACGCAAGAAAAGGTATGTATTTTGGCAGTTTTTATAGCAAAACTTTTTTTTGGCTAAAATAAATCAAATATTTCTCCACTAAAAAAATAGAGTTTAATTTAACCCACAAGGTGATATCAACAATTGTTGAATATCTGTCATGAGCATAGCAGCACTAGATGAGAAACTTTTTAAATGAAGATAAAAAGTTGTAATTAAATTCCATGACACCCTTGACAGATATTCAACATGTTTGATATCACCGTGTGAAGAAAATTAAACTCTCTCTTTCTACTGGAAAAAATATTTGATTTCTTTTAGCAAAAAATTACTTTGATATAGAAACTGCGAATACACTTGATCTTTTCTCTCGTTCCCTACAGCTCATCTTAATAATAATAATAATAATAATAATAATAATAATAATAATAATAATAATAATAATATTAAAATGTTTTGTTCCCAGCAATACAATAAGATGCTAAACACCTTTGTATCTCAAACTTTGGTCAGTTACACACAACTTTAGAGTATAGTGACCAATCTACTCAAAATAAGACAAATGTCTCTGGACTGTTCTATCCACAATTTGTTAAATAAATTATGAAATTTTAAAATTCGCACAAATTAAATAAATTTATTTTAACTAGGTCGGTTGCTAGAATGTTTAGATATAAAATCACGTCATCGATATAAAATAACAGTTCCAATTGTAATATTTTGAGCATTTCTTTAAACAAGACCTTAATTTTATGATAGTAACTATTGACTATTCAGGTTTGTGGTTTTGCTTTCCATATAAATACTATATAACCGCTTATGCTTTTTGTTTTTTATCACCATGTCTTAATACCTGTTTAGGTCATACACATTATTTTAACAACGTTTTGTCTGGACATAATCACACAAACATTACAATATTAATTGAGGTACCGTAAGAAGACTTTCTATTCTAAAATTAAATAACATAATTTCAGAAGAATTGATAAAATACAAATTTTTGGCTTTTCGATCACTTTTTATAACTAGAATTTAAAAAAAATTATTCTTTTATAGTAAAAAGAAATTGTTATAAATGTATAAGATCACTAACTAGCTCTCCACCCTTAAAGAACTTTAAAGTTCACGGCTGTCAGAACATAACCTATCCAATCCCTAACCCGACCTCCTTGAAATACATTCTCAAATGATCCTCCCATCGATGTCCAGGCCTATCAAGGTATCTAGTATCTTCAGGTTTCCCAACTAAATGGTTGTGTACACGCCGTCTCTCGTCTATTCGCGTCACATGACCATCCCTCATTATCCTGCACGCCTTGATTATCCTTAATATGTTTGGAGACGAATACAAGCTACCAAGTTATTAATTCTTCAACTAATTATGCCAATAATTACTGTTTCTAGGTTTTATTTGACAAAATAGTTAATAAGCAATTTTTCTTGGAAAATGAAAGCATTTAGAAAAACCTTTCCTTAGTTTTGCTATGTTAATTTGTATTGTACTTAAGGCTCTATTAAACTGTGTAACAAAGTTATAAGGTTTAAGTTTTACACAATCTCTCATAGTTTCAGACTTCCTTTGGAGAAATTGGTAGGCATATTTTATTACTCCATCAGCTTATCATTCACAGAAAACCAAATAAATAGTTTTAGTAATAATTTTAAAATTATAAATTGCTAAGTTGTTAATAACCATTAGATATATTTATTTTTTAAAACAAGGTTATAATTATATATTATATAGGTAAATAAATTGCAAATAAAGATACCATCAACAGTTTTATTTTATTCATTCTTCTTCAAGTTATTTATTAATATTTCTTGTTCATGAATGTACTTTTCAAACAATAAAACTTATTAATATTAAATTTTAATAGATAAATTGGTAAATAAGAAACATTTTGCACA
Source organism: Timema podura (assembly GCA_033556935.1). Lineage (NCBI taxonomy): Eukaryota > Metazoa > Arthropoda > Insecta > Phasmatodea > Timematidae > Timema > Timema podura. Next base: position 8,274,456 of record JAVRXN010000014.1, on the reverse strand, counting down.
GTCACATAAAATGTTGATTATATGTTATAAATTATTTTCATAAGGCCTGTTTGGTAATCACAATGTCTGGAATGTTTACAACGTAACATATTATGTAATACAAATTTACATATTAACAACATTGCCTACTTGTGACCTCATTGCAAGTCAAAATAAATGTTTCTATGTTAATGTATTTATGTTTTATTCAGTGAGTTTTAAAAGATATAATAAAAAAAAAAAAACCAGAGATTTATAAATAAATCTAAGAAAAAGTCATAATGTCACAAAATTACTTTTTTGATCTTGAATTAGGGGTTGGGTAAATGTGTAACATTTTTAATCGCCTACAAATTAGATTATTTGGTTTATTCACAAACATTTCCTGTAGGAATCTTCCTTGCAGGATGTATATTTAAAATCTCCTTGGAGGTATACGTCTATATAGAATACGAAACAAGAAAAATATAATTTTGAGATGCTAGTCAATGTTTACAAGGATCAAATAGTGGAGTGAGTGTGTAAACTCGTTAGAAGAAGAGGGGTAAACATGAGGCCCCGCAGGCTGAACAACTAATTTTATTCCCTTTCATTCTATTTTGTACATCGGTGTCTGTGTGTCTAGGTGAGTCTAGTTAAGGTATAACCTAATTCACAAAGTAGCATCAAATTTAACAAGTAGGCAACATCGTCAACAGAACATTTTAACTTGAACATGGCAAAAAGGCAGTTTTCAGAAATAACTAAACAATCTAGCCCTTTTTGCTACCTTAGCAAATAGCATCTAAGTTAAGTCTTTTCCTGTCTTACCTTTTCTCGGCAAGTTTATGAGAGTAAATTGTGATTAATAATAAAACATTTGATATTAATTATAGAGCCCCGCCAAAAAAATTACAAAAGATTCGAGAATGTTTAAAACACACGTAATATATTATGTAAAGTGTAACCAATGCCGAGATCACAATCAGATTAATGTTAATTTAATGTAACATTCATATAAAATAAAGAAACAGATAGTGTGTGATTTAGGATGATTCAGTGAAGGAAACATAACACAGAATAATACGAGCAAAATGCAGTAAGGGAATTTGGAAGGTTTTAAAACAAACGGCTCATAAAAATGGAGCTCATACATTTTTTGCTGATTAGACACAAAATATTTGCAATTAAGCTTATCTCTGACATGAATGTGTACACCATAAACAAACAATTGAGGTATCTTGTAAATAATTGTGTCGACGTTGCTCACAACATGATTGGCTAGCAGGAACATGTGGTACACTTCATTTAATTTAACAGGAACTGGACAGCTATTACTTTAAAGTGTATCGTGGCCTGATCCGGCGGCTGAACAATCTAAGGCGTCCCTCTCGCAATAGACTGAACTGCCGATGTCGAGGAGATCAATTTTCAAATCCTGGCCATACGTAGCGCGGGGGAGCTATTCCCTAAACGGTTACCCATTCTTCCATCGTGAAAATTTGTGCGCGTGTCTTCTAAATTCAACCTTGCACATTAGCATGATTAAATTAATTTTCTTACAACCCAAACCGGTAACGAGACCCGGTGAAAAAAGGGAAAGTGTATGGCGATGACTTCTATTTTAAAACACAAGGATAACCTTTCCATGACATGTTAAGTTACGTTGAGTTGAGTTGATTGTGATACCAGCATTGTTACATTTACAAGTGCACTTAAGGTACATTTGAAGTTTTATGGTTTTTATTATCAATCAAACTAATTTTGCTAAATACTGATAAAGTAGCCTGCGTTACATTAACGTTAAATTACACAGCATGTAGATCTAGCACAGTTCAACCAGCACGCGTGAAATAGGGCGGTATTATTTGAACCCGCTTTGATGGTCGCGTAGTATAAAGCGCTGACTAGACTGGGAGATAAAGGTTTGAATCTCAGTCGGGTGTATCGAGGATAGTTTTTCAAAAATTGTTTTCCAATCTCCCTACAGACAAATGATGGTACACTTCCTATAAATATACCTTCCTAGTCCCTAAAACCATTAGTGTAATTAGTAGGCCCCCTACATAACCATTTAATCCAAACAGGTAGTAAGATGCAGTGCTTAAAAAAAAGTATTATTTGATTTTCAATCAAACTATAAATTATTATGCCAACTTGAGTTTATTGTTATGTTCACAACTTTAAATTAAGTTATGTTGGGGTGAAGCCGATATTATGGTTAACTTAGGGCCAGTTTCATAGTCAGATTTAGTACGCCTCAAGTGCGGCGCTATACTAAATACAAGACGTCACCTACCTGAAATTGAATGGAATGGGCCAGTTTCATATGCGAAACTGGCCCATTCCATTTTGGTCTAGGTAGGTGTCGTCCTGTACTTAGTATCGACTCGCACTTGAGGCTCACTAAGTCTGACTATGAAACTGGCCCTTAGACCTATATAATTTTGAGATAAATTCAATAAATGATGGGACAAAAATAGTTTTGTAAAACTTAGCCGAGAATGTGGGTTACATTTTTTTTATAAAAACATTATTTAGTAACTATACTAATCCTATAGTATAACCTAGGTCAGCAAATAAGTCTATTTTAGGGACTAGCCATTCAAAAATATTAACAACAAAATCTTTACTACCGTAATGCTGATTTCACATCGACCCAGTTGGATCAAGCCGAGTTCAATCCAGTCAAATCACACCGGTCAAGGGGTTTCACATCGAATCGGTAGTTGAACTTGACTAGAATGGGACAAATTGATATCGTTGCGTTCATTATTCTTGTTGGATTATTCGTGACAAAATAAATAAAAGAAAAGAATGTGCCCATCCTATTAATTTAAGGAGATATATATTCAGTTCCTTCAACCATCTTTTTCCTGATTTTACTCGTTTACATAACAACAACATCTTTATTTCGATGCTTTGCTGTTTTACATAGTCTCCAACAAAAATAATAAGATTTTCAAAATCTATTATTAAAAACATATGAAAAGTTTTACTAAATTGAAACAGAAACGATATTGAAGTAAAAACAAGATGAAAAATGACTGACATAAATTTAACTGGCCGAGTCGAGACCAGTCTTGAATTTAATGGTTTGGATTGGACATGACGTAGTCAGTAAGAAAGCATTCGATGCACTTTCCTTTAAAACCACGATGGACGGGTCAGCTGAATCTAGGAGCATCTGACCTATTGGAATTGGCTGATTTGGTGTGAAATAGCTAAGAGCCGATTCAAACATGTGTGTACTAAACTGAGAGAATTAGTATAAACAACGGATAGCACCAGTCTTACTACTGTTCGGATTAGATGCTTTTGTACTAATCATACTAATGGTTTTAGGGCTAAGTAAGGTTATATTTGGAGGATGTGTACCCATATTTGCATGGAGGTAGAGTGGAAAACCATTTTGGGAAAAAAACCCTCAGTACACCCGACCGAGTTTCGAACCTCAATCTCCCTGTCATCGGCAGTTTAGTATACTGTGAGAGTAGCGCCTTAGACCATGTAGCCCTACCGAAACGGATTAACTTTTATTGATGGATAAAGTATTGAATGGTTGTTTACAAATACAATACTTTCTAAACAAAAACAACAGTAGGTTCATCTAAATACAACTAAAATAATTATTTTTCAAATAAGAGTGACCACACTGGTCTGGAATGGTTACAGACCACTTCAGAACAATATTTGTCACAAATATAAAATGTCGATTACATCGAGCATTAACAGTTGGAACCAACAAACTCACTATAGCCAAAGAATGTCATAGAGATAAGAGGATAATTTGTGATTTAAAACCGGGTTTTTCAAATTATTGCCAGTCACATACCTCTTTCAGGGTCATGGCCAAACCAACATACCTGTTAGGGCCTAAATACAATACTTTATAACAAAAAATACCTGCTATTTTGTAAAGTAGTATAGACAGTTTTTCCAAATTTTAATCACTCTAACTGGGTAGTGATGAGGAAGGAAGCATTTTAAAAATATTTTGCGTGGAGGGAGAGTGGAAAATCATCGAGTAAAAAACCACCCTCAGTAAACCAAAACAATATTTGAACCCTAATCTCTCCGCCATTGGCAGCCCTGTTTATTGAGGGAGAGACGACTTGGAACATGTGTACAAGAGAACGGGTTGTGGTTAAGTTGGGACAGGTAAAAGTTTTAATTTGTTTTTATGGATAGTAGTCACGGACACGTATGGTAATGTATGTAAGAATGTGATGATCAACAAAGTTAAAACAAGAAAGAGGTATTTTATTCGGCTCGAAATCTAATTACTGTCTAATCCCAGAAACCAATAATTGTAATATTGACATGTCAAGTATGTATGTTTTAATTATGATTATTAACTCTGTTTGGAAGAGTTTTTGTCATTACGGCATCAATCCTTATTACAAACTAAAAGGTTTTTGTGTGTCTTATCCGAATGATTGACCTTAGTTTAGTTATTCACTCACAATAATTATGGATCGAGGTGTAACCTATTTCCCTTTATTTTATAAGACAACTCAAACATCAATACTGTAACTACGGTCCCCACGATCTGTCTGTGGTACATCTGTTTGAGTTCGAACCCCTTCTTCATAAAGAGCTCCCTCGCAGGGTCGTGGCATTCAGACGTCACCAACTCCGCGGACGCATACTCCTTCTCTTGACAGAACCGCAACGCTTCGTCCAGCAGGGCCGTGGCGATTCCTTTCCGCTGGTACTTGGACGTCACCACCATCCTCCTTATCCACGCGGCGTCCTCGTTGTTCCTGCTTTTGGTCACAGCTATGGTCCCCACGATCTTCTTCTGGTGGTGCGAGGTTATCTCGTAGTTGGCGTCTTTCAGTTCTCTCTCGGTCTTGATGATGTACTTCACTTGACTCGGGTCCCTGGTCATAAAATAAGGCTCAAACACTTCCGCCACCCAGAAACCCGTGCATTCCGAAGACATGTATACCCTCGGGATGTTCAGAATGTCCTGGGAGAGTTCCAGAGCCTTGTAGGTGTGTCCTAACCAAACACATATGTACATGAGTATCACAACCAAAGGTACGGCTCCGATGCAATAGGTGAAAGGCACGCCCATGAATATAAACATCAAGGCAGCTGTCAGGACGATGATCTGAAAGGTGAGTTCTCGGGTTAATCCAGAGAAAAACGCTGTCGCTACTGTGGACATGGTTCCTTCCCTCACGATTTCTTTGCACAGAAGTTCGTCCCCAGGACGGTAATCACGAATCACAACCAAGTGGTTCATTGTATAACAATTATTTTTTTAACAGATTAAAAGTGTTAACAAATCAGTCTTTTAAGTTACCACTCACTTGTTGATAAACAACAAAACAATTCAATTTTGATTCGATAATCAGTTTAGCCAACTCATATTACAATTTTCACAAAAAGTATAATTTTCCTCTAGATTTAAACTTAATGACACTAGATTTTATAATGTTTGTTTAAAAAAATAAATAGAAAGCCTATTGGAAAAAAGAAATATAGTCTACTTTAAATGAAGTTAATACTTACTCAAATGAACTGACAATTACGTATGCTTCTTGGTAATTAATTTATTATAATTATTTTTAGATTCACCGGGTAGTTTTTGCATTTATATATTTTAATTTTATACTAAATAGTAATATTTTAAAGTAAATATTATTAAGTTTTTCTTGGGATCAGCAAAATGTTCATTAAATTTAGTTTCTTGCAGGACTGTGATAAATTTGTCTTATTTAAGATGGCTAATCTGTAATAAAGATATAGTATATTCGATATGTTCTTGTTTGTTTGGCAAGAAGTTGCGGTTGTTTGAATTTCTCGTTCTAAATGACAGATTAAAATAGTGAGATTAATTCTATTATTATTATTATTATTATTATTATTATTATTATTATTATTATTATTATTATTATTATTATTATTGTTATTATTATTATTATCATTTTTATTATTAATAATAATAAAACAGAAAATATTCTTCTTGTCATTAATTTTTAAATAGATTGTAATGTTGAATTGTTAATTCTATTTTAATGCATGTTGTTTAATCATCTGTAATTATACCCTAATATCTTATTTATGGAAGCATCCTTATTGGCCAGAATTGATGGTATTTTTCAAAGAAGGAAGTCAAGGCTTCTAAACAAAATGTATTACAAAAGAGTTGTCTATATTTTCGCCTTTCAAATGTTATCAAGAAAATTTATGATACTAATAAGCTTTTACCTTTTTAATTACTATTAATACTTGAATAAACTGTCTGGAAGCTGTTCCATGTTAGTGGTAAACCATTAAAGAAGAAGGTGGTATAAACACTTCAAATGGTAAGAACATTTATTTTTTCTAAATCCAAAGAAGAAATGTGGGTGAGAGGCAATCTTTTTACTTCACATAGTTATTGTTATACTCGTTTGGGGGAACACTTCAAGGAGATTAAAGATAATCTAAATAAACTTTTTTGTTTAGTTACTATTTATTATTAAAATCAACATATTCATTAAGAAAAATATCATTCTAAAACAGCTAGACATAAAGCACACTCCCAACAATGGTCTTTCTTTCTTTTGAATATTTTCAAACATAATAATGTGTTAAATTTTCTTCACTCTAATATCTCATTTTAGTGTTTTGTTACTACATTGTTGTTATTTTTGTTGTTTTGTAAAAGAGAGTTATTCAAAACATTTAAACCAATAAATATTGGTTTAAATGTTCTGTTTTTATTTTCTCTAGATTAATATTAAAGTAACTTGAAGTTCCCAGATGTTGTTTGTTGAGCTGGAGAGTTAAGTTTGCAATAAAATTAAAAAATATAGAGAAATATGGAAATTAAGTGTTAATTTTTGCCGTGATGTAGGCCTAGTGTATGAACGAGCGGCTCCTGAAGCAAGATCGGGGACAGTACGCATAATATAGAGTATATAAGAATTTTTTTCAACCCAAATATCAAGATTTTATGATTTGGCTTACCTTAAAATTAACACGGTGGATCAATATATACATAAATAAGCTACCGTATATGAGCCTATAGATCTTTTAGCTATTTTGGGTTCGGGAACTAGTGTCACACCTAAAATTATATTCTTAAGAATAATTATAATCAGGGCTGTGCAGTCGGTACCCAAGCCTTTGACCCTAACTCATCTATTTTTCTGTTTCACTCCGACTCCTTCATAAACGTCTAAAGTATTTTAATTGATAATAAAAAAAGTGACTGCAGTAAAATGCTCCAATACAGATGACTTAATGAGAAGCTTCTTTGACATTGTGAATTTATATTTAGATAATATTGCAACTCCAAATTACAAATTTTGATCCTAAATAATAATAAAACAGTATTAAATATTATTAAAATATTATACATTTCTATTTTGAAGCCGGAGTCGATACATTTTTACTGCAACATTCGTTGGATGATGTCACAAACTTAAATCACAAGTTAATGTTTAAAGTAATTCTTACGGTACAGACCTTAATTTCAAACCTTCCAGCGGTTGTAGTCAGTTTATTTACGATTGATACATGAAAGGTTAGGTTAAATTATGTTGGGGTAAGAACCGTAATAATTTATATCTAGTCCACCTCATTACACCCCATCTCTTTCAGGCCCATTTTAATGTTATCCTCCCATTTGAATCGAGGTCTTCCCATTTGAATCGAGGTCTTCCCAATGGTCTCTTCCCATTGGGTCTGCCAGTCAATACCTGAACACGGTTCTAGATTCTTCCATTCACGCTGCATGTCCTGCCCACGTTAATCTATGAGATTTAACTATCCTAGTGCTTAGTACAGGATATGTAGATCATCATTATGTAACCTCTTTCACCCCCCATTAACTGCTTGATCTAAGAAGTTTGTATCCCAAGAGTAGACCAAATAATACAGTGGGGTCTCAATAATCCAACCTAAACGGAACTGACAGGTGGTCGGAAAACAGAAATGTCGGAGAATACGGAAACAGGTGAAGGAGGAGGGGAAAGGGTGGAGAAATAAATCCAAATTTATATAAATAGAAGTGCAGAAAATGTATGAAATAGGGTTTTTTTTAGTAATTATTCTTTTTAAGGCTTAAAGTTTTTCTTAAATTGAAAGGAACACTTTTTTTTCTTTACACTTACCATATTTCTCACACAGTAACATTACCATACGTTAATGGGAAAGTACAAAATTCAATGACAGTATGAATGGGTAAGCCTACATTGCAAACTAGAGGTGTACCGATTCAGTAAAAACGATTACCGATTGTTTAAAATAATTGTTTATGCTACGATTATTTACACCGATTAGTCCCGATCTATTTAAAATTAACAGTTACAATTTTGATAATCCTAATTTTTTGTTTAGTAATTATAATTGACAATAGACCTTTGTTCAGGAAAGCTAGTTTATTTATTGTATGTGGTTTAAGACTTGACCTCTTCTATGGGCAAACAAGCCCAGCAGGGGAAAACGGTCTTTCTGAGGCCACTGATCCACCAAACACATTTAGAAATTTGGAAATGACATGTTTAAAAATTTATTCTAATAATTCTATGTTACCTGCTTCGGTGACCGCATAGTCTAAGGCTTCACTGTCATCTTAGACTGGATTGTTGATGACGGGGAGATCGGGGTTCGAAACTCGGTCGGGTGTACTGAGGGTTTTATAATTTTCCAATCTCTATATATGCAAATGTGGGCACATTTCCTATACATGCAACCTTCCTTATCACTAACTCATTAGCATAATTAGTACCTTAGTGTATAACTTGAACGGATAGTAGGACACTGTGATAAAAAAATTGCAGTTTACATTTAAGAGGTGTATTTGTACCTGTGGGCAATTTGATTAGTTTTTGATATATTTTATTATAGTTTTAGTAAAATCCAAGATAATTTTTTAGATTGTGTCACAAATATTATATAAATACTTTAAAATTAATGACATTTAATACAAAAGTTTGTGAATTTATTTTCATGATTTTAATGTTCAAATACAAAACAATTTTTTAAAGTTCTTTTAAACATAACTTTGGCACGAAAGCTCATTCAAATTGAAATTTGACATGTGACAGTTAAAACATTTTGTAGTATTGTTAAGCTGCTACGAACTCAAGAAAAATATGGGGAAGTGGGGTTGTTTAATGTTAAAACACATCTTTAAAACTAAAATAAATAAAGTGCTAGCTTTAGAACAGTTTAATCTAATGTTTTCATTCCAAGGAATCGAGAAGAGATGACATTTTCAATTTTTATAATGGACTTTATTTAAACGTGCTCATCAATTATTTGTTTTTGAATGCTTCCTTTTTGTTGTCATTAAACTTGATTGCTTTTATTATCGATTTTTTACCCTCCTAAGAAAGTAGTTAAAACACTGTCGACGATAGATTATATTCACAGACTGATCAAGAGTATGGAAACACAGTAACTTATAGACTCGACTAAAATATTTTTCAAAATGAGCCAGCTAATTTCCGTATGTACTACAATAGTAATAATATTGTCTTATGTTTCAAACAGCGAAGAAACTGTGCCTACCGAAGGAGTCTTCACGCAAGTTGTGTCTGAAATCAAGAATTATATGAAGACAACTTGTGTATACTTGATTTGGAGCTCGACACTCTCTGATAATGGTGAGACAATTAATACCTGCTTTGGTGGCGCAGTGGTCTAACGCGCTACGGTACTTTGCAGTAGACTAGACTGTCAATGATGGGGAGACCGAGGTTCGAATCTCGGTCAGGTGTACTAATGGTGGTTTTTACCAATTGGTTTTCCACTCTCCCTTTACTCAAATGCGGCCACAATTAGTTGCGGAAGCTAGGATGAGACGGTATGGACACGTGATGAGGATGGAAGGAGAGAGGATTACAAGAAGATTTAATGAAGATGTGGGGAAAGACCATAAGGAAGAGATGGGAGGAACAGATAGCAGCAAGTGTGCAAGTGAGAGAGGAGAGCGGAAGAGAGTGCAGGAGGAAGAATGAAGAAGGACAAAAGAGATGGAGGGATTTTAATAAACGGACCAGCCTCGGCCGGAAACAGTTCATAATGATGGATATTACGTATATTAATGATATATTTATTGATTTATTTTAATTGATCCCACAAACATAAAGGGATAATCTCTAATGCGTTTGTTCCAGAACCAGTTTACAAACAGTCTCTGGTTCAAGACCAGAGTTTGTTCTCTGAGAATCTAATAGCGACCAGCCTCCTGGACGTCGATACGCTCAGCCCCCCGTTTATGAACAGTGTGTTGTGTTCCGGTGGCGAGCTATGTACGTTTCAACGAAAGGAACAGGAACCACACAAACCACATCCTACAGACGGTGAGTTGAATTATTAATATTATTTGTAAACCACGTTTTGACGTGAATACTCTTTAAATTTGCTACCATACGGGGGCAATCCAAAAAACCTAATGATAACAAAATCGGGGGATACAGTTTGTGTTGTAGTTTCGAATCTTTCCTCTGACATCCAAAATTAAATTATACCACTGGATAGCTAAAGGATCAAAGAATTCATTACAATAAGCGAGAACAGTGACGCATCGCGCGCGGTGGAGGGGAAGCGCCGCCATTTTGAGGTTATTTTGCTGCGAATCGAGATTTGCAATTAGATAACTTTTGACTCGGAGAAGCTACGATGTTCGTTTAAGTTTTAATCGTCAGCTGTTACATAAACGTATTCACGTACAACACACGGCCGTGTCCATGACACAGCCACACCACATTTTTTTGATTATTTTTTGGTAGTTTAAGTAATTTTCAACACGTCAAGGCAGTAAGCCTGACTTTATGCCTCTGTGAGACACACATACACACACAAACAAACACACACATATAAGTTACACACATTTACACACAGAGGTATTTAATTTGACCCTTAATTTTGAATTAGTTGAAAAATATCTATTGGACACAGGAATCGAACCCTTTAGGCTAGTATCCCATTGTACTACCACTGAGCTCTCCAGGATTTGTCCCCCACCTGGGATCATTCTTCGCTCATGGTTTAAGACAGAGTCTGTGAGGGACGTGTGGAATCGTCAGCCACATATGAACGAACAATATTATCACAATCTATCAGATCAACCCCAGCCATTTGCAAACCAGGAGAGCTGTTATACCGCCAAGTATACAACACACGAAATATTTATCATTGGTGGAAGATGGGTTTAACCCTTTCACGGTGAGTCCAGCTGGGGCTGGATGTTGTGTCTGTTCGTAGATTTAAGTTTAGTTTATAGGTCGTGTGCTGATTTAATCAGTCAGCTCAAAAAGGGCACGTGAATACCTTAAATAAATGAAAAAAATATGGGCGTACTACAATGCTTGTTTGAAGTAACTGAAATCCTGCGACTAAATCAGTTAAATAAATAACTAATTGAAGAGGGCTTTCCTTAAGATGGGGTGCTAGTGAGCGTGAGTTTAGGGCAGTATTTTCGAAGTTTTTATAGCATAAACATTTATTTAGCCAAAATAAATCAAATATTTCTTCTATAGAAACATAGAGTTTAGTTTTCCCGCACATTGCTAAACAAGGGTGTCCTGGAATTTAATGACAAATTTTCTCTCTGCATTTAAAAAGTTTGTCACCAAATGCCGTTATGCTCATGAGAGATATTCAAGAATTTTGAGATTAGCATGTGCAGAAAGATAAACTCTATGTTTCTATAGAAGAAATATTTGATTTATTTTTGGGCCCAATAAATGTTTATGCTATAAAAACTGCAAAATTAATGCACTAAACTGGCGCTCACTAGCACCCCACCTTAAACACAAATATTAGGAGGGTGATGTTATTCCCCCTTCCCCTCGGGCAAGCACACAATAAAGTGTTTGATAAGTTCCAATAATTTGTCTGATTTCTTAATTTCCCAGTTGTCTCGGGCCAGATGGCTTGTTTTGCTCGTCTGGGTGGAACCATCTTCGGACGACCGGTCGTCGGTAGATCTGTTTGCCGTCACCTCCGTCTCCATGTTGAGCGTCCTACTGATCGCCGAGGAGGAGGGTGACGGGGAAATCACCGTGACGAAGTGTACCGGTGTCCGAGAGCCTGCCGGTCAAACGGCGACATTTCGCGACGTGGAGCGGGCGTTCCGGTCTCAAAGTCGAGTCTCGAAATATTTGGCAGACCAGGAGCGACCTGGAAGGTTTGAACTTCAGAGTTGGGGTCTCGCTTGTAAGTAAACACGTTTCTGTTACCATGTTTCCTTCGATACTTGTAACATTCTGGGGTAAGAAACTTCTAAAAATTTCTAGAAACTTCTAGAAACTTTTAGAAACTTCTAGAAACGACTTATTTTATTTTTATTTAAGATATTTAACATCCACTTTCTGAACTAACTAATTATATAAGACCCACCTCGGTGGCGTAGTTGGCTAACGCGCTAGTCGTGTTTGGCTCGACCGCCGAGGACGGGGAGATCGAGGTTCGAATCTCGGTCGGGTGAACTGGGGGTAGTTTCTCCTAAATAGTTTTAAACTCTCCCTCCACGCAAATGCGGGTTCACTTCCTCTAAATTCAACCTTCCCAAGTCCTAATCCATTAGCGTAATTAGTACTTAAACGTATAACCCGAACGGGTAGTAAGACGCGGTGCTAAATAATAATAATATGAGCACACTACATTCTCAATATGTTACACACTCTAGGGAGCCATCCGTAAACTACTTACTGTTTTTGTGTGTACATTTCAGAAGCCATCTTATATAGGTTTTTTTAATCAATGTTTATGGTGATTCATAATAAAAAAAATATTTGCTTAAAAAATAAATCATATCACTTGGCTTATTACCAAACTTTAGATCTAAAAATAACTAAACTATCATAATAATTTAATCTACCAAACCCTAAGAAATGACATAAGGGGGAGGGCGATGTAATGGAAAATCTTACGATCCCTGACTTGGAAATAGAAGGGAGATGGGGTTGAAAATCATGAAAAGAAGGCTTACATAATTTAAGGATGGCCCCTAATATAATTGATTTTCAACCAAAGTTTTATTTGTTAGAATACTGAGTACTATATTAAGAACCCGGCCTGGTTTAGTTTTAAATATGTATAGTAGCCTCGTGGCTTCTTTGGTGCTGACTGACAGTTCACAGCTGACTTCTGACAGTCAACATTTAGGTATATACAGTAGCCCCACGGCTTCTTTGGTGCTGACTGACAGTTCAGAGCTGACTTCTGACAGTCAACATTTAGGTATATACAGTAGCCCCACGGCTTCTTTGGTGCTGACTGACAGTTCACAGCTGACTTCTGACAGTCAACATTTAGGTATATACAGTAGCCCCACGGCTTCTTTGGTGCTGACTGACAGTTCACAGCTGACTTCTGACAGTCAACATTTAGGTATATACAGTAGCCCCACGGCTTCTTTGGTGCTGACTGACAGTTCAGAGCTGACTTCTGACAGTCAACATTTAGGTATATACCTAAATTTTGACTGTCAAAAGTGACAGCTGATAAACACATGTTTTTTGTAGATCATATGGTTCGGCGTAGGGATACATAATTTTGTCTGGTAGCTTTTCAAAGCCGTCAGCTGTGAGCTGTCAGTCAGCACCAAAGAAGCCATGGGACTACTGAATATGTGAAAATTACTCATTTTGAGAGTCTAATAATTACAAAGGGGGTCCAATAATCTATTTAATCATTCCATCAAATTTATCTTCATGTTACTCTTTTGTTTTTCCTCGTTTTCTCCCCAACCAAGAGTAGAGATGGATGACAATCATGTTTCAGAACCCACAACAGTCCGGCTATATAGCGGACATGGAGTCATTCGTGTTCGGACAACTGGCTGGATCTGTTCTGTTATCTTTACAATCTCAAATGAAATTCAAGTAAGTTCACATTCTGTTCGGCCATTTGTAACTAAAGGGGCGTAGCTCAAACTTTCGAATTTAAATAAATAAATGTTAAAATAAAATGTAGAGGAGTGACAAGAATGGATGGAATGATATATGAGAGGGTGAGAGGAATATCAAAAGAGGAACCAGCGCAGGACAGGATAGAGAAGGTATGATTAAGGTGGTACAGTCATGTGAGGAGAATTGAGGAGGAGAAAATACCAAAGAAGATGTTGGATATAGAAGTGGAGGACAGGAGGCTAAGAGGAAGAATAAGAGACAGGTGGCTGAAGGAAAAGTGGAGGAGAGAGGAGAGGACTAGGTCATTGTGTAGGAAGAGAGGGCTGAAGGGAGTATGGAGGAGAGAGGAGAGGACTGGGTTATTGTGGAGGAGGAGAGAGGATAGGACTGGGTCATTGTGGAGGAAGAGAGGGCTGAAGGGAATATGGAGGAGAGAGGAGAGGACTGGGTTATTGTGGAGGAAGAGAGGGCTGAAGGGAGTATGGAGGAGAGGACTGGGTCATTGTGGAGGAGGAGAGGGTTGAAGGGAGTATGGAGAAGAGGAGAGGACTGGGTCATTGTGGAGGAAGAGAGGGCTGAAGAGAGTATGGAGGGGAGGACTGGGTTATTGTGGAGGAAGAGAGAGTTGAAGGGAGTATGGATGAGAGAGGAGAGGACTGGGTTATTGTGGAGGAAGAGAGGGCTGAAGGGAGTATGGAGGAGAGAGGAGAGGACTGGGTCATTGTGGAGGAGAAGAGGGCTGGGTTATTGTGGAGGAAGAGAGGGCTGAAGGGAGTATGGAGGAAAGAGGAGAAGACTGGGTTATTGTGGAGGAGAAGAGGGCTGGGTTATTGTGGAGGAAGAGAGGGCTGAAGGGAGTATGGAGGAAAGAGGAGAAGACTGGGTCATTGTGGAGGAAGAGAGGGTTGAAGGGAATATGGAGGAGAGAGGAGAGGACTGGGTCATTGTGGAGGAGGAGAGGGCTGAAGGGAGTATGGAGGAAAGAGGAGAGGATTGGATCATTGTGGAGGAGGAGAGGGCTGAAGGGAGTATGGAGGAGAAGAGAAGACTGGGTCATTGTGGAGGAGGAGAGGGCTGAAGGGAGTATGGAGGAGAAGAGAAGACTGGGTCATTGTGGAGGAAGAGGGCTGAAGGGAGTATGGAGGAGAGAGGAGAGGACTGTGTTATTGTGGAGGAAGAGAGGTGGTGGAGGAGAAAGGATAAGTTGGAGAGGCCTATGTTCCAAACAGACCCAGACAGTGGCTGGAAGCTGTCCGTGATGATGAATATAAAATGTTAATTTTTTGCTGTTACTGATGCTGTAAAGAAACAATGTTTCATCAGTCCTCCATTATTTACAAACAATTTTTATCGGCTTAACCCAAGATGAACATTTTTTTGTGATTTGTTTGTGTGTAGCCTCCAATTAATCGCCATCCCCCAAAATAATTCAAAAGACAGGATGCTGAGGAAGACTAATTTCGTGCGAGATCTTCTGAATGGGAAACTCGACACATCCAGCGAGGCTATGCTCTTCACGGACCGCAGGATTCAAGTGATGGACTACACGCATCCCGTGGAGACACTCGGGCAAGTTTGTTATAGCGGCTTTCATGACCGGAAGTTGGACACTCAGTTTGTTATAGCGGCTTTCATGACCAGAAGTTGGACACTCAGTTTGTTATAGCAGCTTTCATGACCAGAAGCTGGACACTCAGTTTGTTATAGCAGCTTTCATGACCAGAAGTTGGACACTCAGTTTGTTATAGCGGCTTTCATGACAGGAAGTTGGACACTCAGTTTGTTATAGCAGCTTTCATGACCGGAATTTGGACACTCAGTTTGTTATAGCAGCTTTCATGACCAGAAGCTGGACACTCAGTTTGTTATAGCAGCTTTCATGACCAGAAGTTGGACACTCAGTTTGTTATAGCGGCTTTCATGACAGGAAGTTGGACACTCAGTTTGTTATAGCAGCTTTCATGACCAGAAGCTGGACACTCAGTTTGTTATAGCAGCTTTCATGACCAGAAGCTGGACACTCAGTTTGTTATAGCAGCTTTCATGACCGGAATTTGGACACTCAAGTTCCTTTACTCTTACTAACCCATATAATAAATATATTGCTATAAAAATAACCGAGGTTCAATCCTCGGTCCCGGCACAGATTTATCTGATTGCCAAACCCTTCCTTCACCTCTGACAAGACGTGTATTAATCACAACTTGTGAATGTGTGGAATGCCAGGCCTCCACCATGGTTCGGATCCCACGTTAAACTGTAGGTCCTCCATTTCATCTCACAATCACCCTACCATTACACATTAGCGTAAGTGCGTATAACCCGAACGGGTAGTAAGACGCGATGCTAATAATGATAATATAAGAAAAAAACTCTTTCCGCTTAATGAGGTAACTGTAGGCCTATTATATTTGTAAGAAGGTACAGGAAAGGTGGATAGAAACATATAAAAGGGGACAATCACAATATGGCTTTTACAATGAAAAGAACAACACAGTTCACACTTTACATTGCTGCCGCTGGACAAGGAGGTAATGGAAGTCATAAAGTGAAAAGAGGTTTTCTTTATCGAGATATATTATATATTCACATCCAATGTTCATTTCTCGTGTTCCTATTTAAGTGTTCTATAGTTATTTATAATTTTCCTTTCTTTATCATTCTTGTGGGTTTTTTTTCCTCTTTTAGGTAGTTGCGTCGCGCGTTTCTCACTCCCTCCTGATGAGTTCCGATAGAATGAAACCTAGGTCGGGGGATTTTGGTGGTAGCAATCGATTTTCTTCAAGAGTTAGCCATTCTTTGTCCGGTAGCAAGGATGTAAAGTGTGAATTGTGTACTACTTTTCATTGTAAGAGCCATATTGTGTTTGTTCCTTTCTATGTTTTCTGTCCACCTTTCCTGTACCTTCTCTCAAATTTAATAAAGAGGAAAATTTGGTAATAATGAACACTCCCTACTTTGAGAGTACAATGAATCTTGATGTTTCAGGTGCTTCTTAAACCACAAAAAGTAGATCTTACACTGGAGGGGTACAGGACGAAAAGTCCAAGTTGAACTCAAATTAATCTATTAGATCAGGCATCCGCTTCGCTGGCCACCGGATGGTCTAAGAGGCGTCAATATTGTTTTAGACTGTCTGCTGATGACGGGAAGATTGGGGTTCGAATACCGGTTGGATCTATTGGGGGTAACTTTTACAAAATGGCTTTCCACTCCTTTTCTCCAGGTGAATTTGGGCATATTTCTTCTAAATTCTCCCCTTCCATTTCAGTTTTGGAATCTTCATCAAGCATGCCCAAGTGCGCATGATAATATGGAATGAATTCATGTTACCCTTTGACCGGCCGCTGTGGCTGGCTATCTTTGGGTGCTTGTTTGTGATTGGAACCCATATGACTGTCCTGTCCTACTTCAACGAACGAACCTTGGGTGCCGATAGAAGGAACTTGTCGCTACAAGACTCATTCTTCCACTCTTTGGGCGCTCTGATTTGCGCTCAAGGTGACTTGCTTTGTTTGTTGCACCATGCACTAGAATCACTTTTAATTTATTTTTTATTGCACAATTGTTTGTAAAATAATCATTCTAATCTGATAAATCAAGTTAATTTCACAACATGCAATTCAATTCATCAAATTACTTCATATCATTATTTGAGGATCACTCCAGAAAATGTACATATGGACGACTGTTTTTTCCAAGATTGCATTTTTAAATTCTTCAATTCTTCCTCCATATCGTTTAAAATTATTAACCTCCTATCTCCCTCAGAGATAGCAGTATATTTCAAGTTATTACTGCAAAAATTACAAGTCCTTTCATCCCATTTGAAGCATTCAAAGGCTTTTTTTTTTTTCAGAATGAATATTAATACGTCATAATATGCTTCTTTTATAGAGAGCTCAATTTGAAATTCATATAACAACTAAAAATGGCAATATT
Organism: Timema podura; assembly: GCA_033556935.1. Classification (NCBI taxonomy): domain Eukaryota; kingdom Metazoa; phylum Arthropoda; class Insecta; order Phasmatodea; family Timematidae; genus Timema; species Timema podura. The sequence goes on along the minus strand of JAVRXN010000014.1, from coordinate 8,256,691 downwards.
CAACACGGATTTGAGTATTTTAGCTATAAATATTTTTATTGACGAAGATTTGGAATTGTCGAAACAAGATTTTTTTTTTACAAGCGTAGTCTGAGCCATATATATATAACATTTAATTAAAGACCTGCCCAATATATCCTCATTCAAATAAAATATTTCACCCTCAAAGTTGTGTGATATTTTGGAATGAAAGGGAGATACTAGGGAAAAGGTGGCAAGTCGCACTACACATATATTTCAAGACAATGGCTTTTATATTTCAAACCCCATAAGGACCCAAGCAAATACTTAAATGCGTGTATGTGTGTGTGTGTGTGTGTGTATGTGTGTGTGTGTGTGTATATGTTTATATATATATTTATATACACACACACACACAAACACACACAGGGTGCTCCCGGGTTAAACAGCTTAACTTTATGAAATGGTAGTGGATCAATAAACTAATTCAAAATCTATTTTTTTGAGATTTGCTCGTTTTAGCTTCCTTTTCGCGCAGACATCATAAAAAACCTAATTAAAAACACGATTTTCTTCAGAGGTCCTCGTCAATGACTTAATATTAATCTTCCTGGAAGATGGATCTGTCGCGCTAGACCTGTGGCTTGGCCTCTGCGTTAATATCATTTTTAACGTCATTAGATATATTTGTACGGGGAGCTTTCAATAAAAGGTGTATGAAGGGCGTGTTAATGACCTTCAATCATTCCGACAAAGGACAACGCAAGCGTGCAATGAAACAACAGTCGCACAATGTCGGTCAGCCACTCGTTCTGTCATTGAAAAGTGCAATGCTTGTTTCCGGGCTGTAGAACGTCAAATTGAACTAAATAAATGAAATATTTTATTTAATACTTTTTTTTTTTTTTTTTTTTTTTTTTTTGCTGTTCGCGTGAAAAGAAATCGAAAACTAGTGAATCTCCAAAATATATTTTGAGTTAGTGTTTTGATCCACTACCACTTACCAAAGTTTAGCCGTTTAACCTGGGAACATTCTGTATATATATAGATGTAGATATATACGACAGAGACCTCTTTTAGCCATAATTTAAAGTGTATTAGAAAGATTTCATGATTGTCTAACAGATGGCAGCACTAGCTCAATTTAAATACGACAGATACCTCTTTTAACCATAATATAAAGTGTATTAGAAAGATTTCATGATTGTCTAACAGATGGCAGCACTAGCTCAATTTAAATACGACAGAGACCTCTTTTAACCATAATATAAATTACATTAGAAAGGTCTCATGATTGTCTAACAGACGGCAGCACTAACTCAAGTTGAGTTAAAAATTACTTTACCTCTTTTTTCCCCCAGTACCCTTAAAAAAAAGTCACCGTAATGATGTGTGGACGCTCTAGGTCAGGTTGTGGTGCCTGGTAACTCGGTGGTCCGCTGTCTCATACTGACGTCACACCTCACAGGGGCAGTCCTCCTGGCGGCTTATTCCGCCTTCCTGATCTCATTCATCAGCGCTCAGAAATACAACCTGCCTTTCACGTCTTTGAAGGGACTGTACGAGGAAGGGAGTTTCAGTCTTGGGGTCTTGGACCAGTCGGGACTGTACGAGATATTTGCCGTGAGTAGTGTAGCTCTCTACGTTTAAATTAAGAGTTGGGTCGGATCCACTATTTTACTAACTCGAATATCCAATATACCTCCGCACGATCCTGAATCCGAATCTTGGAAAAAAATTACTAACCTAAGAGGAAATATAAATATAATATAAAATACAAATAGTGACTAAATGTTAGCATTCTTTTTTACTATCCATGCATTATAACATTCATACATACATACATACAGTTCACTGTTACATTACTGGTTTGGGGTCTGGTGGCTGAGTTCATCCTATAATTATAATTGGTTCTGAACCACCAATAAGATGTATAAGAGCTCTAAAACGAATTAAGATTACTTTTTTTTTTAAGGATTTGAATCTCGAATTTCCTTAATGATTAAAGGATCCCATTGCTATTTAAAATGACATGTTTTCAAACCCAAATTAAATATTAGGATAAATTATATATATTTTAATCGAGTATAATAAAAAATAAGGTCAATAAATTGCATAAAAATTATTACTATTTTTTTTTAAATATCACGAGATTCTCAAGTTTCTATGGTTAGGTCTAATAACTTATTTAAAAAAGTTAACTTATCCGAAAAAATATTTTTTTAGATTTAAATTAAAATTCCACCATTTGGGTTTGAAGTTTTTGAATCCAATATAAAATCCTAAAAAAACTTGTAATTTTTAATTGAATTTGAATCTAAGTGAGATTCAGATTCAAATCCGAAATTTTGAAACTTTGTTTATTATCATCATCATCATCAGAGTTATTCAAGGTACACCCTTATAATTGATTACTTACTGTTTGTTTATTGTTGACTGATCACCACTAATTATTACTGTTGGATTAGCTCCTTATATTTTTTGTTTTTTTTTCCTCTATATTTTTATTAAGTCACTAAATGTATTTTCTCAGTTCAAACGTGTTTTGTCTCAATTTTTGGTTAGAACTTTAATAAAATAAAATTGTATGAAATTATTATTTTATCCAATTATTTATTTAATTTCAGCAAGATAATAACCCTTTAACGAAGAAACTATTCAAGAAGTATTTGGACAGAGAACACCACGAACAACCTAAGACTCACAGCGAAGCGTTTGGCAGAGTTTGTACGGAAAGGTATGCCTACCTGTCCCCACTGAAGATGTCCAAGATGGAGTACCCAGGTTGTAGGCTGCTCTTCATTCCGCATACCATGACGTTTTACAAAGCTGGCTTTGTTTTCCGAAAGGACAGCCCTTACTACAAAGTTATCAATTATCAGTAAGTCCGCTTAAAAAAATATTTTATAATGTACTTTAAATGACATTGGTTTATATCAACACGATTTATGTACAATTAGTACCCAACCTATGTGGTTAATTGTTCCAAATCGTTTCCTCGCAAGATAAAAAAAAAACTTGGTAAGTTGAATGGCGGCTAAATACAAAGTATATTATTGATACGTGTTCGGCCGCGGTGCTATAAAAAATTATCAACCTAAGATGGGGTGCTAGTGAGCTTGAGTTTAGGGCAGTATTTTCGAAGTTTTTATAGCATAAACATTTATTTGGCCAAAATAAATCAAATATTTCTTCTATAGAAACATAGAGTTTACCTTTCTGCACATGCTAATCTCAACAGTCCTTGAATATCTGTCAGATGTGTCCTGGAATTTAGTGACAACTTTTTCTCTTCATTTAAAAAGTTTGTCACCAAATGCCGCTATGCTCATGAGAGATATTCAAGAACTCTTGAGATTAGCACGTGCAGAAAGCTAAACTCTATGTTTCTATAGAAGAAATATTCTATCTATTTGTGTCAAAAAATGTTTATGCTATAAAAACTGCAAAATTAATGCACTAAACTGGCGCTCACTAGCACACCACCTTAAATCTTCCTTAAAACTTCATGGCATGAGCCCGGAAGCTAGCTATACCAACAGAACGACCGCCGCCGTCAGGGATGATAGCGCCAACATTTGCGGTGTGGTAGCACAACAAACCCTCTTGTCGTTAATCTCAGTTTTCTAGACCAGATCTGCCTCTTATTTATTCGAGTATCTCCTCATTTGTCCTCACGAGGCTGGCCGAGTCTGATCCTGTTGCTGAGCTTCACATAAAAATTATAGAAGCACTGGGGTTTGAACCTGGTACATCTGGATATGAAACTCCTGTGGCAAACATGCTCATTCTTTGCGGCACATCAGTTGAAAAAAACGTGGGTATAGATCATGACAAAGGTAGTGCTGCACAAAAAAGAATAAACCCTCTTCAAAACAACTTCCAGAACTATTTAAAACTTAAAATTCTACCAACGATACTTCCCTGAACCACCCTTTAATTTGGGGACCCCTTACACCTTTCCAAAGAAATATTGGAGCCCCTGTCAATTGTCATCTTGCAAAAAACAAATTGTCTGTTCACGCACATTTATTTGACTAGATTGATTTTTGTTTTATGATGTACGATAGTATTAATTGATAAAAATTAATTATGTTTTACAGGTTGACGAAAGTCTTTAATTTTGGTATTCTGGACCGATACCAGAAGATATTCCAGAGGAGGAAGAACTGGACTCTTGAAAGGAAGCTGACCGATGTAGACTTATTTAACGTTCTACCACTGATCTTTGTTCTAGTGTGTGGCATTGTTTTGTCATTTGTAATTCTTATTATAGAGAAATGTATCGCACCGTAGATATGTCAAGCTATAGTAGGATTATAGTAGGAAAAAACCCGCCTCGGTGGTGTGGTCAGCTGACGCGCTAGTTTCGTGTTGAGGACAGGGAGATCGAGGTTCGAATCTCGCTCGGTTGAACTGCGGGGTGATTTTTCCCTAAATGGTTTTTTCTACTCTCCCTCCACGCAAATGTGGGTTAACTTCCTCTGTATTTAACCCTCCCACTTCCTAACCCATTAGCGTAATTACAGTAGTACTTAAGCGTATAGCCTGAACGGGTAGTAAGACGCGGTGCTATTATTATTATTATTAATTATTATTATTATTATTATTATCATCATCCATCATTATAGTTATTATTATCATCATTATAATTATCATAATTATTACTCTAATTATCATCAACATTATTATCATGATTATTATCATTATAATCATAATTATCATTACTAAAAGTATCATTATAATCATTATCATTACTATCAGTATAATAATAATAATTATTATTATTACTATTATTGTAATTATTATGAAACTTTTAAAAAATACAAACACATTTTTTTGCGGTCTACATTGATATATTTTTTATCTTGCCACATCTTACTACTTGTTCGGGCTATACGCACAAATGGTAATAATTAATCTAATGGGGTAGGGATGAGGAAGGAAGCATTTTAAGGGTATCCTACTGGCATTTGTGTGGAAGGAGAGTGGGGAAACACATTTAGAATAAACTACCCTCAGTAGACCCGACCGAGATTCGAACCCTGATATCCCTGTCTTCACCAGCCCCGTCTAACACAAGAGTGATGCCTTAGACCGTTCAACCACTGAATTGGACTACTTTGATATTATTTTAGTATATTATTAGTAAAGGTGGATAGAAACATATAAAAGGGACGAACACAATATGGCTCTTTCAATGAAAAGAAAAACACAGTTCACACTTTACACTGCTGCCACTGGACAGAGAGAAAACGGCTGCCTCTTGAAGAACATCAATCGTTACCACCCAATCCCCCGACCTAGGTTTCATTCTATCGGAACTCATCAGGAGGGAGGGTGAAATGTGTAACGCAACTTACTAAAAGTGGAAACCAAAAGAAACACAAAATAAAGTTGTAGATTACATTTTAAACACGTGTCAGTGTTAAAATATTCTTTAATAGTTGTTATAAACAGGGTTACGTGTTGTTAAAATGTCATTTTTAGTGAGATATTTAAAATATGTTCACAGTAAATATTATATCAAAGTTTTCTTCTTATTTATAAATGTTTCCAAAATGCGAAGGTTATTATGGTTGTCGAAGAAGATTTGACCTTTAGTAACATCACACACGCTTTTCTAAACACTACATTGTGTGTTGTAATTGGAGTCAAACATTTTATTTTTAAGATATTTAATTAATTAACTTCAAATAAAATAATGTGTAATTAATTAAAGGTGAGATACAAAATCAGTGTTTGTAATTTAATTATGAAAAGGTAAAAACTATCAGAAAGAGCCCAATCACTCTACATTTAAGTACTAGTAATGTTGATATATTTTATGTTAATTTATTAATTGATTCATAATTAATAAGAAATGTAAATCAGTAATGGCAGAAGCCACTCTCATTGACATAAAAATGATATTGATTTACAAATGAAATGAGATATCACAGTAAAATAATGTGAGTTTATATATTTAATGAAGTCAACGTAAATTTTTTAATGTCGCATTATCTTATGATGTAAAAATTGTACAAAATAAATGTCTATAAATTTTATTTGATTAAAACAAATAAATCTAATGATTTGAACCAGGAAACTAGGTATAATAAATGTGAGGCTACAACCATTATTGGACTTGGATGATTGTTAGTATACCCACCGTCTGATTGTAAAAATGGAATTTATTTTTTTGTTAAGTTTATATTTAAAATAGTAATTACGATAATGCCTTTATTTCAAGGACACTTAAATTTGGCATATGATAAAAACATAAGAGTTGAGGGTGTAGGGAATGCAAAAAAAAGGCCAGTAATTTGGCAATTTTTATAGCAAAATTATTTTTTTTTGCCAAAATAAATAAAATATTTCCCCAGAACAAACCTAGAATTTAATTTTCCTCACTCAAGGGTGTCCTGGAATTTATTGACAGTAGCGTTTCTACACTCATTGAGATCATTATTATTTATGCCAATCGGAAGGTAGTTTTCGCTGATTTTGAGTTTTGTTTTAAATTCGGTCTTGTGTCTGTCCTGTATTTTATGATTATTTTAATCAACTTATTATTATTATTAGCACCGCGTCTTACTACCCGTTCGGGTTATACGCACTTACGCTAATGTGCAATGGTAGGGTGATTGTGAGATGAAATGGAGGACCTACAGTTTAACGTGGGATCCGAACCACGGTGGAGGCCTGGCATTCCACACATTCACAAGTTGTGATTAATACATGCCTTGTCAGAGGTGAAGGAAGGGTTTAGCAATCAGATAAATCTGTGCTGGTACCGAGGATTGAACCCCGGACCCTCAGCACAGAAGTCTGACACCTTATCCCTAGACCTCCAGGTCACCCTAATCAACTTATATAGTATATATAAAATCTTGTTTAATTCTCTTTACAAAACATTTTAATATTCGCATTAAAAACAAATTGATGCTTTTATAGTTTAGAGATTCTCCCCTAGAGGACACTGCTATCAACATTTATTATTGGCTAGATTTAAGTTAAGTTTCAAGTTTTATTAAGATGATTCGAAAAAAAAAAACTTTACTTCAAACGTGACAATATATTAACTGTTTATTTATTTTTATTTATCATACACTAGACTTTTTTTTTTTGTTTTGTAGTGGAGGAGTTTCATTTCAAAAGCGACATGTGTCCTCCGTACCGCGGACTGACGACTGGTTCGTTGTGTCTGGTTGAGAAGATGGAGGTTAGGGTGTCTGACACGGCTCGCCAGACAACCTTGAACCCCTCCCAAATGTCTGCCAGACGTGCCGAGATGAAGCCGAGGACCCTACTGTAGACACTCGGGGGGTCGGCTTCACGTACTGCAACATCGGCGAGAGTTTGATTCCAGTCGAGGGAATAAAATTACATATCACACAGTGTCACCATTTATTTTATTTGTTTCAGATTGGATTTGACGGATAGCTTATTTTGTTATATTTATTTATTATTTAGTACCGCGTCTTACTACCCGTTCGGTTTATACGCTTAAGTACTAATTACGATAATGGATTAGGAATTGGGAAGGTTGAATTTAGAGGAAGTGAACCCACATTTGCGTGGAGGGAGAGTGGAAAACCATTTAGAAAAAAAACCACCCCCAGTTCACCCGACCGAGATTCGAACCTCGATCTCCCCGTCCTCGGCAGTCGAGCTCAACACGACTGGGGCGTTAGCCAACTACGCCACCGAGACGGGTTTCTTATATTGTTATTTTTTTCTAGTGAGAAATAATATTTGACATCGGAAGGTAACCGCCGAAGTCAAATGGGGCTTAATAGAACATAGATTTACTTTAGGGGGAAGAAGTGGGGGGGACTCAATCAAGGCTGTAGATAATATTAATTTTCTAAAGGGGGGGTTCTTAGGGAACATAGCCCCCAAACTACCAGAAAAAAAAAATCTTATGAATATTAAATGCCTCTAAAAGCTATTTAGATGATTTTTAGGTTAACTAATGGCAGTTATTTAAGTAAAAGAAAAAAAATATTTAGTTATTTAAATGTCTTTATTTAATCTGGCAAAGTTAAGGTCGACCATATTGTCTTATACTTAACCAGTTTACAATATTAGTAATAAATTAATTTATAACTTTTTTATCGCCGCGTCTTACTACCCGTTCGGGTTATACGCTTATGTTCTAATTAGACTAATGGTTTTAGGGATTATGGAAGTTATATTTATGGGAAGTTTTCCTGAATTTTTGTGGAGGGAGAGGGGAAAACCATTTAGGAAAAAACCACCAGAGTGAGATTCGAACCTTGATCTACCCGTCCTCGGCAGTCTAACTCAACACAAAACTAGTGCGTTAGCAAACTACGCAACAGATATATAGATTTTAAAGTTATCTAGTTGTGAGATAGATAATTGGTGATTTAGTTTTAAATTAATATTTCTTGCGCTTTGGCTAAGTGGTTTCTAAAAACATTATCTGTAGTAATATTTGTATTTGTATCAGAAACACTCACTATTGGTCAACATTGATAACATTCTACTATATTATTGTTTTTATAGGTATTTATAGTATTTATTAAAAGTGACAGCTCTAGATCCCCATGACTTGACGTATGAATACTTAAAAGTAGATCTAGTAACTTTTTATAGCTGTCAGATAGGTCATTTGTTAAGAAAATGTGTATGTTATTAACTAACCTTGCCAGATTATTTATACCTCCTCAACTTCATATTTTCCTGTTAGTACTCACTTTCTTTAAACGACGACGGGAATGCGTCTGCGAGGATTATGACAGACGCAACCAACAGCAATGAACCAACGAACGATTTCATTCTGAGCAAGCAACGGAACAATATCTGGAAAATGAATTAATTACATGTTTGGATTAATAATAATTCCCGTAACTCGGCAACAGGATTTTATCCTGATCTTGTGTTACGCAGGGCAACACCAAAATATTATATATATATGGTATGTGTTGGACTGAGAGGCAAAAAAAAAAAAAATGGCTCAATTCTTTTTATATTAAAAAAAATCTCTGAATAAGTTTACTATTTTGTAATACATAATATTAATTTTTTTTATGAACGACCAGCCATTTTATGTGAGTCGATTTTTTAAATTAATGACTGTGAATCATTTTATTTGGTTTATTTTATGGTAGTTCGCATTTTCGATCATTCTATCCTACCAGGAGAACATACTCCGCTAATAAACACTTTCATATTTGGTTTGGGTATATATGTTGATTCAATGTAATAAAAAAATCTAATTTTTTTTTGTTTGTTCTTGCTTAAATGTATAAGGTTTTTGCCTAAAAAAAATAAAATATTTCTTCATTAGATACGTTTTGTTTAATTTTCTACATAATTATGTTAATATGTCATAAACGTAGTGGAGCTTTTTTTTTTTATCTCCAGTGAAAACGTTTATATCCACAAACCGCTATGCTCATGACAGATATTCAATAACTGTTTCTATTAACCTAGATACCCGCCTCGGTGGCGTAGTTGGCTAACGCGCCAGTCGTGTTGAGCTCTACCGCCGAGGACGGGGAGATCGAGGTTCGAATCTCGGTCGGGTGAACTGGGGGTGGTTTTTCCTAAATGGTTTTCCACTCTCCCTCCACGCAAATGCGGGTTCACTTCCTCTAAATTCAACCTTCCCAATTCCTAATCCATTAGCGTAATTAGTACTTAGGCGTATAACCCGAACGGGTAGTAAGACGCGGTGTTAAATATTATTATTATTAACCTAGATGTAGAAAATTAAACTAAATGTGTCTACTGAAACATTTGATTTTGATAAAAAAAAAAAAAGTTGTAAGAAACTTGCATTTCATTTCATATTACTTAACATTAATTATTTATTACAAAATAATTAATTAAAAGATAATTAACGCGTACAAAAGAGTTGTTTTCGTTTGTTTCTTCGATTTTTTTTTTTTCCGGAAGTGAATCTTAGCGCAAAAAATAATTTGTTTTACCTGTTTCGTGAATGTGTCCAATCTCTTGTGGGATTGTCTGTAATCTGACTGAAAAGTTATGGCCGTCTGATAACAGCACAATAGGAGTGAACCCAACCTTCATATTTTCCAACAATGGCTCTTAGTATTATTTTTATGTCGATATGCATCGCAACAAAGTTATCCTTCACAAATCTTGAAGTGTCATTTTACCTAATGGTCGAAATTGTATATATATTGAACCGACTGATTATTTAGCATATAATAAATAAATTCAGAACAGACACAAAACAAAATGTCATATTCAATAAATATTATCTTAGAAAGAGAAAGAATACAATAATATATATAACAATTTATTATTACGTTTACTTTGATTGCCCAACAAAAGCAACGTTTTCAAATAAAAATTTAGCTTCCTTACCAATTACACCAGACAATAGTAATTAATATAGCTTCTCGTATTACAGAACGAAATATAAACTACTTTGTCTCTAATTACAAATAAATGCTTCCTTCAGCTATTTTTACCGGAATGCGATTCTTTAGGATGACATTAAATGAACAAAAATCGTCAAATATTACCTACAATCACTTTTATAATGAGGTTTTAATAACAAGCCATAAATAATAACAAGTTTAACGAGTCTTATTACCAGTACAAGCCCCATCACTATTTACAACGAGGTAGGTATAATTTAGAGGATGTGTACCCGCATAAATATATCCGGCTAGAATTCAAAACCAGACCTCTCAATCACTGGTAGGTAAGACGCCTTAAACCGTATGTCACCGACGCGGATAATAATTTAAAATTATATCAGTAGCGGTAGGTAACAATACATAATACGTTACTTATATAACCATTTCAGTTCAATTAGATTATTAATGTAATTATATATTTGTTTGCGTTTAAATGAATTGATGAACAAGTAGTTTATATATATATATTACCAATTTACTTTTGCTCCTAATTGTTGGAATGTAAAACACACTACCATGCAGTGTTATTAATTTTAAATTAAATTAGCTTCGTTAAGAGAATTAAACTATTAGGTAAGTTTTAATAAAATAATGTGTGTGCGTTATATTTAACCTTATTACTGTGGATTGCTATTGTTTAAAAATAATTAACAGTCGCAAACAAAATGACTTAACTCAGGAATGTTGGTATGCTAGGATTTCAAAGTTGCGACCTCCTGGCGGCTCCTGCGCTCCTAATACAAAAATCGCAGAAATACCTACGTCACCATCATCACTCACGCGCGGTCGGTGTCTCTGGGAATCTCTGCCGTCTTTTTCGTTCGATCTTTGTGGTTTTTTGTTTGGAAAGTGAACTCGATTATCTATCCATCTTATCTATCCATCACTTTGTAGTCGATTCGATTTAATTTTCTTCTTTGTTTCCTACATTATATTTTACCACAGTCTACGTACGATTGATTGTAAATATGATCGACCATGAAGAGAAAATACTACATTTTTGATTCTCTTATATTGAGAAATGGATCAAAAATAAAATAGCACCACATCTTACTACCCGTCTGATTTATACTCATTGTACTGATTGCGCTAATGTGTTGGGATGAGGAAGGTTGGATTTAGTGGAAGTATAACTGCATTTGCGTTTAGAGAATGGAAGAACATTTAGGAAAAAACACCCGACTCGGATTCGAGCCCCAATCTCCCCGTCATCGGCAGTCAAATCTATTGAGAGAGTGGCCGGCGCCTTAGACCATTCTGCCACTGATGTGGAGAAATAGGTCTACTACCTTAATGTCCATGAAAATAATAAAATCAGACCCAAATAAAAAACACAATTTTTTAATTTAGTAGTATGGATATTACCTAAATTAGGTTAAATTTAGGTTTCTACAGTATATAGAATTATTTAATGAACGCCGTTTTACACTTTGAATCCTCAAAGAAGTATTTTTAAATACCTTATCCACTAAAAGCAAAGAGATTATCTCAACATCTAGAAAATAAAACCATTTGAATTGAGAAAGAATTGTAAATTGTGATCCGTCTCGGTGGCGTAGTTAGCCTAACGCGCTAGTTTCGTGTTGAGCTTTACTGCCAAGGACGAGGGGATCGAGGTTCGAATCTCACTCGGGTGAGCTGGGATGTTTTTTCCTAAATAGTTTTACATTCTCCCTCCACGTAAATCAAATAAAAAAGGATACAAGAAAATTGAGCAATTAACATGCGTAGAAATATAGGACTCATGTTAAAATTGTTAGAAATTGAGTCAAACTGTCAAGGTAAATTAAAAAAAAAAATCGGGATTCACTTTCTCTATATTCAACCTTCCCAATTCGTAACTCATTAGCGTAATTAGTACTTAAGCGCATAACCCGAACGGATATTAAGACGTGGTTCTAAGTAAGTGTAAATTGTGGACTGTAAGCTACGCACTATTTATTCACTATTTGTTATGCGTTATGCATGAATTTAAACCTAACCAATGGGACACTCGTTTCTTTTAAAACGTGCTTTGAATATAAAAGAGAAATTCTAGTATCTTATTGAAGTTTTAGAGGAAGCTTGAATATTATTTACACGTTTAAACAATAACTAAAAACTTGTGAAATCGGTGGATAGTTAATAAATAAGCTTTAAAGTACCCTTCGCTATCTTTCTTAAGTAATTTAATTCTTACTGTGTTTTTAATAACTATTCATGTTTTATCTCAATTACATTACCTTTTTCGTTTATTCATTAGAATGCTTCATAAAACAGTTTTTAATTATGTTTTTTGTTTTCCATACTCTAAAGCGTATCTCTTTCATTGTTCTGTTCTCCTAATACTCGGCCTGTACGAAGACCGACACCAAACACAAAGTGAGGAAATGAACAAGACAAACGCTGAGTGAGAGTGTGTGTGTGTGTGTGTGTGTGTGTGTGAGTGAGTGGAGTTGGTGTATGTGACTAAAAAAAATGTGAGTATTTTATGTTTTTAAGAAAAGGAGACAAAAATGATAGAGGGAAAGAGAAAAAAGAAGGTTGAATGAAACACCAAAACTACTTATTAAAAACGGCCTTTCAATGCGTTAACAAATCCTATTTATTAATTGTACTAAATTTCGTTAAATAAATTCTGTTGAAAGAAATTACTTTTTCAGATACATCTCTGATTCATTTCCGCGATATTTAGACCGATTTAAAAATTATTTTATTCCCGAGGCATTGTTAAAATGTTATTGGAGATGGTTGGTTTTACTCTTGAGTTTGGTCGAAATTAATAAAAGGCGTAACTCACTAGCTTTTAATTTTCACTTTAAATTAGAAAATAAAGATTATTTTGTACCAAATGAAAGACACAAATAATATGAAAATTGAATGAATAATTTTCTAAGAGTCATAAAAAATAAGTTACCTAAATTGTTTATGCATTGCTTCAAATGTGGATCTTCGATTTTCTGAATTCAACAATTTAAATATTTATTGTTTACTTTATGGTACTAATAATACTGTCTCATTTAAGAATATTATTAAGGGGGACGTAACTCCCTTCCCCCCCCGGCTAACGACGCTGATGTTAAAAATAGTATCAAATCAATTTTTTTTTTCAAATTATCCTTTAATTTTACTAGTTTTAACATTAATTTTCCTTAAATACACCAACCAATAAGTAGCGGGAGATAAAAAAAATGTGGTGTGGCTGTGTCATGGCCACGGCCGTGTGTTGTACGGGAATACGTTTATGTAACAGCTGACGATTTAAACTTAAACGAGCATCGTAGCTTCTCCGAGTCAAAAGTTATACTAATTGCAAATCTCGATACGCAGCAAAATAACCTCAAAATGGCGGCGCTTCCCCCTCCAACCGCGCGCGAAGCGTCACTGTTCTCGCTTATCGTAATGAATTCTTTGATCCTTTAGCTATCCAGTGGTATAATTTAATTTTGGATATAGAGGAAAGATTCGAAACTACAACACCAAACTGTATCCCCCGATTTTGTTATCATTAGGTTTTTTTGGATTGCCCCCGTATGGTAGCAAATTTAAAGACGTATTCACGTCAAAAAAAAACACACAACACACGAAGATCAATCAGAAGCGTTTTGGTGAAATTTGGCCTGGATCCGGATATTATTAGTTCAGAAAAAACGTTTGGTTTGGTTTAGTTTCAATAAACAGTGAGTGACTTGGAAGACCGGAATGTGTTGAATACGTAATTGAACGTTGAGCGGGGTGGGGCGAAGAATATTGAAGGACAAATAATTGAAAAGCCAAACAAACGGACTTGGGTCGGTTTTACTTCTCTGGTGCGAAGGAAGATCTTGTTGTTTGGCAGCAGGCAAAGACAGACAGGGCTGGGGGTCGTGGGAACACCACGCACCGTGGGAAAGAGAAGCGAACAAGGAGCGGTCTAGTATTAGGAGAATATAACATACAAGGAGGTAACAGCACCTCTTCCCAGGCGCGAATACAACCCATTGGCGGGGTTTATTTTTCAGACACATCGTTCAAGCTTATCCTTTTTTTTTTTTGGTTCAAAATAAATGTAAATTTTACAAATGAGAATTGAAACAAATTAACATGACAAATTTTTTTTTTTTTAAATTTGCTATTTAATATTATCGATTATCATTACCTAACAATTTATTTATCTCTAAGTTATGGTTACAATAAAATAAATAAGTAAATAGCTTAGATTAGATCGAAACAAATTGCAATTTATTTAATTTTAATTTACTAAGCAAGACAAATGGATACAATCATTACTTTTTGTACGCAATCCAAACGTTATTAATTAATAGCCTACTTATAATACTAACTGCCTCTTTCCATAGTTTCTTATGGATATTCATAATATAATCCTAAGATAAAATTACAAGGAAAATAATTATTACAGTAAAGACTTGAATAATATTTATCAATTTAAAATTACAGTAAAGAGGCGATTTCTACATCGAAAATAAAAGCAATATTAAGGAAAAGATTAAAAATGAAACACAACATAATTTTTTTTTAATGTGTTTAAGGGCTATGCTACATCCATATTTTTAAATTACAAACATACATTTTTACTTGGTTTAAAATGAGTGTCGACTTGTAAAATGTTAATATACATTTTATTTTTGAATGAATTAATGTAAATATGTATTCAACGCGCGTCTGTCTGCGTCGTCATCAGTAGTCATATGCAACGTTTCTGGAGTAAGGGTCGTTATTCGTGACTTCTCCCTGTAATACATACATAATTTCATTAAAAATAAATTTATATTTCACGACAAATTCTAAAAACATGAATTTGGTAATAACTTATCAACACTTATTTTTCATTTAAAACATTTCTGTTTTATTTAAAATAAAGTATAGTCATATTTTCATAGGAAGAACCTTATCTGAACGTTAGAAATATTACTAGATCTACTTTCACGTATTTATACGTAAAGTCATGTGCTCTGCAGCTGTCACACATATATATATATAATATATTTCAATACCTATAAAATAACAATAATAATAAAATAGTTGAGAGTACGATGAATAGAAAGGATGTCCAATTTTAACTCAACTTGAGTTAGCGCTGCCATCTGTTAGACAATTATGGAACCATCCTAATTCACTTTAGATTATGGTTAAGAGATGTCTCTGTCATGTTTGTATATATTTTTAAATATTATATGGAGTACTTGTGGGGTTTGATATATAAAAGCTGTCCTGAAAAGCAAGGCCATAGCCAGGGGGAGGTTTTGGGGATTCAAACACCCCCTGAAATTTTATGAACAAAATATATATGGCTTTATTTATGGTTCAAACAATATCAAAATTAAGGTACAAATACAAATTAGGGGGTTGTGTTACCATAAAAAACACTTTAGATAGCTTCTAGAACTCTTTATCATTTAGATATTTTTCTAGCTTCCGGCAATTGGGGGATGTGCCCACCAAACCCCTCTTGAAATTATTGGCTAGCTACGGCCTTGCTGAAAAGTAGTTGTAATGTGACTTTCCACCTTTTCCCCTTGTGCCCTTTGTTATCAATGCTGACAGCAAAATTAAAGGTTATTTTCTTAAAACTCCTCCCTATCAAAAACCAACTATAGCTATTGTCCTTTCCAGATGATAAAGTTCGCATTCAATACCACTATTATAACATGTACGTGAGGAATAAAAACAAAATCACAAATGTTTCAAAAACTTTTGAATTAATCTTGATCAAACCCTTTGAAACACTTTGTCGTCAGAAGCTGTGGCCTTGCGGTCTTGGATGGATTACACTCGTATTGTACTTAAGACGTACTTTGGACGTAGAGGTTGGAGTTAGAATCCCCGTCGTGTTTTTCCATGTGTGATTTTCACTGTTGTATTCCTGTCCAATCACCTTCGCTAATGCGGATGCAATTTATCTTAAAATAGTCTGCTCATCCCTCCCTAACACTTAAAAATATACTTTATTAGTGTGGTGACCATATTTTGTTTTTGAAAAAAGATTAAAATAGTTATTACAAAAAGCAACTATTTTTTTAGTGTGGTATATGCCGTGTAAATGTTACAAAATAAATGGTACGTTTCACCGCACAGAATTTCTCTCTTTTAGCTTAATATAAAAAATTTACTGAAAACTCTAAAAATTTGTGAAACGAAATGATATACATCTTTGCAAAAACATTCCACCAAAGAGCATATATAAAATAATACACACTGTTACATGAACATTAAAAAGAAGAAACAGCTCTGCTCACCAAAGCACAGAGCAATAAATTTTATATTTTAATCACCTAAATAAAAAAAATCTATATATTTCCTAATGGCCCAGAAGCTATTGATTTTATAAAAAACATATTTCTAACAAAAGATTTTTATTTTTAAAAGTACTAAAAATTTACATTGATAAGTAATTAGTTATTTGACTAACCACCTCTTGAATACAAAGTTCTCCATAACCAACATGGCGGCGCATTTTACCTCCAAATAAACTAGACTACCCACCTCTTGAATACTAAGTTCTCCAGCACCAACATGGCGGCGCATCTTTCCTCCAAATAAACTAGACTACCCACCTTTTGTATCTTAAGTTTTCTAGCACCAACATGTCGGCGCATCTTTCCTCCAAATAAACTAGACTACCCAACCCTTGAATACTAAGTTCTCCATCACCAACATGGCGGCGCATCTTTCCTCCAAATAAACTAGACTACCCACCTCTTGAATACTAAGTTCTCCAGCACCAACATGGCGGCGCATTTTTCCTCCTAATAAACTAGACTACCCACCTCTTGAATACTAAGTTCTCCATCACCAACATGGCGGTGCATCTTTCCTCCAAATAAACTAGACTACCCACCTCTTGTACACTAGGATCTCAAGCACCAGCACACCTATAGAGCACATGGCGCCGTACACCAGCACCAACATAGCAGGGTAGCAGTCTATGAGGCCGACGCTCATAAAGCTAGAGCCGCGGGAAATGCACTCTGGTTTCTTAGTGTAGAAGCGATTCCATGCCCAAGACTGGAAACCTCGCTCCTGCAATTTGCGGAACCTGACGAGGCAGATAAACAGTCGCATTTTAATATTCGGGATGGGGGGTCGGTGGGAGAGAATGAAACTGAAGTCAGTCAAGGTACTGTACAGTTTTTATAATAAAGCCCCCTTTTTTTTGGACAAATTAGGCCTATTGCTTCAGTAGATATGTTTGGTTTAATTTTCTACACACGATAATCTTAATCGTATGTAGACTGGTTTGTCCGTGACTGGGGGGAATCCCGCCTATGTTAACTAGGGGGTGGTTTTCACCATCCCTTCTACGCGTTAGTACGGGTGCACTTCCTTTAAACTACCTAACCACCTTAGCCTTACGCTCAAGCCACCGTTAATAGTCATAGTGTTAAGGCGATTGGCCCTTTTAATTTGCCGTGGAAATGCAGAGCCGTGGGAACAAATGGTTATCTTCAATAATTTTTATTGTTTTGCAATTTTCTTTTCGGAAACGGTTTGTTCAAGAATAGAAGCATGTTGATTAAGTGACACTTTTTATATACACACCTCCTCTATAATTTTAAAAGTGATCAAATATCGATAAAATTGACATTTTTCAATAGAAAACTGCCGGCTTCATAACAAATAATAAGGAAATGTAACAATTAATAAACATCGATACATTATCTTAGAAGGAATGTTGAAAATATTAACATAAAAATTTCACCCGTTCTAGAGAAAACCTACATTTCCAAACGTATGATTTTTCCGCAAGACCTGTCCGTTAGCCAGCGCCATCTACGATTTCCGTGATCCATCTGTTCTTGTTGGCGCGGAAGGATACTTTGGTTGGTTGTGAAGCCACGCCACGCCTTTCACCCTCCCACCCACCATCCCACAAAATAGGTTTTAGACTTGCACCCGACAGGGCCAAGAGCCTTAAAGTAATATTTAAAAAAATTCCCCCTCTCAGAAGAAATTATCTAGATCGAACTTCGGTGGGGTTAAAATTAATTCTTTGTCATTTTGATGGATCGAGGGTGTTAAAGTGGGGATGTAGGGAAGGTGAGTTAAGGTGAGGGTTTTTTCATTTTTTATAGCAACACCTTTTTTCTGCAAAATAATTTAAATATTTCTCCAATAGAAACAAAGAGTTTAATTTACTTCACGTGGTGATATCAACAGTTGTTGAATATCTGTCATGAGCATAGCGGCGTTAGATGAGAAACTTTTTAAATGAAGAGAAAAAGTTGCCATCGAATTCCAGGACACCCTTGACAGATATTCAACAACTGTTGATATCACCATGTGGATAAATTAAACTCGGTGTTTGTACGGGAGGAAATCTGATTAATTTTGGCAAAAAAAGTTTTGATATAAAAACTGAAAAAAATACTCCTTTGTCTCGTATTCCCTAAACTCGCACCTTAAGAGTGGTTCGGATTTTACCACGAGGTCTCAGACTCTCTAGACGACATGTAAAGACAAATCAAAACTATAATCAAAATAATCGATACTCGCTTCAGTGGCCGAGTGGTCTAAGGCTTCACTCTCGTGTTAGACTTGCCTGCTGGTGACATGAAGATCGGAGTTTGAATCCCGGTCGGGTATACTGAGGGTGGTTACCCTAACCAGTTCCCCCCCTCTCCTTCCAAGCAAATACCGGTAGATTACCTCAAAAACCTTTCCTTCCTCATCCCTACCCAGTTATAGTAAGGATCACAAATGCGTATAATCCAAACAAGTAGTAAGATTCTGCGATAAACAAAAATTGACAGACACCGTGTACCCCTCCCCTCACCCCCTTTCCACTCACGCGACTGATATGATCTCCTTGTAGACCGATCTCTTCTGGATGACGAGGTAGGCGTCGACCACCTGGATGTACGGGATCCTGGTGAGTCCGCACTTTTCATCCTCCTCGAAAGTCTCCGACACCAGCTTGTACCCTGTACCCACCTCAAAATGGAAGGCGAACATCCCTTTCTTCACGTTCGCCACCCCTTCCTCTAGCCTGATGAACCTAGGGGTCAACCCTTTCGGGGCGATCCTCTTCTGGTAGATAGCTCGCCGGATAGGTTCGTTAGCCCTCTGGAATTCCAATGAAAAACAACACCTCACTCTCCTTCACCATGAGTCTATCATGTTAAATTTTCAGCGGAGATTGGATAACAGGTGAGTAGTTAAAATCTGTCTTTGATCCGAAAGGATGGGACTATTGATGTGATTAGTCACTTAAATTCAGTTTAGAAGTATCTCGTGGGTTCTTTCCTGGGCAAGACCGAATTGATGAGGCTATACTAATAAACAGTTACTTTACATTCACTATTCATTTTATCAACCTCACAAACATGTCCAAGCATTGGATTTAGAGGGTAAGCTTGTTGCTGAGTGGTAGTAAATATACAGGATGAGTCGTTATTGGTTTCCGACCCGCCTTATGAGAAAATAAGTAGGAACTTATGGACAACTTTGTCCCTAAGGAAAGGGAGTTATGAGGCCTTTGAAAATCGCGTTTTAAAATGCTTTCATGTAAAAATATTAAGAACCACTTGAGCTGGAACAACAATTCCCAGGATAATGTTTTGTTGAAATAAGATGTTAAACCTCTTAAAACGTGGTTGATGATCTCATCCCCCTTCACTGACTAAATTACTTTATCTTGCATCAACTCAACTGCTCAATTGCTCAACTGGCTGCCCAACTCCAAGATATTAACAAAACTCAACATGGGGGTTTTCTCAAAAACAATGAACCTGTTGATTTGGACATGTTTATTAATAATTCATCATTAAACATCAATTACAACTCAGGGTTACAAAATTCAATGCTAAAAGAGGGTGGCAAACCCCCCCCATTTAATCAATGAAGGGGGATTAAGATTTAAGAGGTTTAACATCTTTTTTCAATAAAACATTATACGGGGATTTATGGTTTTAGCTCATGTTGTTTCTGATAGTTTTACATAAAAGCATTTTAAAAACGCGATTTTCAAGGGCTTATAACTCCCTTATTAATTAATTTCGGGAAAATGTCGTAAATGTATTTGCTACTTATTTTTTCATAAGGAATCACCTCCCATTGGGTCGGAGACCAATAACGAGTCACCCTGTATATTACAACCCTGTCAAACCAGAATTTAGTTGGTGACGACCACTCACGAGCTTCCGTTTTTTTCCCAGGTTTAGGACTTGATGAGGATCAGGAGCTCAATTCAACCAAGAGGTACCAGACACGTTACCACATGGAATAAACGATATAAATACATCGTCACCTGCCCACCTCGAAGAAGTACCGGTTGTAGATAATGTCCTCGACGGCAAGATCCAGCCTACTGTGCAGAAGGTCCTTCAAAGTTTTTATCGAGTTGGTGGACGATTGAAGGAGGGCCACGATGCAGGCGGAGTAGGAAGTGTACAGGAATATCACCACGATGAACAGGAACAGGCTGATTATGCGACCGGGGGTGCCACGCGACTCGATAGGAGAACCTGAAAAAAATAAACGATGCCTTACTATAAATTATTCTGCCACTGATGGTCTTCATTTAACTCCTGTACCCAATCCTTCGAAAGTCGTTGAGGCCCCGATTGTCCTAAGCGTTACCAAAAAAGCTTATAAACGGTTTTATAAGGCTAGAGCTCCATTATTACACTGCAATTCACTCTTCCAACCTTACAAAGATTGATTTCATCAGATCTGGTCACATGACAAGTGGCTGGGCTATCCACGACCTTGCTAGCACGTGCGGTCTTCAAACTTCCTTACTTCGCGGACTCATAATCATGAGAGACTCATTCAAACACAACTGCCATCTGCCGGCCTCTCAAATGAAATTAGTGCTCTAGAAGCACGTGCTGTCTCAATAGTCCATGTGTGCCGCGCCATCTTGAGGAATATCATCGGAGTGTTGTCGAAGTATGACTGAATCTTGTCTGGAACCAGACTTGGGCCAAACTTCTCCGCGACTAAGTATATTGCGTAATTTTTTTGAATTGAACATCTCGATTGTCTTAGCAAACAGATCTAGGCGTCTTTGACTTTACTTGTACTTAGGCATGGCTAGTATCGTTCTTGCATATGACCCCTAGTGATTACCCTAATAAACTCCCAAAGTACGTGTTCATCTTACGGACAAACAGCTCCTAAAAACAGAAGTGCACAGCACCTCCTTTTAAACTCCTAGTGCCCTGATACATTCCCTAAGTTTACCTTGCTGATAGATGGTCCCCATGTAAAACAGCACCACGTCACTCACTACACGAGATGTTCTTGTCAACTCCTAGTGCCCTGTTACACTCTTCAAATATATTTATGTTCACCTTGCTGGCAGACAGCCCCCACGGACAACAGCACCACGTCACTCCAAGACACCTTCTGGTCAGCCCCCATGGACTTGAGGTAGTCGTTGACTTGAGGGTCCTCTGTATTGTCGCCGTTCAGACGCTCCCACTGTAGGGCGACGTACAGCAGAAGACCGCACACCGCCAAAAGTGCGGCGCTGCTAATCCAGACCGTGCCACTGAAGGGCATCGTAAACACGTTTCTCACGGTGGACAAGGGAGGTTGTCGGAACACAAACCCTAGCCTTGGGGAGAAAAAAACAGAGAGAAAAGACCCTTCATTCGAGAACCACTCGTTCAATCATCAATCACCAAAGCTGTTATTGATCGAGGAAAACATCAATAGAGCAAACCATCAACGACGTGTCATGGAATGTTGCCAGTGTAAGCAGTGCTTGTTAAAACATTATTGTACCTGAGATATGTTATCACCCACTAGGTCCCCATTTTACATGCATAGTAACACCTCACATGGCAATGTATTTCCGTTTAAATTCATACATATTCCTGGTCTCTGATCGAGAATATTGAAGACAGGTTTTTTTTTAACAAACCATCAGTTAAAGGGTCTAGTCTGAATGTGAAAAAGGCCAATATTTAGTCTTTATGGGATACGAAAGAAAGGTACGAATTATTCGCGGATTGCTTCAAGCATATGTGCAAAACTGTACCTACGTCTAGCACTCCTTAAATTCTGTTTGTGAAGCAAGACATGAATAAACTTAGACAATAAATTAATATTTAAACTTCTTCGTGACCTTATCTTGAAGTTTATCTTTCAGCCCATCCCCATAAAACTGTGGACTAAAGCTTGATTCACATGTTTGCCGAAAAAACAGAGCAGAATCTGCCTGAGGGGCGCAGCAAGACACAAGCTAGCAGAACAGTATGTTGATCCATGAGGTTTTGCGACATACAAACAGGTTTTATTTTCTAGAGAATAAACCGATATTTAAGATTAATATCACAAAGGATGTTTTCGAATTATTGTAGTGTGTTGTGAAAAAAAAAAAACAGAATAAAAAACGACACACACACACGTTGCAATTCGACGAGCTATTTAAGATAATTTCACAACAGTAGAAGCAGCTGTCTGTTAGTGTCTCGCTTTTTGGGCACATGCGCAATTATGGAGTCTATTGGTCTAGACTGTTGGTTCTGAAATCTGATTGGGTCTCCCAGAATAAAAGCTGAAATTATTTCAAGTCGCACCCGCCTCGGTGGCGTAGTTGGTTAACGCGCCAGTCGTGTTGAGCTCTACCGCCGAGGACGGGGAGATCGAGGTTCGAATCTCGGTCGGGTGAACTGAGGGGGTGGTTTTTCCTAAATGGTTTTCCACTCTCCCTCCACGCAAATGCGGGTTCACTTCCTCTAAATTCAACCTTCCCCATTCCTAATCCATTAGCGTAATTAGGACTTAGGCGTATAACCCGAACGGGTAGTAAGACGCGGTGCTAAATATTATTATTATTATTATTTCAAGTCGCGCCGCGCGGACAACGCCCGATGAGGCTGAAATCTTGTGATTGGTTCAGAGCCGTGGTCACGTGATTTATTACGTTTTTGCCCTTTTTGTTTAGGTGAAAGTGTGAATCTCCAGTAAAAACCTAACAAGTCGATAGTGCGGACATCATCTTACTTGGTGGGGGTGGTCATGAGTAGGTAGTGGATCACCTTCGCCCTCTCGGAGGTGTAGAGGACGGCTGTACCGCCTAGGTCCGCCTCGTCCCTCTGCAGATACCCCACGATCCCGTCCCAGCTGCCGTTGACCATGTACCCCCAGGAAGGGTCGTAGCGCACCACGAGGCTACAGGCACACAGATAGGACTTTGACGTGTTCACTCCTTGGACAAGAACCTGTATAATAACTGTCAACACTGCGAGGCTTTTTAAAACAGGCAGTGAAAAAGGTCGGAAAGATCATCCGTTCAACTTTTAACAAAAAAAAAATTAACCCACGTCGGTGGCCGCGTGGTCTAACGCGCTACTCTCGCAGTAGACTTGACTGGCGATGACGGGAGAACGAGGTTTGAATCTCGGTCGGGTGGACTGAGGGTGGTTTGGCCAAAATGGTTTCCACTCTCCATCCATGCAAATGCGGTTACATTTCCTATAAATATAACCTTACTAAACCCTTAAAACCATTAAATGTAGTTAGTAAATATTAGTATTAAAAAATTTGATAAAGATTTAAAGATTAAATACATCATTAAATGTATTAATTAAAACAACTAATACGGTTTTTTTAAGGCTGATAAAAACTTTTTAAAAGTTCAGGTAGTAACCCTTGTAGGGAACTAAAGAGAGTGATAATTATTGTCACCTGGCGTTCAACATTTCCACGGCGTGTCTTGCGAGAATGAAGCCCATCTTACTGATACTGTCGATATGTTTGTTCTGGATGTCGTAGAAATGCTTCAAAGTGTCGTTGTTCGTGACCTGCATGAAAAATTACAGACAAGTTTCAAATTGGTAGCTATATCAGTTGGTGACCTTTTGGTCTAAGGGTAAGGTGTCAGACTTCTGTGCTGGGGGCCCGGGTTTCAATCCTCGGTCCCGGCACAGATTTATTTGATTGCCAAACCCTTCCTTCACCTCTAATAAGACGTGTATTAATCACAACTTGTGAATGAGAGGAATGGCAGGCCTACCACAGTGGTTCGGATCCCACGTTAAACTATAGTTCCTTCATTTCATCTCACAATCACCCTACCATTGCACATTAGCGTAAGTGCGTATAACCCGAACGGGTAGTAAGACGCGGTGCTGATAATAATGATAATAATAATAATAATAATAATAATAATAATAATAGTTATATCAGTGCTTAGCCCTTCCTTCACTGATGTATATGTTATAAAAACCCAAACCAATGGCCTGGTATCCTCGCATCTTATTACCTGTTCAGGTTATAAGCATATGTGATATTTACTATAGTGGGGGTAGGGATGAGGAAGATTGAATTTAAAGGTGATCTACCGCGCATTTGCGTGGAAGGAGAGTGAGAAACCATTTAGTAAAACCCCCTCAGTAGACCCAAATGGGATTCGGATCCCAATTTACCCGTCATCAGCAGTACAGCCCAACACGAGTATAACGCCTTAGACTGTTCGACCACTTAGGTGGGTAACCCATTAGTTAGCAAAATAATGTCGAAATCTGAACAACAGGACGCGTGGCGTTGAGTGTTGCCAGTATAAGCAGGGTAAGTCCAAACAGTACCCATGAACTGTTCTCATCACCTATTAGAACGCTCATTAGCCAGCTACCAACGAACAGACATTCTCATGTGAGTCGTGTAGAGCAGAGAGTCTATGTACGATTAGTCAAATGGGCACCAAGTAATGGGGAACATTTAATAGGTACATTTTTAACAAGCTCTGCTTACCCTGGTAACATTCCATGGCACGACACTGAACAAGAGTAGCGCACTCAATTCGCCTAGTCCCTATATAAAATGAACCTAAAGTCCTCTAAACAAGGGTTCCCCAATATTTTTTTTTTTTACTCAAGGAGCCCTGGCATCAGAAAAAAATACATGCTGAAGCCCTCATAAATATTTGTTACACTAATATTATGAACATTCAATAACTACAGATAAATTTTACAAGTATAAAACAAACGAAAAACATGATATGTTCTGGATGCGCCTTTGGCAAATGTCCTTATTCAGATTTGAAAAAAATGAGCAATCCTAATGACTGATGCTGTTTGATGTAGTGAAAAACAAATAAAGAATATTTTAAATTATCTCACGGAGCCTGAGGTAACTATGTACAGTTTTTTTTAAAAACGCTGCTCTAAGCCTTAATTCAACTTTCCTAAACACTTAACCAGGTGAATTTATTCAAAATGAACACTGACCACAACCACAACTCTCAACGGAGAAAGGTGAAGGTTCGTCCTACGTCTCGAAAGCTCGGGTTCTGAAGTAGCTTGGATCACGTCCCCAGACTCCCATTTGGCGAACAACTGCCACACCACCGACTGTCCACGCCCCATCCTGTAAACCTCCACCAACAGGAAGCCTCCGTCCAAAGTTTGGATGCCTAAGAACATCTGAGTGCTAACGTGAAGATTCAACCCGTTCATCACCGAATTCCATTTGTTGACGTCCAATCTAGTCGACTCTTCCAACCGCGGGTCGATGTCACCTGGTTGGTAGGTCCCCATCTTTATGGACGACCCTGATTCCTCCATTGTTCCCCATTCGTCGAGTGACGTTTCATAATCCTGATTCTGAGGAGGATTAAGGTCGACATCGTTTGATTCTTCAAGTGATATTTGGGTATCCAGATTATGATCATGGCGGAGATGCTCAGAGACTTCGTCTTCGTTGCTGTAGAGGATCAACCAAGTGTTGGGTGGGTCGAACAGTCTCGATGCGTTGGCCTGAAGAAGTCGAGAAAGTGTCAAAATATGAGTTCAAATTTAAGAATATGATATAATAATTTTAATTTGATTGGTTGGCTGCCAATTGACACAGTTCTGGGCTATAGTAGATTCAGAACCATTCCTGCGCTGCCCAATCAAAATACTCGATCAAGACTAAAACATAATTCCTTTCAAGATTTTCACTGAAGAATCTCAACATTTAAATTGTTCTTTTGATGAAGCAATGGAGGATCAGGGCAACATTTAGGTACTAGCAATCTAAATTCTGCTTCACATGATCCAAGTGTATATTAGCAATCCCGATAATACAGTAAATAAAAGTAGTGGTACAGTGGCACGCAGCATCCACCAAGAAGAGATCCAAATATTCTGGACCAGTAGTTGATGTATAGAAAGGTTATGGTCACACAGAGCCTGTTAATACCTGGTCAAGTAGAGATATGGCACAGTGGCACGCAGAATCCACCAAGAAGAGATCCATATCATCTGGACCAGGAAGCTGGGGATGCGGCCACCGTGAACAACCGTTGTGGACACAGAGAGGTACCATTTGCGACGACAGGCGACGGTACAATCTCACAGTGGCGGTCTGGGGGATAAATTAATTAGGATTGTTCGTATCATTGGTGGATTTTGATAAACATTTGTTAGTTACAAATAATGATTACATTTTGAAAAAAGCTATATGCCAATAAATGACTTGCAAACTAACTTAACCAATATTCCACAACTTATCAGGGATTTTACATGTGTCAAATATAAATAGCTCCTATGCCTGAGTTTATATTTACTAAGTGGCTTACTCTCTCTCTCTCTCTCTCTCTCTCTCTCTCTATATATATATATATATATATATATACATACTATATTTGCATTTTGGGCTATGAGTTTTCAAACATACTGTATATATATTTATCTTATAGTCAAAAATATAAATAATACTTTTCATATTAGTTTGTAATGTGTTGTATTTTGTCAGCCAATTTATTAATGTCCAGTTCATAGCTTGTTGACTTCAACAGACCACAAGATGCACTTAAGTACAAGCCAAGACGATTTCTAACAGTTGACTTAATAAAGTTTATTGTGACATGACAGTGAATGAACGGCGTGGACATATAGTGACTCAAAGAAATAATAAAAAAAACTTTGGAAAATATATATTTCCATTCACGGTAGGAATTACTCTCTGAAAGGTCTTTTTTCTACAAATCCTACTATATAATAGCTTTCTGTAAAGAAAAAGCCTTTCAGAAACAATCTACGCTGAACAGATTTATATATTTTTTTCATGTTATTATGCACAAATCGTGTTCGCGTGCCATTTCACATCCAGTGGCACGTATGTCGTAGATTCGCCATCCCTGACCTATAAAATAACAATAATAATAATATAGTAAAATGTTATCAACAATGACAATGAAAAATATGTTGGTGTTTCCTAAATGTTTTTGCTGCTCTGCTGTTGCTGAATGTGCGTTAACTCTCCAGATTACAGCGCACCTGGCGGCCAGCAGAGGAACGCCGTCACCTGGGTTGGAGGCGATGCTTTCTTCCTGTATTCGAGATAATGTTCTATGAACTCTTCCGATTTTGGATCATGAGCTCTTGAAAATGTCATCGGCATTAGTAAAATAACGCAAATGAGCAAACTAAAAATATAATTTATCTCACAAAATTTTCCTGTCATTTTTTAAAAGGATATTTCTTAAAATTTTATATTCTCTAATACAGAAAAAAAAAAAGTGTAAATATGCTTTCAAATCTTAAAAGCAACAAGATAAGCGTTGCAATATAACTTTAAAAATGTTATCCATCAAATGCACATATTTTTACTGAATTGATAGTTCTTCTGCAATGTTTTGTTTTTCCCCAAAAAAGGAAATCTCTCTAAAGCTAATCACTGACGAAGTTTCTGTCGTCTCGTTCCTCACTGAGATCTGTTTTAATACAACCGGAAGTGACGTTATTCTTCTAGAGTGGACGGTTATAAAACTGCTAGCTCCTGTTTTCAAGGGAAACGTTAAGTACGTCTCATGGAATTGACAAAATTACGGTCCCATCCATGACCGACAAGAAAAGGAATTTTAAATAACTAGCGAAATCTGAAATTCGCGATTATACCGAGAAAAAGGTTACCGGATATTATCAGAAGGTAATAGATAAAAAATCACTATGGACGAGGAATTTCACATTTGTCTTTAAAGTATTGATTTTTTTTTGTGTCATTAAATCGGGAAAGATAGGAATTGTCAAAGGAGAGCCTCGATTTCATAGAGTAGCTTTTTGAGCGTGTGTTTTCATATCTACGTTTGTACAATTTTTTTTTATTATTTAAAGGTGATGAAACTTCTATAAACTATGTTTTTGTGTATTTTCTTTATTATTATTATTATAATTATTATTAGGGGTTCTGTCTTTCGACAGGTACGTTGCCTTGACCAAATAAGTCTTCCAGCATGTCCTATGAGCAAATTAATTTTCTTTCCTTGCTTGAGGTCATCCATCAATTTCATTCGTCGGTCCCTTTTCCTCTTCCACTTTGCCTTCTGTGACGTCACTCAATAAGACATATCGTCTCATAACGGGACACATCCAGTTGTCCTTTCTTCGTATAATTCACCCGCAGAATGTTTCTATTTTCACTAACTCTACTTAGAACGTCTGCGTTAGTCACCTGGTCTTTCCACTTTATCTTCTCTTTTCTCCTTTAACACCACATCTCAAAGCTTTACAAATATTTATTTCGAACTACGCACACCCTAATGAAGAGAGAGCGCCTATGATCTAGATTGTTTTTTACAATTGAGTGTACGTGTTTTTTTTATTTCTGCCCTACTATAATCCTCCCACCTCCTCAAGTATAGTAGTTGTGTTAGTAGCGGTTAGTTTCTTAGCCACAACTTTCTTTAGTTTCAAATTATTTTAAATAGCACTTTTGTTACGTGTATGGAAGTATAGTCGGAATCTAGTAGTATCTGGCGGTTATAAAAATATATAAATTTACTTTAATATATTCATACGTCAAGTCATTTGAGTTGCAGCTGTCACTTTTGGTACGTACTATTAATACTTATAAAATAACACTAATAGTATAGTAAAATGTTATCAATGTTAGACTACAATAAAATATATTTGTATTTTCTATTATTATTATTATTTAGCACTGCGTCTTACTACCCGTTCGGTCTATACGTTTAAGTACTAATTACGCTAATGGATTAGGAATTGGGAAGATTGAATTTAGAGGAAGTGAACCCGCATTTGCGTGGAGGGAGAGTGGAAAACCATTTAGGGAAAACCACCCTCCAGTTCACCCGACCGAGATTCGAACCTCGATCTCCCCGTCCTCGGCAGTCGGGCTCAACACGATTAGCGCGTTAGCCAACTACGCCACCGAGGCGGGTTTGTATTTTCTAAAAGGCTATTGTTACCATATATGTAATATATTATGAACCAACTGATTATATCAAAACACGACTTATAAACTAACTTAAAACTAGAACAGACACAACACCCAGCCCCCCGACCGTTAATTCATCACTGTGAAAGGAGAAACTCATATTTAGCCAATGTTAAATTTTTGGTCCATGCCAGGAATTGAATACAGGACCCTTAGTTCAATAGACAGGCACACCATCTAATAAGATTAAGGTGTCGGAGTTAATTTATTATAAATTGCACCAACTGTCTAAGATGACCGGTTGTTGGCTCAGTCCAATAATTGTTTAGTCATTACTTACTACCCTAATAGGTGGCCGCATGGTTTAGGGCGTCAATATCGCAATATACTGGACTGCTATTGATATAGGATAACATTCTGGTAAGTTGTATTTAGGGTCTTATTTTTTTTCAAAATTGTTTTCCACGCCAATGCGAGTACATATCTGATGAATTCCACCTTCCTCCGCCTACCCGATCCCAGTGTAAATATGCTGATATCTCGTGTGGGTAGTATTAATACACGGTGCAGAAAAAAACTCGTTAAGGTGGGGTTGTATGGGACGCGAGACAAGGCCAGTGTTTTTTTGCAGTTTTTATACCAACACTTTTTTGGTCGAAATAAATCAAATATTTCTCCAGTACAAACAGAGTTTAATTTTCTTCACTTGGTAATATCAACAGTTATTATTATTATCATCATCATAATTATTATCATCATCATTATTATTATCATTATCATTATTATTATAATAATAATAATTATTATTATTAGCACCGCGTCTTACTACCCGTTCGTGTTGTACGCACTTACGCTAGTGTGTAATGGTAGGGTGATTGTGAGATGAAATGGAGGACCTACAGTTTAACGTGGGATCCGAACCACGGTAGAGGCCTGGCATTCCACACATTCACAAGTTGTGATTAATACACGTCTTGTCAGAGGTGAAGGAAGGGTTTGGAAATCAGATAAATCCGTGCCGTGACCGAGGATTGAACCCCGGACCCCCTAGACCACCAAGTCACCATCAACAGTTGTTGAATATATGTCAAGAGCATAGCGGTATTAGATGATACACTTTTTAAATGAAGATAAAAAGTTGTCATTAAATTCCAGGACACCCTTGACAGATATTCAACAACTGTTAATATCATCACGTGGAGAAAATTAAACTCTAGGTTTCTACTGGAGCAACGTTTTATTTATTTGAAAAAAAAGTTTTTAGTTAAGAATTTCAAAAATATTTCTCTTAACTCTCGTTCTTTGCACTCCCACCTTAAGTTATCACTATTTTATTCTTAAGAGGTCACCCTTAAGAAATCAGAATTCCTCGTAAAAGACAATCGCTACTAAATAAATAAATAAACGAAACGTTTGTGTTATTTCTCTTCTTTCTGCTCAAGTTTCAGTAAAGACAAGTTTTACTTCAAGTTGAGTACCATATCATTTGAGTGTTCCATTGATTGATTTCGAATCGAAATACAATTCTTTTTTTTTCCCCTTTTGTCAAGGGGAAACATGAAAAATAAAGAATAGGTTTTATTCAGTCCGCCCATCAATAAATGAGGTAAAAAAATTTTTTTTTTACTTTTTTTGAATAGAAAATGAAATGAAGACTGTCCAGGATTTCACTTTGTTTTATTGTGAGTACATTTTATGTCTGATAAAGTTTTTAAAAATATTTCTTATTTAAAGTACATTTTTATGGACCGTAGATATAATTATATTTCTTTTAAATATTAACATTTTTCTAGAAATTACGACCTCTGTGGTCGAATAGTCAAAGGCGTTCCTATCCCAATAAACTGGATTGACAATGACAGAGAGGTCGGGATTCGAACCTCTCTCGCGTGTAATGAGGCTCCTTTTTTTCCCAAAAATGTTTTCCACTGTCCCTCCACACAAATTGTAGCGTACACACATGATACACAGTTAAAATATTTTGAAACTATTTTTTGTAGATTTTTTTTTCTAATCGTGTTTTATTTGCTTCTTTTTAATAAAATACACACATACTTTAACTGATACAATTTTTAAATACCCACATTGTAATGCACATAATCACTGATGATGACTGAAATTGCTTTTAATATTAGCAACTATGTTGGAAACACAATTTTGTCCTTCGCATTTAATATTGTATTTGAATTTGGTTAAAATCCGTGAAACTGTAATTCCTTGTTTTGAGTAATAAATGGGTTAATTTGAATGTTAATACTTATTTATTCACACGCTAGGTGCTTTAAGATCAACTAATTATATTAGCCAGTGTCATTGTGTTTGTAAAATAGTACGAATTCGGTTGAAATCGGTGAAATTGTGATGCCTTTTAAAAAAAAACAATGTTTCAGCTAATTGAGATGCCAATATTTATGTGTCCTCCGACAAATTTCAAGGTCAAGTAACTTTGCTAACCAGTGTTCATTATTTTTGCATAATAGTAGGAATTTGGCTGAAATCGGTGGAATTGTGATGTCTTATTTAGAGTATTTTTTAGGTCAAAGATCAAGTGATTCTATCGACCAGTGTCACTGTGTCTGTTCAAATAGTCCCCGACTCCTGCTTCACTTGTATTTGGCCGCCACTGTGCTGTAGGAGTGTCTGTCCGGGAGGTCCGCCCTCAGCAGTTGAGAGTTCTCGATGACCCAGATGGTGCCGGAAGGCGCGTAACGGATGAGGTCCACGAAGGCCAGACCCGTGACGGAGGTCGACTGAGTAGGTAAGGAGGAAAGCAGCCTGTCAGCCTCCTTACCCCAGTCGGGGTTGTACTGCTTTCCCCGGGCGTCGGTGACCAGCACCGTTTCTGTCACACCGGGGCACAGCGCCACGACGCGGATCCCCGTCTGACTGCGAGGGGAACAAACGTCATTGTAAAGGTTCGTAAGATTCCACCTCCCTCTATACTAGGTATTTTTTTTGACGTGAATACGTCTTTAAATTTGCTACCATACGGGGGCAATCCAAAAAACCTAATGATAACAAAATCGGGGGATACAGTTTGGTGTTGTAGTTTCGAATCTTTCCTCTATATCCAAAATTAAATTATACCACTGGATAGCTACAGGATCAAAGAATTCATTACGATAAGCGAGAACAGTGACGCATCGCGCGCGGTGGAGGGGGAAGCGCCGCCATTTTGAGGTTATTTTGCTGCGTATCGAGATTTGCAATTAGTATATATAACTTTTGACTCGGAGAAACTACGATGTTCGTTTAAGTTTTAATCGTCAGCTGTTACATAAACGTATTCACGTACAACACACGGCCGTGTCCATGACACAGCAACACCCCATTTTTTTTTTTTTACAATTTGGTAAATTACATTATTTTAATCGTTTAAATTAATTTAAAAACATAAGGATTGGTAATAGTGGCAAAAACTCGCTTCGGTGGCTACATGGTCTAAGGCGCTACTCTTTCAGTAGACTAGACTGCCGATGACGGGGGGATTGTCGTTTGATCTCGGTCGGGTGAACTGGGGGTGGCTTTCCCCCTAAATGGCGTCTCACTCATTCTCTCTAGCCACGCAATTGCGGGTACATCTCCTTTAATTTCAACTTTCCTCATCCAGTAATAAAGTACATAATCGAATGGGTAGTAAGACACGGTGCTAAAAATAAATGGCAAAAATATGAAATCTATATTTCAATTATTTTTATGTGATCAATGAATGAAAATGAATCATTTGTAGAATTTTCTGACAATTTATTTTTTTCGTCATAAAGATTGATACAAAAATCCTTAAATAAGATGGATTCTGTCCCTCCCCCCCTTTTTTCAACTCGTAAGTAAATACCGAACTCCCCCTCCTTCCCTTCCAGCCCAAAATCCTCACGTAATTTAAGGATTACCCCTAACCAGGGAATCGCACCGAAATATTTATCGGTTTTGGTTTTTTATCTGGTTCTTCCGGTAAATATGTTAAGGTTCTGGTTAGAGAAAAAAATATAGTTCCGGTCCTTTTTTTTGTTCTTAATTAGGTTCCGGTTGCCATTATAAAATTCGTAAATAAAAAAATACATTATTAAAAAAAATTACAACAGATTAAAAGTTATCTACATTAAAAAAATTCATGCAAATAAATACGTCCAACTTTTTGACAAAACATCTCGAGAAATCAAAAATAGAATATTCCAAAATAAGATTAAGTTAAAAAAAAAGAAGAGCATAAAATGAAATTTAAAAAAATAATTTACTAACCTATCAGAATCTTTATGAACTAAAATATCTATCTATCACAACTATGGTTCTGGTTCCTTAAAAATAACTGTTAAAATTTGGGTTCCGGATTCAGGTTATCCTTCCTGACAACCTGACGAAACTCTCCCTATCTCACACCCGATCAACCGGGGACATTAGATACACGGTTCCGATAGAACCAGATATCGTATCTTAGTGGGATATCCTTCGTTATTCACGTTGACAACGACGAAGTTATGATCAGTTTGTATAGTTTTTAATTTAAAAATTATAATTTTTAAATTTTGTTTAGTTAAAAAAAATTGTAACATTATTTCACTGGTATCATGTCCGGTTTTTTTTTTATAAAATATAGAAAAATCTCCTCAATGCGACGTATACTTGTAGTACTCCTGGCGAAATACCAATACCTGTAGTACTCCTGGTAAAATACCAGTACCACTCCTGGTAAAATACCAGTACCTGTAGTACCCCTGGTGAAATACCAGTACCTGTAGTACTCCTGGCGAAATACCAATACCTGTAGTACTCCTGGTAAAATACCAGTACCACTCCTGGTAAAATACCAGTACCTGTAGTACCCCTGGTGAAATACCAGTACCTGTAGTACCCCTGGTGAAATACCAGTACCTGTAGTACCCCTGGTGAAATACCAGTACCTGTAGTACTCCTGGTAAAATTCCAGTACATGTAGTACTCCTGGTAAAATACCAGTACATGTTGTACTCCTGGTGAAATACCAGTACCTGTAGTACTCCTGGTAAAATACCAGTACCTGTAATACTCCTGGTAAAATACCAGCACCTGTAGTACCCCTGGTAAAATACCAGTACCTGAAGTGGTACTCGTGTCCAAGGTTCCTGGTGACGCCGATGACCCCGAACTTGGTGGCAGAGTACACCGGAGCGCCGTGCAACGTCTGCAGCCCCACGATGGACGCGTTGTTGACGACGATGCCCCCGTGGTGGTTGTTGTTCTTGCCCATGTACTCGAACGCGAGGAAGTTGCCCCTGATGAGACTGGTGAGGTTGGTGTCCACCGCCAGCTGCCAGTTCCTGTCCTCCAACATCCCGGCGTTGTTGAACAGCACGTCCACCTGACCGTAGCGGCGGATCGGCTCCTCGAACAGACACCTGGGGGGGAGAACAGGCGTGCTCAGGCCTGGGGGTGATGCCGGGATCACGATCAACTTAGCGTTAACTTAACGTAACGTTCACTTGAAGTTAACTTAACGTATGTGTGATCACGATTCACGTAACTTAACGTAACAACTCGAGCCAAACATCTTCATTCTCGAGTATGATCTGTGATTTGTACTAGTTTTACAGTGATGATCTGTGAATGTTTATAGTTTTCAATCGATATAATAAATATCTATTACAAAACTTTTTTGATAAATTTAGCTTTCCTATTTTAGTGTAATTATTTTGTTTAAATGTCTGATCACTAGAACTTACGCTAAAGAGTAAACATTAGTCATAATACCAACAAATGAGTTACTAAATAACCCTGATGACGTCACTCGCATAATGATTGGCTGGCTAGATCACGTGATTACCCTTCAAGTAACGTAAAGTAAAGTAAAAGACCTTCCAGAACATCTCTTACGTTAAGTTAACTGCAAGTCAAGTTAAGTTAAGTGCATCGTGATCGCTTTCATTTAACACGAGGAGGTTCTTTACGTTAAGTTACGTTTAAGTTGATCGTGATCCCGGCATGACAGTGAGTGTGATGGTGTGGAACCAGTGGAAACACTTAAACCTAACTTGAGCCTAACTAACAAGATCCAGGTGAACGTTAGGGTAACACCCCTCTCGGGAAAAATCACCCAAGGCACCAACCGGGAATCGGACCCGGGACCCCTAGGTCGGTAGCCAGGAGCACTGATCATTACAACACGGGGGTTGGTTGTTTTCCCAACATAAGAGACACCTTCAACCA
The DNA here is from genome assembly GCA_033556935.1 of Timema podura. Classification (NCBI taxonomy): domain Eukaryota; kingdom Metazoa; phylum Arthropoda; class Insecta; order Phasmatodea; family Timematidae; genus Timema; species Timema podura. The sequence goes on along the minus strand of JAVRXN010000014.1, from coordinate 8,221,055 downwards.
AAAAATGAGGACATTTACTTAAAACTCGAAAGACATGTAAAGCGAGATAATACGTTGAAGAAACATAATGGGGGGGAAAAAAAAAGAAGATAATACATGAAATAATATACACTGTTACAGAAACAATTTGAGGGGGAAGTAACATAACACTTCACCAACGAGCATAAACAATCAACTACCTTTACCAAGACCATACTTTAAAGAATATATTTGCCAATAGCTTGGAAACTATTGGTTTAATAAAAATATATTTTAAATAAATGTTTTGTATTTTTAATATTCCTACAATTTCTCAATGGTAAGTTATCTTGCATATCAAAATTAAAAATTGAAAGAGCGCTAGTGGTTCACCCCCCAAACCCCTGTCTCTCCACCTGAAGTGTTTCTCTTAAATGACGTCACCCTGGATAGAGCGCTAGTGGTTCACCCCAACCAAAACCCCTGAATCCTAACCTGAAGTGTTTCTCATCGTTGACGTCGCCCTGGATAAAGAGCGCCCGGTCCTTGCCGAACCTGCCGTTGAGTTTCTCCATCGCCTCGACGCCCTTCTCCTTGCGACGGCTGGAGATGACGACGCACTTGGCGCCGTGTTTGAGCAACTTGTAGGCCGCGGAGTACCCGATGCCCGTCGCCCCACCTGTCACTATGGCCACCTGCAAGCATTCAGAGGACCCCCTGAGGACACGTCCCCATGTTATTTCTGGGGGCTTCTGAGATGTCGGTGATTCGGTACCCAGCTGTTGCCCCCCTCCCCCCCTAGGGTCTACTCACCTTGCAGTTAGGGTCCATTATTTCTTCCCTCTTCCCCCCCCTGCACTGTGACTGGCGATTGGGCCGTCCCTTCTTCCTCAGGGTGCTCGATAGCCACAGTGCCCGGTTCGAGCCTATTAGCGGATACTTCCCCTTCTTCGTCAGACCGGACGCGGTCCTCCACAAGCCGGCCATACTCCTCCGACAGAACATCGGGGTCACCGTCGAATATTGATTTTATTTTAGAATTAAAAACCAACAACATAAAACTAACAATTTAGAATTTACAACACGTATTGACATTTAAAAATGTGAATATTGTAATTTGTTTCCATGGTAACGTTGGACAATGTATTTGTTGGTATATCTTACTAAGATTTTCGCTTTCTCGTGACCTCTCGGAGAGATAAGTATTGTGATCTAAAAAAAATCTGATCTGAGATTTTGATGAATGTTTCTTGGCCTCGAAAAAGTGGTTTTCGCGCTGCGGCCTTTGAGTCTATCTGTTTGTCTGCCTGGAGCCGAAACCATTTTACCGATCGGGCTGAAACTTGGTATCCGGGGTTATATCATAAGGTTCCCCCTGAGTTTTTTTTTTGGAATTAGCTATTTAACCTTAACCCGCTTCGGTGGCTGCATGGTCTAACGCGCTACTCTCGCAGTAGACTAGACTACTGATGACGGGGAGATCGATGTTCGAATCCCGGTCGGGTGTACTGAGGGTGTTTTCCCCCCTCTCTCCTACACGCAAATCGGGTACACTTCTTATAAATATAACCTTACTAAACCCTAAAACCATTATCGTAATTAGTACATAAGCTTATAACCCGAACGGGTAGTAAGATGTGGTGCTAAAAAAAGTCCTGTACAAAGTCCACTATGGTGATGACAGATATTCAACAAAAACGTTGCTACTGAAGCATTTTTTTATTCATTTTGACAAAATATGTTTTTCGCCATAAATAGTGCAAAAAATAGGTATCCCACCTTGCGTTCCCTCCCATACCACCTTAAACGTGGCCAAAAGGGATGATTGCCTGGGTGGTTTTTTTACCACTTTTCATAAAAAAAAAAGACTGATGGAAAAGAATTTTTGTTTTTATACCCATTTAATATTTGAAAATCTGGATTCGTTACATAAAATAAACTTAATTTTTCATCAAATCTATTTTGAACACCTTTAAATGGTAAATTTAAAAATGTTAACCTCGTTCACCTTGAAAGGTAACGAACGGTCTTACCTTGACGTGTTACACTATGGTCCTATCTTTTAAGCTACACCATAGTGGAATCAAGCAAGGTAAGCCTGTCACCTTTCAGAGAAAACGGTCCTTAAAACCAGATGACCGTGTTACGTTCAACGATCACATGTCCCACTGACGATTTATTAATTTATTTTGTTCTAGCACCGCATCTTACTACCCATTCGGATTATACACTTATGTACTAATTACCCTAATGGCCTTAGGGATAGAGTAGGGTTATATTTGTAAGAATTGTGCCACATTTGCGTAGAGGTATAGTGGAAGGCCATTTTGGAAAAACCGTCAGTACACCCGACCGAGATTCGAACCTCGATCTCCCCGCCATCGGCAGTCTAGTCCGACACGAGAGTGATGCCTTAGACCACTCGGCCACCGAAGCGGGCTTAATAATATTATTTGATGACTTTATTTACCCATTTGAAGTAGTTTTACGTGTTTTTTTTTATCATCGCGTCTTTCTACCTGTTCAGGTATGTACTAATTACATTAATAATCTAGGGTTAAGATGAAGAAGGTTGATTTTAAAGGATGTATACCTGCACTTACGTGAATAGAGAAAGCGATAGGAAAACACTTTTTTTTAAACAACAAGATAAACTTCAAAACATCCAACTGGGATTTGAACCCCAATCTCCCGGTTTAACACAAGAGTGACGTCTTAGACTGTCCAGCCACCGAAGCAGGGTTTTACGTATTGATACCTATACTACCTACAGTAAAAAAATAGTTGTTGACCACTATAATATCTACTTACACAAGTTAAATAGCACTAACAAACGATTAAATAAAATACACATTTAAAGGAAGGAATCAGAAAAAAAATTATTAGGACTAATATATTGTATTTTCAAGATTTAATCTAGAATTTTTTTTATTATAATTTAATTTAGTTTAAATACATTTTTTTTTACTTATCCTAAACACACTACCGTTAAATATTTATGTATAAATACATTAAAAATCAATTTAGATCACCTACAATTATTATACATTTTAAATACTAAACTATTATGACTGTCCATTTTTTGCTTAAGCAAAAAAAAAAAAAAACCTAAATGTTTTGAATTTTCTTTAAAATATTCTTCATTGCAATAATTGAAAATGGACCGTTTTCGAAGGCAGCCTTGTGTTTTCAACACGTCTATTCGTAACCTCGAATGCTGTAACATTAGTTCCGCGTACTTTCAGCCTGAAAAAATAAAAAAATATAAATAGAACACTTAAAAAATACTACAGAAATAGGTTTATTGTATGAATTTTTATTATCTTTATTTTCTCACCGTCTTATTATCCTTTTGTGCTACATGCATTAGTTCTAATTATACTAATGTGGTAGAGATTAGGAATGTTGAATTTAGAAGTAGAGTACCCGCATTTGCATGCCTGGAGAATGGAAAAAACATTTAGGGGGAAAAACATCCTCAGTACACCCGAACGGGATTTGAACCCTGATCTCCCCGTCATCGACAATTTAGTCTGTTGCGAGAGTGACACCTTAGACCATATGACCACCGAAGCCAATACTATTATTTGAAATAATGAGCAAATGATTTATATAGTAGGATTTTGGTAGGAAGAACCTTTTATCGACCACAAATAACCTTTTATTAGAAAAAGATTAATAACATTCTACCATATTATTATTGTTATTTATAAATATTGATATCTATCAAAAGTGACAGCTTCAGATCACATGACTTGACGTATGAATAAATTAAAGTAGATCTAATAACGTTTCTAGCAGTCAGATAATGTTCTTCATATGAAAACTGGCTTGTACATGAGACACAGTATTTGCGTGACGTCAGACAACACCTCTTGTTTACGAGAAGCTCCAAGATCAGAGTCCCTCCAGCGCACAGCAGCCCGTACACAAGAACCAAGATGGCGGGGTAGAAGTCTATCAGCCCGACACTCACGAAGCTCGAATCACGAGCCGTGCACTCGGGTTTGTTCGTGTAGTATCGGTTCAAGGCTCGTTGCTGGAAGCCTCGTTCTTGCAGTTTGCGATAACTGCGAGTTTCACGAACAGAAAACTTTAGTACGACTTTGATGGGATAAAACGCTTGGAAAAAATAAACACGTACTTTTATGGGCAAATTTGAAAACAATTTACCATCTGTTTTATCATCTACTGTATATTTATCATTGATTTGTACTAAAACAAACATTTACTCACAACAGTTACCAGCTCTTACAACAGTCACCAGCCCCTACTCACAACAATCACCAGCTCTTACAACAGTAACCAGCTCCTACTAACACAACAGTCACCAGCTCCTACTAACACAACAGTCACCAGCCCCTACTAACATAACAGTCATCAGTCCTACTACAACAGTCATCAGTCCCTACTAACACAACAGTCACTAGCCCTACTAACACAACAGTCACCAGCCCTACTAACATAACAGTCATCAGTCCCTACTAACACAACAGTCACTAGCCCCTACTAACACAACAGTCACCAGCCCTACTAACATAACAGTCATCAGTCCCTACTAACACAACAGTCACTAGCCCTACTAACACAACAGTCACCAGCCCCTACTAACACAAGTCATCAGTCCCTACTAACACAACAGTCACTAGCCCCTACTAACACAACAGTCACCAGCCCCTACTAACACAAGTCACCAGCCCCTACTAACACAACAATCACCAGCTCCTACTAACACAACAGTCACCAGCCCCTACTAACGCAACAGTCACCAGCCCCTACTAACGCAACAGTCACCAGCCCCTACTAACGCAACAGTCACCAGCCCCTACTAACGCAACAGTCACCAGCTCCTACTAACACAACAGTCACCAGCCCCTACTAACGCAACAGTCACCAGCCCCTACTAACGCAACAGTCACCAGTCCCTACTAACGCAACAGTCACCAGCCCTACTAACACAACAGTCACCAGCTCCTACTAACACAACATTCACCAGCTCCTACTAACACAACATTCACCAGCTCCTACTAACACAACAGTCACCAGCCCCTACTAACACAAGTCACAGCCCCTACTCACGCCACTGTCACCAGCTCCCTGTAAGGAGAGTCCTCCTCACGGAGAGGTAGTTGTCGGTGTTGCCGATGTAGGGCAGCAGTGTTATCCCGCACTTCTCGCTCTCCTCGAAGGTCTCCAGGATGATCTTGTACCCAGAGCTCGCCTCTATGTGGAACGCGAAGAACCCTTTCCTCATCATCTCCATCCCCTTGCCGATATCCATGAACTTGGGTTTAGTCCCGGGAGGGGCTATCTTCTTGTCGTAGATCGCCTTGTGCACTGGCTCCGACTGGTTCTGTCAGTCAAACAAAGCGGAGACACAAGGTAGAGACACAAGGTAGAGACACAATCAGAGACACAAGGTCGAGACACAAAGTAGAGACACAAAGTAGAGACACAAGATAGAGACACCAAGTTAGAGACACAAGGTAGAGACACAAAGCAGAGACACAAGCTGAGACACAAGCTTAGAGACACAAGGTAGAGACACAAGGTAGAGACACAAGGTAGAGACACAATCTGGAGAGACAAGGTAGAGACACAAGGTAGAGACACAAAGTAGATACACAAGCTGGAGACACAGCTGTTCCTACTTTGAAGAGGTATCTGGTGTAGACAATGTCCTCCACACCCATCCCAAGAGGGCTCTCCAAGAGGTCCTTCAATGTCCTGATGGAGCCTGTGGTGGACTGGAGGAGGACCACGATGGAGGCAGAGTAGGAGGTGTACAGGAATATCACCACGATGAACAGGAGGAGACTGGCGATCCTTCCAGAAGGTCCGTGTGACTCTATGGGGGAACCTGGACAGCAAACATCAGTTAGTTTGGAATTATGACGGCTTCTAGTTGGAATTATGAAGGCTTCTAGTTGGAATTATGAAGGCTTCTAGTTGGAATTATGAAGGCTTCTAGTTGGAATTATGAGGCTTCTAGTTGGAATTATGAGGCTTCTAGTTAGAATTATGAAGGGTTCTAGTTGAATTATGAGCTTCTAGTTAGAATTATGAAGGTTCTAGTTAGAATTATGAAGGGTTCTAGTTGGAATTATGAAGGCTTCTAGTTAGAATTATGAAGCTTCTAGTTGGAATTATGAAGGCTTCTAGTTGAATTATGAAGGCTTCTAGTTAGAATTATGAAGGCTTCTAGTTGGAATTATGAAGGCTTCTAGTTGGAATTTGAAGGCTTCTAGTTGGAATTATGAAGGCTTCTAGTTAGAATTATGAAGGGTTCTAGTTAGGAATTATGAAGGCTTCTAGTTAGAAATATGATGGTTTTTATTTTAAATAATGATGGATTTTGTTCAAACAATTGTTTTTTTAATATTTATCTGTACTTTATCTATAGAGAAAGTTTTGCATCGTGAAATTCTAGTTTTCCCCCTCGAGATTATTATGAATCTTTAAGTTTTATATTCCCTTAAACCCAAAGAAGCGGGTTTCACAATTTATATGTCTTTACTTCTGTCTGTCTGTCTGTCATTTGGTTTGATTAAATTCGTTAAACTTGATATTTAGCTTTTTAAGATCATATCTCAAGTAAAAATTGTGATTTTAATTCTAGCTCTAAAGACTAAAATTAATGGTAGTTTATGAGTTTGACTGAAGCTTGAACTATAAAAAATGGCTGTGACAAATTTGTTAAAATTAGATATTTAAAAAGTTTTTTCATCTTTAATAACACCGTATACGTGTTTTTTTTCTAAACAAACTCATTCACGGTAGTTTTACTGATGATGTATTTTTTTAATGTCGTTCCAAACTAAGATAAGTTATATTTATGTAAGAAAGTGTGCACGATTTATTTTGGTATTGTTTTTATTTTAGCGTCCATGCGTCTTACTATAAAAGGAAGGTATTTTAACAGGACTTTTTCTTTTAATTTAAAAATCTTTTATATATTAGCACCACGTCTTACTACCCGTTCGTATTGTACGCACTTACGCTAATGTGTAATGGTAGAGTGATTTTGAGAACCTACAGTTTAACGTGGAATCCGAACCACGGTGACATTCCACACATTCACAAGTTGTGATTAATACACGTCTTGTCAGAGGTGAAGGAAGGGTTTGGCAATCGGATAAATCTGTGCCGGGACCGAGGATTGAACCCCGGACCCCCAGCACAGAAGTCTGATACCTTACCCCTAGACCGCCAGGTCACCGATTTTAATTTAAAAAGTCCTGTTTGAATGCCACTATGCTCTTGACAAATATTCGACTGCTGTTGATGTTACCACGTGTAGGAAATTAAACTAAACGAATCTGCTGAAGAAATATTTTATTTATTTTGGCCCGAAAAGGTTATTTCGTTATAAAAACTTCAAACGTGTCAACCTTAATTTGCATTCTCTTCCATCTTACCTTAAGGCAGCCGTCTCGGCCAGCGAGAAAATATCAATCGCTGTCAGGCCACACGGCTTAAAATATAATGGTCTGTATAGTTTTATAGAGCTAATATATTATGTCTAAGCTTATACTTCCTTTCGCCCATCATCTTCAACCACCCTTTTTTATGTTAATAATAAAGAAGGTAAAGAAAACTAAGAAACTTATTATCTCAAGGTAAAGAGGAAAGCTCGCTGCTAGTTCTCAAATATCTTAACATTTTCTGTTGTGAGCCAAATAAAAAATTACTGTATTTATTAGAGGAAGGCTAAATCTAGAGCCCTTTTTCATCGAGCCAGGTCTCATAGCTCCACAAATATGATTAAAAAGTCGTTTTAAATGAGCTAATGTCACATTTTCACACATTTGTTCCTATTAATAAAACTCAAATTAGAGGTTTGTTTATGAAAAAGAACCCTATCGGAATATTTTGACTTTGTTTTGGCTTGAACCATATTTTGAAATAACGCACCGTAGAATTAAATATTGCGTCAGAGATAAACATCTGCGCGACAATTTCTCGCTTACCGAGGCGGCGACCTTAAAAGGACGACGGTTGAGGTTTACCTGGTGGTCTAGGGGTAAGGTGTCAAGACTTCTGTGCTGAGGGACCGGGGTTCAATCCTCGGTCCCGGCACAGATTTATCTGATTGCCAAACCACTTCCTTCACCTCTGACAAGACGTGTATTAATCACAACTTGTGAATGTGTGGAATGTCAGGCCTACCACCGTGGTTCGGATCCCACGTTAAACTGTAGGTCCTCCATTTCATCTCACAATCACCCTACCAGTACACATTAGCGTAAGTGCTTATAACCCGAACGGGTAGTAAGACGCGGTGCTAATAATAATAATAATAACAACTTAAAGGACGAGGTATTTAAAAGGTTCCAACCTTGCTGACAAACTGCTCCCAATGATAAAAGGACCACATCACTCCACGACACCGTCCTATCACTGTCTATCGTGGTAGACTCGACCATCCCCTCCTTAGTGGACGAGTCCTGGAAAAAAAAAGAAGTAAAAATATAACAATTTGAAATATTGAAGTAAACGATTTAAATTAAAGATAACTTACTGATTCCCTTATTTTATTATTTAGAAGAAGGTACAGGAAAGGTGTGTGGAAACATATAAAAGGAACGAACACAATATGGCTGTTACAACAAAAAGGAGAAAACAGTTCATACTTTGCACTGCTACCACTGGACAAAGAGGTAGTGGTCAATTCTTGAAGCAAATCCATCGCTACCACCCGATCCCCCGACCTAGGTTTCATTCTATCGGACCTCTTATTTCCAATGCGTTTTACTACATATCAATAATTTTCGTATGAAGAATCCTATCTAACAGCCATAAAAGTTTTTTTTTAGCACCAGGTCTTACTACCCGTTTGGGTTATAACCTTATGTACTAAATTACGCTAGTGGTTTCATGGATTAGGAAGGTTTTATTTAAAGGAAATGTACAAGAATTTGCATGGAGGGAGAGTGGAAAACCATTTAGGGAAAACCACCCCCAGTTCACCCGACCGAGATTCGATCCTAGATCTCCCCGTCCTCGGCAGTCGAGCTCAACACGAAACTAGCGTGTTAGCCAACTACGGCACCGAGGCGGGTAAAAATAATAATTCAATTTAAAAAAAATAGTCTACCCTGTCAAGTCCGTTAAAACTGGGTGGTTCACGAAAGTTTGTCGTTAGACTCTTTATATATGTATATATTTCTATTTATTGGAGGTATTTACCGTGCACTTTCTGAACCGACAAATTATATCAGCACACGAGAATTTCTATGAGCAAGAGCGAAAGCACCTAACCAATTTTGCCGGGAAAGGTATTCTCACATACCTTCCAAGATTCTTTTACACGCCACGATCGACATGAGGGACCGACGGCTTTACTCCTCCTCCGAAGGAAGTTGTGCTACGGGTTCTTATCACTCAAGAAAAATCCGTCGACTACGTCTGGGTTTGAACCCAGAACATCGGGTCATGAGGCGAGCACTTTTACCCCAAGACCACTGGGGGTCGACAAACTCGTTATACAAATTGGGCTGCGCTTCTAAATATTTTTATTATTAGCACCGTGTCTTACTACCCGTTCGGGTTATACGCACTTACGCTAATGTGTAATGGTAGGGTGATTGTGAGATGTAATGGAGGACCTACAGTTTAACGTGGGATCCGAACCACGGTGGAGGCCTGGAATTCCTCACATTCACAAGTTGTGATTAATACACGTCTTGTCAGAGGGTGAAGGAAGGGTTTGGCAATCAGATAAATCTTTGCCGGGACCAAGGATTGAACCCCGGACCCTCAGCACAGAAGTCTGACGACACCTTACCCCTAGACCACCAGGTCACCGCTTCTAAATAGATTTGGTAAAATTTGTACTAAGACGCGGTAAAGATTAAAAAAAGAAACACGTTTCTACTTCAATCCTCAGTTGTAGAAGTGGTATCGCCGTTACTCACCTCCTTGGAGGCCTTTTGGCTCGCCCTGTCGTCCCGCCTCTCCCATCTGAGCGTGTAGTACAGCACTATCCCGCAGACAGTGATGAGCGCCACACAACACGCCCACACGTGACCGTCGAACGGGAGGGTGAAGATGTTCCTCACGGATGACAAAGGAGGTTGCCGGAACAGGAAACCTACCCTGAGATCACGTGTGTCAAGATAAGATGGCGGCCGCCTCCTCGGTCAGAGGGGGAAAGTAATCAATCACAGTGGCGTAACTATAGGGTGGCGTAGGTGGTGAAATGCCGTGACCAAAATGGGGCCCACCGACCCAAAATTAATTTGGTATGAGATAGGACATTAGTGTTATTTTTGTTTCGTAAGAATCTTACTATTCAATAAAAAAATTTATTCGTGCTGTATTAACAAAATTTCTTTACATATTTTTCTGTAAAATCAATAGTTAACAAGATACAAGTAAATCTAAAAAAAAAAAAAGAAAAAACTTGGAGGAAAGTATTGACAATTTCCCAGAAATCAAAGCAGTAAGAAAATAGTTTTAAATGTATTTGTTTGTTTAGCCTATGTACGTGTCTATATTGTTTATAGTTTTGTTTATAATATCTTTATATATAATTCTTCTGTACGTGTGTATGTCACTGAACTCCTCCTAAACGGCTCGACTGATTTTGATGAAATTTTTTTGTGTGTGTTTGAGTGGGTCCATGGATGTTTTAGATTCACAATTGAACCCGGTAGGTGGCGCTGCAATCGGGTTCTAGGAATATATATTTTTATTTTTTTCGGGGGGATTTTTTTTTTTTTAGATTGTTTGCATATTAGAACATGTAACTTCAAATTTTTTTTTCGATACAGCTGATATTTTTGGAGTTGTGGGCGAAATGCCAAAAATGAAAAGATGTTTTATTTTGTATGTTGTCTTGACAAACACCGAATTTGTTCGATTTGTGTAACTCACTAATTGGAGTTCATTGTGAATTTGTAATTGTGATGATCACATAGTATTTGTTTTATTATCGAAATCAATTATGCCACCCAAACGAAAAGCCAACGTTCGGGCAGGACAACGTCTGTCGGGTCCACTAGTATATTAATATAGTCTTATTCAATAATTCAGATCAATTTTTTTTACCTTATATTGTTAGTTTCCACTTTTCAGTAGCAATTTTATTAAACAAAATGTAGACCTGTAATTTATAAAAGAATTCCAATAATAAATGCTAATGTAATTTATTATAATCTGCAATTACACGTAAGATTTTTTTTGGGGGGGAAGAGTGAGGACCTCTTTTTTTATGGGAGGGGGGGAGGCACCCTTAAAGTTTTGCCACGGGTCTGCCTAGTTTACGCTTCTGATTTTCAATCACCGTCAAGTCAGTGTGAGGCTCACTTTCCTTACGAGTGGGAGTAATGTAATTATTTTAAAACAGGGTGGGACCGAAACAATTATTATTGAAAATTAACACTTTAATTGAAAAAAAAAAAAGAAGTTCCCTATCTAAATAAAAGCAAACTACATACTACACTTTTTAAAGATAATGTCCCTCAGGTGAGCTCTTCCCCCGGAAGTCAGACAAACCTCAATACGTTGTCCATCACTTTCCTCAACATGGATCGTCTATTTTTTTTTTTCCGCACCACCCTGTACTATGTTTTACTACGGGGTGTCTTATTTTTATCTGGGTTTCTATTAAGTTTAAAATAATAAGAAACACGTGTGATTGATTAGATTAATTTATTGTTGTTATGAGTTTACACAATTGGGATCCGCGATTAAATATCACACGTGTTACCAGCAAAAAAAAAAAAAAAAAAGTTTGTATCATGATTGATTCTAGATTGTACCCGGCGCGGAATGTATATAGTCCCGATTAAAATTCGGTGATTTTAATGAAAATATGTATTCTTATGGCGGACAAAAACGGCCTGACATCTCGGTGACTACCAAGCTACCAAGCTTTAGCTTCTAGAACGTTCCTTGAGTAATAAGATGCAGCTATCTTTTGTGTCCCTCCTTTACTTGCTTTCGGAGAAGATTTCACCTGGGAGGCCGATAGAGAGAGATAGAGAGAGAGATACAGAAGGATGCTGCGCCACGTTGACCTTTACTGCTAAAGATAGGGTTAAATATTAGTGAGTTTGGAATATTATCAAGTTAAATCAGATCTCATTATGTATATAAATTAACTAAAAAGGGTTTTTTAAAATATAATCATTACATCAGGTCACGTGGCTTAAAATACATTGCACTTACGTCGTTTTATGGAACCACATACTTATATATTCTGTCCACGCTTATACACCCTTTCGCTCTTCACCTAAAATCACCCTTTCACAATGAACATTGTTGAAATTAATTCTGTGGATTAGTGGTCAGAGTTCCTCGCTGTATACTCATTCAGAGGTCCAGGGTTCGATCCCCGGTCTTACAGATATATCTGTGAAGCATTTGGTCCGGACCGGAGTCAAACTAAGCCTCATGAGGACAAAATGAGGAGGTACTTGAATAAAGAAGTAGCGGCTCCAGTTTAGAAAACTGAGATTAACGGATGGAGGGAAAGTTGTGCTGACCACATGACACCCTCTACCCGCGAATGTTGGCACAAGCATCGTTAACGGTGGCGGCCGCTCGGCCGGTATAGCTCGCTTGCCAGCGCACACCATGAAGTTTTACTATAGGGGAAGGGAGAGGATATTATTATTATTATTATTATTATTATTATTAATTATTTAGCACCACGTCTTACTACCCGTTCGGGTTATATGCTAATGTGTAATGGTAGGGTGATTGTGAGATGAAATGGAGGACCTACAGTTTAACGTGGGATCCGAACCACGGTGGAAGGCCTGGCATTCCACACATTCACAGGTTGTGATTAATACACGTCTTGTCAGAGGTGAAGGAAGGGTTTGGCAATCAGATAAATCTGTGCCGGGACCGAGGATTGAGCCCCGGACCCCAAGAAAATAGGTCTGACACCTTACCCCTAGACCGCCAGGTCACCTATTATTGAAGAAATTGAACGTTATATTTTAAACATTATCAGGGGGTTCCAACTATAGACGCTATTAAGTAATAAGATAGTCTAGATATTGAGAAGGAATGATTAAAGGGAACAGGGGGAAAAGGAGGAAAGTCCAATTGTATCTCAAACTGAGCTAGTGCTGCCATCTGTTAGACAATCATGAGATCTTTCTAATATACTTTGTATCATGGTTAAAAGAGGTATCTGTTGTATTTAAAATATTTTTAAAAAGTATTTGCTGGGTTGACTTTATAATTTGAGATATAATAGTCTTTGTCCTGGAAAATGTGTGAAATGTGACTTTCCTCCTTTTTCCCTTGTACCCTTCCTATAAACATAATTTTTAGCACTACGTCTTATTACCCGTTCAAGATATAATCTTATGAACTAATTACGCTAATGTGTTAGGGATTAGGAAGGGTGAACTAAGAGGAAGTGTACCCTCATTTGTGTGGAGGCAGAGTGGAAATCCATTTAGGTAAAACCACTCTCAGTACACCCGACCGGGATTCGAATCCCAATTTCCCCGTCATCGGTGGTCCAATCTATTGCAAGAGTGACGCCTTAGAACATGCGGCCACCTTAGTGGGTTGAGGTGTTACTTGGTAATGGTGGTCATGACGGTGAAGTGTTACTTGTTAGAGGTGGTCATGATGGTGAAGTGTTACTTGTTAGAGGTGGTCATGATGGTGAAGTGTTACTTGTTAGAGGTGGTCATGATGGTGAAGTGTTACTTGTTAGAGGTGGTCATGACGGTGAAGTGTTACTTGGTAGGGAGGGTCATGACGGTGAAGTGTTACTTGTTAGAGGTGGTCATGACGGTGAAGTGTTACATGTTAGAGGTGGTCATGATGGTGAGGTGTTACTTGTTAAAGGTGGTCATGACGGTGAAGTGTTACTTGTTAGAGGTGGTCATGACGGTGAAGTGTTACTTGGTAGGGAGGGTCATGACGGTGAAGTGTTACTTGTTAGAGGTGGTCATGACGGTGAAGTGTTACTTGTTAGAGGTGGTCATGACGGTGAAGTGTTACTTGTTAGAGGTGGTCATGACGGTGAAGTGTTACTTGTTAGAGGTGGTCATGACGGTGAAGTGTTACTTGTTAGAGGTGGTCTTGATGGTGAGGTGTTACTTGTTAAAGGTGGTCATGACGGTGAAGTGTTACTTGTTAGAGGTGGTCATGACGGTGAAGTGTTACTTGTTAGAGGTGGTCATGACGGTGAAGTGTTACTTGTTAGAGGTGGTCATGACGGTGAAGTGTTACTTGTTAGAGGTGGTCATGACGGTGAAGTGTTACTTGGTAGGGAGGGTCATGACGGTGAAGTGTTACTTGTTAGAGGTGGTCATGACGGTGAAGTGTTACTTGTTAAAGGTGGTCATGACGGTGAAGTGTTACTTGTTAGAGGTGGTCATGACGGTGAAGTGTTACTTGTTAAAGGTGGTCATGACGGTGAAGTGTTACTTGTTAAAGGTGGTCATGACGGTGAAGTGTTACTTGTTAAAGGTGGTCATGACGGTGAAGTGTTACTTGGTAGGGAGGGTCATGACGGTGAATTCGATGACCCCGAGCCTCTCAGCTAAAAGGAACATGGAGGTGCCCGCTATGTCAGCCTCTCCTCTCTGGAGTCGACCCACGATCCCGTTCCAGGTACCGTTGTAGTTGTAGCCCCAGGTGGGCTCATGGAGCACTACCAGGCTGGAACAAGAGTCAGGAGGGAGCTCACACTGCTTACATTGCTCATACAGTGTCAGGGTGAGCTCACACTGCTTACATTACTCATACAGTGTCAGGAGGGAACTCACACTGCTTACATTGCTCATACAGTGTCAGGGTGAGCTCACACTGCTTACATTACTCATACAGTGTCAGGAGGGAGCTCACACTGCTTACATTGCTCATACAGTGTCAGGAGGGAGCTCACACTGCTTACATTGCTCATATAGTGTCAGGGGGAGCTCACACTGCTTACATTACTCATACAGTGTCAGGAGGGAACTCACACTGCTTACATTGCTCATACAGTGTCAGGAGGGAGCTCACACTGCTTACATTGCTCATACAGTGTCAGGAGGGAGCTCACACTGCTTACATTGCTCATACAGTGTCAGGAGGGAGCTCACACTGCTTATATTACTCATACAGTGTCAGGAGGGAGCTCACACTGCTTACATTGCTCATATAGTGTCAGGGGGAACTCACACTGCTTACATTGCTCATACAGTGTCAGGGTGAGCTCACACTGCTTACATTACTCATACAGTGTCAGGAGGGAGCTCACACTGCTTACATTGCTCATATAGTGTCAGGGGGAGCTCACACTGCTTACATTGCTCATACAGTGTCAGGAGGGAGCTCCCACTGCTTACATTACTCATACAGTGTCAGGAGGAAGTTCACACTGCTTACATTGCTCATATAGTGTCAGGGGGAACTCACACTGCTTACATTGCTAGTATAAATGTTTGTGGTGATACCATGCTTTAATTTTTAGGAAATTTCTTCAACTGCTTAGGGCAGTTACAAAATGTATTGAAAAGATGACTGCATAGCATTTAAAATTGTAAGTACAGATACATAAAATTACTCATACAATTAATCATTTTAATTGCTCATCATTAAATTAGTATATAAGTGATGTCAGTTATCAATACGGCTCATTCAATTATATGTGAATATTAGGAAGTAAAAAATTCGTTATAAGTAAGCTAGGGGGCCCTTAATTTGAGGCCTAGAACAGGTATGACAAACCGATGACCCGCAGGCTGCATGGGGCCCGATTCATGATTCTGTGCAGCCCGTGATCGTTTAGATGGACCAACAAACAATGCTGATCAAGTCATGACTCTGTGCACGATCCATGGATCTTTAGATGGACCAACAAACAATGCTGATCAATTCGTTTTTTAACCACATGTTAGATTATTACATTTGGAAATTGTCATTATTCGGTGAAATCTAGCAAGTGAGATTGGTGTAACAAATTTTACTCACTACTCGCCAAAGATCGATCCCCAAAAATGGTGAAATTTGTGCATCAAATATGTGCAATATTATTTGTCAACACACGAGTGTGTTTTTGCTCATGAAAAGGTACAAACACCCGAGATATCACATTCATTGATGCGCATTTGTCAAATATTTTGAACGTGACAGCAACAAGAGATCTAGAGATCCACCCACACAATTGATGAAAATCTAAGGTTTCAAATTTTTTGTAAAAAAAAAAGAGGATGTCTCAACATTTTATGTAGTAATCTTAATTTTCTTTTTTTATTATGAGGATTTTAAAATTGAGATTATTTTTCCATTCAAAGATGGTGACAATATTGTACTTTCTAAAATTCAGCCTCCTCATGATTTTGAATTTTCAATTTAACCCTTACGGTCAATCAAATTTGACACGCCCAGTCTAAAATAAAAAGTATGGTTCACCACACAGGCTTTCTCTTTTTTTTTTAAATCTTAAAATGGACATTTACTAAAAACTCGTAAGATTTGTGAAACGAAATAATAGGTCTATACATTGTTGTAGGAACACTTCACCAAAGATCATAAATGAAATAATATACACAGCTACTTACTCTATGGCTTTAGGAACTAGGAACATTGTTACAGAAAAAGTGAGAAATATCTTTGTCCACCAAAGAGCATAAGAATCAAATTAATTTTCAAAGACCTAAATTAAAAGGTATGTATATATTTGCATATAACCCAGAAATTATTGGTTTGGTAAAAATATATTTCAAATAAAATATTTGTATCTTTAATAGTACTACAATTTCACAACTATAAATTATTGCGTATCTCGAATAGTTGCGGAGAAATGATGAAAATTTTAAAATTTCCCTTAGTCATTTTCATGAGAAAATGAGATTTTCCATCTTATTTATAATAATAAATAGTGTCTAGATATAATATTTAATCAAAATCGGTATAGCGAATTTCGAGAAAATATTTTTTTTCTCTTTTTGCTCTTCAGTAAACTAACCTTAAATTTAAGGTTGGATAAGTATCCCAAAAACCACTCGGGGAGACCTCATGAAAATCCCAGATACCTAGTTATAGCCCAATCGGTAAAATAGTTTCGGCTCTAGCCCAAGGTACAGACAGACAGACGGTATCGCGAAAAACAATTTTGAGTTCGAAATTCTTTGACTATCACGATACTTCTTTCTACGAGGTGTTTTGTTAAAGCAATATATATTATACTACTATAAAGTCGCATGGCTGACTCACTCACTCACTGACATTAATGTTTACCCACTTCCAGATGAGATAGAAACTTAAAATTTGGCAAACTTATAGCTTCTAGCCTGTAATTGACGGGAAAATTCCAAAAAACTAAAAATTTTAATTTTTAACCCCCGAAAAAAATTCAAAATGATGGAGCAACTTTAAAGTAGGTGCGGACCTTTCTTTGGAGGTCTCTTGTGGATAAACAGTAACACCTATCAAAAAACAGATTGCATGGATTTGGAGAGATCCGCAAGTTTGGTCCTATTACTTTTTGTCGTATCTCCATCGGCTATACCTTAGATAGAGCTATATTTTTTGATTTTAGGTAAATTTTGCACACTTTTCACATACTTTTTAATTTTCTGACACACTTATGGGATGGATAGAATCATAAAATTTGGTAGGTATATTGGTACATCCAATTGCCATAAGCGTGCCAAATTTGATTATTCTAGCTGCCCTATAAATATGGAGAAACTAAAATAATATGTGAAAAATTTAATACAATACCGGTAACTTTAAGTTGTTACGTTCAAAACAACGCTGGAATTAAATTAGTTTACATCCACTTACAAAGAAAACTCACTGGGGGTTTGGGGGTGGATCCTCCAACGAGCAAAGAAAGTTTAATATAACTCTCCCGGGTATAATGATAATTGTAGATAATATCAAGTTGGAAACAAACCTATTAAACTGTTTCAACTGTACAGACTTACAGAACAATTTTAAGAGGCACTTTTTTTTATCAGAAGGAAAAATAAAACATCAAAATTCATCATAACCTTGGAGTCAAGTATGTTCTCGATTACAATAGACTACTTTATTTATTTTCGAAACTAAAAAGAATCCGTCCGAATTAAGTGCAGAAAGTTATCAACTCACCCACTTGTTTTTAAAATACCGGCTACACGGAGCCGCACCGCATTTTCCCGGTGGAATTCTATCTATGTTTTTAAACGCGAGTGGCTACACTAGTCCGCACCGCACCGGCGCGGATGAATCGTCGAGAGAACATTGCGGTGCGGTGCGGTGCGGACCGTGTAGCCACTTGCTAGAAAATACGGTACAGTGCGGTGCGGTGCTGTGCGGCTCGTGTAACTACTTGCTAGAAAATGCGGTGCGGTGCAGTGCGGCTCGTGAAGCCACTTGCTAGAAAATACGGTGCAGTGCGGTGCGGTGCTGTGCGGCTCGTGTAACTACTTGCTAGAAAATGCGGTGCGGTGCAGTGCGGCTCGTGAAGCCACTTGCTAGAAAATACGGTGCAGTGCGGTGCGGTGCTGTGCGGCTCGTGTAACTACTTGCTAGAAAATGCGGTGCGGTGCAGTGCGGCTCGTGAAGCCACTTGCTAGAAAATACGGTGCAGTGCGGTGCGGTGCTGTGCGGCTCGTGTAACTACTTGCTAGAAAATGCGGTGCGGTGCAGTGCGGCTCGTGAAGCCACTTGCTAGAAAATACGGTGCAGTGCGGTGCGGTGCTGTGCGGCTCGTGTAACTACTTGCTAGAAAATGCGGTGCGGTGCAGTGCGGCTCGTGAAGCCACTTGCTAGAAAATACGGTGCAGTGCGGTGCGGTGCTGTGCGGCTCGTGTAACTACTTGCTAGAAAATGCGGTGCGGTGCAGTGCGGCTCGTGAAGCCAATTGCTTATAAAATGCGGTGAAGTGCAGTGCGGCTCGTGTAGCCATAGTTTAACTCACCTTGCGTTAACCATTTCCATGGCGGGAATGAGAAGGTTATAGTTGAGCCTCACCACAGCATCTATGTGCTTGTTTTCTATGTCCAGCAGATGACCTATGGTATAGTTGGTTGTTATCTGCAAATAATATCATAGGGGTCTTTTATCTTACTACCCGCTAGGGCTATACGCATATATACTAGTTTCGCTAATGGTTTTAGGGATGATAAGGCTATATCTATAGAAAGTGTACTCGCATTTGCGTGGAGAGAGAGTGGGGAAAACCATTCTATAAAAACCACCCTCAGCACAACCCATAATCGGCAGTATAATCTACTGCGAAAGTAGCACCATAGACCATGCGGCCACCGAAGTGGGTACGTAACTTTTAAGATATTTTCTTGTAACCCAAGTTGAATACCGCTGCTAGAAAGCGTGCAGTATATTAATATAATATTTTTACAAAAAGATAAATATATTATTATTAGTTTTATAAGCATATAAATACAGAGAATCAATTATTATTATTATTATCACCGCTTCTTACTACCCGTTCGGGTTGTACGCACTTACGCTAATGTGCAATGGTAGGGTGATTGTGAGATGAAATGGAGGACCTACAGTTTAACGTGGGATCCGAACCACGGTGGGAGGCCTGGCACTCCTCATATTTACAAGTTGTGATTAATACACGTCTTGTCAGAGGTGAAGGAAGGGTTTGGCAATCAGATAAATCTGTGCCAGGACTGAGGATTGAACCCCGGACCTCCAGTACAGAAGTACTGCACCTTACTCCCTAGACCGCCAGGTCACCCTACACTACAGTTCACTTTATAAAGAATTAAATCATGGTTTCAATGGTTTGGCTATATCAGTGTCGTGTAGTGGAGTGCTGCCAGGGAAAGCAGAGCATCTTAAGATTGTACCTGTGATATGTTCTCTCCTACACTTTCTCCCTATTGTCTTGTCGTATTTTTACATCACCTAAAAGTAAATATAACTTCGTAAATATTTTTTGTTAGAGGGTTCAAATATATTAGACAAAATGGTCGACCGATATCATATTCCTTAGATGAGTTGAAATAAAAAATTTTTTTTTTATAATTTTATTCTCTTTCATTTAAACTGATTCTCTCAAATGTGTGGAATGCCAGGCCTCCACCGTGGTTCGGATTCCACGTTAAACTGTAGGTCCTCCATTTCATCTCACAATCACCCTACCATTACACATTAGCGTAAGTGCGTACAACCCGAACGGGTAGTAAGTAAGACGCGGTGCTAGTAGTAGTAATAATAATAATAATAATAATAATAATAATAATAATAATAATAATAATAATAATAATAATAATAATAATACTGTAGTGTAGGGAAAAGCTCACCACAACGGCGGCCCGTATCGGCTTCCGATCGACGCCTCCTCTTCTTCTTGACGTCACGTAATCCGCCGTGACTCGAACCCGGGACTGTCCTTCCCAGACTCCGACCACGCCCGTCTTAATCTTGTCTGCAGGACCGTTCTTGTAGACCTCGATCAGATGAAACCTCTTCTCGGAGAGTCTTCGGCCGACCACCACTTGGCTACCCACGTGGACGTCCAGCGACTCGAAGATCGACGCCAGGTCGTCGCCGAGATCGGCGGCGTTTCTTCCGTCATCCGAGTCTCTGCTACGTTTGTGCCTTCCGTTTGTCGTAGAGTTGTCAAAGGATAGGTCATAACAGGGCTCTCCTCCTCCTACTTCTTCTTCATCATCATCATCATCATCATCATCATCTTTGTTGTCTGTCGGGATGTCAGACCAAGTGTCGGACGACTTCGGACTGTCATCGAGGACAGAGTCGACCTCACGTGTGTGTCGGGAGGCGGTCCCATCGAGGGTCAATCTATTTGACGTTGTGTTATAGTTTAGGTCGTCGAGCAATAGCCAGTGTGTCTTTAAATTGAAAAGTTTCAATTCGTTCGCCTGAAAAAAATAAAATAAAACTATGCATCGAACAGAGTTTCTTTAATTTTTTTAAAAATCTTACAATAGAGACAGTTTCTAAACATCGTAAGATTTGTTAAACTAAATAATATTCAATGTTGCAGAAACCCTCCACCAAAGATAATAAATTAAATAATATAAACGTTACGAGAACACTGAGAAAAGAGGAACATTTCTGTCACGCAAAGGGCGTGATTGTAAATTTTTCTTGTCAAAAATCTCTTTAAATAATATACATATTTGCTTGCGGCTCAGAAACTATTGACTTTATTAAAATATATTCAAAATGAAAGATTTGCATTTTTTAAAATAGTATCACAACTTTACAACAATAATTGTTTCGTGTCCCAAATAATTGCGGAGGGATATATTATCAGAACTGGATATCTCCACATGTTTAAAGGAACCTCAAAGTCATTCACATGGGAAAATGTTTGTTTGTACTGCCTGGATACAAAATTTTAATCAAAAACGTTAGAATGGATTATGAGAAAATCAATTTATTCTCTTATTGCTCCTTAAGTAAACTACCCTTAATTTTTAGGGTGGGATATCTTATTCCAAAATACCCTCAGGAGAACCTTATGTAAACCCTAGTTACAAAGTTTCAGCCCAAATTGTAAAATGGTTTCGGCTCCAGGCCAAGATACAGACAGACAGACAGACAGACAGATGGCATTGCAATAACCACTTTTTCTGTTTCAGGGTCATGAACGTCATATTTATCAAAACAAGAGTTCAATTTTTTTTAAAGATCACAATACTTCTCTCTCTAAGATGGGGTGAGAGAAAATAATATATTTTTTGGCCACAATAAATCAAATAATTCTCCAGTACAAACCTAGAGTATAATTTTCTTCACGTGTTGATATTAAAGTTGTTGAATATCTGTCATGAGAATAGTGGACATTTTGCTTAGTTCAGTTGTTAGTGTGTCCGTGTACCGAACTGAGGCGTGGGTTCGATTCCTGGCAAGGCCGAAAACTGTATCATTGCTGAAATGTGAGTTTCCACGGTCAAATGATGAATTAACGTTCAGGGGGCTGTGTGTTGTGTTTGTTATATATTTAAGCTAGTTTACAAGTCGTTTGCTGATACAATCAGTCGGTTAAGAAAATTCACGTTAAATACCTCAAATAATTTTTTTTAAACCATCAATTAAAAAAAAAGTCATATTGAAATGTCACTATGTTGATGACAGATATTGAAGAACTGTTGATATTGACATTTGTTGACAATTAAACTAAACGAAACTACTGAAGCAATATGTTTTTTATTCTGTCCAAAAGATATTTTTTTGCTATAAAAACTGCAAAAAATACTTAACTTAGCTTGCGTTCCCTTGCACCACACACCCTGAGAAGACAATCAACACCAAAACTCACCTGTTTCAACAAACTGACGGAACAGTCGCACTGTAAATCAACCAAGAAGAACTTGTACTCCTCGTGAATCAGCTGAAGATCGGGCCAATGATTGCAGTCCGTATGTGCGGAGACCATCACACCGTCATCGGACAAGGTGCGCACTAGTTTCACGGCGGAAGCTGAAATTACATTTCGACACAGAGCTTCGGCTAACATTAGTCAAATGAAGCCACACAGCTTGTTCAGCTTAGTAACGTGTCGTGGATTGTTACCAGGGTAAGCAGAGCTCTTCTAGACTGTACCTGTGGTATGTTCCCATTACTAGGTGGAGCACTCATTGGTCGGGTAGCAACAAATATATATACATTCCCATGTGAGATGTGTAGAACAGAGTCTATGTATGATTGGTCAAATGGGGACAGAGTGGGGGAGAACATATCACAGGTACAGTTTTAACAAGCTCTGCTTACCCTGGCAAACCACACTACACAACACTGATACATTTCCATGTAAGGTGTGTAGAGCAGAGTCTATGTGTGATTGGTCAAATGGGGACAGAGTGGGGGAGAACATATCACAGGTACAGTTGTAACAAGCTCTGATTACCCTGGCGACACACACTACACAACACTGATACATTTCCATGTAAGGTGTGTAAAGCAGAGTCTATGTGTGATTGGTCAAATGAGGGAGAACATATCACAGGTACAGTTTCAACAAGCTCTGATTACCCTGGCAACACTACACGACACTGATACATTTCCATGTGTGTAGAGCAGGGGGGGGGGGGGATCACGAGTGCGGACAGAAATTGGACATGTCAAATAAACTGTGTGGCTAATAAATAACAAAGAGAAACAATTAATTTGTTTTTGATAAAATCTGTAATGGGCCGGATATAATCTTGTGGTGGGCCGGATGTGGCCCGCGGGCCGTAGTTTGGAGACCCCTGGCTTAGAGAGCTCGTCACGTGATTATGTTACTCGGTGAAGGTGTAAACACTCACCTCAGCGCACCATTGGTTCACCTAGTTCTATCGTGGCGACTACACTAGATATCATCTCTGAGGGAACTGCATGGTTACTATTGGGGGAACAGCGTTGTCATTCTCTCGTTTGTGTGTGGTCAATCTCCCTTCAAATATAAGACAAGTTTGGCAACGCTGGTCAGTCGATGTTGCCAGTATCTCCTTCTTACCCCAGCACACCACCTTCAGATATAACTGAGAGAGAGAGAAGATCTGGCAACAGTTAACTGAGAGAGAGGAGATCTGGCAACAGTTAACAGAGAGAGGAGATCTGGCAACAGTTAACTGAGAGAGAGGAGATCTGGCAACAGTTAACTGAGAGGAGATCTGGCAACAGTTAACTGAGAGGAGATCTGGCAGCAGTTAACTGAGAGCGAGGAGATCTGGCAACAGTTAACTGATAGAGAGGAGATCTGGCAACAGTTAACTGAGAGGAGATCTGGCAACAGTTAACTGAGAGGAGATCTGGCAACAGTTAACCGAGAGAAAGGATATCTGGCAATAGTTAACTGAGAGAGAGGAGATCTGGCAACAGTTAAACTCCCTCAGTGGTAATATTGGTTGTAGTGGTCTGATGCCAAGTAAAGCAAGTATTGACGGGACTGTACTGGTCAACTGTTCCCCTCTCCCCCCTCATCATACATTCGACTGACCATACGCAAAAATAATGAATGAACGAACGAATGTTTATTTCCTTTTTAAAGGTAGGAGTACACGGGATGCGAGAAAATGTCAGGGTTTTTGAAGTTTTTATGTCAAAACATTTATTTTATTTTAAATAAAATAAATAATGCTCCAGTATAAACAGAGAGTTTAATTTTCTTCACGTGGTGATATCAACAGTTGTTGAATATCTGTGAAGGGTGTCCTGGAATTTAATGACAACTTTTTCTCTTCATTTAAATAGTTCCTCATTTAATGCCGCTATACTCACGACAGATATTCAACAACTGTTGATATCACCGTGGGAATAAAATTAAACTTATGTTTCTACTGTAGCAGTATTGGATTTATTTTGACCAAAAAAAGTGTTGATAAAAAAAAGTCCTGCAAAAATACAGACATTAACTCGTGTTTCCTACATCCCCACCTCAAGGGTGAAAGTTAAGACGCGTTTCAAGCGTTCAGAAATTGACACTTAATTAAGAACTGGTTTAGTTGATTCGAAACATGGTTCACGCCAAATTGGAGGGGAAAAGAATTAAAATATCCCTATAGGAGGAAAAAACAACTAGTTTTTTTAGTCTTATAGTTTACCAAAAAAATCTGAAAAGGAGAAATTATTTCATTTCTAAACGTTTTCTCTTGGAATGTCTCAGTTCTATGTTTATTTGTGTACTAAATTTATGTATTTTCTAGATTTCCCTTTAATTACGTGGCACCCTTAAGAGACCATCTCACACCTCAGATAACACCTAACTTAGGTAGGTAATACAGCTAGAACCAGACGTCTTAAGAGCCCATCTCACCCCACAGATAACACCTAACTTAGGTAGGTAATACAGCTAGAATCAGACTCTTAAGATCCCATCTCACCCCTTAGATAACACCTAACTTAGGTAGGTAATACAGCTAGAACCAGACGTCTTAAGAGCCCGTCTCACCTCCCAGATAACATCTAACTTAGGTAGGTAATACAGCTAGAACCAGACGTCTTAAGAGCCCGTCTCACCTCACAGATAACACCTAACTTAGGTAGGTAATACAGCTAGAACCAGACGTCTTAAGAGCCCGTCTCACCTCACAGATAACACCTAACTTAGGTAGGTAATACAGCTAGAACCAGACGTCTTAAGAGCCCGTCTCACTCCACAGATAACACCTAACTTAGGTAGGTAATACAGCTAGAACCAGACGTCTTAAGAGCCCATCTCACCTCCCAGATAACATCTAACTTAGGTAGGTAATACAGCTAGAACCAGACGTCTTAAGAGCCCGTCTCACCTCACAGATAACACCTAACTTAGGTAGGTAATACAGCTAGAACCAGACGTCTTAAGAGCCCGTCTCACTCCACAGATAACACCTAACTTAGGTAGGTAATACAGCTAGAACCAGACGTCTTAAGAGCCCATCTCACCCCACAGATAACACCTAACTTAGGTAGGTAACACAGCTAGAACCAGACGTCTTAAGAGCCCATCTCACCTCCCAGATAACATCTAACTTAGGTAGGTAATACAGCTAGAACCAGACGTCTTAAGAGCCCGTCTCACCCCACAGATAACACCTAACTTAGGTAGGTAATACAGCTAGAACCAGACGTCTTAAGAGCCCGTCTCACTCCACAGATAACACCTAACTTAGGTAGGTAATACAGCTAGAACCAGACTCTTAAGATCCCATCTCACCCCTTAGATAACACCTAACTTAGGTAGGTAATACAGCTAGAACCAGACGTCTTAAGAGCCCGTCTCACCCCACAGATAACACCTAACTTAGGTAGGTAATCCAGCTAGAACCAGACGTCTTAAGAGCCCGTATCACCCCACAGATAACACCTAACTTAGGTAGGTAATACAGATAGAACCAGACGTCTTAAGAGCCCGTCTCACCTCCCAGATAACATCTAACTTAGGTAGGTAATACAGCTAGAACCAGACGTCTTAAGAGCCCGTCTCACCCCACAGATAACACCTAACTTAGGTAGGTAATACAGCTAGAACCAGACGTCTTAAGAGCCCGCCTCACCCCACAGATAACACCTAACTTAGGTAGGTAATACAGCTAGAACCAGACGTCTTAAGAGCCCGTCTCACCCCCACAGATAACACCTAACTTAGGTAGGTAATACAGCTAGAACCAGACGTCTTAAGAGCCCGTCTCACTCCACAGATAACACCTAACTTAGGTAGGTAATACAGCTAGAACCAGACGTCTTAAGAACCCGTCTCACCCCACAGATAACACCTAACTTAGGTAGGTAATCCAGCTAGAACCAGACCTTGTAGAGTGATACGGTATTTTATAGGTTCTATTAGAATCCAGTGGAGTTAGAAACAGTGCAACTCTTTAATTTTATTTGTTTTAAAATAAAAATATTAAAACATTAGAAACGTATTCTAAAATGAATTATCTATATTTCAACGATCCTAATTTTGCTGTTCGCAAAAGAATATTGCTGAAAAACACGCTTTGATACTATTTCTGGTTCATACCTATTCTTGAAAAAACATCCCCGGTTAATCGGGTGTAACAGAAGCTATCATCCCGCTTACCTTGAGAGGAACAAAAGAAAGCCGACACTCCAATTGCCGGGCTAACCCTTTTGTCGAACTCGATAGCGCTCCTGATGAATTGATACGTCGGGTCATCCTTTGTTTCGAGGGACGAGATTGTTCCAGCGAACCAACATAACAAAATTAAAACTTCTCTCCTCATATTAGTTAATTAACTAAAGGAAAACGATTATCTAAAATAAACTCATTTGAAAAAAAAAATATTATAGATCTGGTCGAATAGTTTAAAGATTTGCAATATTTTCAGGAAAAATTCAGTTTTCAAACACACAGGATTACATTTATATATTATATAATTATATTTGTAAAAAATAATGTGCTAAGTTTGTATTTCGGAAATAGTCCTAGATTTTCAATAAAATCACCTAAATTAAACACCCTTCATGTCTAAAGCATACAGTGTATTCCTAAGTGTTCTGAAAGACTAAGACAAACAACTTAAACTTATATATACCCTTTCTTTGGTACGAAAGAATGTCTGTAAGATCTTTTTTCTTACAAAAATCTTACTAAATAGTAGCGTTCTGTGAGGAAAAAAGGCCTTTCATACATCCCTTCTCAACATAAACGCTGTACATATTTATATATTACAAATTAGGTTTAAAAGTAAAAGTACTTTCTGTTGAAATAGTATAAATTAAGAAATTACCAAATCACAAACGAAATAATGTAATGTAATGAAAAGGAATTCTAAAATGATTAGCTTGTAATCTGAAAAAAATAATACAAAAAAATATTGATTTTGAGAAGTCCCCCTTTAAATTGTGAGCACATATAACAAGAAAACTTTATGTAAGAAAAAATATTTAAATTACGGTTATAGTCAAAGGGTATATAAAGATAAAAGTACCCATAAATTATAGTGACCATATTTGTTTTTAGAAAAAAACAGAACAAAAATATATCAAACATGTCATGAATATGTTACACAAAAATAAAAGAAGAAATAGAGTAGACAGAAGAAAAATAATAAAAGGAGAGAAAATAAAATAGTTGAACCACAAAACTATTTATTAAATCTCCCTTTTTATTGATAATTCAAGATAACAATCAAGTGAAATCCTAAAATAGGGTTAATTTCGTCATAAATTTCAAGGAAGACTTTTTTTAAGCTTCAAGTCTTACTAACCGTTTGGTTTGCATGCTTATGTAATAATTACGCTAATGGGTTTAGGGGAAGGCCATATTTATAGGAAATGTACCCACATTTTCGTGGAGGGAGAGTGGAAAACAATGTTGGAAAAAAACATCCTCAGTATACCGGACCTAGATTCGAACCTCGATCTTCCCGTCATTGGTAGTCTAGTCTACTGCGAGAGTGACGCCTTAAACCATGCTGCCACCTAAGGTGGTGCATAAACATTAATGTCAAGTAAAACTCTGTTCAGACACATAAATACCTATTGGTGTACCACTGCCTGGTCTTTAGAACAGGACATCGCCCCCCCCCCCCCCCCCCAAAAATTTGTCACAAGACACTCTATATATTATAAAACACTAAAATTTAAGGTAGGAATGAAGGAAACGCAATTTAAGGCCAGTGTTTTTGAAGTTTTTTTGGCAAAACCTCTTTTCAGCCAAAATAAATCAAATATTTCTCGAGTATAAACCTAGAGTATAATTTTTTTCACGCGGTGATATCAACAGTTGTTGAATATCTGTCAAGGATGTCCTGGAATCTAATGACAACTTTTTCTCTTCATTTAAAAAGTTCATCATCTAACGCCGCTATGCTCGTGACAGATATTCAACAACCGTTGATATCAACTCAAAGTTCCTACTGGAGCAATATTTGATTTATTTTGGCCGCTAAAATGTTTTGCTATAAAAAACTGCAAAACACACTGCCCTTAAATCGCTCTTCCTACTCCCACCTTAACCGCGAAATGAAACCATTTGCCTTAAATTATTATATTGGAAATAATCAGCATGTCAGAATCATTGTTGTTGAAATATACTCCATGAATTAATTACATAGTTTAGCTAGGTTCTTTTTTTCCCCCTTAACCATTTAATTTGAGGGGTGTTTAAACCATGTAAGAGATGTTTTGGATACGTTTTATATGTGTGCTTTTCTGGGCTGCAATCCGTCAATAAGTTCTAAAACTATAAGCAGGGACACACACAATCCCTCTAAAATGTTTGGGTGAAAAAAAACCTTTAAATAATAATAATAATTTTTAAGAACATGTTTTGAAACTTGATTCTATACATTTTATTAATTCACATTTATCTTAATTTAATACTCTACAAAGTTTGTTTTGTTTATTTTGTATGGTCTATTTGTCTAACATTTTACAATTTTGTGTAATAAACCCCTGGATTAGCGTGAAATTGACGTTCAGAGGTTCAGTTCTAACACAATATTTAATTATACGGCGCGTTATTTCAAAACATGGCTCACACCAAAATGAAGTCGAAAAATTCTAACAGTTTTTTTTCCTTTAACAATTTTTTTGTTTGAGTATTATTAATATAAATAAATGTGTAAAAATGTGACATTAGCTCATTTTCAACGACTTTTTAATCATATTCACGGAGCTATGAGACCAGACTGGATGTAAAAAGGGCTCTAGATTTAGTCTTACTCTAACAAATAGGCTACAGTAGTTTTTTTATATTCTCTCAACAGAGAGTGTTAAGAATTTTGATAACTAGCAGCGAGCTTTACTATTATCACCGCGTCTTACTAACCGTTCGGGTTATACGCACTTACGATAATGTGTAATGGTAGGGTGATTGTGAGATGAAATGGAGGACCTACAGTTTAACGTGGAATCCGAACCACGGTGGAGGCCTGGCATTCCACACATTCACAAGTTGTGATTAATACACGTCTTGTCAGAGATGAAGGAAGGGTTTGGCAATCAGATAAATCTGTGCCGGGACCGAGGATTGAACCCCGGACCCCTAGCACAGAAGTCTGACACCTTACCCCTAGACCACCAGATCACCGAGGTTTACTCATTACCTTGATATAATAAGTTCCGTAGTTTTCTTTCACCTCTTTCTTATCGATATGACAAAGGATGGCTGTAGGTGAAGGATGAAAGGGAGCATAAGCTTGAACAGAATTTAGATATACTTCCATAAAATGACAAAGACCATCGTATTTTAAGGCGTGCATGGTCTATCGAAGATTGATACTTTCTCGCTGACCGAGGCGGGCGCATTAATACAATTTAATTTATTGAATATGACACACAATGTACTGTCATTTCTTATTTAATATGGTTAGTGGTGGTGATACATTTTTCAAAGGAAATGTCTAACTTATCACCAGAAAGCCTATCGTATGGATTGAAAACTACAAGTTTATATTTTTTTTAATCATCCTCTGAACTAATTCTGTGCCGAACGTTTTCTTGAACGTGGTAGCTTGAGCGTTGATCTGTTGTCTATAGACGTTCAGTGTATTCTGAAGATTCTTCATTGTGCTGGAGAACCAGAGGTGAAATGGAGGCCGAGCCCATATTTCTGTTGCGTAGTTTTACCCTTAAAACAAACAACAAACTATATATATATATATATAAAGCATTGAGATCACATTCTTTCTGTTGTGTAGGGGTGACTTGGTGGTTTAGGGGCAAGGTGTCAGACTTATGTTCTGGGAGTCCAGGGTTCAATCCTCGGTCCCGGCACAGATTTATCTGATTGCCAAACCACTTCCTTCACCTCTGACAAGACGTGTATTAAACACAACTTGTGAATGTGTGGAATGCCAGGCCTCCACCGTGGTTCGGATCCCACGTTAAACTGTAGGTCCTCCATTTCATCTCACAATAACACATTACACATTAGCGTAAGTGCGTACAACCCGAACGGGTAGTATGACGTGGTAATAATAATAATAATAATAATAATAATAATAATAATAATAATATATAAGTTATTTGGAGAAGTCTTCCCCAGAAACTTTTTGAAATTTGGGGATATTTCTAAAAGCCATTTGAGGTTGTCTACCGTAAGCAAATTTTTGAAAATTGGGGCCTTAAATAATGCAATTAGAAGGCCTATTAATGAAAATTATGTAAAAAAAGGGACCTGTAAAACTGAAGTTTGCCAATCCTAACTAAAATATAAAATAAATTAATGGTTTTAATTAATACTACAAATAAAATATAGCTTAGATATTTTAACTTGTCATATATTGTTAATTATTGGTCAAGTTTTAGTTATAATTTATTTTTTAATTTATAGGTTAAAGTTAATTTTCACACTAAATGTGATGTGAAAATATATACATATACCTTTTGCGGGTAAACATTTCAATAAAAAGAACCACAATTGAGCTCAAAACCCCGTAGGCCAAAACCAACAGGGCAGGGTAGAAGTCCACAATCCCAACACTCATGAAGGACGAACCGTGGCCGCTGCATTCGGGTTTCTTCGTGTAGAATCGGGAAACCTCTCGGTTCTGTATGCCACAGTCCAGCAGCCTGCGAAAGCTGCAATGGACAATGTCACATATTATTTATCAAATATTCGGTTTTATTCGTATAAAATCGGGTTTCTTCGTGTAAAATCGAGCATCTTCGTGTATAATCGAGACACCGTTCAGTTCTCTATGCTTTGGTATAGAGTTTGCGGTAACTGCAATGGAAAACACGACATATTGTTTATCAATGATCGGGTGTCTTCGTATAGAATCGGGCTTCTTCGTGTAGAATCGAGTTTCTTCGTACAAAATCGAGATGCCTCTAAGCTCTGCATGTTCCAATCTAGAGGCTGCGCTAGCTGCAGTTAATGGACAAAGCGACATATTATTTATCATTGATTTGGGTTTCTTCGTAAAGAATCGGGCTTCTTCGTGTAGAATCGGGTTTCTTCGTGCAAAATCGAGTAGCCTCTTAGCTCTGCATGCCTCAGCCTAGATGCCTGGGGTAACTACAAATATGTAACCACACAGACACACAGAATACAAGTTTAAAGTAAATTCACTCCTTCCACGTCTTTGTTGCACCTTTCTTAGTTAAAGAGAAGGCTAACTTCGAAGTACGATAGTTTTGATTGATTAAAATATTAAAAAGCTATTTTAGAACATAATTTAAAAAAGATAAATTAAGGTGTGGTAGAAGGGAACACGATTTAAGGTCCATATATTTTTTATAGCAAAAAGAAACACAAAATTTTTGGCAAAAATTAAAAAACATATTTAAAGTAAAAACGTTTAGTTTAATTTACTACACATGGTGATACCAACAGTTATTTATCACAGGTAAATTAACATATTTTGAACAGAAACTATTTAAATGAAGAGAAAAAGTTATGACGGATTAAATAGCAAATCTATCATAGTTGATAATTACGGCTAAGGCCGCATCTAAATATATTCTTTCAATTAAAAATGACACTTGGTAATGGGAATCGAACCTGGACTAAATATAATAGCTCAGTTATTTAATCAATAATAATAATGCTCATTCGTACAGTTGTAATTTGTACTATTGCTAGTATAAAGCCCTCCTGAGTTGAAGGTGGCTGCTTTATCCAATACTAGCTCCTGATCTTAATTAATCACATATATGTGGCTGAAGATTTCCACACACGTCCATCACAGACTCCGCCTTAAAATATGAGTAAAGAATGATCCCAGGCACGGGACGGTTCCTGGATAGCTCAGTGGTTAGAGCATTGACGTACTAAGCCAAAGGTTCCAGGTTGGATTCTCTTGTACAAATACCATGTTTCAATTTAAAGAATAAGAAAAAGTTGTGTTCAAATTCCACGGTGACCTTGACAGATATTTCAAGAACTGTTGATATCACCATATGTGGAATATGATTAAACTAAACGGATATAACGGAGCAATATTTCATTATTTTGAGCGGAAAAGAATTTTATTATAAAAACCACAAAAAATATTTACTTTAACTATCATACCCTTTCAGGCTACCTTAAATCACCCTTAAAATTATGTTACAGCCAGCGCAAAAACATTGACCACGTTGTACATATAAATAAAAACATAAACCTGTGAGAATAAAACAGTTTCCCCTCCTCCCTTCCGTTGGCCAAATCTGTCAGGGTAGCTCGCATGGGATGAGGAGGGTCGGTGGCAATTTAGGTGGTTGGGTTCGAAAAGATACTGGAGGTTCAGTTTTTTGGGGGTTTTGGGGTATTAGTAACACTAGGACTTAATACAAAACGTGATGTTAAAAGGTGTTATAAAGATATATAAGAACTTAGACGTATACACTAGTGGAAGAACTGCTTTATCGTGAATACCTAAACTGTTGGATCGACTGATACCACTCGCGAACCCTATAGACTCGAACCCGGTACCCTGGTTACGGCTGCCCTCTAGTACAAGTAACACTGATGACCCGAAATTTTAATCCGTGTGATCCGGCGACGGGCAGTGTAACTGCACAACTGAAAAAAAGATTGTTATGAGTAGTCAGCATTCTCTCTTAACGTTTACTAATTTATTACAACGAGTTTGCTCGGCCAGTTCTTTCAGTCACGTATATTCAACAAAGTTTTGCAATTCGACACTCTAGCTCAGGGTTGTGACAATAGGATAAAAAAAACTGGTTTGATAATCAAGGGAACACGTTAATTGGGTAAGACCTCACCTAACTTTGAACATCTCTTTATATGGAGTGTTCTTCCTGACGGCTACCCAAGGGTTCACCACCTGGATATAACCTCCGATAGTCCCCAGACCGCATTTCTCCCCCTCCGTGTAGGATTCCGTCATGACCTTGTACGCCAGAGACTCCTCCACGTGGAAGGCGAAGAAACCCTGGCGGATCCTATCCACACCTTCGTCGAGAGTGTAGAACCTGGGTTTTACTCCGGGTGGAGCAACTTTCTTCCTGTAGATGGCCCGTCTCACCGGCTCTGTGGCTGTCTGTGGAGCAACGATGGAAGATGACACAGGAGGATTATCATCTTCATCATCATCTGTGTCCAGACCGTGGCCGGGTCAGTTTATTAAAATACTCCATGTTCCTCTATCCTTCCTCCTTTAATTGTTTCCATTCTTCTCCTCCTCTCACTTATACACTTTATGTTATCTGTTCTTACAATCTCTTTCTTGGCCTCCCTTCATACTTCATACTCCATTTCCAACATTTTTTTGGCATCCTTCCTTCTACATCCTCATTACATGACCATACCATCTACCCTTGCTTCCTCTACTATCTCATGTACTCCAATATCCTCATTACATGTCCATACCATCTCAGTCTTGCTTCCTCTACTATCTTATGTACTCCAACATCTCATTACATGTCTATACCATCTCAGTCTTGCTTCCTCTACTATCTCATGTACTCTAACATCCTCATTACATGACCATACCATCTTACCCTTGCTTCCTCTACTATCTCATGTACTCCCTGTACCCCTACTCTTTCCCGGATAACTTATTTCCTAATCTTGTTTCTACAGGAGGATTGTATAAGGACAAAACATGTCTGCCAAGATATGGATTCTACAAAACAAAATATGTGTGTCAGGTTGATTAAAAAAAATTAGCTTTTATTTTGGTTGCCAAACTTCAAGGTTTTTTTTTTTAATTTGTACTTTCCTGATTGTAACCCAATAGAATCTATCAAAACATGTACTCTTCGTTTTACCCTGTAAGAGTACTTCACTTGTTTCCGCTATGGCGCAGCTTATATGGATAGGGCCATAGAGGATACTGTCAGGGTAAGATTGAAAACTCTCTCCATAAAAAGGAGTATACGGAAACAATCTACAAGGATTCACACAAGTGAGGTCTGAGTTTCACTGACCGAAAAGTAATAGCGGTTGTAGACGGTATCATCGGCCCCTAATTCTAATCTGCTGACCAAGAGATCTTCCAGAGAACTGATGGAATCCGTGGTGGACTGGAGAAGGGCCACGATGTAGGCGGAGTAGGAGGTATACAGGAACATGACGGCGATGAACATCAGGATGCTGATGATGCGACCGGGGGTACCGCGGGACTCCGTCGTAGAACCTGGAGGAGGAATAATATTAGTTGCATGTCAACAAAAAGGAGGAGACGAGAGCTCATTTTCTTTTAGAAATTTGCGAAAACAATTTTTCACTGCATTACCCGACAGATTTAAATCATTACCGTTTTTGTTATTTTTGTATGGGAAGATTTTGTACCTGATGGCATTCTAAGAAAGTGTGTTTTACCAGGATTCGGATTTTGATAATCTAAGATAATTAAGACATTGGACAGTATAAAGACACAACATACTATATAAAATAAATCCAATTTTTTTAAAGTCATTTAAAAATGTGAACGAAAACTTGAAATCAATGTATAATATTTAATAATATTTAGCACCGCGTCTTACTACCCTTCGGGTTATACGCTTAAGTAATAATTACACTAACTGATTAGGTATTGGGAGGATTGAATTTAGAGGAAGTGAACCCGCATTTGCGTGGAGGGAGAGTGGAAAACCATTAGGAAAAACCACCCCCAGTTCACCCGACCGAGATTCGAACCTCGATCTCCCCGTCCTCGGCGGTCAAGCTCAACACGACTAGCACGTTAGCCAACTACGCCACCGAGGCGGGTGAAATCAATGTACACGACGATTTATCAAACTCAAACTTTGAATATAAAAATTAAAATAACGGATACCGGTAGCTTTTAACAATCAAACTGTTTGCATTTCCCTAAACATAGACGTCGGTTTTCGAATACCCATTTTACAAGCCACATACACCCAAGGTTACTAAAATATCTAGTGCGAGTAGAGACACGTCAATCCATGACACCTCCTTGTCAACTCCTGGTACCCTGATATATTTCCTAAGTATGTGTTCACCTTGAAGACAAACAGCTCCTAGTGAGAGGAGAACAATGTCGCTCCACGACACCTCCTTGTCAATTCCTGGTACCCTGATATACTTCCTAAGTTTATGTTCACCTTGTTGACAAACAGCTCCTAGTGATAGGAGAACAATGTCGCTCCACGACACCTCCTTGTCAACTCCTAGTGCCCTGATATAATCTTTCAAGTCTTGGTCCTCCGAACCATCCTTGTTGCTTCTTCTCTCCCATCTGAGTGCCGCGTACAGGAGCCCTCCACATATGACGACCAGACACGAACTGCTCAGCCATACCCCCGTGCTGAACGGCAGGATGAACACGTTACTCACGAAAGAAAGCG
Source organism: Timema podura (assembly GCA_033556935.1). NCBI lineage: Eukaryota > Metazoa > Arthropoda > Insecta > Phasmatodea > Timematidae > Timema > Timema podura. The sequence continues at coordinate 8,185,499 of JAVRXN010000014.1, read as the reverse complement.
GTGGCTTCCTGAAGATGAACTTTGCCCTGCAAATTAAAAGATTCATGATCCATTTTATACAGCACGAATTAAATGTGATGTAGGTCTAATATTCTTTTTAGATTCATTTTTCTGAATTTAACAAATAATCTTTATTGCAAAGACCAGAGAAGTTTATTTTAACGCTCACGCCAAGAATTTAATGCACCTATACTGATGTGAATAAAGATTCTTGGCCCCATAAAATTCTTTACTTTATCGTAAGAGTCGCTTCCATCTTCAGGAATCACAAAAATACACACTAGCTGAGCAGTCGGCCCTTCCTTTGTCAGAATCTGTCTAACCTTGTCGGAGTCGTCATGGCAATGTACTCCAGCACCACCAAACGGTCCGCCGTGAAGAACAGGGCAGTCGCCCCGATCTCAGACTCGTTCCTCTGCAGATGTCCCACCATGCCGTTCCAGGAGCCGTTGGTGGCGTAGCCCCACGATCCCTCAGTTGATAAGCCCAAGCTGAAACAAACGCGGGACTTTACTATGGATCCACGCGTCCGCCGACAAAACTAGAGCAGAGCATAAAAGTACCGGTAGTCACCTGACGAGTTTTAAGCCAATCAAGAGATGATGTTGTTGTAAATTTGAAGCAATTTTTTTTTTAGAAGTATTAGCTCATCAAAGCCCGGTTAGCAATGCGGATTAAGAAATATTATTTTTCTAAACGTGTCTTCTCACCAAAATCGGAGTATAGATACTCGGATTTCCCGGTCAGGTGGTAAGAGGCGTTGCAAGAGTGGAGGGGAACAAGTAGTGTACTTGGAAACTTAGTCACCTGGCGTTCATCATGTTGAAGACGTGTGAGGTAAGCACCAAATTTAACTTGGAGATGGGGTCGATATGCTTGTCCATCCCGTCCCACAAGTGGTTGAAGGTGTCATTATTTGTGATCTGCGAAAAGGGAAGGGTAAAAAATTAAGCATCATTGTTTATTTCTTCTTATCCACACCAGAAATCTAAAATGGGTGTTATCTGTGGAGTGAGACGGGTTCTTGAGAAGTCTGATTCTAGCTGTATTACCTACCTAAGTTAGGTGTTATCTGTGGGGTGAGACGGGCTCTTAAGACGTCTGGTTCTAGCTGTATTACCTACCTAAGATAGGTATTATCTGTGGAGTGAGACGGGTTCTTAAGAAGTCTGTTTCTAGCTGTATTACATACTTAAGTTAGATGTTATCTGTGGAGTGAGACGGGCTCTTAAGACGTCTGGTTCTAGCTGTATTACCTTCCTAAGTTAGGGGCTATCAGTGGGGTGAGATGGGCTCTTAAGAGTATGGTTCTAGCTGTATTACCTATCTAAGTTAGGTGTTATCTGTGGGGGGAGACGGGCTCTTAAGACGTCTGGTTCTAGTTGTATTACCTACCTAAGTAGGTGTTATCTGTGAGGTGAGACGGGCTCTTAAGACGTCTGGTTCTAGCTGTATTACCTACCTAAGATAGGTGTTATCTGTGGAGTGAGATGGGCTCTTAAGACGTCTGGTTCTAGTTGTATTACCTACCTAAGTAGGTGTTATCTGTGAGGTGATACGGGTTCTTAAGAAGTCTGTTTCTAGCTGTATTACATACTTAAGTTAAGTGTTATCTGTGGGGTGAGACGGGCTCTTAAGACGTCTGGTTCTAGCTGTATTACCTACCTAAGTTAGGTATTATCTGTGGGGTGAGACGGGCTCTTAAGACGTCTGGTTCTAGCTGTATTACCTACCTAAGTTAGGTGTTATCTGTGGGGTGAGACGGGTTCTTAAGAAGTCTGTTTCTAGCTGTATTACATACTTAAGTTAGGTGTTATCTGTGGAGTGAGACGGGCTCTTAAGACGTCTGGTTCTAGCTGTATTACCTACCTAAGTTAGGTGTTATCTGTGGAGTGAGACGGGCTCTTAAGACGTCTGGTTCTAGCTGTATTACCTACCTAAGTTAGGTGTTATCTGTGGAGTGAGACGAACTCTTAAGACGTCTGGTTCTAGCTGTATTACCTACCTAAGTTAGGTGTTATCTGTGGGGTGAGACGGGCTCTTAAGACGTCTGGTTCAAGCTGTATTACCTACCTAAGTTAGGTGTTATCTGTGGGGTGAGACGGGCTCTTAAGACGTCTGGTTCTAGCTGTATTACCTACCTAAGTTAGGTGTTATCTGTGAGGTGAGACGGGCTCTTAAGACATCTGGTTCAAGCTGTATCATAAAACCTAGTATAAATTAAATGTGGAGATAGCTAAACAAGTTAACACTTCTAATAATTTTCGAGTACCCACCACCATTGTGCTGTTAATATGTTCTCCCTGAAGGTCAATCCGTCTCATAGATAAGACAGGGGATACCATCAGTTGTAACCCTGTCAATTTAGACCAAGATCCGAACAAACTAGAGACCAAGGGTTGTTTTGGACCGCGTTTGAAGACCTCGGTAAGGATGAACATCTTTGCTTGAGTCTCAATCGCAATTACGACTTGACTATCCACATAGATGTCTAAGGTTGATAAAATAGTCTGCAATCTCTTTTCTCCACCTAAAAAAATGTAATTAATCAATTTTAAAATACATACATTATATATTTAGAACAAATGTTCATATTTTGGTGTATCTGTTTTTTTTAAATTCCAAACGGACAGTATTATTTTAGCGGGAAGAAAAGTTTATCAAATACAAACTTTTTTTTTGCGCCCAATATTGATAACATTTTACCACATTGTTAGTGTTATTATATAGATACTGATAATATCTATCGAAAGTGATAACTGCAGATAACATGACTTTACTAAAGAATGGTAAACTTCGGTGACTTTGGGGTAAAGTGCTCGCCCCGGGACCCGATGTTCGTGGGTTCAAACCCAGCCAGAGTTGGGAGATATTTCTTCAGCGATAATAATCTGTAGCACAACTTCCTTCGGAGGGTAAGTAAAGCCGTCGATACCATGTCAATTATGGACATGTAAAAGAGCCCTGGAGGGTATGTGAAAATACCTTTCCCAGTAAAATTGGTAGGGCCTTTCGCGCTCGCTCATAGAAATTCCGTGTGCTGATATAATCAGTCGTGGAAATTGATGTATACACTTCTCTAGTTGACAGACTAGGTTATTATTTTGTGAATCAAAAAGGTACCTTGACAGAAATATAATCAAAATAAAGGTTTTAAAATGGATACGGTTTGATTCGTTGTTTCTATTGTATAAAATGTCATATTTGAGGAGTACAGGGGAAAAAGGGGGAAAATTCACATTTCACACACTTTACAGAACTTACTTTTATATCTAAAACTTCATAGGAACCCTGGGAATTTTTTAAAAATTAATTTAAATATGATGGAGACATCTTTTAATCATAATAAAAAGTTTATCAGAAAGGTCTCATGATTGTCTAACAGATGGCAGCACTAAATCCAGTTAGCTGTAAAATTTTACCTTCCCTATCTTTTCATTGTACTCTTAATATATTTAATGATAAGTTGGTTTTTTTTTTTCAAACTTACACCTTCCAATAACAGGAACGTGTGTGTCCTGGTACGACGTGTTTGGTTCTGGGATATATTCTGAGTTATTATCACTCGTCAATGACTCAAGACTGCCATCAACTGGCTCTTTTAGATAACTTTCCATCTCCGTGGTTTCAACTGATAATCTGTCGTGACTTGTGATTATTTCACGGAAACCCCCAGTACATTTAATATCTTCTAGTAGCAGCCACAGTCGAGGGGCAGAGAAAAGCTCGAGTTTGCTCGCCTGTAACAAACATACACTCTAGACTTTAACTGCTTTAATATTGTGATTTCCGGGAATCGAGCCGGTGACCCTTAGGCTCGTAGCCAGCCGCACACGGTCACTACACCATGGGGCCGGCCCCCTTCACTTGATTGAATAGATAATAGACCCCTTGTCCTCAACATCATCCATCCCAATTGCTCTCAGTCATTTCTCAGAGTGAATCGTTGTATCTTAATTTGGTCTCCCCTGACATAACTTTGCAGATACAGCCCATATCTGTGTTCTTACCTCAAACTAATCTCTCACGACGTACCTGTGTCAGTAGTCGTCCGGTTTCATCGCAAGAGGCGTCCAACAGGTACGACGTGAAGGGGTCTTGCGAGGAGCTTAGAGGGGGCCAAGTCTCAGGGTTTGTGTGGACAGATATCATGAGCCCTGACTTGGACAATCTGCGAACAAAGTCCACTGCTTCATCTGTTAGAACAAGATTCAGGAGCGGTTACTGAGCTTCAGGATGTGTAAGAACAATTACACTCTTTATCCAAAGACGTGGAAGGGAATTATTTCCATTTTTGATCACAAATCTAGGTGGTTCTTTATTTATACACGCAAAGGATGTATTTCAAAGCTACGACCCATTATTAGGTGATTCAGATAATCATTAAGAAAATCTATAAGAACAGTGATGACGTCATAAGGAGCATATAGAAATCAACTTTGTCCCATTCTTATCATATTATATAAATATGAGTTGGTGTTTGATTGTAACTCTTCCTCGTTAAAACTACTGCACGGTTACTAATGAAATGACCATTAGTTGGACGCCCTATTAACATATGAGCTAGTTGAAAATTTACGTCTGAGATTTTTTTTTTCTCTCAAGATAATGGGTGCAATACGCTACATTTAGGTATTTTTCTTAACTTTTACTAATCGAATTTTCATTGGACTAACTTTGAAAGGTTTTGCTATATATAGCTTGGACGTGACGGCCGTCTTGAAAGAAAATGGCGTCTTTGGAACACTAATTTCAGCCCGTACTGGTATCTAACTCCTAAACAATGAGAAATAGAGTCGTACCCAGTAATAATAATATGACTTGCTGCGGTGGCCGCATGGTCTAAGGCGCTACTCTTGCAGTAGACCAGACTGCCGATGACGATATTGAGGTTCTAATCTCGGTCGTGTGTACTGGGGATGGTTTTCACCTCTCCCTCCACGCAAATGCGGGTAAACTTCCCATAAACACTAATCCCTAAAAAAATTATATTAGTTAGTACCTAAGCGTATAAACCAAACGGTTAGTAAAACGCGGTGCTAAAAAAACTAATAGAAATAAAAATCTTAAATATAATGTTTTGATGAAGCCATTTCCATTTATAGAAATTACGAAGAAATGGCTGAACAGTTTTTTGACAAAATACCTCTAATTTTTTTTAAATTTAGTGGTCCAGGATGTAAGGGAAAATAGTAGTTTCTGGCGAAAATCTGATTTTTCGCTGGATAATTTTCAGCTATTCATTCTTTGTTTACATCGACTTGATTCGTGCATGTAAATAAAATCTTTCTCTTTGGTGTTGCAATAAATGTATTGTCTGAAGATAATCAGGTGAAGAAAGGATGTTTATTTTATAAAATACATCCCGTGAGAAGAGCGGGGTAGTTTTATTTTTTATCACCGCGTCTTACTACCTGTTCAGGTTGTACGAATGTATGATGATGGGGTAGGGATTAGGAAGGAAGAACTTTAAAGGGTAATTTGCATGGAAGGAGAGTGGGGAAACATTTAAGGAAAACCACCCTCTCAGTAAGCCCGACCAAGATTCAAACCCCGATCTCCCCGTCATCGGCAGGCCAGTCCAACACGAGAGTGACGCCTTAGACCGTTCGGCCACTGAAGCGGGTAACTCTTAATTATCTAGTATAAAATAGTCTTCAGGTAAATCTGAAACATTTGCACAAACAAATACTAATTAATATTTACAGCCTCTTAGAAAATATACAAACATTTACAGTAAGCATTTCAGTCGCGATTATCCGGCCTTTGATTATCCAGCCTTCCGTATAACCTGGCCTTTGATTATCCAGCCTTCCGTATAACCTGGCCTTTGATTATCCAGCCTTCCGTATAACCTGGCCTTTGATTATCCAGCCTTCCGTATAACCTGGCCTTTGATTATCCAGACTTCCGTATAACCTGGCCTTTGATTATCCAGCCCTCCGTATTATCCGGCGTTTTAAAATAAACAAACCGGTACATATCCAACATTCACTGAATTTATAATGTAATCCATTTGACGCTCTATTTTCACTCGTTCTTGCTTTGGAGCCGAAGTTCCATTTACAAAATAAAGGATTGTATAGTAAAGATTTTATGCATTTATCTATCGTTTGATTTTTTAGACAAATACTGTATTCCTATTTTACATCGCAATCAGAAAATTGACAGATTCAATTAAAACAAAGTTAAATGTTCTGTGAAAATTAAAAGAGTAGGCAAACCTTTACTGAAAATTATTTACACTAGGATTCCATATTACCGACCTTTCCGGTATCCGGCCCGGAATGATGCCACTTTAGTCCGGATAATCGCGACTTTAGTGTACTATTATTGTTATTTTACGTGTAATGATAATATCTATCAAAAGTGACAGCTGCGTATCACATGAATTGACGTATGAAAGTAGAACTAATAATTTTTCTAACTGTAAAGTAATATACTTCCTATGAAAACTGGATTGTATTTAAGATTAAATCAGTAGTTGTTGAACTTACGAGCGTCCCAGCAGATGAAAGCGACGACCGGCGACGCCGGCGCCTGCCTGTGGTTGGATCGCAGCACGTCCTGCACCATAAGCGCAACCTCTTCGTCAAGGGACCACGTCACGCCGATAAAAAGTGATAAAAAACAGAACAAGCGTGGGGAAGCCATTGGCTCGTCTCGTGAGGTTATTTCTCTCCAGAGGATGTTTTTCGATGGACCTCTAAGAAGTTAGAACATAGCTAGTATGATTTTGGTAGGAAGAACAGTAGAAGTTAGTTACTAAAGGTACTAAAACAATTTTAATATTTTCATACGTCAAGTCATTCTATCTGCATCCGTCACGTTTAATAGATATTATCAATACCCATAAAATAACAAAAATAACAAATTAAAATGTTATTAATAATGGTCGCCAATAAATATGTTTGAATTTTCTCCACTGTTCTTCCAACCAAAATTGGGGTATATATATATATATATATATATGTTTTGCTCATCGAGGGAATATAGTTATTTTAACAACAATTTAAGCTATATAAAAAATCTACAGTATTTTGATGTCGATATTATTCTACACTAATTATAGAAACATTCAAAAATATTTAAAAATGTGACCAAAGTAACTAGAGGCACGACCCCATATCTCAGTCTGTAACGTGTCTGCCTACAGATATAAAGGTCCCAGATTTGATTCCTGGCATAGCTGAAAATTAATCATTGATGACCCTTTTAAATTGATAAATTCACGACTAGGGACTGGATTTTGTGCCTGTCCTAGTCTTAAGTTAAATTATAAAGGCATATAAAGTTAAGACAGATCTAGCAATCCGGTAGTGGGGAAATAAATATGTCTTGAATAAAAAACTGACCACAGGCTGGAAACAGTAAGGAATGTACCTATGTAACCAGAGATAAGATGAGTTTAGGAATGATTTACAACGAGATCATTCCTAAATGAGAGTTCATAGTCTGAAGATTCATGAAAATTATACGTTTCACAAACTTTTTTAATAAAGTATATATATTTCTATCTTTGGAAACATTTTGAATAGTGTGTATATATGATTATCTTACCTACGATACTCTATTAGAAATAAAGATATAATTTGCCGACTTATCCCTCTGGGAAAAGGGCGGAATAGAAAAAAGAGGGGAGAAGGGGGTAGACCAGCACGCAAGCACTCTTAAATTGTTCTAGAAAACTAACCAATAAATTTTAAATATACCGTAACGATCACAATTGGCAATTCTTCTAAATTCTTTAAATCATATAATTCGGTTATAATAACCTTCTGATAATTAACGGTTTTTTGTTTTTTTATAGTTATTTTTAAAGAGTTTATAGCGGTTTCAAAACTGGTATTATATTCCACGCGCAAAAACGATCGTCCGCCATTTTGTGTTCGTCTGACGTCACTCTTGAATAGTGTGAGCAATTGAGAAGAACGCCTTATGTATAATTGGCTCTTTTGTTAACTTATTTTGCTCTGTTATTTATATTTAGTTTTCATTTCGTTGTATCTTATTATATTATAATAATTGTAAATATATTTTATCATTTGTTATCTTATATAAATCATTTATTAGCCGGTCTTTCCGTGTAATTATGTACTTTTAACTTTATTTATTCACAATGGCTGCAACTAAAACATCTTTGTACAATTGTGTTCAAACACAACCATTTCTACTCCAGATAAATTATTTATTTGTGTACCTAAAGACATTGGAAGGAAAAAAAACCTGGGTAACAGCAGCAAGAAGAAATATAAAATACATGAATCCATTCCAAGCCTCACAAATGTTTTGTTGTGAAGATCATTTCATTGTAAATTATTCAAAAGGAATATATATCGTCCTTTTGAATATATATTAAATATTAAACAAAATAGGATCGGCAATGTTAGTTTTATTTATAAGTTAGCGGTAACATAGTGATTGCCCATCATTAAGCAAGAAACTAAACTATCTTCAGGAGGCAATTTTTTTTTTTTAGAACACACACTCTTTATTTTTTGACAGACCAAAGTTTACAAAGTTTACTGCACAAAGTTTTATATTTGTAGACCTACGTTTTCACACTATTTAAATATATTGGCTTGGGATAAAGGAAGAAAATGTTGCCAGAAAATTCCCCCGAATTTCTTTCGGGACATGTTTCAGCTCGGGTTTTATGTAGTGAGTGACTTTTAGACAGTGTTGCCAGGTCTATAGTCTTTAGCGATAGTACATGGACCTGAAATGGATTGTATGTTGACCGGTAGGATACTACTTTCTGACATTATATTGATAAGCCCTGCGATTTTCATTAAAAAAAAGTAATTAATGTAAAATTTGTTATTAGATAGTGGGGCCACAGGATATTACTTTTAGAAAATATCATAAAATTTGATTGTACAGGTGATGAAATTATATCAAAAGTAGTATCCAGATCGTACAGTTGGCAACACTGTTTGAGATGTCCTCTAACTTTTTTTAAAGTTTATTGAAGCTTTAGTCCAATTCTCGCGTGTCATTTTCAATTAATCATTGAAAATAAATACAAAATTAACGTCAGAACACTCATTTCATTAGAACGAATCATTATTTAAAGTTTTCATTAAAGTGAAAGAGAGTTATAATTTTGTTCATTTTTAATGATCATTGTTGAAAAGTGAAAACAAAATGAACAGTGAGGACATTACAAGAATTAATGAATCCATTATTCTTTGAATGTAAAGATTTATTTTAATTAAATGCTACACTGTGAACACTTGCAACCTTTTATTGGATTTAATCCTCAATTCTTTTCAGGTTTAGACTCGTGTTGACAAACGTGACAGCCTTTAACGAAATTTGTAGAGCTTATTTACAGACATCATAATCATCATGATCAATGACACATGTGAATGAATTCCTTTAATTTTCATTGTCATAAAAAATGAATCAGTGAAATTGATTAATTGAAAATGAAACGTGAGAACTGGCCTTTTCCAACCATAAAAGTTTTGTCCATGGGGAGCACAGTTGTTGGAAACAGATGATTTAATAATTACGGTGTATTTTTACTAGCATATTATTTTGTGTGCTGTATAAACCAATAAGGGACTTGTTTTCAGAATTTCACACATAATTAGTTTTGTCGAGCTTTGGACACTTCTTTCTACCGCTTCACACGTGCAACAACTGTGAATAGTTGAATAGGTTTTTTTATTATCACCATCTCTTACCATATGTTCAGTTTGTAGGCATAAAATGTCCAAACCACGCTAATATGTTAGGAATGAGGAAAGTTTAATGAAGAAGAATTGTACCCACATTTGCGTGGAGGAAGAGTGGGAAAATCATTTTGGAAAAATCACCCTGATCGGAATTCGAATGCGAACCGAGACCAGCTTTTAGCGTGAAGATACAAACACTTCAGGTGAAGATACAGATAATTCAAGTGAAGATACAGACACTTCAAGTGAAGAGACAGACACTTCAAGTGAAGATACAAACACTTCAAGTGAAGAGTGAAGATACCAATATTTCAAGTGAAGATACAGACAATTCAAGTGAAGATGCAGGCAATTCAAGTGAATATACAGATACTTCAAGTGAAGATGCTGGCAATTCAAGTGAATATACAGACACTTCAAGTGAAGATACAGACACTTCAAGTGAAGATACAGACACTTCAAGTAAAGATACAGACACCGAAGTTGACTTGTCTTCTATATCGCACTGTCGGGGTCACGGTCCTCACCTTAGTGATTTTGACGCCTACTCGACTGAAGATAATTCTTGGGGCCCTTCTGAAGATGAAACTGTTGACGAAGATAGGTTAAAAAAAATGAAAGCTTACATCACCCCCGTTTTATGACCAAAAAAAACCTGTGCGATATTTAGGTGTACCAGAAGATTCCATGTATGTAATTGATGTGTTATCAAACAAGATAGTTTATAGAGGCAATTGGGTTACACGAGAAGATATTGTTTTGTTGGTTTTAAGAAAGATACGTCTTAATGAACCCTTTTGCATCAGTGGAGATAACTTTGGCATTTCGGCATCACATGCTGCAAAGATATAATATATTGTTTGTTAGAACTACGTCTTACTAACCCGTTTGGATTATACGCTTATGTACTAATTGGGCTAATGTTTTTAGGGATTAGGAAGGCTATATTTAGATTAAGTGTTCCTGCATTTACAAGGTGAGTGAGTGAAAATTTTTCTTTTTTTAAAAAACCCACCTTCAATACACCCGACCGAGATTCGAACCTCAATATCCTCATCATATAGGCTGTCTAGTCGACTGAGAGAGTAACATCTTAGACCATGCGGGTACCGGAGTGGTGAAATAGATGTGGTTTCCTTACCTTTCTTGACTTCATTATCTATTTTTATTTTCTCTCAACCCCTCGGAAAAAGAAAGTATTGTGGTCGTCAAAAAAATAAATATCGGATGCGAGATTTTGATAATAAATGTCATCTCGCTGACCTCCTGAAACTGAAAATGTGGTTTTCTGTCTGTATATCTGCCTAGAGCCTGAACAATTTTACTGATCAGTATAAAACTTTGTATCTGTGCTTTTAATAATAATTAATGGAAGCTCCCATTTTCCTATGAAAATTACTTTAACGGTATTTTTACATCAGCATAAATTTCCAATTTTGATAATATCTCCACAACTATTTCAGATATGAAATAAATTATCATTGCGAAGTTGTAGCAATATTTAAAATTAAACTATTTTATTTGGAATATATTTTTATTAAACCACTGGTCTATAAGCTATAAGCAAATATGTATATTTTTGTATGGAGCTCTTTGACAATATTTAAATTGATTGTTATGCTATTTGGTGGACAGAGATATTCCTCTTTTCTCAATATTTTTGTAAAAATATATATTATTTCATTTATGTTTCTCGGGGGAATGTTTCTGTAAAAATGTTAATTATTTTGCTTCACAAATATAACGAGTTTCTAGTAAAAGTATATTTTAAGACAAAAGAAAAATTCCACGCGTTGAATAATACAGGACCATAGTATAGTGCGTCAAGGTAAGATTTCTACCAAGAGAGGTAAACTAATAATTTGAAAATAACTTAAAATATTTGGTGTCTTTACAAAATGTTGATTTTTTAAAAAAAATAATAATTATCTGGTTGGATGGGTAGACAAAATTTAATCGGTGAGTAAAACCAAAAAGCATGCTTTCCTAATAAATCCACTTTAAGATTCAGTAATTTATTATTTTTATTTTTTAACACAATGTCTTACCAACCAACCAATCAAGCCAGACATAAACTTCAGTAAAATTAAAGTGAGAGATTTTTATATGAGAAAAAAGCAATGATATACAGATTTTATTTGTTTACAGAATACTAATAAAACTTAACAAACTGGGACACTAACTGATCAACTGAAATAACACTATAAAGAATCTGCTTGATGTCTGTTATGTGATTGAGGTGGATACACATTAATATACCACTAACTAAACACCCACACATGAACATGTTTTTATTTGGAGTGACAGATCTTTGTGAAACCTCAATGACAAGTCTTTTACGATCTTTCTTTGAACAAGATTTTCCATGATGCGGCTTGTTATTAGGTACACATTGATCATCGAAATAATGTGAGAGGACATCACATATCAACTTCATGTGTCATGTCTCCCCCACTAGGTTTACATATAACCCTATATTCAATGTCATATGAAGGATTTAATCAAATTACTCAATTCATAGAGAATATATTACAAACTAATCCATCATTTAGTTAAAACCTCGTCGCTTTTCATTATTTGTATTATTTAATTAGGGAAATTTGTTCATAAACATTATATACAAATATATTATTTCAATTGAATAATGAAACTTGTACATAGGAATCAAGCCAGGGACTTTTGGCTTAGTGCGACAATACTCTTGCCACTGAGCTATCAAGGAGTCCTCCCATACTCAAGGTTATTCTTCATTCATATTTTAAGGCAGAGTCTGTTATGGACGTGTGGAAATTGTCAGTTATATATGAGTTATCAATTAAGATCACTATCAAATAACTCAGCCAACCTCGACCTGGGAGGACTTAGTGCTGCCAATATTACAATGACAGTAATTGTACAAATGTTCATACAATGTTGGATTAAATAACCAAACTACTATAGCTAAGTACAGTATTTGCACATCTAAATATCATATTCTTTAATAGCTTGGCTATTTAATTCCTAATTTACAAATGCACTAAAAAAATATGACAATTCCTAAATAAAAAAACGTCTATAACAAATTTATTTCTTCTAGTAATGTAATGAATATATTATTAAATGGTTAAATATTTTAACCAAATTGGGGAAAACTATAAATGGATATTCTATAGCAAAGCACATAGGACACAGCTTGTGAAATACATTTTTAAAATAAGTAATTAAATTAAAATTGAAAATGTTAACTTAAAGATCATACAGTTTGCATCAATATTTACTTAAATATATAATTTAGGTCTTCTTATTTTGGAATGGCGTTCGCTGCAAAATAACTAATCGAGATTTTTTCCTAAAATTGCTAATAGATATAAATAACGACATTCGAACATCTATTTCATGCTTTTCCTACTTAAAACACCTTTAACAAACTCTTTTTATTGATCTGATGTATTCAGAAGGTGTTTAAAATACTTGAAACTTTTTATTTCATTATAATAATTATTGACCAATGAACAAGTCCTAAGAAAATGGGTGAGAAGATCCAGGATGGATCTGGACAGCAAGGTACGACAACTATGAACATGTCCTATGAAGCAATGGTGAGAAATATGAGGGAAGAGGGGATCAATATTGATAAGTTAAGAAGAAGGAAATTTGGGAGCTGAAGGAGGCCGAGGACAGGGTGCATTGGTGGTCTGCACTGAAAAGTAATGGACCTGTCGTAAGAAAGAACACCTAGTGTTAAATACTAATATTTGAATTATTACAACATGTTAGGTACTGTTCGTTGTTCGCTAACCCTTGAAGGTAACAAGCATATATCTTTGAAGGTTCCACTATTCCTCGGCTTATAATTAGGACCATAGTTTAATATGTCAAGGTAGACCTAGTTCTTAACGTGAATATCTGGCCACGCTTATATTGTACTAACCTCAAGGCAAGCATCTTTCGAATCCAAGTGTAATTCACCTTCCTAAAAATATATTTATTGGTTCAACTTTATATTTTAATTCAAAGTGCCAGTTGATAAATATTGAAACTTTATTTTTGAAGCGGACCAATTAATCAAAGTTTAAACATATTATTTTTCAACAAGGTAGTATTAGGTTATCCCATATATTAAATCATACTTTTACGACGCACTCATTTTTCCTCCCTTAATTTCTAACCGTGTAAATCTATCCATGTTCCCCCCCCCCCCTACAAGCCCTCACACACTGACACATATCAATACACCATTGTTATCTGGGTAATGGCAGATAAAAATTGTTTACATTATTGATTATTTATTATAGTGAGGTTTTAAAAGTAGTAAGAATCTAAACAAAGATTTAAAAAGTTGAAATAAATACTGTTACACTATCACAACACACAAATTCAAATATTATTTAATTTAATAATATAAAGTCTGCATTAGTAGACTGTCGAACATGTTACTACAAATTAAATATTAGCATGTACACAATAATAAATATAGTCGAGTAATATCTTTCACCTTGATTTATGCTTATCGAACTGGTCGATGATGCCATTAGACGATTTCCAGTGAATTAAGGTGATATTTTTCATGTTGGTAATGCAGATACAACAAATCACAACAATCACACACACGATGAAGTCATTCGAAATTTCCCCCATAAAATCTGCCGCCGTAGCGCGAGCCTACTAGACCTATGCGTAAATCCGCCCCTGCATATAGTTAAAGTATTGATACTTGTCCACTGCCAAGGGACTAAATAATGTTGTCTCCGCTCCTGGTCTACTAGTAATTGTTGTTATATGTCCAGGATCAGTGGTTGTCATCTTAATCCTCTGTATTTGTTGTTTTCCTCACATCCTGATGCTCTGGGGACAGGAAGAAAGGGAAGGATTTAATCCTGGGCCACCAGTTTCGATAACTTCCCCTGTAATCAGACATCAAACAATCTATCTATCGCTATTCTATGTGATTTAAAATACAAACATGTTGCAAATAATAAATTATTTCGGCCCGTTGTCTGAGTATGGTTTTTACAAAACAGTTTTCGTGTCTTGGAGTGTCGACAGGGTAAGCAGAGCTTGTTAAAACTTTACCTGTGATATGTTCTATCCAATCTGTCTCCATTTGACCAATAATACATAGACTCTGCTCTACACACCACACACGGGAATGTATGTTCATCGAAACTAATTTATGTTCTATACTGAGTGCTGAGAACAATTACACAGCTACCGATTGAACTATCTTTGCCTAACCTCTGTTAAAATTTCATGCCACGCCACTTGTAAAATAGACCCAATATCAATTTCTGGCCTCTCTTAAATTTACGACTGCGCATGCCTATGATTAACTTCAGGGTATTCATATGTTGACGACTAGTGTGGACAAGGATCAGGAAGGTAATATTTAGAAGAGACATTCATACATTTGCGTTGAGTAAGTGTGGAACCATTTAGGAAAATACACCAAGCCTGGATTTGAAACCTTAACTTGTACTCACTAGATATCCAGAATTAATTTCATGCTCCATGTGCCACAGAAGTGAGTCATTTTCCCACGGTTCTATGGTTAAACTACCAATAAGTATCAGGAGATATGAATGAGGGAAGAGGTAACTGACCTTTTATTCGCCAGCACTTCAAGAAGAAAAATCACCGCAGCGAACAGGACACCATACACCCACATCAGGAGAGCTGGGTAGAAGTCTACGATACCGACACTCGTAAAGGATGAGCCCTGCCGCTGCATTCGGGTTTCATCAGATAGAATCGCGGTTCCTCCCGTTTCTGGATGCCACGCTCTCGTAACTTGCGGTAGCTACCATGGGCATAGAGATAGTCGACTTTAAAAAACTGCGCAACATATACATTAAGTGAATTAAACTAGTGACATGGGTTACCCTCCCTTACAACAACTCACCACATTTTAAACATCTCCTTATAGGGCGTGTCCTTCCTGACTGCGACCCAAGGATCCTCCACCTGCAGATAGCCGGGTATACTCCCTAATCCGCATTTCTCATCCTCGGTGTAAGTCTCCGACATACCTTGAAAGCGAGGCTCTCCTCCACGTGGAAGGCGAAGAAGTCTTGACGTAGCTTCTCCATGCCTTCCTTTAAACTGTAGAACCTGGGTTTGACCCCGGGCGAAGCGATCTTCTTCTCGTATATCGCCTTCCTCACCGGCTCTATGGCATTCTGAGGGAATTATTACATAAATATGGGGGATGTTTTATATCCACGATAGCCGCACCGGTGGGATTAAGAAGGTACTATTAGGTGGAAGTGTACACACATTTTTGTGAAGGAGTTCTATAAACTATCTAGGAATTAACAACCTCATTATACCCCACAAGGATCCAAATCTTACCTTTCCGTCATCAGCAAACCAAAATAAATGCGATAAAGGCATAATAAAGTCCGTGCGGTGATATTATATATTTATTTTTAAATATTTTACTTAAACTAACCTGAAAGTAGTACCTATAGACGTAGTTGTCATCAACCCCTAGTTCGAGTCTGCTGTACAATAGATCTTCAGAGAACTGATGGAGTCTGTGGTGGACTGTAGGAGGGCCACGATATTGGCGGAGTAGGAGGTATACAGGAACATGACGGCGATGAACATCAGGAGGCTGATGATGCGACCGGGGGTGCCGCGGGACTCTGTCGTAGATCCTGAGACAGCAACGATTAAAAGGACTGTTTGAAAAATAATCAGAGGCGTGTCCAAGGGTCGCTAGGGGAATACCTACTCCACTACGGAGTTTTACTTACTACCACCTTTGATTAAAATTAAAATTCACCTTTTTAATATATTAAATTTAAAAAATAAAGATATGCTATTATTTGGTTCTAAATTATCATATTATTTATAAACTACTGTAATCTATTCCCACCTGTGTGGTCTAGTGGTCAGACTTCAAGCCTACATATTCAGAGGTCTCGGGTTCTATCCCCAGAGCTTCCAGATTTTTTGTGGAGCAGTGCATTTGGAACGGGGTAAACTCAACCTCGGGAGGACAAATGAGGAGATAATTGAATGGAAAAGTAGCAGCTACGGTCTATAAAATGAAATTAACGGCTGGAAGGTTCGTTGTGCTGACCACTGACACCCTATATCCCACTCCATGACACTTCCTTGAGAACTTTTATACATTGATATACCCTGTAAGTTTGTGTTCTACTTTGCTGACAAACAGCCCCCCTGCGATAGCCCACCCACTCCATTACACTCCTTGTCAAACTCCTGGTACCCTGATATAATTCCTAAGTATGTGTTCACCTTGCTGACAAACTAGCTCTAGTGAGTAGGAAACAATGTCGCTCCACGACCCCTCTTTGTCAATTCTGATACCCTGATATATTTCCTAAGTATACCTTTCTGACGAACAGATCCTAGTGATAGGAGAACATTTTCGCTCCACGACACCTCCTTGTCGATTACTGGTACCCTGATAGACTCCCTAAGTATATGTTCACCTTGTGACAAACAGCTCCTAGCGACAAAAGAACCACGTCGCTCCACGATACCTCCTCGTCAACTCCTAGTGCCCTGATATAATCTTTCAAGTCTTGGTCTCCGAACCATCCTTGTTGCTCTTCTCTCCCATCTGAGTGCCGCGTACAGGAGCCCTCCACATATGACACCAGACACGAACTGCTCAGCCATACCCCCGTGCTGAGCGGCAGGATGAACACGTTATTCACGAAAGAAAGCGGTGGCTTCCTGAAGATGAACTTTGCCCTAGAAAACAAAATTAAAAAAAAAGTTTTCAATCTTCCCAAACGACCTGTGAAAGGAACAGTCTATCTGGCAAAAAATTTAACTAATCCGTGTGTTTTATCAAAACCCTCTTAAATAAATACAACTTTTCATTGCTGTTAATTTTGATACAAATAAAATTTAATTTACCTTTTTAAACAAAAAAGAAATTGACAGTTTCAAATCTATGGGTTTTATTTCTTCCAAATAACTTATTTGATTTAAAATTTAAATTCATTTGTATTGTTGTAATGTGTTTACAAAAAAAAAAATAAACATGACGGATATTCCATCTTTTGACAAATTTCTTAAATGTTTAATAATATATTTAGACCTTTAGATAAAACCAATTTCCTTTTTACCTCTTTAGTGTTTTTAATTGTTATATCTCTTAGTTGGTAAATGTACTTTGTATTGGTATCACTGATACTGTTTAGGTTTATTGATTTATTTGATATGTTTAAGTTGCTTTTATGAATTCGTTGTAACAATGCCAATTTTGTTAGTAATTGTTTTCTTATGCTGTGTCTCAATACAGTAGATGATTATCATATAACTGAAATATGGTAGCAAAGAGTTATTATGCGGAGTAACTAGGAAATAATTTTCTGACATTTGGTCGGTCTTTTTTTTCGTTGTGATTGTTAATGTTGGATGCGTGAATAGTGGCATAATTCGCGTCCCATGCTTTTGGAAGAACACAACTGAAATAATTGACTAGTGGTATCACGGAATCGAGAACTGCGAGGTTCCGAAAACTGGAGCATTTGGAGATTCACTACTAGAAACCTTCTATGTGGTATTGAAGGCGCACGTGAAGTGTGTGTTGGTAATGTGATCGAAGCCAACAGCATTAAACAAGGCACAATCTGTAGCTGAGTAAAACTATGTATGATATAGACATGAAGGTATGGTTACAAAGGGGTATGGGATAAGAGTCAAGCTATCGTAAACACGTTGTATAACAAAGTTTATGCATATATTTTGGTAATATATGAATCTGCAAGAGATATGTGGATAAGTTAACGTGGTTTTTGAACAACAAACAGAGAAAGCAACTAATTCTGTGTAAACTGAATTTTTCAGTTTCATTATGAATCCAAATGAAAATATGGTGACCCACACTGCCATGTTCGAAGGATTAGTGCTACGTTTGCAGCAGTTAAACGTAAAGCCAGATGAGTTGTCCAGATGACCACGAAAGTCTTATACAGGCGTGGTAGCCGAGGTCTGAGGAACAACAAAGATTTGCCAATTTAGTGCAAGTCCTGACATCTGACGAGAAGCGTTGCCAACAGCAAACGGATAAAAAGTTGAAGAGTTGGTAGCGCTGATGGCAACCAAAAGCAAAATTCAAGGTAAGAGTGAGCCTAGCAAAAATTGCATTTGTCACAATCAACAGATTAAAAAATTTGGTGGAGCTACAACTGAAAAGAACAAGGTTAATAAGTTAAACTTCAAATGTTATGGCTGTTGATGAAAAGTTCATATTCAACGTAATTGTCCTAAACAGAAGACGGGGCATGATGCTGTATGTCAACTAGTGCTAGCAGTAATCCAGCTTTTATAAGTGAGGTTATGAATACTGAACTTGATAGTGACGTGTGGTTTATTGACTCTGGTGCGGCCGATCATATGATGCACTACCGTAAAATATTTTCATCTTTTGAACGCGTCACCCCACCGGTCAAAAATAAAATCGGTGATCAATCCACAATGGATGCAATTTGTAAGGGAACAATCAGGTTTGAGGCAATTGTAGATGGAATGTGGCTATCATGCTACATGAAAAATGCTCTGTACGTGTCAAATGTACGAAAAATTGGTTTTCTGAAATAGCTGCACTTGACAAGACGATGAGATGCAGTTCGACCAGGACCAGGTGTGAATTCATAAAATATATGGAATTGTCAAGGCATGTGCCTTTTGAGTTGGTTAAATTTTCAAAATGGAAATTCGTGTAAGGAAACCGGAAACGTTACCAATTTACTTTCTTAAAAAAAACGGAGACTGTGAAAAATACAATAGAAACATTAACATTTTTTTTTAGAATCACTGTGGGCGTCCAGTAAAAACATTCCAGTGTGATGGCGGAATGGAGTTTGATAATAGTGATGTGCAAAAACTCACGAAATTGAAAGCTGTGAATTTCACTATAACAAATCTACACACGCCGCAGCAGAATGGCTATGCTTAACTTACAAACAGAATTGTGATCAAGCTGTCTTGAACAATGCTTTTGGCGAAAATTTGCCAAAATTACTTTGGGTTGAGTTGGTGAATACTGTTGTCTATGTTCTTAATAGAATGGGACCGAGTAGTATTGATAGGAAGACACCTTATGAATTATTTACGGGAAAGACTGCACATCTTGATAAACTTCATGTCTTTGGCATAGACTGTCCTGTGCTTGTGCCAGCATAAAAGTGGAAGAAGTGGGACACTAAGGGGAAGCAAGGCTCTGACGACGTGGATGGTTACCAATAATGCATCTCGATAAAGTCTGAAATACGTTTAAGCCGAAGCAGAAACTTCATAGCTATGCCGAAGGTTAGTGAGACGTTTAATTATTTCCAGTGGACATACGCAACAACTCAGAAGCTCAAGGAATTGAGCCTGTTACAAGTTTGACGGATACCATAGCTGATTTTACAAAGCTGTCATTGTGAGACCGAGAGAAACAATTAAATGATATTAGCACCTTATTGAAGGGATGCTAGTCGAAGTAGACTAGCCAAGGAATTATGTTAAGGCATCAAATTCTGCACACCACTTACATCGGAAGATAGTGATGGAAGAATAAATGCAATCCCTGGAGATATATTCGACATGGACTTAAGTTGAACCACAGGCAACTCTTAAGACCATTTCTTATAACTAGGCGTATAGTGTGAAGTGGAAGGCCAATGGTGAGATGGATCGGGAATGGATCGAATACACAGAAACGTTCAGTCCTATGCCCGTTAATTCCGTCCAGTTAAGGCTCTTTGCAATCTACCCGGACCAAAATGAGGCTCAGGTAATGAGTATTGAATTCATTTATAGAAGGAATCAAGGCCGTGTCGTGTCGTGGAGTGCTGCCAGAGTAAATAGATCTTGTTAAACCTGTGATATATTCTCCTCCACTCTGTACCCACACACCTCACATGGGAATGTATCAGTGTCGTGTTGTTGAGTGTTACCAGGGTAGGCAGAGCTTGTTAAAACTGTACCTGTGCTATATTCTCCCCTACTCTGTCCGCATTTGACAAATCACATATAGGCTTTGCTCTACACACCTCACATTAGAATATGATCAATGAGTGCACTGCTTAATGATGAGAACAATTCACATGTACAGTTTAAACTCGCTCTGTTAGAATGAATATAAACACACAGGCTGCAAATAAGTGTAATTACGACACTGTTCGTATGACTTATTGACTTGTTATGCCTCGGTGGTGCCAACAATTCCTGACAACGAGTCCTAGATCAGTTTCTTGTTTGGTACCGATTAAGAGCCCCAACCCCCTATCAAGAAAGTAGGGGTAATCAGGCCAGATACTCAGGGAGGCTAGAATTAACTTCCTCCTCCCCTACCAGACACTCACTGTCAGGCCAACACTGGGGACTGTGCCTCCCACACTATCCAGGGTGGTAGCGGAGCTACTTCCCTTACGCTCACAGAAGTGACCTTACGGTCTTCCCGCTTTCCCTTGGCGAGGGAAAGAATTACACCCACTGCACGTGGAGAGAATCTGTAACGGACGTGTAGGATTTAATCATATACATATGTGTGACCAGTAGTATAGCGAGCTATCAGCTACCACAACCATCTGCGATTCAGAAGGACTGTCACGTACAGAATACAAGATTGTCATTTAAAAGTGAAATTAAGTTGCCTAAAACCTCTTTTCAAGGTCAAATTATTGCCTCAAATTTTACCATTTCCCGGGACAGAGCCCCATGGCCACTCAATTCATACCACGACCCCTACACATACTCCACAATGTTCTCAGCGTTGCCCTTGTTCTATATCTGGTCACCTGGGGATTTTTTTAATCATTTTAGAACGTCGAGAAATTTGAAATTTACTGTCTCACCCAATATATTTCATGCGACGGCCCTGCTAGTACCTATGGGCAATAGCCCTAGCGATAAGTAAGATGTGGTGAAAAATAAAAGCCACCCCTGTATACTAGCACACGTTGCCATTGACCTAACCTTGTTGGGGTCGTCATGGCAATGTACTCAAGCACCCTCAATCGGTCCACCGTTGTGAACAGGCCTGTGAACCCGATCTCGGACTCGTTCCTCTGCAGATATCCCACCATGCCGTTCCAGAGCCGTTGGTAGCGTAGCCCCACAAGCCCGCCACCATCAGTCCATACTGGAACAACGAGCCATTTCGATGCTATGTTGAGTCCGAACACTTTTCTCTCTCTGTAGGAAACATCAGATAATGAATGTTTGTATTCGTAGCACATGTCTGAGGGCCTTTATGATCTGGTGGTCAGAATTCCTGGCCATAGATACAGAGGGCCCGGGTTTGATACCTGGGTGCATCCAGATTTTCTGTAAAGAATTGGTCTGGAAACAGGGTAAACTCAACCTCGTAAGGACGAAAGGAGGAGCTACTTGAATGATGAAGTAGCTGCTCGAGTCTATAAAACTGAGATGAATGACCAGATGGTTCGTTGTTCTGACAACATGACCCCCTATACCCGCATAATTGGGGTATCTTCACCAACAGACGGTGGTCAGTATGGTTTCAATTGCAGGTTGATGCCATGGAGCTACACACACAAGCTTACGTTACCTGGCATTCATCATGTTCATGCAGTCATAAATCAAAACGATGTTGAGTTTTGTGTTCGGATCTATGTGAATGTCGTAGCCATCCCAAAGGTGGTTTAAAGTGTCGTTGTTCAAGATCTAGAAGGGGAAAACAATGTCACGAAATCCTCCAATTAGTTTATCTCTAAATTTAATAGCAGGATTACATTTTTAAAAGGACAACATGTTTGTAATAGCTTTGTTTATTTTTTGAGTCTATGTTTAACAAACCAATAAAGTATTTATCCACTTTACTGACAAAAGCCTAGCGGTCTACCTCGGTGGTCTTGGGGTAGTGTGCTCGCCTCAGGACGACCAATATTGTGGGTTACAAACCTACTTGCGTAGTGGCGTGTAAAAGAACCCTGGCAGGCCTGTGAAAGTACTTTCCCTGCAAAATTGAAAGGTCATTTGGGCTCTCGCTCATAGAAAGTCTCGTGTGCTTGTATAGTCAGTCGGTTCAGAATGTGCGCGTTAAATACCTCAAATAAACGTAAATAAATAAACGCTTCTAGCTAGAGCACACGTCGCTCCACGACACCTCCTTGTCATCTTCTAGTACCCTGATATACTTGCTAAACCCTCTAAGACAAACGTCTGGCGTAAGAAGTCAGGTCGCTCCACGACACCTCCTGGTCATCTCCTAGTACCCTGTATACTTCCTAAACCCTTTAAGACAAACGTCTGGCGAAAGAAGTCAGGTCACTCCACGACACCTCCTTGTCTACTCCTAGTGCCCTGATACATTCCATAAGGATTTCTTGAAGCCCTACTAAGCATTCTCGCCAATAAAACGGCTTATAAAAAGAAAAGCGAGAAAATGAAAGAATATAGAAAAGGGGTTTGCCCAATAGTAGTAAAATATATATTTTTTCTCCTACAAAGAAGCAAAAATAGTAAGTAGCTTCATAAGTCTTTAGGTAAGCTTTAATTTAGTTACCTTAAGATTTTTTAATAATTACGTTTATTACTTATCACCTATGTTAAATTTAAGGGTAGTGATGAGACTGGTAGCTTAAAGGAAATACATTCCCATTAGTATTGAAAGCCGGTGAGAAAACCACAGTGATACATCATTTTTTGAAAATCAATCCGGTCTATTGCTAGCTATAATGACGCCATAGACATTGATTGATGCGAGTCCAAAGATTTTATTTTTGTTATGCAACTCATTCTTATTAAGTCAACAACCCGATGGTTTGTTTGATCTGATTTCCATCCACCCAGAGCCGGGAATGCACTCAGCCCGTCAACTGGTTAGTGTTGCCTGCACCATCTGGTAGAGATATTCCAGGAAGTGTGATGATCCCCACTAAAGGATCTTCCAATTTTTACGGAAAGGTATTTTTCATATATATCTTGCAAGGTTCCTTTACACACACAATTAACTGGACCGAGGCTTGCTTCCCCTCCGAAGGAAATTGTGCTACGGATTTGTATCATTAAAGAAAAGTTCGTCGACACTAGCTGAGTTTGAAACCATAAACATCGGGTCCTGAGGTGAGACTTTCCCCCAAACTAACGAGGTCGACTGTAACTTATTATTATTATTTTATTATTTATTATTATTATGTCATTTATTCAACCCAAATCTGATCATCATTCCTACTTACAACCATCGAGGCGTTAATTTGGGTCCTATGCAGGTTGATCCTTCTCGTAGACACCGCCAACGGAACCGTAATCTGTACCCCTTTTCCTTCCGTCCAATGGCCCAGTAAACTGAACACTAATGGTTGTCCTAGGCCTCTTTTGAACACCTCGACAAGGGCAAAGCTTCTGTCGGACGTTCTTATCGAAATCATTATTTGACTGTCTATAAACACGTCCAGGAGACTCAACGTATCCTTCAAACAGTTTACATCACCTGCGAAATATGTAATCAGAAAATATGTTTGCGTTTAAAAGTTGATTTTACAGTCCAATTTCCAATAGGACAACGTTAATCAGACGACTAGAAAATATACTAGATCTACGTTCACGTGTTAATACGTCAAGTTATGTGATCACTCTTGAAATATATACTCAACAGCTGAGAAATAACACTAATATCATAGTACAAATATTAATGTTGACCGTAAAATTAGGTTTGCATTTTATTTAAAGATTTTCTCTATAAAAACTACGAACTTATTTACTGGCAGAAAAGAGAGTAATTATACTTTATGATGCTAGGCTAAAAAATTAAACTTTCCTCTCTATCTTTAGGAATAATATTATTCAAACGTGACCTAGGATAATAAATCTAGGTTTGGATTGGTTTTATTTTTTCCCATTGCGTCTCACAGACTGTACAGACTATACGCATTAAAAACGCTACTAGGTTGGGAAGAAGAATAGTGAGTTCCTAGTGAATATATTCACATTTTCTCGCAGGAAGAATGGGATACCATTTCTGCAAAGAAAAATAACTCCCTCAGCACATTCTGCTGATATTCGATATATTACCTCCAAAATCAACAAACCTGACTAGTTAAGTCTAATGCCTGACATTTAGGGCAAAAGCTATTGAATTATTAAACTCATTCGAATGACAACGGTTCAATCTCTGCATATTAATCTATATGCTTCTACGAGCTGCTGCCATTAGAATTAAAGTCATAGCCCCCCCCTTTAAGGTGCGGCAGAATGGAGCGCGAGTATTTTTTACGTTTTCTATAGCATTACTTTTTTGTGGCCAAAATAAATCAAATATTTCTCCAGTAGCAACATAGAGTTTAGCTTTCTGCACATGCTAGTATCAACAGATATTCAAGATCTGTTGATATTAGCATGTGCAGAAAACTAAACTCTATGTTGATACTGAAGAAATTTTTGATTTATTTTAGCAAAAAAAAAAATTTAATTCCATAAAAACTGTAAAAATACTTGCGCTCCCTTCGGCCACACCTTAATATCTATTCATCTTTGTCATTCGAATGAGCGTCATAGTTGCGGCCCTAAGTGCCCACTGATGCTCGTAATCTACTAGTTACATTTACATAGAACCTTAAACATTAGAATTGTATCAATAATGATTATAAACAAGCTGGAGTTAAGACTCACAGCCATCCCTTGATGAGTTACGTTTCTCCTTTTCTGAATCTTCAAACTCATATTGTATCATTCGTCTTCAGGAGATCTCATCTTTATCATGAGTTGTATTTGAGAGATTATTGAGACCTATGTCTGTATTCTTCTTGTTCGTTGATTGTTTGGAGGAGCTCTTCTGTATCTAGAGCCTGACCGGTATTTTCCAGTAGCAGCCATCGCCTTGGAGGTGAAAATAGTTTGATGCTATCAGCCTGTGGAACAAAAACCATATCAAAAACAAGGGGGATTCAACAGATTTACCAAATTAACGCTCGCGTAACGATGGCTTAATATAAAATAAACTAAGATCAAGGATTCACGATCAACTTAACGTAATAACTCGAGCAAAACATCCAGACAATTAATTTGGGAATGTTTGAAAACAAATCGTTTACTAAAATGGAATCAAGCACTTAGAGCTGATTAAGTTACAAGTACTTGCAATAGAAGCTCTAATGGATATAAAATATAAAGTGTTAAAAGAATCCACGCCCATGGGCGCCCATGAATGGGTGATAAGGGTGGTCTTAAGCACCCCTTTATCACCATAAAATATTTATTTTTTGTTGTTAATTTTTATCTAAAAAAATAAACTTAAATATTTTGGTCGCAACCCCGTGGACTCGAACTGTCAGGACAGCTTGGGCAGCCGTAAGTTTCAGGAAAGATAATTGTGTGGGTTCGAAATAATGTGTAGGTTTACAAATTTTGGTTTTATAGTAGTTACTAAAAGCTATAATCCAAAATGTGATGTTAGTTGAAAAAAATAAAAGAAGAGACTGAACGCCCAAGCTCGTGGAAGAACTGGCCTAACTCATGACCAGATGAATTTGACCGTTACTGCGCGGTCTCATGACCTTGGGCTCAACGGATGTACAAGTGCTACTGATGACTCGAAGATGTCGTCTCATACGGTACGGCGTCGAATAGAATGGCCGGCTGCGATATAGATGGAATTGTTACATTTCCGTTGCAAAAGTAAAGGTGTTTTATTCAACGTTATAACCCCTTTTCTGGCCAACTAGTTCAACCATTGTTATGAATTGTCAGCGCTCTCTGGGAAAAATGCTCAAAGAAGCCGGGGACCCCCTAGGCTCATAGCCAGATGCACTGACCACTACACTACAGGGCTGTTTACTCGTGATTATAATATTGTATGATAATATTATAACATAAGTTATGAATCTCAAGTCCGTGATATCAGAACCAACAAACAAAGATGAGAACAAAGTTATCCCACCTGTGCCAGCAGTTGTCGGCTGCCGTCACAAGAAGAGTCCAGGATGAAGGTGGTGAAAGGGTCATGATGACAGATTCATAAGCGCCAGAGTTCGGGTGGCGTGTGGATAGAGATCATCAACCCTGATCTGATAGGCTGCGAACTAGGTGCACTGCTGAACCTGCAATTACAAGGAGGCAATAACACGGGGCAATAACAGGAGACAAAAACTACGGGGTGACGACAGGAAGGAAATTTTTGCACTTCTTCATACCACCCGTTTGGGTTATATGTCTATGTACTAAATTGTGCTCATGGTTTTAGGGATTAGGAAGGTATTTAGAGTATTTTTACCCTCATTTGCGTGGATAGAGAGTGGAAAATCGTTTTGGAAAAAGAACTATCAGTACACCCGACCGAGATTCGAACCTCAATATCCCCGTTGTCGGAAGTCTAGTTTACTGCGAGAATAGTGCCTTAAACCACGTGACCACCGAAATGAGTCGGAGGAAAAAAATCAGATTGATAGTTATGAAATCTCAGAATCTAGGCTAAAATTTGAGAATCAGAAACATGACAGCTCTTATATACACACATATATACACACATATATATATACATATATATATACATATATATATAATACAAGTTGTTTGGAAACTCCAAGTACAAACTGCATATATAGCTTGTTTGAACCAAAAGTAATATAGAACCCCTATCCAATGTGCTTGCCATTATTAGATATGCAGTGCTGCTCTCATAATTCCTATGCAACTTGTTGTACACGCATGCTTGCACAGCTTTGCTCTCCCGGCGCTGTACGTTGAAACTATGAACACAATTTAATGGTATTAGCATAGTTTTCCGGGTGTAAGTCTATAAGGATGGTGTATTAACTTTGGTTCAGACAAGCTACATGTGCAGTTTGGGCTATAAGTTTTCGAATACCCATCCATATATATATATATATATATCCTTTGATATTTAACTCAAAAACTAGCAGTCATGAGTTTGACCGTTGAAATTAAAAAGCCTCTAAGCGAGTTCGAATGAAACCGAAGATAAGACTCACGAGCGTCCCAGCAGATAAAAGCGACGACCACCGACGCCGGTGCCTGTCTGCTATTGGACAGCAGCACGTCTCGTATCATAAACACTCTCCTTTGGTTATGAGACCAACCTTCGCCGATACAAATCAACAACAAGAGAATAAAGGCCAAAATGGACATTACCTTTCACTTTACAGTAATTATTATTTATCCTGAAAGGTAACAGTCTTGTCTTGATGGATTACACTATGATCCTATCTTATAAGGTAGGGTTACACCAGAGTGTAACCGTGCAAGGGTATGTTTGTTACCTTTCAGGGTTAATATTATGAAGGATACATTTATATATGTTTAAGAGAAGTAAAATCGGATTTTAATCGTGTGATTAATCTCTGAAAAGCTGGCGATTGATATAAAGTATTATTTTCTTCGATAAATACAGTGATCGGTTTAACTTTTTTTTTTCAGGTGTTGGTAATCATTGGAGCGTGGACTTTTCGAGATGGGAGAGTGAGTGTAGTTTTTCACTTGCTTTTATTGGTGAGGAAACGTTCTATTATTTTTCGAATGAAGCGTACAGATGCATAATTGACCAAGCTGTGACACCGAAGGGAAGCGAAGAAAGGCCATTTGACACCAGACGAGTGAAACATCTCAACGGAACGAACATTTGACAAGTGATACTTACCACAAGCACGCAGACTTTTATTTATTTATTTACGGTATTCAACATACACGTTCTGAACCGACAGATTATATCAGTACACTACTTACAAGCTAACTTAAATCTAGAACAGACACAACATCCAGCCTCCTCCCTACCCCCTTTGGACGTTAATTCATCACTGTGAAATAGGAAAATTCACATTTCATCCACGATAAATTTTTCGGCCATGCCGGGAATTGAACCAGTGACTCAGTAGGCAGACAAGCAACCGACTTAGCTAAGGTGTGAGACCAGACCAATTTACTCGATACATTAATCACTAGTCAACATGATTTTTAACTCCGGCAGAATTTTTGGTTTGTGGATCTCAGAAATGACGGTGACTATTTCATATAATGTCACAATTTTTGAATATACGTTTTTGTGTTCACGTGTAATACATGTCTTTAACTATGAACTAGTGGAGAAAATACGACCCTTATCTGTCATAATATGACCTAAAGTATAGTTGTTGAATGCAGCCATAATAAAAGATGACACTGATAAGATTTACCCCCTCCCTTTATTTGAGGTATTTTAGGCCCTTGGCCCTATCGAGTGCAAGTCTAAACCCTATTTTGTGGGATTGTGGGCGTGAGGGTGAAAGGCGTGGCGTGGATTCACAACCGACCAAAGTATCCTTCCGCGCCAACAAGAACAGATCGATCACGGAAACCGTAGATGGCGCTAGCTACCGGACAGGTCTTGAGGAAAAAATCATACATTTGGAAATGTAAGTTTTCTTGAGAACGAGTGAAATTTTTAAATTAATATTTTCAACAAACCTTTTAAGATAATGACTCGATGTTTATTAGTTGTTACATTTTCTTATTTTTGTTATGAAGCCGGCAATTTTCTATTGAAAAATGTCAATTTTATCGATATTTGATCATTGTTAAAATTATAGAGGAGGTGTGTATATAAAAAGTATAACTTAATCAACATGCTTCTATTCTTGAACAAACCGTTTCCAAAAAGAAAATTGAAAAACAATAGACATTCTTGAAGATAACCGTTTGTTCCCACGGCTCTGCATTTCCACGCCAAATGAAAAGGGCCAATCACCTTAACGTGCCCTTTTTGAACCGACTGATTGTATCAGCACATGACTTATAAATCAACTTAAATCTAGAACAGACACAACATCCAGCCCCCCGGTCTTTATCACTATGAAAGGGGAAACCCACATTTCACCGATGCCAGGAATCGAAACCGGGACTAAGTAGGCAGACACGCTACCGACTGAACTAAGGTGTTGGATTAGTTTTGCTAAAAATACACCAATGGTCCCGCTGCTTAGGGTGTCAGGCTCGCAATAGACTGGAGAGCTGATGATGGGGAGACAGGAGTTTGAATCCTTGTACTGAAGTTTTTATAAAATCTAAACTGTTCCTCATTCTACTTTTATACAAAAGAGGATATATTTTCTTTCCAATTCAACCTTTTTTAAAAAACACCGCGTCTTATTACCTAATGGGGCCATACGCTTATGGTTTTAGAAATTAGGAAGGCTATATTTAGAAGAAGTGTACATGCATTTGCATGGAGGGAGAGTAGAAAACCATTTTGGAAAACCACCCTCAGTAGACCCGAACGATATTCGAACCTCGATCACCCCTGCATCAGCAGTATAATCTACTGCGAGAGTAGCGCCTTAGAGCATGTGGCCACCGAAGCAGGTATATTCTAACTTACTCATCCCTAATTCATTAGTGTAATTAGTAGACTACAAATGCTTATAACATGAACGGGCAGTAAGACGCGGTGCTTAAATGAAGAAGAAATAAAGCACTGTGAAAAGAACGAGGAATGTGGTACCTACAAAAATGTACCCACATTTGTGTTGAGTGAGTGCGGGAAGCCATTAAGAATAAAACGCCTCGGTACAGCTGGTAAAGATTCGAGCCCTAACCTCACATCGTCACCGGCAAAAGAGATTAAACGAGATTGATGCCTTCTGTCACTAATTCATCGGTGCTACTATTATTTACAGTCCAATTTTCATAGGAAGGTCCCCTATACAACGACTATAAAAATGTAATAGATCTTCTTTCATGTATTCATACGTCAAGTTAGATGATCTTCAGCTGTCACTACTGATAAACATTAGCAATACCTATTAAATAATAATAATAACAACAACAATAATAGGCTATTACGTTTCTTCCTTTGAAAATTGGACTATATATATGTGTTTCAATAAGATAGTGTTTGTTCTAGATATAAATCAGTTAATAAGTCGTATGCTGATATAATCAGTTAGTATATCAAGTGCACGTTAAATACCTTAAATAATATTATATCAATCTATTAAAAACATTTAAAAAAATAAACACCATGAGTTATTTTCAAACGTCTACATTAAGCTCGTCCATTAAAAAATATATAAAATACTAGTCATAAGTTATTTATTTTTCTTAGTTTTCTGTCCAGTATTTTTTTTTTGGTGATGGTTTAAAACACAAAGGATATTTTCCTTCTAAAACCTCTCATTTTCTTCTCAATGTTATGACAAACTGAAATCTTTTCTGGTAGACCACGTACCTGTAATTTGAATACTTGATGCATGTATTCAAATCTACCGTGGGAGATTTGTCAACACTACTCGTTTATTATTAACTAGCTCTGCCTTGTGACCTTTTAGAATACTTACAGTCCAATCTTCATAGG
The DNA here is from genome assembly GCA_033556935.1 of Timema podura. Taxonomy (NCBI): domain Eukaryota; kingdom Metazoa; phylum Arthropoda; class Insecta; order Phasmatodea; family Timematidae; genus Timema; species Timema podura. The sequence goes on along the minus strand of JAVRXN010000014.1, from coordinate 8,154,563 downwards.
GAGAACCTTATCCGACTCTTAGAAAAGTTTGTTAGATCTACTTTCACATATTTATACGTCAAGACGTTTGATCTGCCGCTGCCTTTAAGACTACGAATATAGTAATATTTTATTAATGTTGAACAGAGAAAATTTGTTTTCATTTTCTTTAAATCTATTTTTATGAAAATTGGACTGTACAAAATATACATTTAAGTGCAGAATTGAGAGAGGTGATTTCATACTGTCTTAGCAGGGTGGTATCCAAAAATTATTTTAGGAAGGAGTCTTACCTACAGTAGATCGTAGGTATTTTTTTCTAACATCTCTTTTTTAACTCTCGAAGGTTCGAAAAAAAAACATTATTATTTTTGAAAAACGTATATAGATGTTATGAAATTTATTAAACTCCTAATAAGCTTTTAGCTTAAGCCTAGGCATTGAGGAGAAATTCAAAAATACATCTTTCGTAATATTTCCGGGGGAGTTTTGAACCCTTAAAACACACATTGTCCTCAAAGTGTATGGTAAATTGTCGTATATCTTTATTTAGTAGTATTTTTACTACATTATAATTGATAATATTTAATAATTTTATAGTTTCTGATTTGGGACGGTATCTTTGTCGCACTTTAAAGATAGTTTGGAAAAAACCTTGTATTTTATTTGATATATTCATAGTCCAAGGATCGTAATCTATCAAATCACTTTTAACTTTGCATGACTTAATAATATCTTCTTTATTTGGGCGAAGTTAAGGCCACTGCCTTTTATTTCACTTAACTCCTTTACGGTATTGTTTAATGTGAATCTTTTGAAAAATAAATAATACCTTATTAAACTACTCATTAATTATTTACAGTATATTAATATATACATCATATTGTGTACAAAATAATTTTCGAGGTACTGTACTGTACATTTTATTTAGTCATTCCTTATCAGTCATAAAGTGTTCAAGCATTTTTAATAGGATAAATAAATTACCTATTACAATATCTATCTTTTTAGATTGCGTTGCTTTTGAAAAGCTACTTGGGAATTTTCGAAGAGCTACAGCTGTTGGCCATCCAGCGGGCTATTCTGTTGATTTTTTGTTGTCATTTATTTGTTTAATGTAGGATTTAAAACTTGGTTTATTATGTGTTATAGGAACAATGGTTTTATAATTCTTCATAGCAATATAAGAAACTGTCTTATTTTAATTTACGGTATCTGAGCAAAGTACAAATAATTTTGACGTTATAGCGACACGATTTATTACATCTTAACCTAAAATAGTTTATTTTGGGTTGGGTGGGGCAAGTAAGTTTTTTAATAATATAATTATCTCGATCTTAATCATGATATTAAGAAGTATACAGTGGCAAATAAAATTAAATTCCCCGTTAAAAAATTTGGAATAGGTTAAAAAAATTGTTTTAATTAGGCTGTAAAAAGAACACTACACCCCCCACACACACCACAGTAATATTATATTTTCGTCTAAAATGACGCCAAGTCGATTTAATTGCAACGATAGAAAATACATTAAACAAAATTTACTGTAACAATGAATACACATAATTTTTCAAATAGTGAATATGCATCGCAACGATGGAGGGATTATTATTTTATTTACTGGCTCAAATCATTATAAGTTTAAGGTTTTATAGCACTTATATACAAAACAACATTAGCAAATTTCCGGTATTAATAACGAATATTGTGAAAAAATTCTAAATAGTTAAAAAAAAATTCTAAATTGTTAAAAAAAAATTCTAATAAACTCGCCTAATTCACACAGGAATGTTGTGTGTTCATGAAGACACTATTTTGAATCACCGTCCCATAAAGTCCTAGAACTATTCTATTAGGCTGTCTTGATTCTTCAAACTCTTTCAGTAAAATTATCCTAAAACAATAGTTAATTGAATTTTTTAATTATTCACACATGGAAGGTTAGGCCTAGGTTATGTTTAGTTGGAGTTTTTTTTAAACAGTATAAATATTGTGCACCAAAAAAAATAATATGATTTGATCAATATTTTTTTTGTTATAGTAAGAAATTTGATTATGTTATGTGCAGGCCTATAAATGCTAGAAAATGTCAAATAGTATACAGTCAGCTTTTAAGATTAAGACAATATAAACACATATTTTATGACAAAAATTGATAACTTTTTACTATATTATTAGTGTTATTTATATAAAAAAATTGATTATTTATATTATAAAAGTTACAGCTGCAGATCACATGACTTTATGTTTGAATACATAATTAAGTAGATCTAGTACAGAAAGCCTAACTTTTTAGCAGTGAGGTAATGTTCTTCCCATAAAAATTGGATTGTATCAAAAGTTTTTTTTAAAATTAATTTTCAGCTTTTTCACAAACAGTTTTATGACTTTTGAATTATTTTTTTTTTATTTATCGCCAGGCACTCAAATTATTGTCGAGTACAATATTTGAACAAATAAAAATATCATAGTTCAAGCAAAAGGTTTGATTCCAGTTAGGTAACCATATTTTGTGTAAATAATGGTAAATTTTTTTTTTAACATTCATGAAACATGCAGCCAGACATTAAATTTATCTTTTTTTTTTAAAAAAAAATGAACAAATATGTCCATTATTTATGGTGAACACTGCTGGACTCTTAACGAAGATACCAATAATTAATAATTAGTAATACTTCTTATAAATCCAATACATTATATTATATCCTATTCATCTGTTTACGCACGGTTCCAGAATGTCGGTGATGAAAGTACTCAGACAAACGCTTCTAAAATATCAGACTGTCCTCACAAAACATCCGTACAAGGTTCAGTCCATCCAAACCTCGGTCTTGATGTTGACGGGAGATGTCATGGCTCAGCGTTTCGTCGAGAAGAAGAAATTGAGTGACATGGATGGATATCGAAGCGTTTGCTTCACCGGCATAGGATTTGCAATTGTAAGTACCTGCTGTGTTTGTGTAAAAAGAGAAACATTAAACGTTTTAAGAATAAAAGATTCAACCTCAGTGGTCTTGGGAGTAAAGGGCTCAATCCGGGACTCGATTTTTGTGGGTTCATACCCAGCCAAGGTCGGCAGATTTTTTCTTGAGTGATAAAAATCTCTAGCGCAACTTCCTTTGGATGGGAAGTAAAGCCATTGTTAATTATGGATATGTAAAAGAACCCTGGAAGATACGTGTAAAACATCATTTCCAGCAAAATTGGTAGGCTATTTTTCTATCGCTCTTAGAAATTCTCATGTGCTTATATAATCAGTCAGTTCAGAAAGTGCATGTTAAATACCCCAAGTTAAAAAAAAAAAAAGTGCATGTATGACTCTGTGTATGGATGTTGTTGACGCAAAGGAATTATGGAAGGATTGGGAAGTGTGGAGAAAGTTAGCGAGGATCGAACCTCCGTCAGGTTACTAAGATTCCCGATGGTGGTGAGCTCAGGATTGAGTAGGCGAGACTCAGCGGGGCCCTATGGGTAGGCTCCTTGTATTGAGCTTCACTGCCACGTTTGTACCCCTAGAAATGAACTCAAGTTAAAGGAGAAACATGAATAGTCAAAGGAAGAAGAATGCTGAAAGGACAGGAAGATGAAAGTGTTTTACTAAACTGACTCAGCCACAGGCTGGAAATTTTCGACGACGGCCGGTCCATCAGGGGTTGTACCAAGTAAGGAATGGATGTGGATCCCTCCACATTCCCTCCCACACACATACACACACATTCAAACATACTTTTAATGGTTACTAATAATAACTCTTTGAAGTCATTAAAATTCACACTGCACCAATAATTCCTATTATGTAAATATAGAAAAATGACACCTGGACAGTGATTTAAATTCTGGCCGTCCAGTTTAAGTGCCGACCGCTCTACTGAAAGAGTTATCTGTTATCTCCTCCATGTTACAGTGTCATAGTTCATTGAACTGACGCAATAGTGTGTGTGAAATGTATAAACCACTGGATTAATAAATGTGTTCCTCTTTGTTTAGGGCCCAGTACTACAATATTGGTACACAATTCTAGAGCGTATCGGCGGCACAAACGGTAGAGCCATCACCGTAGTCAAGAAGGTTCTGATGGACCAGATTATAGCGGCACCACTCATGTTGGCTATTGTGATAACCACGATCACGCTTCTTTTCGGACAAGACTTGGCCGGGGTGCGGGCCAAATTCCGACAAGACTACCTGGCCGTGCTGATTACCAACTACCAGGTAAAAAAAAAAATCTGTGACACTAGGTAAGATCACCTGTGTCCTTTACGTGTCCTTTGGATCCCTCGAATCCTTGAGGATATTTGAGATTTTAAGTAGCGGAAAAAAATGTCAAGATTCAACATTTAGAAAAAAATATAGGCCAATACATATAAATTAATTTTATATTTAAACATTTTATAAGAGCACTTTCCATTGTTTTTGCCCAATATAGTTAGAAAACACAACAACCAGTCCTCATAATATTATTTTACCACTTTTATTTTGTCATCATCACCCGCCTCGGTGGCGTAGTTGGCTAACGCGCCAGTCGTGTTGAGCCAGACCGCTGAGGACGGGGAGATCGAGGTTCGAATCTCGGTCGGGTGAACTGGGGGTGGTTTTTCCTAAATGGTTTTCCACTCTCCCTCCACGCAAATGCGGGTTCACTTCCTCTAAATTCAACCTTCCCAATTCCTAATTCATTAGTGTAATTAGTACTTAAGCGTATAACCCGAACGGGTAGTAAGACGCGGTGCTAAAAAAAATATATATATAAAATATTTTGTCATCTCGTCTCACTACTTGTTTGGGCTTTATGTATATGTACGCTAATGTTATAAGGATGAGCATGTACTAATTATGCTAACATTATAGGGATGAGCATGTACTAATTGCACCAACATTATAGGGATGAGCACTGAAGAGAGTAGTTTTTCCTAAATATTAGACCACTTTCTCCACAAAAATGTTGATACATTTCTTCTAAAATTCACCCTTTCTTATTCATAGCCCATTTATGTAATCGTGCGGATAACTCCAATGGGTAATAAACCCATAAAACCCTCTCCAATGGCTGAATGGTCTAAGGAGTCGCGCTCTTGTTAGACTGGCCTGCTGATCACGGGGAGTTTGAATCTAGGTCGGGTCTACTGGGAGTGGTTATCCCTAAATGGTTCCATCATGCAAATGCGGGTATATTGCCTCTAAAATGCTTCCTTCCTCATCCCTACCATATTAAAGTAATTATTATATATGTGTTGAACATGGTGAAGACTGTATTATTATTTATTGTCAGTTATTATTAATTATTATTATTACTACTATCATCATTATTTATCTTATTATTATTTAGTAGTAGTATTGGTGGCTGTGGGTGTTCTCTCTTATAACAGATCCATTAATTTGGTCGGTAAACCTAGACTGCCAATGCGTCCTGTCCTCTGCCTCCTCCTTCAGCTCTGAGAAGTTTCTTCTTTCCTTCAAGTCATCCAATATTTGAATCCTCCTTCTTCCTAAGTTCCTCTTTCCCTCAACCTTTCCTTCTATGACGTCGTGCAGAAGATAGTTCCTCCTAAGGATGTGTCTGATCCAGTTTGCTTTGTACCGAAGAATCACATCCGAAATGGTTCTCTTCTCACCCACTCTTCTTAGGACTTCTTTCTTCATTTGTCACACTGTGTGTCCACCTGATCTTCACAAGTCTGGTGGTGATAGTAAAAAAATAAACCCTAAAACAATCAAAGAAACTATAGTAGATAGTACAAGTTTACTCACCTCCATTGTCATGCGTCAAAATTCCGACCTGTTTTAATTTACTCGATTTTCGTAACAGGTCTGGCCGTTTGTTCAGCTGGCCAACTTCTACTTTGTGCCCCTGCAGTACCGCGTTTTGCTGGTACAAACCGTCGCTATCTTCTGGAACACCTACTTGTCTACCAAGGCCAACCGGCCGATCGAGGGTAGCACGCTCCCTCTGAAAAAAGGTTTCTGATCAGTCAGAGTGAGTAACCACGACATTCTGAATCGTAGACCAAAGGTCCTCCTTAAATCTAAAGTCGAATCATTGCATGTCAGATGAGTCGACACGTTATGCTTATTTTTTTGTTTTTCCAAGCACAGCGTCTTACTATCTGTTCAAGCTATATACGCATATGTACTAATTACGCTAATATGTTTGGGATTATAGAGTTTAATTCAGAGGATGTACACACCACACCTACATTGCTCGGCTGTGTGATAAAATAAAGATGGAAAAGCACATAGAGTGTTCAGTGAATTTTAATAAGAAGAATCTTATCTGACAGCTATAAAAGTTACTATATATACACTTTCACATCTTCATACATCAAGTCATTTGATCTTAAGCTGATCTTAATCTGTCCTCGGTGGCGTAGTTGGCTAACGCGCTAGTCGTGTTGAGCTCGACCGCCGAGGACGGGGAGATTTTGGTTCGAATCTCGGTCGGGTGAACTGTGGTGGTTTTACCTAAATGGTTTTACACTCTCCCTCCACGCAAATGCGGGTTCACTTCCTCTAAATTCAACCCTCCCAATTCCTAATCCATTAGCGTAATTAGTACTTAAGCGTAGTAAGTGTAGTAAGACGCGGTGCTAAATATTATTACTTAAGCTGTCACTTTTGATAAATATCAATACTTATAAAATAATACTAATCATCATCAAACATGCACAGTTTCATGCCACTGCCAGGGTCTGTCTTGAACATAAGCCTCTTCTCCATTTTCTTCTGTTCTCCCACCACCTTTCTTCCTCTCCTCTCCACACTCCCTTTATCCACCTGTCCCTAGGTCTTCCTCTTTGCCTCCTGCCACCTCCATTTCGAGCATCCTCCTTGGAATCCCCCCTCTTCACACGTCAGTGTCACCTCAATCTCGCCTTCTCTATCCTATCCTGCAGAAGTTCCTCCTTCACTCTCTCTCTTCCCCTGTCCATCCTTGTCCCTCCTAGCCTGTATCCTGCTCTTATCCCTGTCCTTCAGCCCCAGGTTTCTGATGCACCCTGCAATATTGGGACATAGTACGCCCTGTACGTCACTCCTTGGCACTTCTCTACCCCAGACCAGACTTCCGACGCCTCTTCTTGTCTTCCTCTTTCCCCAATTTCTCTCTCATTTCCTCCTCTTTCCTCTACCACACTTTCCAAGTACTTGAAGATTTCCACTTTCTTAAGTTGCTCTTCTCCTGCTATCGGTGTTGACCGCGTAAAAAATTTGTATTTTTCAAAAGGACCTTCTTATGAAAACTGGATTGTACCAAGTCTCTACATATATACCCCACTCTACCTTTTTGTACATGTTTTATGTAGCTGATGATATATATTTTTGTAATGAATCCTCTTTTAAAAAACGCCCCTGTGAGACTTATCTTGGGGTCATTTTTATTGATTATTTTGCTGGGCTCGCTCGCTTCTCTGCTTGTAATAATGACTAGTTGAACGTCTCTGTGAAAGAGGACCTATGTCCAGAAGTTAACATTACCTCAAAATTAAATCTAGTGTTAATCTATTGAGATCTATTTTGATTTGAGATAGGACGCTCATTTTCTTGAACCTTTGAATCCTTTAAATCCTATGGTATTTGAGAGATTTGACATTGGAAAAAATCTAAAAAAAAAAGTGTCTCGAATACAATAAATAAAAAACTTGACCTGATATAATGGTTTCAAGAAATTGATATAACGGTAACCATTTTGAGTCCCGATCGATCGACTTTTTTATTTATCTAAGGTCCTGAGCTCGCCCTTTGTTCCTCCTTATACTTTTAATTATTATTTTTCTATGAATCATTTATTTATTCCTTAAATTCAATATTTCCTTCAATACTCATATCCCTGCCTTTATAGAAAATACATAAAATGTGCCCTCCATCTACCCTGAAAGGTAGCAGTCTTACCTTGACTGATTACACTATGACCCTATCTTACAAGCTACACCATAGTGGAATAATGCAAGGTAAGCTAGCCTTTCGTGACGATATAGTTTTCTAACACTTTTGAAAACATCTTCGAGATTGACCTTTTGCCTACCCTTGCTATAAGGAACTAAACAGAACTGTTTAGTTGGAGAATAACTATAAAAAAAATTCCATGGGGCGTGAGCCCGCGGTCGATCTATACAGACTTAGCGGCCACTGCCACCGCTAGCGATGATAGAGCTAACATTTGTGGATAAAGGGTGTCATGTGGTCAGCACAACGAACCCTTTATCTGTTAATCTCAGTTTTCTAGACGGAACCGCTACCTATTTATTCAAGTGGTTACTCATTTGTCCCTACAAGGATGAGTTGACCTCGTTCCAGACACACTTCTTGAAAGATAATCTGGAAGGGCCGGGGATCGAACCTGGGACCTCTTGATCTGTACCAGGAACTCTGACCACTAAGACTACATAGGTCGTTCTGAAGAATAACAAAATCACAAAAAAGGACAGAATTGTATGAATGTAATTTAATTTACTTAAAACTTGTTCTTCTTTTTTTATGGGCACGCAGGCTTAACATCATGCTCCTTTGGTTTGGTTTGCCTGTGAGGAGGAAATCAGATTTGGATTCTGACCGGATGTAATGGGGGTAATTTTCCCAAAATGGTTTCCCTCAAAGATAAAATTACGAGGGGTTAGGGATATATTATCAATGCAAGTAATGTCCCCAAGGGAAAAAAAATGTAGGTACACCTCCTTGTCAACTCCTAGTGCCCTAATAACTTATACTTCCACCTTGCTGACAATGCGAATAAAGGTGTATTATCTCCTATATATTCTACCAACCCCATAAGTGTAATTAAATTATGGAGAGCCCTGTTCGTTAGTAAGACTTAATGAAAATAATAATTTAAAAACTAGGATATGAACGCTTTAAGTTATAAAAGGATCTTAATGGTTTCAGAGAGAAAAATTGGGGTTAGAACTCTGCCATAGGTTGGAAACCACTGGTATAACCGGAACGGTTAAAAAGACGCGGCCAAAAAAAAACCCCACTCTTTACAACATCTCGTCTCACTACTCGTTGGGGTTATATGCTTATGTATTAATTACGCTAATGACCCTAGGGATTAGGCTGGCTATATTTAGAGGAAGTGTGCCCGCATTTGTGTGGAGGGAGTATGGAAAACCATTTAGGGGAAACCACCCTCATTACACTCAACCGGGATTGAACTATGATCTCCCTGCAGGCTAGTCCATTCGAGGATGGCGCCTTACACTATGCGCCACCGAAGTGGTTAAAAAAAAACATTTGAATAAAAATAAACTCTAAATATGTAGTTGTGTTGTTTCTTCACTAAGGTGTTGAAGTACCTCGCACGCCTGATGAACATGAGCGCTAATTCAACACATTCAGTACAGTGAGCCACTCGGCAAAAGCTCTCTTCAAAGTGTGCGCTAATTTTTTTTTTAAATACGCTTTTCTAATGAGTCGTAATCACATCAATTCGAGGGCAAAGGTCAAACTCTGGGAGGTGAAGAGCTAACTTCGTTAACAGACTACGGGCTCTAACGATGCAAGTAATATCTCAGAGGTGAAAAAAAAGGCTATTTTTTTTTAAATATAAAAGAGTAAAAGATATACAAAACGAAAGTAACGCATTCATATAAATTTTATACAGTCAGTAGAATGTTATAATATCAAATAAAACTAGAGATGAAGTCTTCAAGTCCTAGGATAACTCGAATGTTAAAGGATATTCAATATTTGAGGATTCCAAAAGGTTTTATTAAAAAAATTTAAAAATCACAAATGCAAATATACATAATATATTTCTTTAAGACCCACTCAGTGTCGTAGTTAGCTAACGCGCTAGTTTCATTTGATCCAGACTGCCGAGGGCGGGGAGATTGAGGTTTGAATCTCACTCGAGTGAACTTGGGGTGTTTTTTCCTAAATGGTTTTCCACTCTCCCTCCACGCAAACGCGGGTTCACTTCCTCTATTTTCAACCTTCTACATTCCTAGCCCATTAGCGTAATTAGTACTTAAGGTATAACCCGAACGGGTAGTAAGACGCGGTGATAAATAAATAAAAAAATAAAAATATTTGAGGAAAACTTTTCGCTTTCTGAGGTGTGTTTTGTTTTGGAAAAGGCACAGGGAGGTGTAGGATGGAAACACATTAAAGAAACTAACGCAATTATTTTTTTTACAAATTTAAAAAAAAACCATAGTTTAAACTTTACACTGCTTCCACTGTATCAAAGAGGAAATGGCTTTCTCTTGAAGAAAATCGATGCTACCGCCAACCTTGACTAGGTTTGTTTATTTAACTCATCAGGAGGGAGTGTGAAACCGCAGCCCAACTTTGTAAAAGATTAAAAAAAGAAAATTAAAAATTAAGTTGATAAACAATTATAGAACACATAAGTCGACCTCAGTGGTCTTGGGGTAGAGTGCTCGCTTCAGGACCCAATGTTTACGAGTTCAAACCCAGCCGGGGTCAACAGATTTTTCTTGAGCGATAAAAATCAGTTGCACAACTTCCTTTGGAGGGGAAGTAAAGCCGTTGGTCCCAGTGTCGGTTCTGGCGTGTAAAATTAACCATGGAAGGAATGGGAAGATACCTTTCCAAGCAAAATTGGTAGGTCCTTTCGCGCTCACTCATAGAAATTCTCATGTGTTGGTATAATCATTTGGCTCAGAAAGTGCACCTTGAATTTTTCAAATTAATAGTAAATAATAATATAATATAATTTTCTTTCTTTTAAATAACTAAATATCAACATTAATATATGCAAGGCTATTTGCTACCATGGTATTTAATTACCAAAAAGATAGTCATAATTCGTCAAAAGTAAATTGTGTTCATCAAGAAAACAATACTTTAGTTTGCTCATTTTTGAACAAAGAGTGAAATTAGTTCTTTTAAGAAGATGAATTGATATTTTTGCACCTGGATGGTAGATAAGTAAAATGGAAAAAAGCCAATCATTTTGTCGCATTGGGAAATCTTGAGTTTAAAAAAAATATATATATTACTTTAATCGTAGAAGTTTGTTTTGACCAGCGAATTGGCAATCTATTTCACTTTAAAATCGCTAACGGTTATAGTACAATAATTCAATTGCATTTATGTTTCATGACACCCTAACAAAATGGCACTTTAACGAACCAACAGTCTGCCGACTAATTTTATATGACCTACAAAATATTTAGCAAAAAAACTATGTTCGTATAAACAAACTAATCACTAATTACTATTTGAGAAATATAAAGTTACACTTTTTTGCTATAGATTTTTTTCCATCTTTGTTTTGCGGAGCCCCCAGTTATCTGTCTCACCCAGCTATCCGGGTCATTAATTCGTCACTGTGAAAGGAGAAACTCACATTTTACCTACGATACATTTTTTTGGTCATGTCGGGAATCGAACCCAGGACCTTCATCTAGGTAGGCAGACACGCTACCGGCAAAGTTGAGGTGTCGGATTTGGTCATGTGGTAAGAGTTAAAATCTTGTTTGCTCTTAATTTGTGATATTATTTGAATTTGGATTGGAGATAAAATCATTTGAATTTGTTTGTTTCAGCCACCTTCTCCACGTTTTCAGTCTCCTGGCAATCTCCAGTGCTGCTACACTAATCTGGCTCTGCACTAACAAACTCCTGTACGCTATAATAACAACTAGGGGATGGTGTGAATTACTCGGATTTTAATAATTAATTTATTATCATCAGTTTTATGTATTATTAAATTTTAATGTATTATTATTATTATTATTATTATTTATTATTTTTATTTTTAAAACTAACCCGAGTGAAGGTATTTTTTTTACACTGTAACATTTCCCAAGTATTATTTATTTAAGGGAAGAAAAAAATAATCAGAATAACATTGTACCTGTTTTCATGACATTAGGTTATTTAACACGCACTCGCTATATTAAAAAAAATAGTTTGTTATTTTATGATATAATAAAACTGCAATAATGTTTTAAAAAAAGTATCTTGTCATGTCAAGGGTTGTCCCTTTACACTGCCGGCACTGTACAAAGAGATAAGAGTTGTGTCTTTACGCTGCTGATACTGGACAGAGAAATAAGTGGATGCCTGCTTCCGCCCGAATTCTCAACATCCATCAGTTCTTATCAGGGGCAAATGTGGAATGTTTGATACATTTTCATTAAAAAAAAAGGAGATGCAGATAGAAAAGAATATATAAACACACATGACAAATATGGGAAAGATAATGAAAAATAATTTAATATTACTTGTAAGAAACACATGGTTATTAAGTTAGTATCCCGCCACTGGCTGGGTCTGTTTGGAACATTAGCCTCTCCAACATATCCTTTCTCCTCCCCACCTCTCTTCCTCCATATGACTCAGTATTCTCTTTTCTCCTCCAAACTTCCTTCAGCCCTTGATCTTCTTCTTGATATCTTGCTTCCCACTTCACTATCCAACATCTTCTTTGGATGTGTGTTGTGTTATATATATAACCACACACATCCAATTCCTTTTCCTGTTTTTTCTTTTATGTTATTTATTTCTTTTACATGCTCCTATCTATGTGTTCTATCATCCTCTATCAATTTCCTTTTTCTCCTTTTGTGTTTTTTAGTTTCCTCTTTCAAGAAGTTGCGTGCGCGTTTCACACTCCCTCCTGGTGAGTTCCGATAGAATGAAACCTAGGCCGGGGGGGATTTTTGGCGGTAACGGTCGGTTTTATTCAAGGGGCAGCCATTACATCTTTGTCCGGTGGCAGCAGTGTAAAGTGTGAACTGTGCTCTTATTTTCATTGTAACAACCATATTGTGTTAATTCCTTTTATAGGTTTCTCTCTACATTTCTGTTCCTTCTGACAAGTATTTATTACAACATCTTTTTGGTATCTTCTCCTCCATTCTCCTCACATGACCGTACCATCTTATTCCTACCTTCTTTATCCTGTCCTCCTCCTCAAATATTCCTCCCATCCTCTCATTTCTCCTCCTCTCAATTCTTGTCACTCCTATAGTACTTCTCAGAAATTTTATCCCGCAATTTAAATTCTGCTTGTTAAGTAAATAATTAATATATTTCTTGGGTTTTTTTCCAGAAAGTTATTTACAGTACAATTTTCAAAAGAAGGGCCTTATCTTACAGTTAGAAAAGTTACTAGATCTACTTTCACTGTTCATACGTCAAGCTCTGTTATCTGTAGCTGTCACCTTTGATAGATATTATTTCAATACCTATAAAAGAACAATAATATACTAAAATGTTATCATTGCTGACTGGAAAAAATATGTTTGGATTTTCTAAAAAGCTCCTTCCTATAAAAAATTGGACTTTAGCTTAGGCCTTAGCCTAAAATGTTAGGACAATAGCTGTGAGCTTTTTTTTTTTTTTTTTTTTTTTTATGTTTTAAGTTTTTAGAATAATCTTTTGACCTCTACTTGTATAGATTTACAAAGATGGTAATTGTCAGTATTCAATAAACAATTGCACTTTTTTTTTTATAATTATAGTAGGGAGTAAATATTACTTAAAGTTAAGAAAGATTTGAATTTATAAAGTCTAAATTCAAATCTTTCCTAATTTTAAATGCTCTTACGTTTGGCTTGAGAAAATGTTTATAAACAATAACACCCAGAACTGTTTTACATTTACGCCATCTTATATCTTCACAAATTATGTATTCGGGCACCCCCAGACTCGCTCACTGGAAATTTTCATTCAAATATAATTTTAAAAAAAACAATAATTTAGAATTTAATGAATAGCCTTATTATTACCCGCCTCGGTGGCGTAGTTTTGCTAACGTGCTAGTTTCGTGTTGAGCTAGACCGCCGAGGACGGGGAGATCGAGGTTCGAATCTCGGTCGGTTGAACTAGGGGTGGTTTTCCTAAATGGTTTTCCACTCTCCCTCCACGCAAATGCGGGTTCACTTCTAAATTCAACCTCCCAATTACTAATTCATTAGTGTAATTAGTACTTAAGCGTACAACCCGAATGGGTAGTAAAACACGGTGCTAAAATAAATAGCCTTATTTTAGTTTAAAGTAGTGTCAGGCCCAAATCAAACCGTCACACCGGGATACTACCGTGCCCCGGCGGCCTCTCCACACCCATCACCACTAAACTCTCCATAGATGCATGAATGGACGCAAATCCAGAACCAACAAAACCAGTCTTGGGACAGACCTTCATTCATAACCTCAACTTTGAGGACTGCTACACAGTCAAAGTGTTAAGAAAACCTTCAACAGAATCAATGTACACAGAACTCACAGCAATATGTCTCAGCTAAGATGCGAACCGGCACACCAATGAATCATATGATCCAGAAATCCACCCCAAACTAAATATTCGTTAACTATTCCTGATATAAACCTTGCTGCAAAACTAGTACCACCTTCCATTCACATAAAACAAAAGTAAAATTTCAAGGGAATTTTATAATCCACCAGATGAGTTAACATCCCTCAACAATTAAGTTGGCACCACTTATGACAACTTCTTGTCGAGTCCTGAACAAGATGCCATGTGACACTGAAATATTGAAGTGTGTGTAAATATGTGCGAGGGTTTTTACCTTTATCGGTGCTTCGTTTTTTCTACGATTCTATCATATTTATTAATTCTAATTACATAATATGTGTGTAGAAAAGTATTAACCAAAACGGTATTTTATTTGTCCGGAAACTTTTTTCATTCTATTAAGTATCAACTGCAAGAGTTCTTAACTCATGTCGCATCCCACCTTAAATTCACATAGTCCTTCTGGGTACTAAAGAGTGAGACAAAAAAAAAGTCACTTTATATCATTTGTTAATTTGAAAAAAATTACACCTGCACACAGGAATTGAGCTCGGGACCATGGACTCAGCACGACATTGCTTTATCACTGACTATCATCCCGGGATGAATCCTGGATAGCTCAGTTGGTAGAGCGTTGGTGATCTATGCCACAGGTTCAGTGTTCAATTCATTGTCTGGTTGTCTTTTTACAAATATATCAATATGATACTTATGTGGCTACATCTAAAACCTAAGATTATTTACATCTTCTAAGCTTCGATATTTAAGTACAGTACATATTATGAGTGTTTGGCTTTCTTCACTTAATCACCAAACTAGATTTTGAAAGAAAGAAAGATCAGATTTCACATACCGCAAATGACGGCAAAGTTGGTCGGCTCTAATCCGACACCTTAGCTGTCGATAGCGTGTTTGTCTACTGGGGTAAGAGTCCCGGATTTAATTCTCGGCATGGCCGAAAAATGAATCGTTGGTGAAATGTGGGTTTACCCTTTCACATTGATGAATTAATGTCCGGGAGACTGGATGTTGTGCTTGTCCTAGTCTCAAGTTATATTATAAGGCATATATCTATAAGGAAAACCTTTTGCTTTATTATGAGGTAATTGTATTATATTTGTAAGAAGGTACAGGAAAGGTGGATATAAACATATAAAAGGAACAAACACAATATGACTTTTACAATGAAAAGAAGAACACAGTTCACACTTTACATTGCTGCTACTGGACAAAGAGGTATGGTTGCCTCTTAAAGAAAATGGATCATCACCGCCCAATCCCCCGACCTAGGTTTCATTCTATCGGAACTCATCAGGGAGGAGTGTGAAACGTGCAAACTAACTTCCTAGAAGAGGAACAAAAAAAAAAAAAAAAAGGAGAAAATGTAAAATTGTAAAGAATGATAGTACACATAGATAGGAACATGTAAAAGGTATAACATAAAGGACAAACACAGGAAAAGGACATTGGCTGCGAATATATAATATATCTCTATAAGAAAACCTCCTTTCACTTTATGACTTCCATTACCTCTTTGTCCAATGGCAGCAGTGTAAAGTGTGAACTGTTTCTTTTAATTGCAAAAGCCATATTGTGTTCGTCCCTTTTATATGTTTTATCCACCTTTCCTGTACCTTCTTACAAATATAATATTTTAAGGCATATTAATCTACGACAGGCCCAGCCAGCTGGTAGTGCAAAATAAATGGCTTGAATGAAAAAAACAACTGACCCAAACAATAGGCTGGATACAGTAATGAATGTTGGTCAGCTTTGGGGAGATTTGTATTAAGCAACATTGGCTGAAGAAAATAAACAAGTTCTTTATTCATACAGTATTTATATAGCTATGTCAAATCATACAAACATGTCACACAGATTCAAACTTAAAAGTAAAGAATCGGCATATATTTCACTTCAGTCAATATATTATAGAGGCTCCCTAGTTAAACATTTCAATTAGAGGTGGACAGGATCTCGAACGCTCGGAATATGTCGGGCGGGATTGGCTCTTTCCTTGTTTCGGGCGGGAAACAGTACTTTTATTGTATCAGCAGCAGTTTGCAGCTGGCGCATTCCTGTTCACTGTTAATCTCTTTTATAGACAGTCTTCCTTTGTTCATAAATGTATTAAATTTACTATTCAATTTGTTTTATTCAATGTTTGTTCAAAATTTTGCTATTTGATTCAATAAAAAAATTCTTTTAGCACCCCCTATAAAAATTATTATGTTTAATATTTTATTATTCGTAATATGTTTAGTTTAGATTTTTCTAAAGCATCATTTTTTATAACCTGAATATTTTGATTCATTCTACGTCCCGTTCCTGTCCCACAAAAAATATGTCACTCCTGTCCATCTCTAAATTCAATACACTAATACATTCAAAATATGTAGATATCATTAAATAAATTAACATTTTACAGAACAGGTTTGCAAGCAGAAGTAAAATAAAACAATGTCATCATAAAAACATTTCCAATATTTTTTTGTACATTTTGGTTGAGAAAAACAGATCAAATAAGGTTTTCTTTACTATTAAAAGTAAATTAAAACATTTGTACACCCATTAAAAAACAAGCTGATCCTGCAGCTTTTTTATAACATAACAGGTCACTAAAGCTTTGCATAGTTAATTTTTTTTTACCCCCACTCACTAATACAAATTAATTCAAACGTCAATGAATAAGTAAAATAAACTACATTTATGATTTGTCAACGATACATCAATTGTGTACATTTCTCTTGATTTATTTATATTTTAAAACATTTCTCTCTATTTGATATAAATATTTATTTTTAACTCTAAAAAATATATAACACGATAGGAATGACAATGTCTAAGCTAAATCAGAGTTGATAAGGAATGAAAAACAGAGCCCGGCGACTTATTCGGCAAACCACATGTACATACATTAGGAATTGGGATAGGAATGTGATTATTTTTTTTTCAAACACTTATGCTGGGTTCACGATAAACTTTAAGTTCACTTAACATAAATAAACTATTGTTTAATCAGGATTCACATAACTTAACGTAACAACTTTAGTAAAACACAGACAATGAATATGGACTGTTTGAAACAAATTGGTCACTAAAATTGAAACCAAATAATTTTGAGCTGACTAGGTTACAAATACTTGCACTAAAAGCTCTACAGGGTGTACAAAATAAAGTGTAACAATAAGCTGCGATGTTTTAGAGTTCACGAAATACGGACAATAAAAATGTGCCGAAGAATTCTTCTGCATACCATAAACAAATAAATGAAATACTAATTAACCCTGTTGACGTCACTCGCAACATGATTGGCTAGCTAGAACACGTGACACCTTCACCTAAAGTGAAAGTTCTCCCTAGACAACTCTTAAGTTAAGTGAATGTTAGGTTGATTGTGATCCTGGCATTAGTGTTGCACTTTGTACACATATTCACTGATTATTTAAACTAGAATGAAATGTAATGCTAATTAGTGTACATATTTTTGCATTTTTTTTTAAAGACCAAAAACATATTTTTGGGTCAAAACGTATAAAATACTAGTTTGGTAATTACATTTAGCTTAATTATCTAAATCCATTAATCTCAACAAATTTATCTTCAATAAAAGAGTTACTTGTCAAATTTTGCGATTCCCACAGCAAATATTCAACAACTTACTGTAAAGATTGTGTTTAGCAAATTTAATAAAAAATCCTACTAAATCAGTATTTTATCTATTTTGGCCTTATATGTTTTTTGTGTTATAAAACCTGCAAAAATAAAAACCTTAACTTGCATTTCCTTCGATCCCAACTTAAATCACACTACAATAAGTTACATAGATTCAATTGTGTTCTACTTATTTATACAGAATTATAATTTCGATGATACGTTTGATGTCAAATTTCCACTTTTGAGTTTCGGCTTCTGATACTGATCTATAAAACTTTAATTTATTAAACTGACTTTATTCTTTTACATTGGATTATTTTTTATTTATTTTTTTATTTCATGTAGATGCATGTTTGATAATTGATCTCATCCATGTCTTGTTGAGGGTCTGACTTCAGAAGACAGGAGATTTCGGTTTAAATCCCAGTGGGGCTCTAAAGCATTTTAGGTAAGTAACATTTAAAATTCACTAACGTGCATTTTCAAGTGTTTAGATGCCCACTTTTGTCAAGTCTTTTTATAAACAATAATATATATTTAAAATATATATTCAGGTGTTTCAAACTCATTATATATGCATTCTCAAGTCCTACGTTTCAACACTACAAAATTAAAAAAAAAAAAATTCAACAATAGACAAAACGCGTTATATTAAATATTCTTTAAAATATGTTGATTAGATGGTATTTATCATAACTAATCCAAGTTAAGTGGCAATGAGGACTAGATTAATCCCCCACTTGGACTTTAAAACCTTTCTAATGGCTGATTAATCGGGAAATTACGCACGCAATTATGCTCAAACAATAAAATACATCCCTGTCCAGTTTTTTAAATTCTTTGTTTGAACAATAGTGAAATGGGGATCAATTTAAAAATAGTTTTTTTTAATATTAAAAAAACATAATTTTTTCCATTTTGTTGTACTTTAAAAAAAATAGTTTCACTATCTCAATTCGACTGTTTTCTAATGAAAATTACAGAAAATCACACCATGATTAGATGTCTGGTTCAAGCTGTATTACTTACCTAAGCTAGGCATTATCCGGGGGGGTGGGGGGGAGAAGGAAAAGGGCGGGCTCTTAAGAAATAACTATCTCAAGAGTAGTTAAACATAATTTTTTAAAATTAATACACTGCTAAAAAGTTGCACTAAATTTTCTTTTAGAACGACACATCGTATCATTTCTATTTCCCATTCATTATTATAGTTTAGTTATAGTTATTTCAATGTTGATAATTTAATTTGTTACTTGTTTTGAAACTTAAAGTGGAAATGAGAGGTAGAGAACGACAACATTGAAGGAATTTGAGGTGAAGCTTCCTGTCAGCGGACTAGTTGGATTGAAGACATTCAGGAGGCGGGAACTCGCCAACTCACCGGACCTTCAAACAAAATATGGAAGATGGAAGCCTTAGGTTATTGACTAGAATGGGAGGTTTGATTTTGTTTTCAGGCAGTGATCAATTTACTTCAAGATGTACCGGTTTGAATCCCCGTCGAAACGAATATGGTCCGATTTTCATAGGAAGAACCTTACCTGACATCTAGAAATTACTAGATCTACTATCATGTATTCATACATCAAGTTATGTGATCTGCGGCTGTCACTTTTAATAGATATTATCAATACCTATAAAATAACACAACAGTACGGTTTCGATAAGCCGAGCCTGAAATTGGGGTTCGAATCTCGGTCAGGTATCCAATGAGTGTGTTTTTCCTCAATGGGATTCCTCACTCTCCTTGCATGCAAATGCGGTTACAATTCCTTCAATATATAACCTTCTTCATCCCTAACACGTTAGCTTAATTATTACATAAGCGTATAACCCGACCGGGTAGTAAGATAAGGTGCTTAAGAAAAACTCCAACTTTTTTTCAAGCTTGTTACCTTTTATGACTGACGAGGAGATGTGTAGTCACTGTTCCAGCGAGAACTGGAAGCCGACCATTCCGACGCTTCTGGTGACCTGGAACAACAGTTGACTGCGGTCAGAGGGTAGATGAGGTTCTGTGATGTCTCGTGCGATTACTCATCACACCATTATATATTATTACTAGTGACTTGCAAAACTTCAAAAATTTTGACTTTGAATATATTTGTCAGCTTTGACTGTATTCGAAATTAAAATTTCGGACTCGACACTTATTAAAAAAAGCTTCACAATAATAATATTTAAAGTGAAAATACATGTCTATGCTAAGTTTATATATAATATTTTTTCGGTTATTTACATCAAAAATTAATGTTTACATACAAAAAATTAACTATTGTTATAAAAATTATAATTTATCAACTTAAGATAATTGGCCCTTTTCATTTGGCGTGGAAATGCAGAACCATGGGAACAAATGGTTATCTTCAAGAATTTTTTTTTGTTTTGCCATTTTCTTTTCGGAACGGTTTGTTCAAGAATAGAAGGATCTGATTAAGTTATACTTTTTATATACACACCTACCTCTATAATTTTAACAGTGATCATATATCGATAAAATTGACAATTTTCAATAGAAAACTGCCGGCTTCATAACAAAAAACAAGAAATGTAGCACCTAGTAAACACTGATACATTATCTTATAAGGAGTGTTGAAAATATTAAGGTAAAAATTTCACTCGTTTCTCAAGAAAACTAATATTTCCAAAAGTATGATTTTTTTCCTCAAGACCTGTTCCGGTAGCTAACGCCATCTACGTTTTTCGTGACCCATCTGTTCTTGTTGGTGCGGAAGGATACTTTGGTCGGTTGTGAAGCCACGCCACGCCTTTCAACCTCCCACCCACCATCCCACAAAATAGTCTTTAGACTTGCACTCAACAGGCCAACGGCCTTACACAAAATGTTTAAATCATGTTTGAATATCAACACACAAGTTTCAAATCATTAAATTGATTTAACTATGGTCATCTCCAAACTTATATTTATGGGCGTCTATTAATGGACAAAAAGGGGGGTCTTAGCCCCCCTTATTTCTCTGCAATATTTACTTTTTTATTATTATTTTTATGAAAAAAATGAAATTATGTAAATGGGATTTGGATGCGATTTGTCATTAATAAATCAATATTGGAGTTAACAGAAATAAAAATGATAAAATGTAAATTTTCTCCCATCCCCTCTCAAACAGTTTTCTTTTCATTTTGTTTTGTTCAACACATTTGTGAAAAAATGTTTCTTTTCAATGGGTTCAGCTGCAACTAAATTTTAGTTTTTTTAATTTTCCAGAATTTTTAGTTGTTGCAAAAATTGGCTCTTTAAACTCATATAATTAGTTTAAAATAATTTATGTTAAAATACTCTAAAATTCCCTCTCACAGGGTTAAATACCTGAAATTTTCTCTCGAGGAGGGTCAGATGGGACACCATCCTGCCTCCCCTTCGCCGGTAATGCGGTCTAACGCATGAGTAATGCGTTGAGACCATGTGACCATCAATATGGGCTTATATCGACAATAATTTCAATATAATCCTCCTCAAATATAGAAATTAACAATTTAACATTTCCAGTTTGGAAAGTGTTTTCTTCACGAAATAATGCTTCATGTGAAGTGATACAATTTCATCACCAATGGGTGATGAAGATAAATTACAATCCCAACTAACGAAGAACTCAAATGAGTATTAAGATGTGAATGCAATGCTAAGAAAAAAAAACTGTGGAAAAGTATGTTAGATAATAGACCAGTTAATATCACTTTACATCCATAACTGTTTCCAACCTGTGGCATTTTTTTTATTCCAGCCATATATTTTCCACTACAAGCTTGCTAGGCCTGTTGTAGCTTCATATGCCTTATAATATAACTTAAGACTAGGATAGGCACAACATCCAGGCCCCCGGCCGTTAATTCATCAATGTGAAAGGGTAAATCCACATTTCACCAATGATAAATTTTTTGGCCATGCCGGGAATCAAACAAGGGATCCTTAGCTCTGTAGACAAACACGCTACTGACTGAGTTAAGGTGTCGGATCCAAAGTTAATATCACTATTTAATAAAAAAAACTGGACATGTGTGGACACATCTTACATTTCTACCGTCAAGACCTAGGTTTCCCAATCCAATTTCTAGTCAGGGACTGGACCAGGTGACACGACTTGCAAATCCAATTCTCCGCCATTATCTGTTGCACATCCAACTCATCCTTTTTTCTTTTTTTTTTTTTTACACTTTGTCAAAGGGACATTCAATCTAGAACACTTTGAAGGTTAGGTTTGAATTCATACATAACATATAGCTATAGGGCCAGATTTAAGGGAGAGGTGAGAGGTCGATCGCCCAGGGCCCCTACCGCGCCCCCCCTTCACAAACTGTTGCGATAGTTAAAAATAAATCTCTTTAGGCTCTAGTCGGTGACTGGTGGTCTAGGGGTAAGGTGTCACACTTCTGTGCTGAGGGTCCAGGGTTCAATCTTCGGTCCCGACATAGATTTATCTTATAGCCAAACCCTTCCTTCACCTCTGACAAGACGTGTATTAATCACAACTTGTGAATGTGCGGAATGCCAGGCCTCCATAGTGGTTCGGATCCCACGTTAAACTTATGTCCTCCATTTCGTCTCACAATCACCCTACCATCACACATTAGCGTAAGTGCGTATAACCCGAACGGGTAGTAAGACGCGGTGTTAATAATAATAATAATCTTTGGCTCTATATTGTGTAGTCATGGTAGAATCTTAAAAAAATGTCAATTAAATTAATTTTTATTTATTTCTGACAAAAAAAATTTTTTTTTTTAGCACTGCATCCTACTACCTTACTAATTACGACTATAGTTTTAAGGATGAGAAAGGTTATATTTAGTGGAAGTGTACCCTCATTTGTGTAGCAGGAGAGTGTGAAAAACAGTTTAGGATAAACCACCCTCAGTACACCAGACCGAGATTTGAACCTGGATCTCTCCATCATCGACAATCTAGTCTATTGTGAGAGTAGTGCTTTAGACCACGCGGACACAGAAGCGGGTACTTAGTAAAGGCATGTGCGGAAAACAAATAATTCAAACTACTTTAACACTTTTTTCAGTTAAAAGTGAAGTTGAATCGAATAATGTAAAAATATTTCCAAAGCTGAATGAATATTCCCTCCCTATAAGCCCTTCCCTCCCTCACTTATATTTTTATTATAAAACAAATGATTCTCTTAATTTTTCTTTAATTAATACAGGCTTTATTATATTCAAGGTATGATTTAACAAAATGGCAAATCATGTGGAGGTGCCACTCCATATATTTTATGGAAAAAGTAAGAACTTCTTGGTTTTTGACAATTCAAAATTTTCTGATTCGAAATTTCTAAAAAAACTTTTTTGTATGGTAGTTTTCCAAAACTGGTAAAAGAAACTTATTAGTGTGTAGAAAAAGTGAAATGAAAAAAAGAAAGTTCGTGTGGCTGGGTTTGGTTGCTACGTACGGCGTTTTGCTGGCGTATCGTATGGATCTGGTAACAGGATAACAGAGCAATAAAGGAGGTGTGCAGTTTCATTATTCCTCTTTGAGCGCTTTATTCAAATTAGGTCTCAGTCGATCCTAAAATAAAACCTGTATGAATTAATTAATTGAAAGGGAAAGAGAAAGCCTACTTAACATTACATTAGTTATTCTAATTATGAACATGATCAAATAAAATAACTGGACTTATAACATTTTTTTACCCTCAAGCATGATCAATAAAGTGTATTTATAAAAAAATTAAGGTACACATCTTTAAACATATTTTATTTACGTACATTAAAATATATTATATATAGTTTCAGATAAAATATGTGTGCTATCATTTGTGAAATATGGGTTTACCCTTTCACATTGATGAATTAACTGGCCAGGGGACTGGATGTTGTGCCTGTCCTAGTCTTTATTTAGATTATAAGACATAATGAAGCAGCTATGACAGTCCTAGAGCAAACCGGTAGTGGAAAATACAGCTTGAATTAAAAACTGACCACAGGTTGGAAACAATAATTATTAATGGAAGTAGTAAAAAAGTAGTATGTAAAACAAAGTTTTATTACATTCATTATGTTTTTTATACTAAGATAAAAAAATCGTTGAAGAGATTTTTTTTTAAATAAAAGGAGCTCTTTACTAGTTCTCTGATAATTCTAAAAAAAAAAAAGCTAGCTAGCTGACAAAAAACTGTAAGTAAAACAAACAAACAAACAAATAAAAAAACTCCCACTTTTGTCCATGTCGGTCTGTCGTTGGGGTCTAGTATCAGGAGAACAGAACAATGAAGTAGTTATAATAAGGATTTAAGTTTCACTAGAGAAGCTTTTTTCAATCTTTCTCAAATCACAACACACTGAGCAAGAGGCTAAAATTATCGAGACACACCTTTAGTGTTTTAAGGGGAGGTCTCTTTTCATTTCTAATCGTGTGCTATTTTTCAAGATAATGTCAACCATGGATTTAAAAAGATTTATTTTTATATCTCAATTTTTTTTTCTCACATCCTTTTGATCTTCCCCCAATTTCCCGCGGAACACCTGTTGACTCTTTGCAGCACACCGGTTGAAAAACGTTACATTAATCATATTTTAGGTTCTAACCACGACGTGATTTGAAATATACGGATTAATTATTAATTAATGTAAATTTTAAAACAAACCTATATAAATTTACCTTCACAAATCCACGGATTTTATTTCATGTTTTCCAAATTTATTTTCAAGCTGGGTGTTTCCATAAATGAACGTTGTCTTCTGCATTCTAATGATGATTATAATGATCACAGTAATACAAATAATATTTAGTGAGGGGGCGGGGGGGGGGAGGCTTATTCGTTTGAGAGAACATTTTACTGATCATTAGCGACGTATCTTAACGAATCTAAGGTTATTATTACTATTAGCACCGCGTCTTACTACCCGTTCGGGTTATACGCACTTACGCTAATGTGTAATGGTAGGAGTGATTGTGAGATGAAAATGGAGGACCTACAGTTTAACGTGGGATCCGAACCACGGTGGAGGCCTGGCATTCCACACATTCACAAGTTGTGATTAATACACGTCTTGTCAGAGGTGAAGTAAGGGTTTGGCAATCAGATAAATCCGTGCTGGGATCGAGGATTGATCCTCGGGCCCCAGCACAGAAGTCCGACACCTTACCCCTAGACCGCCAGGTCACCTGTATTTAAAGTTATTATAAGTGTTTAGTAAAGGGGAGGATTTTTAATTAACTGCACATATCGGGACTGGAAAGAAGAGATGAGAAATCTAAACCTCCCCTGGTGCATCAAACCAGGATTGAAACGAGGCCTACCGGCTCAACGTCAGGAGTTAATGATAATCACCACACCACACCATCTTTCCGGTTGCGTTTTTATTGCTCGCAGTATGTAGGCGTAGGTAAACTTTAACTCACTATTGATAGTCAGGATTTAAATTTATATTACCCACCCCAAAAAACATAGTTAAGAGTATAATAATATAATATAACCAATAAATATAGACTTGCATAAATTAGTTGTTTTATTAAACATATGCATGTAAAAACAAAACAATATTATGAGCCCCGGTTAAAGTGATTTTTATTCTGAGCTAAGTAAGACAAAAGGTTTGAATTGAAATAAATATTTTTTTTAATAGTGTGTTTGAACTATGAATTAGGTATAATTATTATTATTTCTGTATTTCGACAAATCGAGTCCTTCAGCAGCAAGCAGTAAAGAAAGTATTTGTTAAGAGATGACGGACGAGGCGATCGGGATTTGAATCCCAAGCCGGCAGCTATGAGGCTGCTCTCCTTCCACGCAGATGCGGGTACGTACACGTGTACACTTGATCTTTAAATTTCAAATTGATCTCTCTCCAATGGGATTTTTCTTGCCCAGGCGAATGAATGAAGGAAGAAGGAAGGACAGAAATCGTCGTCGTCGTCAATATCGCATACGTCTGCTGTCGTATAGTGTGGATATGATACTAGAATAACAGAACATTGAAGGAGGTATGCATTCACATAAAATTGACCTTTCGTACTTTTTATTTGAAATAAAATATGGTTGTTAGTTAAGTTAGTTCTCATTCAAATGTATTATTAAAACGAAACACGATTGAGTAAATAGAAATAAGAGGAGGTCTCAAAATTGAGATTGAGTAAATAGAAATAATAGGTCTAAAAATTGAATTAGCTAAAATCGGAATATTAAGAATCTCTCTGGGGAATTATTGATTAATTGCTTTAATACTTATAAATAACCTTTTGTTTTCTTTTCATAAGATTCATATTTTCTCAATTTTTGTTCGAAACGGTAAACACTAAACAGTTAACCAAAATAAAAATATTGTTTAAAAATGAAATTTGATTTTTATTGTAACGATGGTGTTTGATTTGCCCCTTTCATTTATAAGAATGGGAAGCTAAATTACTGGGAACCATAGATATTTTTGAAAGAAATAGAGGAACCGTTATTTTTTTAATATAATTATTAATTTTCACCCACTTATGTTCCACACGCCCCGCTGCGTCGTGAACCGTTCTAAAAAAATAGGTTCTTTTTGCAAATTTCGGTACCTGTGCAAGAATTTTTGATAGTCTTACGGTCTTACCAACTATTTGTTAGGAAGAACGGTATCTTGACATCATATTCTGAAAATTGAAAAATGACACTTGGACACGGAATCGAGCCCGGGACCTTTGTCTTAGTCCCGGGTTCGATTCCCGTGTCCAGGTGTAATTTTTCAATTTTCATTATTTGTTATCTAGATGTAGAATTCCTCACTAAAAAGCATAAATAATAGCTTCGGCTATTTGATTCTTAAACTCCATTCACGGTTGGAATTACTCTCCGAAAGGTCTTTTTTCCTATCAATATCCTACTATATAATAGATTTCTGGTAGGGAAAAAGGCCTTTCAGAAAACAATTCTACGATGAACAGACTTTAGGTATCTTGACAGTTTAAAAAGTTACGTAACCTATCTATTTATTTATACGCCAAGTCGTTCGTTTGATCAAAATTTGTCACTGTATATAACAACATAGTAGTATCAAGACAAATAAAACAATATGTACTATTTGTGTAGTAAAATGTTATATGTTATAAACTCTGACGTAAAGGATTATGCTTACATTTTAGAAACCTTTCTTTCTAAAAGAATCCTGCTTATAGGCATACAGAGAAAGCCCATTTTCACTTTTAAATTATAAAGTTGGAAAAATATTTCGTACCTAATGAAAGAACAGCAATAATAATCATGGTTATTGATAATGGAACTCATTCTTTTCATCATTAAAAAAAAAATATTACCTTCAAACATTGGTTTTTAATTTTCGTTTAAGGTACTTAGAGAGCAATATAATGAATTGCTGGCTGGCGTGTAGATCAGGGTTCGAATCCTAGTCAGGTGCGCTAAAGTTTTATATCTCCTAAATAGTTTCTCACTATACCTCCACGCGAGTACGCCACCTCTAAAGCCTCCTACATGAATTATTTCCCACCCCACCCACTACTGTAAAAGGTTAGTGAGATGATATTACACAACACACACAGTTTTTGATGTGTGTGTAAACACACAACCAAATATATAATCTTAAAAAAATTAAGCCGTCGTTCTTATTTTAATCGGGAGGAAACTTACTTAATTCATTATAGGCAAAGAAAGTATAATAAAACAAAAAGCTGGCTTTAATAAATAATTATAACTTCTTAGATAATTTCACAGAATTAAAGACTAAATAATAATCAATACCTAGCAATTTCCCAGAATAAGAAGGCAAAAAGGTAGTATATTTTAGTAGATAGAGTAAGTAAAGTAGTAAGTATTTATTTATTTATTTGGTCTCTCACCCGCCTCGGTGGCTTAGTTGGCTAACGCGCCAGTCGTGTTGAGCTAGACCACCGAGGACGGGGAGATCGAGGTTCGAATCTCGGTCGGGTGAACTGGGGGTGGTTTCCCCTAATTGGCTTTCCACTATCCCTCCACGCAAATGCGGGTTCACTTCCTCTAAAAATTCAACTTTCCCCATTTCTAACCCATTAGTGTAATTAGTACTTAAGCGTATAACCCGAAAGTGTAGTAAGACGCGGTGCTAAATAAAAATATATTTGCTCTTTCTCTCTCTCTCTCTCTATCCGGGAGTGCAAGAAAAGACGGCGGCGTGTCGGACGGGTCTGACGTGGTGTGGCTCTAATACTAGGAGAACAGAGTAATGAAGGAGGTGTTTTACAACAGCAGCAGTGGTGTAATATATTTAATTATGATATCATCAAGCTTTATTTTGAAAATTATTCATGTGGATTAAAAGAAAATTAATTAGTAGGTAGATCAGTTGGTAACGTTATAAGATCCCCGGTAAAAACCAAAATTTAAAATTTTAGGGTTCCACGTTGATAACTTGCTTGACACAATCCATGATTATTTAATTAATTTTCCAATGTTGTTCGAAAGTTAGTTTGTTAGTTAGTTTAAAAGTCGTGTGTGGATTTTATTTAACTTTTGATTCAGAAACTTTACTTTAAAAATTCATGCCAATCCCTCGGTCGACAATAATTATCTGGGATTTACCAAAGATAAAAAACTAACAAAAACAATGATTAAAATAAGAAATTTCATACCATACATAATTCAATGGAAAAATAAATTAACTTGCTTTGCTATTTGGTTGCGTTGTGTGTGCATTATTTTATTTTCCATAATACTTGTTTCCACGTTGTTGTACTAGGAGACCATAGAACTGAAGAGGTAGCTTGGTGCCTTGATATATTAAAAAAAATCACATAACTTTTTTTCTTGTTCAAGTCTCTCTCGTCTCGATTAGTTTTCTGGCGAAAGTATTAGGAGAACATAGCAATCAAAGAGATGTGTCTCAAGTTTTAAAATAAACAAACGTGGAAAATGAAATTATATCGTAACTCAATATAGAACTGCCTCTGATTACACCTTTAAGATTAATTTGTAAAAACTATTCAAACAAAATGTCGTAAATTGTGACTTTAGCATCAAGATTATTGGGTTAGATTTATTTATTTTAGAATCCTAACATTTAATCTTCTTAAAACTTAACACGTTTGTGGTTTTTGTTGAAAATGATTGCTAAGCAAATTCATTATTTTAGAAACGGAAACGTATTTAGATTTCTAGGGCCTTCCAATTTTCCTTCTACCTGTTTCTGTTGACCCTACTTTCCTCCAAACCCTCCAATTTTCCTTCTACCTGTTTCTGTTGACCCTACTCTCCTCCAAACCCTCCAACTTCCCTTCTACCTGTTTCTGTTGACCCTACTTTCCTCCAAACCCTCCAACTTCCCTTCTACCTGTTTCTGTTGACCCTACTCTCCTCCAAACCCTCCAACTTCCCTTCTACCAGTTTCTGTTGACCCTACTTTCCTCCAAACCCTCCAACTTCCCTTCTACCTGTTTCTGTTGACCCTACTCTCCTCCAAACCCTCCAACTTCCCTTCTACCAGTTTCTGTTGACCCTACTCTCCTCCAAACCCTCCAACTTCCCTTCTACCAGTTTCTGTTGACCCTACTTTCCTCCAAACCCTCCAACTTCCCTTCTACCTGTTTCTGTTGACCCTACTCTCCTCCAAACCCTCCAACTTCCCTTCTACCAGTTTCTGTTGACCCTACTCTCCTCCAAACCCTCCAACTTCCCTTCTACCAGTTTCTGTTGACCCTACTTTCCTCCAAACCCTCCAACTTCCCTTCTACCTGTTTCTGTTGACCCTACTCTCCTCCAAACCCTCCAACTTCCCTTCTACCTGTTTTCTGTTGACCCTACTCTCCTCCAAACCCTCCAACCTCCCTCCTACCGGTTCCTGTCAGCACTTTTCTCCTCCAAACCCTCCTACCTGTTCCTGTCGGCGCTCCTCTCCTCCAAACCCTCCAGTGAGCCCTCCTCCACGTTCTGTTCGTTGTCATCCAGGAGCTGTGATTGGTTCGCGTCCCTCTTGCCGATGGACCTGAGCAGCTCCCGGTTGGCCAGGATCTGGTCCTCTGACTGGCGCATGCGCCGCCGGGCGATCTCCAACAGGAGCCTCTGCCTCAGCACGTCCAGAGGGTTCACGATGGACAGGGAGGGTCCACCGGTCCTCTTGACGCGCCGCGCCGCCTTCAAACGGAACGCAAACACAGTTTTGTATAAACAGGATGGATCGTGCCGGGTTCGTAATCTGCTGAGAAGGTGGTACTTGGCGCGCATGCGCGGGGAAAAATTGTGGAGGAAAGTAGCTCACAGTGATATCATAACAGAGCACGTGTCTGTCTAGACCATTAGTTTCAAGCTTAGTTTGTTCGCGGCACACTATTCTATTTCGTGTGTCCTCGCTACACAATGGGAGCCTCGACCAAACTCATGAGCGGAGTAATTTACTCAACGCGTTGATTGCAAGCCATTTTACTTTCTAAAAAAAAAAAAAAAAAAACGAACATATATATCTTTTTCAAAAAAAATAATAGAAAGATATTCGAAATCTTTATATATATCACGCCCCACTAATTACACTAATGTGTTAGGTATTAGGAATGTTTAATTTAGAGGAAGTGCAACCGCATCTTCGTGGAGGGAGAATAGAAAACCTTTAGGGGAAAACCACCCTCAGGGCACCCGAACGGGATTGAACCCCGATAATCCCATTTTCAGCAGTCCAGTCCAACACGTGAGTAGCGCGTTAGACCGTGCTGCCACGGAAGCGGGTAAAAAGAAAATGGTGAAAGAATCTACTTTTAAACTTTTTTTTAGATAAACAATAGGCCCTACCATAATGTCAAGAATTTAGCGGCACACCTAGTTAATTTCGCGGCACATTAGTGTGCCACGGCACACCCTTTAAGAACCACTGGTCTAGACAAATTCCCGTTCAGTTTAACTCGTTTTACAAATATAATTTTTTTTTTCCCCCAATGGATTCAGCTACAGCTAAATTATTTTTTTTGGTTAATTTTGCAGAATTTTTTGTTGTTGGGAAAATTGGCTTTTGAAACTCATGGCTTAGAATTATGTTCGGATGATCTAAAATTCCCTCCAAAAGGTTAAATTCCTAAACATTTTCTCTTTTGAGGAGGAGTGGGGCTGTAATACCCCCAGCAGATGGGACTCCGATCCCCCACCCCACCCCCATTTGGAAAACCCATGGGCGCCCTTACTTGAAAACTTACTAAAAAAAAAGTTCAAAAGAATTTAAAGAAACCTACTTTAATCTAATTACCTAGCTTTATTTTAGTTACTCATTTATTTTTACACTCTCTCTCTCTCTCCCCCTGATCGTCTGCCTCTCTCTCAAGCTCGCTCAGCACGTAAAAACGAGGATCTGGCGCGTTCTCCCAGGTGGATCCGTGTGAAAGATATTTGGCCGCGAGCTGCGGCAGACGCAGAGACATCTCTCGGTTGGGTGGGGGAACTACATCGGCGAGCGCCTCTAGCGACGGCGAGTCGAAGTAGGTCGGCGCTGAGTCGGCGGAGCTGCAAGCGGCCGCCACCAGGAGCAGTGTCGACAACAGGGCTGACAGAGACATCGTCCCGCTGAAACAGTTTGAACGTTTGTTTTACATTTTAATATTATGTAAGGCAGTAGAGGAGGTTATAGAATTTTAGGAAAGTCTATCACGGACTGAAGTGTTGATTCAACGAATTCTTTCCGAGACAATATGACTTTCAAACATTTATGAATTTATAATTGTGTTTTGTTTTGTTTTCCATTTCCTGCCTTTGTCCTTTATATTATTCCTTTAACATATTGTTCCTATCTAAGTGTCTTATCATTCTTTACAATTTTCCTTTTTCTCCCTTTTTTTTTTGTTTCCTCTTTTAGGAAGTTGCGTTGCGCGTTTCACACTCACCTCTGATTAGTTGCGATAGAATGAAACCTAGGCCGGGAGATTGGGAGGTAACGATTGATTTTCTTTAAGACGCAGCCATTACCTCTCTGTCCAATGGCAGCAGTGTAAAGTGTGAACTGTGTTGTTCTTTTCATTGTATACTGACATATTGTGTTTGTCCCTTTTATATGTTTCTATCTACCTTTCATGTCTGTGCCTTCTTACAAATATAATATAGTTTTAAAATAAAATTCTAAGTTGTTAGTGGGTAGATCCACTCAGATGGTCGAATGGTCTAAGGCGTCACTCTCAAACAAGATCGGACTGCCCATGAAGGGGATATCATGCATCGAATCATAGTCGGATATACTGGGGGTGTTTTTTTTTTCCTAAATAGTTTTCCCAAGAGCGTAGAAAGCTAGGGAGGGGGGGTCCGGAATCTCACGCCCTCACATTTCTACGGCCTTGAGTTTTCCACTCTCTCTCCCCACACAAATGTGGCTACATCTCCTTTAAATATCCTTCCTCATCCCTAAGAACACCAGCGTAATTAGTACATAAGCGTATAACCCAAACGGGTAGTAAGACGCGGACTAATTTTTTTTTTAAAATACTACTTTACGACGAGTTAAAAAGAAGAGAAAGGAAACCCCCCCCCCCAAAACATTCTGTGACTCATTATGTCCGTCTTGTTGTTTGGACCTCATCCAGACGGGCGGAGGGTTAATTTCTCTCAGAACACCTAGTCGCCATGTTGGAATGTATCGATACAAGTCTACACACGGCGAACTTCTGCGGCGTTTAATTACATTTTATCTGGGGAGCGGTGCGCGTACGTGTGTTCTTTGTTTATGTCCGGAGGAGTGAAAAGGTGTGTGATGTGTGTGCATGTGTGTGTGTTCCTTACAGAGGTAGCAGAAAGGAAAAAGGATTGACAGCGATGTCAGTTAGATTAACACCCGACCTTTTATCTTCATCGGGGAGCTCTTGTTCGTCGGCCGGCAAGTCTTAATAGAAAGCGTCGGAGAGACGGAACAAGTACACCCTTCCTCGAGTCTACTGTAGCCTCGTCTGGCAACTGTTTAGATAAAACTAAAGGTGTTCAAATATACCTGTCTACTGTAGACTCGTCTAGCAACTGTTCTTAGATAAAAACTAAAAGGTGTTCACAATATACTGTCTACTGTAGCATCGTCTAGCAACTGTTCTTAGATAAAAATAAGAGTGTTCACAATATACCTGTCTACTGTAGCCTGTTGCAACTGTTCTTAGATAAAAACTAAAGGTGTTCACAATAACCTGTCTACTGTAGCCTCGTCTAGCAACTGTTCTTAGATAAAAACTAAGAGGTGTTCACAATATACCTGTCTACTGTAGCCTCGTCTGGCAACTGTTCTTAGATAAAAACTAAAAGGTGTTCACAATATACCTGTCTACTGTAGCCTCGTCTAGCAACTGTTCTTAGATAAAAACTAAAAGGTGTTCACAATATACTGTCTACTGTAGCCTCGTCTGGCAACTGTTCTTAGATAAAACTAAAGGTTTCACAATATACCTCGAGTGTTTTGTCTTTCTGTGACGTCACAGCGAGTCAAGATAGGATTTCCCCGGTGTTAATGTGTTTAAAGTTTTATTTGCGTGAGATTTTTTAAATATATACCATTACAACAACCCGCGGCTCGGTGGCTCCGTGGTCTAAGGCGTCACTCTCTCAATAGACTAGACTGCCTATGACGGGGAGATTGAGGTTCGAAACCTGGTCGGAAGTACTGAGGGAACATTTTCCTTAAAGTGTTTTCCATTCTCCGCCCCAAGCAAATACCATGTGAACTCTTAGAACACAGACAGCCCAATCTCCATAGGAAGAATATTAATCTACTCTCATGTGTTCATACGTCAAGTGTAATGTTATCTACAGATGTCACTTTTGATAAAAAAAAATAATTTACCACCACGTATTACTACCCATTCGGACTATACGCTTATATACTAATCACACTAATGGTTTTAGAGTTTAACAAGGTTATATTTTAAAGGAAGTGTACCAGCATTTGCGTGGAGGGAGAGTGTAAAACCATTTTGGGAAAAAACTATCCTCGGTACACCCGACCGAGATTAGAACCTCGATCCCCCCCTGTCACCGGCAGTCTAGTCTACTGCGAGAGTAGCGCGTTAGGCCACGCGATCACCGAAGCTTGTGGGGGGGGGGTATTATTAATTCCTATAAAACAACAGTAATAATTTAGTAAAATACTATAATTGACCTAAAAATATGTTTATATATATTTTAAAAAGGATTGTACAAAAAAATCTCTGTTAAACATGTATTTTTTTGCTACCATTCAATTTTGTTATACGATTAAAACTAATATTCTATAGTAAATACTTTTCGTGAATCATACAACCCCATATAAATTTTGAATCTCAGATCGATAACGGGAAACCTTATTTTAAAAAATATTTACAACATGACAAAAATTATTTGACACACAAAATACTGTAAGAGGATAAAATAAAAATAAAAAAGAAGGTCAGGTTCTTTAAAATAATAAATACAGTCCCACAAACATTAAACAAGCATAGCAACAAAAAAAAATTCCTAGTACTGTGTCAACAGCCTGTTTCGATTCAAGCAATCAAGTTAATCCTCCAAGTTAAAAAAAAAAGTCCATGACATTGTGTGTGTGTTTGCGTGTGCTTCCCCCCCCCCCTCCCCCCTTTTTCCATTCTGACAAGTTTTACGACCGCGTCAAACTCACCGCACCCATCCCCCCTCCCCCCCAAACCCTGTTCAGATCTCATTCATTCCAACTGTCAACAAAACAGTCCAACAGTTTGACCGACCGGAGAACAAGTCACAAACGGAACGCGCCCACCGCCTCCGCAGCTTCTGGGTTTCCACAATCAAATCGAATTACCCCCCTCCCTCCTCTTACAAACCTTCCCGTTCCTTCATCAAACTCTCGAAAATTACCACAAAATGTGTTCGTGGCTCCCCCCCACCTTTTAACCTCTAAAATGAGATCGAAAAAAAGGAAGAAAAAAAATCTAAACTTCTATTAATTTATTTTTTAAATATATAGAATGGTGGTGGTAATGAGTTTTATTATTTAGCGAACAAAAAAAAAAAAGTTGGTCTGCTGTGAGAAACACGAGGCTACCTCCATAGAGGAAGGAAGATGTCAGCGCTAGAGGGATAAACACTTTGAGGTCTTTCACAGCGAGTTTTCTCTTTGCTTTTCGTCTTGTTTTTGTTTTTTCTTTGGCGATAGCGTCATAGCCGGAGTTTCGGTCAATTCATAACGGAGCGACAGCTAACTAAGAATCGCTTTCATAATAGTTTTTTTTTTTAAAGCTGACATTTGTTTAGCTTACATAGTAGGCTTGCTGGTTTTACAGGACGAGATACTGAGTACTGAGTATGAGCGCGTACAATACAATTTTAATCGGAAAAATACAAACTTTTTTTTTGCGTTCATTATTGATATTATTGTTTGGTGTTCTGTCCAGTAACAGATCTTTAAGGTGCGGCATAAGGGAGCGCAAGTATTTTTTACAGTTTTTATAGAATTGAAATTTTTTTGGACAAAATAAATAAAATATTCTCCGGTAGCAACATAGAGTTTAGTTTTCTGCACATTCTAGTATCAACAAATCTCGAATATCTGTTAAGGGTGTCCTGGAATTTTGTCAAAACTTTTTAAATAAAGAGAAAAGGTTTTGACAAAATTCAGGACCCCTTGACAGATATTCGAGATTTGTTGATATTAGCATGTGCAAAAACAAAACTCTATGTTACTACTGGTAAATATTAGATTTATTTTGGCCAAAAAAATTATAATGCTATAAAAACTGTAAAATTACTCGCACTCCCTTCGGCCGCACCTTAAGCCGGTCCCACACTATTCTCGAATGTTCTAGTCCGAGTGGTGTGGGAGTCACACGAACAGCGAATGTCCGGTCGAATATTCGGCATTCGAAGGGTTTCGCCTTGGGAGCGGTCTCTTTGACACGAATCAAAGGAAACGAATGTCCCGCCACTGGAGTCTCGGCGAACATTCGAAACACTCCCACAATGCACTTCGGTCGTTCGTGTCGTCTAGTTGCTTAAACACCGGGCACTATAATAGTTCTATCATTTTGTGGTTATTCTAGAATTACCAGTAAACCCGTGCGAAACTTTCGCACATTCAACCTCCCCCCCGCGCCCCCCCAAAAAAAGATTTAGTCTTTTGTTGGGTTGTTGAAATTAAATACTCAGCGAAGTGTATACACAAAATAGCAAAGAGAATTTATTTTCGGTAATTGATAAAAAAAATATTGTTAGATTTTTCTTTTAACTTAAATTTTAAACAAACAATATGTTTTAACGTAAACTGAATATGCTATGTCAGAAGTTGGTAAAAAAAATCCTATCCACTGATATCTTATTCATCGCTGTAGGCTTTGTATTAGTTGAGAAAAAGTGATGTTGACAACAGAAATAATATATAGAATTGTTTGTTCCCTTAATACTTTGCTATTTATTTATACAATATATTATGTTGTAGTGTACCATCTAATGTAACATTAAATACTAGTTTTTGCTAACACCAAATAACTATGTCGACTTTTGTTTTCTTTAGTAAGAATTGTATCAAACAGACCCAGGTCATGTTTTAAGTGACTTCGCATCAGTGACGTAGCTCTCTATACTTCTTCTCGGTCTTCCGCCATCCTCTACATGTCTTCATATCTTCCACCCACCTTGATACTCTCCACCATCCACCCACCTACCTCTCCTTCCTTCCATCCGCCTTGATACTCTCCACCATCCACCCACCCTACGTCTCTTTCCTTCCACCCATTCCTTCTATAACACACGTCAGTAAGCAGTTTCACCCAACCGTGGTCGACGGATTTTTATCTAGCGATTAAAAAAAATCCGTAGCACAACTTCCTTCGGAGGGGAAATAAAGCTGTCGGTCCCTCGTGTCGATTGTGGACATGTAAAAGAACCCTGGACGGTATGTGGAGATAACGTTACCGGCAAACCGTAGAAATTCTCGTGTGTTGATATAAGTCTAATCAGTTGGTTCAGAAAGAGTTAGTTAAATACCTTAGCTAATATAATTATTATTATCACCGCGTATTACTACCCGTTCGGGTTTATACGCACTTACGCTAATGTGTAACGTTAAGGTGATTGTAAGATGAAATGGAGGACCTACAGTTTAACGTAGGATCCGAACCACGGTGGAGGCCTGGCATTCCACACATTCACAAGTTGTGATTAATACACGTCTTGTCAGAGGTGAAGGAAGGGTTTGGGCAATCAGATAAATTTGTGTCGGGACCGAGGATTGAACCCCGGACCTTCCAGCACAGAAATCTTGACACCTTACCCCTAGACCACCAGGTCAACTCTCAATTAATAAAATATAAACGTAATTGATGTTTGTATAACGACTTTCCTGTTCATCCATTGCTTTAAATATACGGTTCGTAAGATAGTAGAGGAAGCAAGAGAGAGAAATGATATACTCATGAAATGAGGATGGAAAAAAGAGAGAATACCAAAAGAGAAAGATAGGGATAAGGAAAAAAAAAGATCGCAAGGCAGACCAAGAAAGAAATGGGAAGGAGCAGATAACAGAAAGTATGAAATTGAGAGGAGAAGAAAGGAGGAAGAATGGTGAAAGAATAGAGGAATATTGAGGCATTTTACTAAACTGGTACGGACACAGGCTGGGAATAGTTGATGTAATATGGGGATAATCTCCCAGCATTCACCAGGAGGGAAGGGCGATGGTGTCGTATTGGGTTACTGTTTCAATTAGACTAGTCTCCAAGCGTCCTTCGTTCAAGGTGTTAAGGGGACAGGAAATGAGGAGTACTTGGAACTTGAGTCCTTTTGTTAAAGACGGAAGACGGGGGTGTAGAATGACAGGGGGTTCTTGTGGTACACTAATTACATGGTTTGTACACTAGAATTATGGGGGGAAGGAACACGGATGGGTAGTAAGATGCGGTGATAAAAAACAAGAAGATAAATATCACTCATTAAATAACAGAAACCATCGTTTAAAAAAGTGATGGATTAAATAGCCAAACTACTGTGGCTGTAAAGTACGGCTGTAGCCTCATCTAAATATCATATCCTTTAAATTAAAAAATTACACTTGCACACGGGAATCGAACCGGTAGTTGGGATGTAAGAGAATGAGTGTTTAGGTCCGCTTTTTTGTAGTTTTTATGGCAACATTTTCTTTTAGAGCAAAATAAATAAAAATAGATCGCATTAATTACTTACTTACTCTGACACATTAGGAAGTAGAAAATTAATTTCCACTCATACAAAAGTAAGCTACCTATCCCTATCTTGAGCTAGTTCTATCCAGTCCACCTCATTACACCCTATCTCTACCTTGAGCTAGTTCTATCCAGTCCACCTCATTACACCCTATCTCTACCTTGAGCTAGTTCTATCCAATCCACTTCATTACACCATATCTCTATCTTGAGCTAGTTCTATCCAGTCCACCTCATTACACCCTATCTCTACCTTGAGCTAGTTCTATCCAATCCACTTCATTACACCATATCTCTATCTTGAGCTAGTTCTATCCAGTCCACCTCATTACACCCTATCTCTACCTTGAGCTAGTTCTATCCAGTCCACTTCATTACACCATATCTCTATCTTGATCTAGTTCTATTCAGTCCACTTCATTACACTATATACCTATATTGAGCTAGTTCTATCCAGTCCTCCTCATTACACACTATCCCTATCTTGAGCTAGTTCTATCCAGTCCACTTCATTACACCATATCCCTATCTTGAGCTAGTTCTATCTAGTCCTCCTCATTACACCCTATCTCTATCTTGAGCTAGTTCTATTCAGTCCACTTCATTACACTATATACCTATATTGAGCTAGTTCTATCCAGTCCTCCTCATTACACACTATCCCTATCTTGAGCTAGTTCTATCCAGTCCACTTCATTACACCATATCCCTATCTTGAGCTAGTTCTATCTAGTCCTCCTCATTACACCCTATCCCTATCTTGAGCTAGTTCTATCCAGTCCACTTCATTACACCATATCCCTATCTTGAGCTAGTTCTATCTAGTCCTCCTCATTACACCCTATCTCTATCTTGAGCTAGTTCTATTCAGTCCACTTCATTACACTATATACCTATATTGAGCTAGTTCTATCCAGTCCTCCTCATTACACACTATCCCTATCTTGAGCTAGTTCTATCCAGTCCACTTCATTACACCATATCCCTATCTTGAGCTAGTTCTATCTAGTCCTCCTCATTACACCCTATCCCTATCTTGAGCTAGTTCTATCCAGTCCACTTCATTACACCATATCCCTATCTTGAGCTAGTTCTATCTAGTCCTCCTCATTACACCCTATCTCTATCTTGAGCTAGTTCTATTCAGTCCACTTCATTACACTATATACCTATATTGAGCTAGTTCTATCCAGTCCTCCTCATTACACACTATCCCTATCTTGAGCTAGTTCTATCCAGTCCACTTCATTACACCATATCCCTATCTTGAGCTAGTTCTATCTAGTCCTCCTCATTACACCCTATCTCTATCTTGAGCTAGTTCTATCCAGTCCACTTCATTACACTATATACCTATATTGAGCTAGTTCTATCCAGTCCACTTCATTACACACTATCCCTATCTTGAGCTAGTTCTATCCAGTCCACTTCATTACACCATATCCCTATCTTGAGCTAGTTCTATCTAGTCCTCCTCATTACACCCTATCCCTATCTTGAGCTAGTTCTATCCAGTCCACTTCATTACACACTATCCCTATCTTGAGCTAGTTCTATCCAGTCCACCTCATTACACCCTATCCCTATCTTGAGCTAGTTCTATCCAGTACACCTCATTACACCTTATCTCTTTCAGCTCCATTCTAAATCTATCCTCCCATCTGCGTCTAGGTCGTCCCAATTGTCTCAATAGGAGTTTAAATTAATTCTTCCCACATGATAATCTCAATAGTTCTGGGATGTTGATCATTGTGGCATTTGAAAATAGTTTAGAAAGTTTTTCATCTAATGCTGCTATAGAGTCATGACAGACATTCAACAACTGTTGATATCACCGTGTGAAGAAAATTAATTCAAACGCATCTACGCACTTATTTTGACAACGAAAGTTTTTTTTTCAAGATCTGCATACAATATACTGAATTTGACTCGAGTTTGTTGTCAACTTACCCTGATTTTTGGTGGAAGAGCCTTTTAAAAATACAAAAACCCTTTTTTTACGGTCAACTTTGATAAAATTTTAACTTTATTATTATTGTTATTTTATAGCTATTGGTAATATCTATAAAAAGTGACATCTGCAGGTCATATTACTTTATGTACATATATTAGCACCGCGTCTTACTGCCCGTCCGGATTATACGCATATGCACTAATTACGCTAATAGTTTTTGGGATTAGGAAGGCTATATTTAGAATAAGTGTACCCGCATTTGCGTGTAAAATCATTAAGGGAAAACCACCCTCAGTACACCTGACCAAAATTCGAACCTCGATCTCCCCATCACAGGCAGTCTAGTAAACTCCGAGAGTAGCGCCTTAGACCATGCGTCCACCGAAGCGGTTTAACACGCACTCCCCCCCCCCCACCAGTGTTTTCAGCTACCAAACACACGTGTGTCAATACGTAGCAGCCGTCTTATTGAGGTAGGCTGAAGAGACAACACTTGGCGGCTATCCAGGAGGGAAATGACAGCTGTAACAACCTTTCAACCTTCTTCGTTCCAACTTGTTCTCTCCTTCGCGCAGCCCGCCCGTTCTAATCTCTTTCACACACACTGGGGCTGTCAGCGTGGAAACAAGGGGAGGGGATGGCTCTCTTGATTGAACCTGTAGTTTTATTAGCACGCCGAAAGGGAGCGCGAGTAATTTTACACTTTTTATAGCATTAACTTTTTTTTGACCAAAATAAATCAAATATTTCTTCAGTAGCAACATAGAGTTTATTTTTCTGCACATGTTGATATCAACAGATCTTAAATATCTGTCAAGGGTGTCCTGGAATTTTGTCAAAACTATTTAAATAAAGAGAAGTCTAAAAAGGCTTACAACCTCTGGTCTAACACGCTACTCTCGCAATAATATGGACCGTCGATAGCGGGTAGATTATGGTCAGTTACTATTTGGATGTATTGAGGGTGGTTTTGAAAAAAATTCCCACTCTTTCTTCCCACGCAATTGTGGGAACACTTCCTCTAAATTCAATCTTTCTCATCCTTAAGCAACACATTAGCGGAATTAGTACATGAGTGTATAGCCCTTACGGGTAGTAAGACTCAATATAAAAAATTCATTAGAAAAAAAATCAAGATGAACTAGTGGTTGAATGGTAAATATATCCGTCAAGCGTCACCTGGGACTGAACCAGGTTCCTTTAGATTCGGGGATGATCACTATAACCAATTATATCCGCATGGAGGGGCAAACAAAACCGTTACTGCAGTCCAATTTTCATAGAAAGAACCTTATATGACAGCTGGAAAAGCTACTAGATCTACTTTCACGTATTCATACGCCAAGTCATGTGATATGTAGCTGTCACTTTTGATATATATTATCAACACCTAAAAAAACAATAATAATTATAAATAATAAAATATTAAAATTTTATCAATGCTGACAGAAAAAAATATGTTTGTATTTTCTTAAAGACCCTTCCTATGAATATTGGACTGTAAAACATATATATATGTCTAATTTATTTTCAATTAAAAATACAAAGGAATTTTACTTCATGCAGACATCAGCTGGGGGTGAAGGAGTGGGGTGAAGTGAAAGGGGGGGGGGAAGGTATAACTGTGAACAGGTCAAGAAAGTCGGTCCCGTAAATATTCCCTTTTGTGCGCGGTGTTCGCCGCTACGCAGCGCCACAGTCGGGAGTTTGCCAAGGTTATACCACTAATAGCTTCGACTGAATAAATGTAAAGGGTATCGAGTTTATAGTCAGATCGATATAAGAATGATATTTTAGGCAAGAGAAATCAATGACGCCAGCCTGTGATGAAGCCGCACCGACCGAACGGCCGCCGTCTGTTTGCGAAGATAGTGTAAATTTCTACGGACAGAGGGTGTCACGTTTTCAGTACAACTAATTAGCCTGCCGTTAATCTCAGTTTTCTAGACCGGAACCGCCACCTTCCCATATAAGTAGCTCCTCATTTCTCCTCACGAGGCTGAGTCGACCCCGTCCCACACTGCTTCACGGAGGAATAATGGAAGCACTGAGGATCGAACCCGGGACCTCTGGATCTGTAGCCAGGAGCTCTGACCACTAACCCACGAAAGAAAGCGGTAAAACATTTAAATATAAATAAAGAAAACTCGCATCACCAGCCAGGGATTCGAGCTCTGGTCTTCTCGTCACCAGATCAGTCTTTTCTTGTTTGATTTTCTTCTTTACTTACGTGTATCTAGTTTTAGCTTATTTTTTTTGTTATTTCCTTTCTTTATTTTAGATTTC
Source organism: Timema podura (assembly GCA_033556935.1). Taxonomy (NCBI): domain Eukaryota; kingdom Metazoa; phylum Arthropoda; class Insecta; order Phasmatodea; family Timematidae; genus Timema; species Timema podura. The sequence goes on along the minus strand of JAVRXN010000014.1, from coordinate 8,112,407 downwards.
ATTTCCCATCATTCATTATCTATTTCTCCCATTATTTCTCATTTCCCCAAATTTCCTACCGTTTTGTGTTCTTCTTCTATAAATCTCTCTTTTTCTTTTTTTCTGATCCACCCATTTCTCTCCATTATCTCTTTATTTAGCTTTTTTTCTCCTGCCCCCCCCCCCCTCGTTTCTAAAACCTCAAATAAAGGACCGATAAGATGGGTTGCAATAGTCTAGATACACGTAATTGCATTAGTGACGTCATCAATTCACTTCACGTGACTCGGCAAGTCGTAATACTATGTTCCATGCTCTCGGTACGTTCCGTTCCGATGCAACTTGTGGTACAGTCTGGTTTTACAACAGGTGTCACGAGCTACATAGACAGGATCATTTTGTTTTAGCACCACGTCTTACTACCCGTTTAGTTTATACGCTTAAGTACTAAATTACGCTAATGGGCTAGTGATTAAGAAGGCTTAATTTAGATTAAGTGAACCCGCATTTGCATGGAGGGAGAGTGAAAAACCATTTAGGGGAACCGCCCTCAGTTCAGTGAGATTCAAACCTTGATCTCCCCATCCTCGGCAGTCTAGCTTAACACGAAACTAGTGCGTTAACTAACTACGCCACCGAGGGCGGGTAACTTCAATGTAATTCTTTGTTTTATTCTGTCAAGTTACAAGCATTTAACTGAAGAGGGTCTAAAGGTAATTCTTGATTTAATTCTGGTCACGCTACAAGCATTCGACAGACAATAAATTCAAGATTTTTTTCTTTTATTTCGTCAAGCTATTGGTGACGATAACTTTAATGTAATTCTGACATTAACTTAAATCTTTGTTTTATTTTATTAACTGACAATAACTCTATGGTAACTCTTGGTTTTATTTTGTCAGGCTACAAGCAATTATATAAGGATACATTTATGGTGATTTTTTTTTGTCAAGTTAAAGTCATTTAAATGAAAATAACTTAAAGGCAAGTCTTGGTTTTACGTTGTCAGGTCAAAGCCATTCGACCCAGAGAAAATAAGGCACAAGGTCTTTCTATCAATTTGAAAGCTCAACTTGAAACTCTTAAGTACAAAGTTTATCAAACTCGGTCGGTTTGTCAAAGTTTTGGTTAGCGGGGTGTTATAAAATATGAGAAAGAGGGGGTTGGAAGGGTTTAAAAAAAAAAGAGAGGTTCTTTCCCAAACAACCCAAGGGGATGGAAAAATAATAATTTTCTCTCTCCCTCTTGTCTTTGTGACTTAATCGAAATCCTGTCATCCCTAGCATGTGTACCAACACACACACACACACACACAAACACACACTCAAACACACCACACACAGTTTGAAATGTTAAAAGTGATTCCCTCTCTGTGAAGTTAATGTTCCTGTTGACTCGGTTTGACTTTAAATTAAAAGTGGGTTAATAGTAATAGTAAGTTAGCATAGCTGGATCGAAATAGAGGCACAACCGTCTCATTTATAAAGCTTAGAATAATATTTACACTTCAAAATTGTGAAATTATATTTACCTTTAATCTATTTTACATATGCCTAAACGAAAAAAAAAATCGAACAGTAAATACAAAACTAAATATTGCAATGCTTAGTTGAGATGAGACATTAATTATTTCGTTAGTGATTTTGTTATAACTGTCTTTGACTCAAAACAACATTTAAATTACTAAGGAGTCATCTTAAAGTCTAAATATTGGTACACCCTGCCATATAGTATTGGCTCTATACGTAATTAATTGATGATAATGCACACCTGATCGTATTGAATTTTATCGGTCCATCTACACATAATTTTATATTAAGATTGTAATGATACTGTTTTGGACCCCTCTGATATATTCAAAAAGTCATGGATGAAGTGAATTTTTTCTTTAAAGTACTCTATGTAAAGTTTCCTTTTAATACTTCATCCATGGAGAGTCACGCGTTTTCAGAAGTAATTTCAATACAATACGTTTTAAAAACTTTTTTTCTTTAAAAGACCAACTCCGTTGTATTAGAAAGATCTTGTGACACGCTGGCTCCTTCTATCCAATAGGAAGCCAGCCTTCACAACACCTGTTGCCAGGAGTTCTCCTATTAGTTGGTTTTAGCACTGGTAACAAGGGGTCCAAGAAGCAAGGGGTAGGTCATATATAAGCAGCTTGTGCGTATGAATACACACAGTACACCTTACTCATAATATAGAAAATAACTATCTTGACATAGAAAAATAGTAATATCACATACAAACTGTGTCAATGTCAATTTTATAAAAAAGTGAAAGTGTAAACAAATCAATAAATTGTGTACAGCATCAAGTGTTATCTGATTTTAATCAATCACAAATAATCAGATCACATAACCGTGTGATAACAAGTGCGCAGTAAGGCAGGCACACGTCGTCATCATCATAAAACCGGTATCATTATACTTACTGCTCACCGTAAGACATACACTGGTCCACATCCGCAACATCAACAGTATAAAATCCGGTATCACTATAATTGAACCGGGGCAGATATAATTATAATTTGCGCCCAATCGCGGGGCATCATTAGTATATAAAATACAAATATCATACTAATTGGTGCCCAACCGGGGGCAGATATAATTATAATTGGCGCCAATCGCGGGGCATCATTAGTATATAAATACAAATATTATATTAATTGGTGCCAACGGGGGGTAGATATCATTATAATTGGTGCCCAACAGTGGGGAAATAAATCCAATATCATAATAAGATGAAGAAAAAACTTAAATAGGAAATATTTTCTGGACTAATAACATACGTAATAGTCTTAACGCGTCACTCGTGCAATAGACTGGATTGCTTGTGATGAAGAGATCATGTTTTGAATCCCAGTTGGGTGTACAGAGGGAGGTTCAACACTAAATAATTTCCCACCATCCCTCCACGCAAATGCGCAAAAGTTTCTTCGGAATCCTACTTTCCTCATTCTTAGCACCTCAGCGCAGGAAAAAAATAAAAATATATAGGTCCACCCAAATTTTATTAAAAATAGATATATGACAGTTATAAAAGTTACTAGATCTACTTTCGCGTATTCATACGTCAAGTCATGTGATCTGCAGCTGTCACTTTTGATAGATATTATCAATTCCTATAAAATAAAAATACCACTACTAATAAAGTAAAATTCTATCAATTTTAACACCCAAAAATACGTTTTTATTTTCTAAATGGTGCAACAAATGTCCATTCACAAGAAAACTAAAGGATATATTATTTTATTTGTTTTCTCACGTTACAATACTCGTTTGGGTCGTACGCATGTATATAATTAAGATATAGGTATATATTAAATCAAGGTATATGTATACAATCAATATATACCTTGATTATATTTATGCCTTCCTTTAATATATATATATATATTTATGCCTTGTTTTAATATATATATATATATATATTATATATATATATATTTTATTATTTTATCAAGGTACATATATTTATATATATATCTATCTATATAAATATATGTACCTTGATTATATATATATATATATCTTGTTTTAATATATATATATTTACCTTGATTTTATACATATACCTTGATTTATATATATACATTGATTTTATAGATATACCTTGATTTTATATATACCTATACCTTAATTATATACATGTGTACGACCCAAACGAACATTGTGACGTGGAGAAAACAAATAAAATAATATATTCTCCTGTAGAAAACTCTCCATGTGAGCTTCGTGCGGATACCACGCCGCTAATTTGCGAGCATACCTTGAGAGTCAGGTGCATAGGATCTGTCCGTAACAAGACCTCACAAAGCGGACAGAGATAAGCCCAACCCCGTCAACACAATACCAGAGGAGCGGCGGAGGTTTTATGAAAGGACTCTTCTCGTTGAAGGTAAGATCTATCTCGGGGAAGGAGAGCGACGCGACTCTTTTTTCAAACTCGGCCACGTGTGACAAGAGATAAAAACACAGTTCTTTCTTTCTTCCAGAGAGATTCACTCTCGGAAAATATTATCAGGGCTGCCATGACTGTTTGGGGGGATATTGTTGTCTGTTGAGGTGACAGACATGCTCAGAACCAGAAGCGGTTGGTATCTAAAAAAGGTAGTAATGGATTTACCAGTGATGAAGGCAGTACTGATAGTGTGCCTGACACTCTTCTGGGAGACCTAGGCTCTATCTATACCCAATATCATCTCTGAGGGAACTACAGGTCTTACGGAGAAATACTTTATGTTCGTTCTCTTTCTATTAGCTACTATAAATCTCTCCCCACTTTCATTTTGGTCGGAAGGTGGATAAGTTTGGTTGGATCCTCAACAGTTCCACCATCAGCTGTAAATCCTGGGCAGCACTGAAGAGGAGTACTAGGGAAATGAGGGGTGAGGTAGTTTCCTCACTGAACCAGAAGGTACTATTGGACATCAGTCTGCCAAACCACCAAATGACCCTACAAGTGACACCTTCACAGGAACTAGTTGTATATGTAATGTTAATAATATTAGTATTAGTACTAGTAGCAGTATACTAATTAGTATCAATATAATTCAAACACTAGTACAATAATATTGTTGTTAAATAATGGTTTGCGAATTAATATAAGTGAGTAATGTTTTTAACTGATAACAGTTAAATAAAAACAGCACATATTAATATAAATCAACAAGAAGAGTGAAATAGTTTGCTGTTGTTATTTTTTTTTGTTAAGAAAGTAAATTCCAGAAAAAGTTTTTGTTCGCTAAACAAAGTAAACAATGCGCATTGAAAAGGAGGAACATTTTGAAATAGCTACTACGAGATATATTCGCATTCCTTTTATCTCAGAGAAGATGAGAAAGAACAAATGTTGATTCAGTTTTACATTTTTTATGAGCTTAATACCCATCAAAGGAATACTACGTCATAACTGGAATTTCATTCACAGAAGAGGATTCTTTAGAAAGCTTAGACACGTCAAACAAAAGTTTTAGAGGTTCTAATACTTTGTGTGTATATTTAATTCAAAGTTTTCGTTATTTACATTTAGGAAGAGTATTTTTTTAAACATTTTTCTAGTATAAAAAAGTATTAAAACAACGTATACTAAACTTTTTTCTATGAATATCCTTTTGACCTACATCTGTGGTCATGCGGTCCGGATGTCAAGCTCGTTTAGTCTTATTTTATGGTGATGAGCTATTTTTTCTTAGCACCGCGTCTTACTACCCGTTCGGATTATACGCTTATGTACTGATTACGCTAATGGTTTTAGGGCTTAGGAAGGTTATATTTTAAAGGAAGTGTACCCATATCTGCGTGGAGGTAAAGTGGAAAACTATTTTGGAAAAATAAAACCTCAGTACACTCGACCGAGATTCGAACCTTGATCTCCCCTTCATCGGCAGTCTAGTCTCCTGCGAGAATAGTGCCTTATACAATGCGGCCCCGAAGCGGGTTTAGGCCTATGTTAAGTTGATAGGATTACAAAATAATCTTCGGCCCGCGGTGAAAACTGATGATAAGATTTCGCCCTTGGGGATGAACAAAACGTTGCACCACCCTGGTCTAACGCGCTACTCTCGTTGACTGGACCAACCACGAGGGGGTCACGGACGTACGGGACCGGGACGTGATCTGGGCCCGCGCATCTTTCATATAAACGAGCACTAGACTGTCTTTGTCCACCTTCCGGTACTAGCAGATCTCTAAAGACCCTGTCGGGGCGCGCCTCCGCGGGGCGGTCCCTTGGCAATGTGACGGACGGGGTCTCGACACACACTAACCTCCTCGAGGTCCCCGTTGGGCAACTCCGGACAGCTGGTCTCAGAAAGGCTGGTAGCGGCAGCTAAGAAGGTGAGAGAGAGGAAAGGTCGGAGATTGTAAGAGAACGAAGGTTGCGGAGATGGCTGTTTGGAGGCTGAGCTCCTGACTTCCTCATGATGGGCGATCACTAGGAGGAGCCAACTCCTCCCTCCATTCGGTCCCAGTGGGTTATCGCAAGTGACCCAACGCAGGCTGGCACAGAAGGGCTGGTACTGGTTCTTTCGGGTGCCCTAGTACAAGGAATGGCACTCATGGACCTTGGTCTATGTTCGATCGAGGTTCGAATCCCGGTCAGGTGTATTGAGGTTTTTTGTTCCTAAACTCAAATGGATGTACACTTCCTATACATTCAATTTTTTTCATCCTTAACACATTAGCATAATTAGTACATACGTGTGTACCACACGTTAGCTCAGTCGGTAGCATGTCTTTTACTGAGATAAGGCTCCCGGGTTTGATTCCCGGCAGAGATGAACATTTATCATTTATTAAAATATGGGTCTACCCTTTCACAATGATAAATTAACAGCCAGGAGACTGGATGTTGTGCCTGTCCTAGTCTTTAGTTATATTGTAAGTCATATGAAGCTATGACAGACCTAGCAAGCCGGTAGTTGAAAATATATGGCTGGAATAAAAAACTGCCCACAGGTTGGAAACAATAATGGAGGTAAAGTAAATATGCGTACAACCCGAACGGGTGTGAGATGTGGTACTAAAAAAATAGTGTAATGTACCACACTCGAGTGCCATCTCGCATTTCTCACCACAGTAGACATTGATGACTCTCTTCGTGATGGGGGAGGGTTCTATATATTACCGGCGAGTGTCCACCACTTATCGGCAGAGCTCTGACGTCACACTTGAGATCTACACACAAGTAGACACATTCAACTCTTTACAGATATGTCAAAATAAGAAGAGGTTAAAAATACCTTGTTTTCTTTCCGTTTTATGACAAGTGATTTAGTAATTTTTTTTTAAATTTTAGATTCCGTTTAAGAGTATCTTTCTGGTTGGTCATAAGATTCTTTGGTTGTTACCCACGAACATATTACGAGCATACCCCGCTATTACGACATGTTAGGTTCCAGACCACTGTCGTAAAGCGAACCTTTGTCCTTTATTTTCCACTCGTCGATTCGTGAACTGTAGTGTAGGGTAAAGAACGGTGCTCGAGTAAAGGAGAAGAGATCGGAAATAACTACTCAAAGAGAGTTTACATGACACGATCAGATAGAACATCTAGCGGTCACTAGCCCTTCTATAGTCAACATAATTATATGGAAAAAGGAAGGTCTCGGACTTACTTACATAAAAAAGTTCACATTATCCAATCAGATAAAAAAATATAAAATTTAAATGGTGTCACTTGCACTTCAGTACTACAAAATTAATAGAGACACTTTAAAACAATCAAATAATAATTCTAAAAATATCGATTTTTCATATAAAACTTCTCCAGGTAAATAGGAAAGGTTTAGAATTAACTTCTTAAAGACATGGCACGATTGTATGAAAAATATAGCTGTCCCTGTCTTTTCTATATTCAATATATATGGTTAGAGGAAGTGCTCGGACTTACTAACATAAACAGGTTTACATGACGCGATCATATAAAATATAGAAAATTTAAACGCGGAGGAAAGTCGATTAGCTTGCTTGAGTCCCTCGGAAAGTTGATTAGCTTGCTTGAGTCCCTCGGAAAGTTGATTAGCTTGCTCGAGTCCCTTGGAAAGTCGATTAGCTTGCTTGAGTCCCTCGGAAAGTTGATTAGCTTGCTTGAGTCCGTCGGAAAGTCGATTACCTTGCTTGAGTCCCTCGGAAAGTTAAGTAGATTGCTTGAGTCCCTCGGAACGTTGATTAGCTTGCTTGAGTCCCTCGGAAAGTTGATTAGCTTGCTTGAGTCCCTCGGAAAGTTGATTAGCTTGCTCGAGTCTCTTGGAAAGTCGATTAGCTTGCTTGAGTCCCTCGGAAAGTTGATTAGCTTACTCGAGTCCCTTGGAAAGTCGATTAGCTTGCTCGAGTCCCTTGGAAAGTCGATTAGCTTGCTTGAGTCCCTCGAAAGTTGATTAGCTTGCTTGAGTCCCTCGGAAAGTTGATTAGCTTGCTTGAGTCCCTCGGAAAGTTGATTAGCTTGCTCGAGTCCTTGGAAAGTCGATTAGCTTGCTTGAGTCCTCGAAAGTTGATTAGCTTGCTTGAGTCCCTCGGAAAGTTGATTAGCTTGCCTGAGTCCCTCGGAAAGTTGATTAGCTTGATTGAGTTCCTAGGAAGTCGATTAGCTTGCTTGAGTCCTCAGAAAGTTGATTAGCTTGCCTGAGTCCCTCGAAAGTTGATTAGCTTGATTGAGTCCTAGGAAGTCTATTAGCTTGCTTGAGTCCCTAGGAAAGTCGATTAGCTTTCTTGAGACCCTAGGAAAGTTGATTAGCTTGATTGAGTCCCTAGGAAAGTTGATTAGCTTGCTTGAGTCCCTCGGAAAGTTGATTAGCTTGCCTGAGTCCCTCGGAAAGTTGATTAGCTTGATTGAGTCCCTAGGAAAGTCGATTAGCTTGCTTGAGTCCCTAGGAAAGTCGATTAGCTTTCTTGAGTCCCTCGAAAGCCTCTGACCAGAATTTTGCTTAACTCGGGCGTAACTCCACAAGATCGCGTGGCGCACATGGGCTATCAAATTCTGTTTTCCTTTTTTATCCGCCTTTACTCGAGAAATGTTCTTGCATATGTCCCTGAGGCATTTATAACAAAATAAACAGAAATAAACAGTTAATAATTCACTAAATCACAGATAGTAGTAAACAATGTTCTAGTGACTTAAGAAGCAGCCAGGTGAGGACAAATGAGGAGGTATTTGAATAAAAAAGTAGTTGTCTCGCTATAGAAAACTGAGATTAACAGCCAGAGGGTTTATTGTTCTGATCACGTAATACCCTTTACCCGTGCAAGTTGGCACTTTCTTTTACAACAGACGGCGATTGATCAGATATTATGGCTTGACTGTGGTATGATGCCATAGAGTTTTTTTTTTACTACAGCATTGACGGAATAAAGCATTTAAAAAAACAACTTACATTTCAGTGGACAAAAGCGAACACAAATTTGTTTGAATGTTTGTATGTTTCATTATTTTAATATAATCTTCACGCAAGTCAGGGAATCCCTAGCAAAGTTATTTACAACCTTTTTCAACTCAATGCACACTGAACAAGGCACTAAAACTGTCAGTCAAGGCACCTTATTAGATTTTTAAGAAAGATTTTTTATTATTATATATAAAAAAAAACAAGTACCACGATTCTGTTTTAAAGTTCAATAGCTAAAGTTCTAATCACTGTACAGCTAAAAAAAAATTTGATCACGGATTTAAAAAGATTTAATTTTTATTCCAAATTTTTTTTCTCGCTTCTTTTTAATCTTCCTCCAAACTCCAGTGGGACACTTGCTTGACCCTTCGTGACACACTGGTTGACTAATAAAAACAGGTAAATAGAACTCCTTTTAAAAAAAATGCAACGCTTTCAATGAGACGTCGAGGGAAGCATTTTTGGCGCCATATAAGACGCGTTAGTTCACGAACTGTTGACCCGTACTAACCGTGTCTGGACCGCAGCCCGCGGGGTTTTTTTTGGCGCCACGTGCAAGCGTCCGAGCGCGAGGAAGTACCACCCCTTCCTCCTTCCTTCACCCTCCCCTCGGCCCTCGAACCCTAATATCACCCTCGGGGGGAAGGAAGTGCCTGCCGGACCACTTGACTACAACATTACGTCTTCATCCTTTCTACTCTACTCGGAATCTGATTAGATGAAAAGGCCGTAACTACAGTTCTAATAAAAACTTGAGGAGCTCTTGATACGGTTGAGAGCGCTAAGACGTCGATTCCTTCTCCCCCCCTTTCCCCCCACATTCGTACTGTTGAATGACAGTTACACACTTTCGTGGAATTAACTCTCTGACCTAAAGTGATCAGGATTATGAGGGTGACTTTTAAATATATTTTTTTTAGCATTCGGTCTAACAACACATTAAGACTATCCGCCTTATGTAATCATTACGCTACTATATTAGGGACGAAGAAGGTTGAATTTTAGAGAAAGTGCACCCACGTTTATGTGGAGGGAGATTGGTAAATAATTTAAGAAAATAGTAGACCTGACCATTATTAGAACTCGATCTCCCTGTCATCGGATGTCTAGTCTATTGCCTTGCGTTCGACCCCCGAAACGTGTGGTTTTAAATCATTTAAGACATTTGTTTGGAGTGTTTTTTTGTAATAACCCCTTTCTTAGTTCATCTACCTGTCAGGGGGTCAAACACGGGTCTATGGATATATCCAAGGATTATGTACACCCCATATCCACGTTGGTGGTTGAATGGTCTATGGCGTCACTCTCACTATTGACTAACTGTCTCTGACAGGAGATATAGATTCGAATCCCGGTAGGATGTACTGAGGGGGTTTGTTTTCCTAAATGGTTTTACAATCTCCTTGCGCGAAAATGCTGGTGCACTTTATCTCAATTATCACCTTGTGAACCCGCTTCAGTGGCCGCATGGTCTAAGGCGCTACTCTCACAGTAGAATAAACTGCCGATGACGAGGATATCGAGGTTCGAATCTCAGTCGGGTGTACCGAGGGTGGTTTTACGGAAATAGTTTTCCACTCTACTTTCACGCAAATCTGGATACATTTCACCCGCCTCGGTGGCGTAGTTCGCTAACGCGCTAGTCGTGTTGAGCTCTACCGCCGAGGACGGGGAGATCGAGGTTCGAATCTCGGTCGGGTGAACTGGGGGTGGCTTTTTCCTAAATGGTTTTCCCCTCTACTTCCCCGCAAATGCGGGCTCACTTCCTCTAAATTCAACCTTCCCAATTCCCAATCCATTAGCGTAATTAGTACTTAAGGGTATAACCCGAACGGTTAGTAAGACGCGGTGCTAAATAATAATAATAAAAATAATAATGGATACCTTTCCTCCAAATGTAACCTTCCTACTCCCTAGCACATTGGTATAATTAGTACAGAAGCGTTTAAACCGAACAGGTGGTGAAACGTGGGGATAGAGAAAAAAAATATACCACCCACAATTCTTGAACAGGATAGCCGCTCACACTATTTCATCAGGGATAGTATCCACAATGCCGTACATGCCAATAAGTCACCAGACACGTGTCTCTGACTTCATAATGTTGTTGTTACAGAGAATTCTGGGAAAATGTTCCACTAACTAAAACAAGGAATGAAACTGTCTACACTCGAGGGAAAAAAAAAGCCTTATAATTTTTTTTGTTTGTTCCCTAGACTTGGTTCTCTTGCGTAATATCTCGGCATTACACTACTTTTTTTTTTTTTTTTAGCGATACATTTTAAGGGTCTCTCATTGAGTAAATGTTCTATTATGAAAAAAAAGTTTTAAAATTTAGAATATAATAAGAAAATAACCTAAAAAAATAATATTGAAATTATATTAACTGCGACGACACAAACTCATTTCAAAACATAAAAATTGTATTTTAAAATAATATTTTCTTGCTTCTTACGTAAAACAATGGTAAATAGCGGTAACAGTTCAAATTTCAAATTCATCTCTCCTGGTTACTTTTTGATAAAATTAAATATTCTACACTGCATTTAGAACACGTATGAAACTGTCTGTTTACACCTTGATTATTCGGATTAAAAGAATAAATATATATTTTCTGGTAGAAATAGCTTTGAAGGAGGGTGGGAAATCACCACCAGTACTTCCGTTTAGAAATGAACCAAAGCCCTTTTTAATCAGATTCAAACACACAATACGTATGTATGATCACTGATATACTTTTTACTAAAACGGAGGTTGAAGAATGTTCTAGTATCCAAGTTTAAAAAAAAGGTTTGAAACCCACTTCGGTGGCCGTATGGTCTAAGGCGTAACTCTTGCAATAGAATAAACTGCCGATGACAGGGAGATAGGTGTTCGAATCCCTGTTGGGGCCACTGAGGGTTGTTTTTCTTAAATTGTTTTCCACTCTCCTTCTACGCAAGATCGGATACATTTCCTCTAAATTCAACATTTCTCAATGTAGGCAAAAGTTTCAACCCATTAAAGAGTTTTAATTTTAATTTTAAATCGTTTAAAGAAAAGGTTTAATAACTTGCATGAAACCCCATAAAATAATACCACATTATCTTAAAATATTCTGTTGTGACTCTATAAAAACATGACTTTATTTGATAAGGGAAGCTAGAGCTAGGCTTCTAAGCTTTTGATTCTATCTCAGAAGTATAAATTTTCACGTAAAGCGTCGTTGAATTAATTTTTTTAAAGTTTTTAAGCTCATAATTTAAACTTTTTAACATGTCAGAAAACTTCTTATGGATTTCGCCTACATATTGTTAAAAACGATGTTTAAAAAAATTATCAAACCTCTTCATAAACAATGGGGGGATTGCTATACATCTGCTACTCGTCTCCCTGGTCTTTCATGTAGCACCTTGACAAACATTACTATATGAGTAGAAAGCAGTTCCTTAGTGCCTTTCAAAACCTCATTTGAAAACCACAAAAAAAACCTCCACCCTCCATCCACAGCCATGTCTACATATTTTCGCTACAAACACACTTTGCGCCTGTAATTTAAAATATATACCTACCCGCTAAACTGATCTGTATAACCTATTGTATCGAGATCTATCTCACGGCGCCCTCCACACAGAAAAAAATTAATTCCAGTTTGTTAATGTCAGCTAGAGAGGAGGCTTGAGAATTAAGTATTTTTTTTATTGTCTATAAGACTTTTGTTTATAATTTTACCATTGTAAAAATAACCATACATAATTAAAGAAAACTCATTAAATAACTAGACTAAATATATGATAATACAAGTGAGATTTCATGTACTTCATTATTATTATTATTATTTTTATTTTTAGCACCGCATCTTACTATCTGATCACGTTATACTATACGTTATTATTTATATGTCTTGATAATGATAATAATAATAAATATTATTATTATTGTAATAAATGCGTACTTTAGACATGCTATTCGCTTAAGAGTGCGTAAAAACATCGTTCAAGATTACGCACACATATTTTTTTAGTTAGTAATAATTTTATGGAAAAGGAGTAGAACCAATGTAAAGAGAATAGTACACAGCATTTTTATTTTAATACTAAGACAGCCAAACCTACATTATTTTTAATTAGGTAGAGTAATTATGTCAATGAGACATTGATGTGAGGGTTCAGAAGTTTATTTATTATTTAAAGTCCCAAAATGTGACCTGATTTTTAACAACTCAGTTTACCTTACATATAGCTTTGTGTACGTAACGCGCTGGCTCGTGTACTGAGTGACGTCACACGCTCAGCCAATCAAATGTCTTTCTCCGTCTGGTGTAACCTTCTATTCTCTTTGTTGTCTTGTGTACTGAGTGACGTCACAAGCTCAGCCAATCAGATGTCTTTCTCCGTCTGGCGTAACCTTCTATTCTCTTTGCATTGCTGTCTTGTGTACTGAGTGACGTCACACGCTCAGCCAATCAAATGTCTTTCTCCGTCTGGTGTAACCTTCTATTCTCTTTGTTGTCTTGTGTACTGAGTGACGTCACAAGCTCAGCCAATCAGATGTCTTTCTCCAACTCGCGTAACCTTCTATTCTCTTTGCATTGCTGCCTTGTGTATTGAGTGACGTCACGATGATCAGCCAATCAGATGTTCTTTCTCCAACTCACGTAACCTTCTATTCTCTTTGCATTGCTGCCTTGTGTATTGAGTGACGTCACAAGCTCAGCCAATCAGATGTCTTTCTCCATCTCACGTAACCTTCTATTCTCTTTGCATTGAGTAGAACATCTTTTAGAATTAAATTCATATAAATTCAATTAAATGATAAATAGCAAGCACAAAAGTGATACAATTATTTAATTTTTACTTTTTCTCAACCCTTTGGAAATAGAAGTATTGTGATCGTAAAAAAAAAAAAAAAATCTCGAAATTGTGGTAAATGTCGACGTTTCATGAGCCGCTGAAACTGAAAAAGAGTTTTTTTCGCGATGCAGTTTGTTTGTATATCGGCCTAGAGCCGAAACTATTTCACTGATCGGGATAAAACTTGGTATAGGCTTATAATAAATTAAATAAAATTAAATAAACAAGCTATCAAGTTGTTAAGAACGGTATATAGCCACATCAAGATATCAAAACCTTTAAATTGAAAAAAATGGACACGTGGACACAGGAATCGATCGATATCTCGCAATCTTAATTGATTGCTCATCTGTAAAATGAAGATTTTTAATGTATTCATACATTAAGTGACATAATCTCTAATTTTCACTTTTAATATATATTATCGATACCTATCAATAGCTATGAAATAATATTACGAATAATATGAAATGTTATCAATGTTGCGGGTAAAATAATAAGTTAGTGTTTCTTAAACTTTCCCTCCCCCCAAAAAAATCCTAATTTAGATCAAAATTATACAAAATAAAATTAGTAACAATTTTGGTATTACTTAAACATACAATATTAGAGCCAGTTTTATATTTTATATCTCAAACATTAAACGTACCTTGTGAGGTGACCGTCTAAGTGTAGTATTTCTTTTTAAAGTGTACACAAACTGTCTTACAGTTTTTATTTCGGTGTCTTACTACCCGTCCTGGTAATAAACATATGATCCAGTTAATGTCTTAGGGATGAGGAAGGTTGAATTTAGAGAAAGTGTACCCGCCCTTGAAAGGAGGGAGAATGAATAAACCTTTTAGGGGGAAAAAAACCACCTACAGTACATCCGACAGGGATTCGAACCACGATATAACCTTTTTTAAAGGTACAGTATATTCAACCACAAAGGGCGGTAGATACGCTAGAATTCATAGGAATAAATGTACCCGCGTTCGCGTGGAAGGAGAATGGGGAAACTATTTAGTAATACCTCACCCTCATTACGTCCAGCTTGGATTTGAATCTTGACCTCTACGTCACCGACTAAACGAGTCTGACATTTAGTCCGCGTGCCCACCGATGCGGGGACCCAAACACATTTTTTTTTCATTTTAAGACGTGGGAAAAAAACCCTGAACCTGCTTCAAAACGGAATTTGGGCGGTCAATAATCCTACTTTTGCATGCCGACGTATTTTTTTAAATTTTATTTTTACGTGGAGGAAAGAAGATACGACACTCCCTCCCTCCTTCCTCCCCGTCCCTCCATGCACTTGGTCCACTATCGCACGGAACCGGGAGCGGCTCCCTCCGGGTGGCAAGCCGAATAATCAGGGCAAATTAGCGGTTCTGCGGCTTACAAATTACCTTCAAGCCAAGACGTCGACTTGATTGCTTAGGATGACGTCACCGGCAATAATTATTATAGGGGTGGGGGTAAACCCGGGGTTCTGCGGGCAGACTCACGTGGGTTGCACGCTCTGGACAGTTGGACAGAACTCTGGAGAAATATTATTACGTTCCTAAAATATAGAGGGGTTTTTAGGTTAAGGGTGAAGAAACACAAACAAATTTTGGTTTCGGGGTCAACATTTATAACATTTTATCATATTAATAGCGTTATAGTGACAGCCTCTGTAGTCTAGTGATCAGAGTTGCTGGCTACAGACCCAGAGGTCCCAGGTTTGATCCCTGCTGCTTCCAGAATTTGTCTGTAACCGGGTAAACTCAACCTCGTGAGGACAATTGAGGAGCTACTTGAATAAATAAATAAATAGCGGCTCGGGTCTAGAAAACTGAGAATTAATGGCAGGATGGTTTGTTATTTTGACCACATTACACCCTCTATACCATAATATTGTCACTATCTTCACCAACAGACGACGGCTGCTTGGCCGGTATGGCTCGATTACGGGGCCTACGTCACGGGGTCTGGGGTTTAAATATAACATTGGGTCTTTTTTACTCGTTTGAATTAGACGCGTATATACTAATCGCGCTAGTGTGATAACTATGAGGAGGGTTAATTTATAGGAAGTGCACCCACATTTGCATGGAAGCAGAGTGGAAAACCACTTAGGGAAAACCTCTCTCAATGCACCCGACCGGGATTAAACCTGATCTCTCCGTCTTTGCCCCTAGATTTACGCATTGTACCACGGGCCACCGAGGCGGAGGAATTTAAAAATTGAAAGAAGTGTTAGTGTAGAAAACAAAAACATTATTTTTGATTTCCCTACGTTGTATTTCAAAATTTGCTTCGACTTCGCCTCGCATTTAAACACAAATCTAACCTCACACATCCCTAGTGTTTTATATATAAAAAAAAATTATATCAGAATCATTCTATACTTCATGGTCATGTTTGGCCCATTTTTTTTTTATAAATATATAAAAACAGGAATGTTTCATCTCCAAGTTTCAGACGAAATTTTAATATTCGCGTCATTTGGTCGGCTCAGCGCATCCATTCACGGTTAACTCCAACAGGTCACGCGTTTAGAAACCTCGATATAAAAATTTCAATAAAATATTCTGATTCCACAGATACGAACTCTTAAACGACTTGAAGCGTGTTAAGCCACCATTCTGAATAGAAGACCATTCTCAATTGGGCTCTTTCTCCCTCTTTTTTTTTTTGGAAAAAGAGCTTTGGCGATAATTCAGTAGCGTGAGGAGGGTAAAGTGAATTGGATGGGGAGGCTTTCTATTACCCTTTAGGACTTGGAATCGTTTTTTTTTGTTTGACCTGGTAAGCGGTCACGTGCCTAACTATTCAATTTGTTATTCCTCTCACGAAGTTTTGGAAACTGGGGACCTAGTGAAGTGACCACTGTTTGAGTCGTGTCGGGGTAAACGCACTCGGTTTGACCTGCTCTGCTTGTATTAGTGGTCCTATTTTGACAGATTTTGGCAGGATTTTTTTTTTAATACGGTCTGTTAGGGTTTTTACAATACCATTTGCCAAGGATTTACAATACATTTGTAAGTGTATTTTTTCAATACGTTGGTAATGTTTTAATACGGTTCGTAATGTTTTTTAATACGGTTTGGTAATTTTTTCAATACGGTTTGGTAATTTTTTCGATACAGGTTTGGTAATTAATATTAGCATAATTATGGTTTCTTTTAATTTTTCATACGTTGGTAAGTTTTTAATACGTTTTTAAGCTTTTAAAATAGCGGTTAGGTAATATTTTTCAAGAAGTGGTTTTTAATAAAGGCTTTTAATATGGTTTCTTCCTATAATTATACGTATTAAAATTTTATTTTGATGCTACGTGCCTTAATCCTAGATCGAGATCCCGCAAATTTTACTTAAATAATATTACAGGAAGAGGAGGGTTAATTACAAGGTTTATTCCCCCGCGTTCGTTAGAGGTGAGACGGAATTACCGTTAATGAAAAGTTAATAATTCCCAGTGTATCCAGTTGGGATTCTAGTCTAAGACTCCTGAATCAGAGGCAAGTGCGCCTATTACCAGCCATCTGAGATATTTTAATGTTTACACAATAAGGTTAAGGATGAGGATGGAAGTATTTATATAAATGGTACTCGCATTTGCTTTTTGGAGAGAGGGGACTTATTTAATATGAACTACCTCAGTATACCTACTAGTGAGTCAACCATGGCCTCACGCGTGTTTTATTATTATTTATTTTTTAATACCTGTTCGGGTTTTACGTTATATACTAATTACGTTAATGAGTTAGTGATTAGGAATGTTCGATTTAGAGGAACGTACCCACATTTGCGTGGAGGGAGAGTGCAAAACAACTGGGAAAAACCATTATCAGTACATACAACAGGGATTCGAACCCCAATTTGCCCGTCATTGGTAGTCTAGTATATTGCGAGACGACGCCTTAGACCATTCGACAAGCAACAGATTCTGACAAATTTTAAAATTGTAATCGGTTCAGTTAATTTGTGATAGTCAAGATCGGGACTTTGACTATCTAAAAATTATCATTGACCTATCAAATACGATAAAAAATATTTTAAACTAATAAAAATGACCTTAAAATAAGAACAACACCTCGTAATGATTAATTTTTTAATGTTGTTATTCCTTCAAGTAGTCTTGAAAAATCCAGCCATGCAGTAATCATTTTATAAGTATTACTCCTTTGCTCGTTGGGGGCTCCACCCCCAAACCCCGAGTGAGTTTTCTTTGCAAGTGGATGTAAACTAATGTAATTCCAGAGTTGTTTTGAAGTTAAAAAATGTGTGGAAAATGTAAAAAATTTACCTAAAATTAAAAAAATATAGCTCTATCTAAGGTATAACCGTGGAGATACGACAAAAAGTAATAGGACCAAACTTGTGGATCTCGCCAAATCCGTGGCTGTTGGTGCAATCCGTTTTTTTGATAGGTCTTACCGTTTAGCCACAAGATACCTCCAAAGAAAGGTCCGCACTGACTTTAATGTTGCTCCGCCATTTGGGATTTTTTTCGGGGGTTAAAAATTAATTTTTTTGTAATTTTCCCGTCGGTTACAGGCTAGAAGCTATAAGTTTGCCAATTTCAAGTTTCTAGTTCATCTGGAAGTGGGTAAACATTAATGTCGGTGGTGAGTGAATGAGATTCAGCCATGTGGCTTTATAGTAGTATAGTTAGAATCTTATAGAATTTTATTACGAAGCAAGAAAGAAATTATTTCTACAATAGCTGAGTTTCAATCGGAGATTCTAATAAAAAACACATTTTTTTTAGGTGTTTCTAAATTATACTCGTAGATTGAAGTGTATTTTGATCCATATCAGCCTCGTGTGAACTCTGCTTGAGGCCATATCTTCCTGAACTCCGGGCCACGAGGCAATCGAAGACTCATACGAAGAGGCATCGACCCTCGATAGACGTGCCAAGTTTTTTTTTTCTTTACTGCCCACACAAATGGAGGGTAACGAACTTTACAAGTTAAACAGCGTCCTCACATATCACGTGATCATAGTGTTTTGTTTCCTCTCCTTTATCTTTTAGATCTTCCTCGTTTTGTCCTCCCTCCAGAGGCTTCTTGCCGAATGGACTCTCTCGTTTTGTCCAAGAAGAGGCTTTCAGTCCCGCGCAGACCCTCGTTAATCGATTTAGATTCCCACTTTTATCCTTTTTATCTCCAACACATCTCATTACCGCCTCTGTGGGATAGCGGTCAGAGCTCCTGGCTACAGATCCAGAGGTACGGGTTCTCTGTAAATCATCGGGTCTGTAACGGGGTCAAACTCAGACCCGTGAGGAAAAAAGGAGCTACTTGAATAAAAAAAAAGAAGTAGCTGCTCCAGTCTAGAAAACTGAGATCTATGACCAGATTGTTTGCTATTATGACCACATTACCCATATATCCGTGGAAGTTGGCACTATCTTCACCAACAGACGGTGGTCGGTATGGCTGACTGACGCCAAGGAGATATATTTTTCCCCCTCACTTATCATTCCCAGCTAATCGACCTTTTACTACGCTAACGTGGTGAGTGTGAGAAAGGCAAAATGTTTAGAGAAAACTTACCCGCATTTTCATGGAGGGAGAGTGGAAAACCATTTCGAAAAAAAAGCCCACTCTCAGTACACTCGACCGAGATTCTAACCTCGATCTCCCCGTCATCGGAAGTCTAGTATACCACGAGATTAGCGCGTTAGACCACGCGGACACCGAAGCGGGTAAACAGATAAGCCCTTTGGACGAGAGTCCTGCACGTCCAACTTAGAAACGACCCGGAACTCGGGGTCGGCCAATATCTCATTCAACCGCGATGATATCCTATTTTTTGGGGGTGTATGAGGAATTGGTTGAACCCGAGGGTTCTGACCCCTTCAAATAGCTCTAGCCCCTTTTCAATGAGAGAGATAAAGAGAAACGTTTTGTTGCTCATTCTGTCCTCCAACTCCTCCCCCTCCCCCTTTCCCGTAATAACACGCGCCACTTCTTGATCAATCTGTGATTGGCCGCGGCGTTCTACTCTTGATTGTCACCGCAATGTGCTGCTATACTACATTCACGATAAGCTCAACTTTTTGAAAGGAACTAAATAATCTTTAATCTGCCATTATGGGGTCCAGAAATATCCGTGATCTTGAACGTTTTGAATCTACCGCCATTAGTTTTATGGACGGCCACCAGGATGGTGCTATTATGCTGAGCCAAACGGCCCCCCCAGACAAAATGCATGTAATGAATGGAGCGCCCCGTCCAATAGGTGGTAGAGCGGAGCGGGTCAGAGAAGCTCTGCCCAAAAGTCTGGGACTTGTTGAGTTCAGCGCCGGGTTACTCCACTCTACCACTCTATTGGGCAGGAGAGCGTAGTCAACCACGTGAGACATTATCAACAGACCAGCAATCAAGTCAGCAATCAACAGGTGTCCATCAGTTTTGAATTTTTAGAACAGAAGACCAGTAAAAATTCAACAGCTGTCCATCAGTTTTGAATTTTTAGAACAGAAAACAGTAAACAGGTGTACATCTGGGGAAAGGTGATGTTGTACTCGGAAGGTTTAGTGTTAATTTCGTGAGCCCACATGTTCCGTTTTCGTTCTCTCTCTTCCTCCTGTGCCTCCACCAATGAAGCAAAATACAACAAACACTTCCTCGTCACGATCATCACTGTCTACAGGAATACTGCTAGAACCTTTACACAAAGACTGGCGTATTGGTTCAGAATGTAGGGGACCAGACAGACTCCACCCGCCGCGATATGATGGAGGGACCTCTTCCTGTAATCTACGCGCCTCACCGCGTCGCTTCGCCCCACGGACACTTTGGGAAGGCTCAGCTTTACCAGTACAAAGCCGCCAAAGTTGTTTCTACAACAACCGAGTGTTTGGTTTGCATTCTGGCTGTATTTTAACCCCTTAGTCGCTGAGTTGTGAAAGGTGATGCATTATTTCCTGTTTTAAGCTTTATTCTACCTTGTATGACGTATCAATAAGGGGTTAGGGATGTGAGAAAAATATCGATACTTACTAATATCGATATTTTCCTTTCGATACTAGTATTTTTACTCGATACTTTTTCCAATACTTTTATGATATAAGTACTCACACTCCAGTATCGAATTGGTATCGTAAGAGACAACTTTTTTGTTATCTTCACTCATGTTGGGAATGTTTACTAGGGTGAAGAATAAATGACTGTATTTCTCAATTCTCACTCATTTTCTGCAACTCTGGCATTCAATCTAGTTTATCTTATCATAATTCATAGCTGTTCTTTCATCTTTGTTTATCAATACAGCCTGATGTCTGACAGGTTGATTGGTCACCAGTCTTACTACCCCTTCCTTTATCAATGAGCAAGGTCATCACAGACTCAAACAAAAGAAGCTTTTGTAGAGCTCAATGAACTCAGTCAACTAAAGGGTGCCCCAAGATGACGAAGAGGAAAAGTTTATGTGTGTAGTTTAAGCAGATAAAGTCGGTGAGGGCGTCCATTCTTCTATTCTTTTTCAATAGTTATAATCTGTATTGAAGAGTATATAAACGACGAATGTAGTTAAAAGTGGCACCTCCCAGAAGTGAATTATGGAAGGTATTTTTTTAAAAGCTTGGATAGTGGAAAAGCATCTTGTTAAAATTTGTTTTAGATTATTAAAAAACCATGATAGTTTTCAGTGTTTAAATAAATATGAAAATATAATTATCATACAAAAGTTGAAATTTTTATTACTAGAGAAGAAAAAAATATTTTTTCAGACTAAAATTTCGATACCGATACTTACTGTTATCGATATATTTTTCTTTCGATACTAGTACGGCATCGATATTTTTCTTTCCGATACTTTTAATAAGTACAGAATCGATACTTTTCTTAGGATACCATATCCCTATGAATAGTATAGGATTCTTAGGAGTCAAATTCTGTGGTCCGGTATTCGTCAGGTCTCAAAGGTCCTGGACTAAACAGTTTCAATGGATGCTTCTTTTGTTGTTTATGCATAATTAAGGATGGGGCATTCGAATCTTTAAGCACTCGAACCTTCAAACGCTCTAATCTCGGACCCTTGAATTCTTTATAATATTCGAAATTCAAAAATCCGAGAGAAACAAATGCAATATTTTAACATCCCCAAGCAACTTCTGTCAACAAAACGCTCGATGCTGAAGTTACAATCACTTTACTATCCACAAACAAGAGGGTAAACATTTAGCGACATTTTATTTGTGGTATTTAACGGGCACTTTCCGAAACAATTGATTATAATATCACCCACACGACTTATAAACTAACTTAAATCTAGAACAGACACAACACCCAGCCCCCAGGCCATTAATTCAGCAACCTGTGAAAGTAGTAACCGAAATGTCATAAATTATACATTTTTCGTTCATGCTGGTATTCGAATCCGGGACCTAAGCCTAGTGTGTAACGGGTGATACGGCGTGAGATATAGAGCCCAACTTATTATTATTTTATTATTATTATTATTATTATTATATTATTATTATTATTATTAGCACCGCGTCTTACTACCCGTTCGGGTTATACACACTTACGCTAATGTGCAATGGTAGGATGATTGTGAGATGAAAATGGAGGACCTACAGCTTAACGTGGGATCCGAACCACGGTGGAGGCCTGGCATTCCACACATTCACAAGTTGTGATTAATACACGTCTTGTCAGAGGTGAAGGAAGGGTTTGGCAATCAGCTAGATCTGTGCCGGGACCAAGGATTGAACCCCGGACCTCCAGTACAGAAGTTCGACACCTTACCCCTAGACCACCAGGTCACCCAGCCCAACCTAGATTCAGAGCTCACAGTAGTTCGTCTCGTGACGAGCGGCCATGAATGAAACTATAATAAAGAAACAATCAAACGACGTACATTTGACCTTTTAGGGAGATTTACATTCCCCTGATTGTTGGTTCTTTAATGCGGTCCAATTTATTCTCTTGTGAGGAACATGCATTAAGAAGTAGAAGCTGATAAGTCAAACTATCCCACTTTTATTAATCTACCTTCATATATTCATACGTAAAGCCATATGATCTGCAGCTTTCACTTTTGATAGATAGTATCAGACCTATAAAATAACGATAATAATATATAACCCACTTTGCTGGCCACATGGTTAAGGCATCATTCTCGCAATAGACTAGACTGCCGATGACAGGGAGATCAGGGTTTGAATCCTGGTCGGGTGTTCTGAGGTTTTTCCAAATATGTTACCCAATATCCCTCCAGGCAAATGTGAGTACACTTCCTCTAAATTCATCCTTCCTCATGGGGTCTTTAAAATCCAAGCGTAATGATTATTATTTTTAAATTTTATGTCTGAAGAAATACATTTTTGAACCATTACATTCTGTAGTGAACATTTTTTTTTTCAAACTTGGGATTCGAACCAATTTATAGAACCTTAAAGCGCGCTAAGTTCGAATAGAAACTGTTAAAAATATCACATCCATCCGATTAGAATTAAAACCCAACCTGCCCCTTGAGAATATATCTTAAGATAATTAATGTAATCAACCCAATCCGGTGGCCGCATGGTCTAAGACGCTACTCTCGCGTAGACTAGACAGCCGATGACGAGGAGATAGGGGCTCGATTCCTGTCGGGTGCACTGAGGTTTTTTTCCCTAAATTGTCTTTCATTCTCCCTCCACTCAAATAAAGGCGCATTTCCTCTAAATTAAACCTTCCTAATCCCTAAGCCATAATTGGTTCATAGGCGTGTAACCCGAAATGGGTAGTAAGACGTGGTGCTAAAAAAACTGAAGTCGATATTTTTGCTTAGAATCGAACCAAAATATGATTTATTTATTCAAATAAGTATCAAACATATCGGTAAATATTTAGATTACGAGGTTATAAATAAAACGTAGTGTTATAAACTAATTAAGAACGTTTTATTTTATTAATACTTATTACATAGTACAATGTATAGTATATAGTTGTAATATTCAAATATTAGATTAAGAATCTAGCTATTTAAATAATTGATATGTTCTACCCGATATTAAAACAAACGAAGCCACTAAAGACTATTGGATTAATATTTCATACTTATCCTGATGACTTGGATATTATGTTTTATGTAAATTTCACAGGCGTTTTGGCTTACACATTGCTTCTGCGATATACAGTGTGATCTAAAATCTTATAAAAAGTACTTTTACTATTTTTACCGCGTCTTACTGCCCGTTCGGGGTTATACGCACACGTATTTACTTACATTATTACTGTTTCCAGCCTGTGGTAAGTTTTTTATTCAAGCCATATATTCTCCACTACAGTCTTGCTAGACCTGTCGTAGCTTCATATGTCTTATTATAATTATAACTAAGACAGGCACAACATCCATCCTCCAGCCGTTAATTCATCAATGTGAAAGGTAAACTCATATTTAATCAACGATACATGTTCGGCATGCTGGGATTGAACCACGATATCTCCATCCTCAGCAGGCCAGTCTAAATATGAGAGCGATGCCTTAAACCATTCGGCCACTGAATACGATATCGATGAAGTGGAGTAAGTAGGAATAAACCCCGCAAGGGAGGCCAAGATAGAGTTGGGAGGAGCAGATAACAGAAAGTGTGCGAGTGAGAGGAGAAGAATGGAAGTAATTAAAGGAGGAAGAATGGTGGAAGGATAGAGGAAGGTGGAGGCATTTTACTAAACTGACCCGAAAGTCTAGGAGCTGAGAATATTTTGTTTGATTTTCGAGATACAGAGGGTTTCTTTTTTTTTTTTAAGACACTTTATACAAATCATAAAGATGGGGAAAAAAAAAATTGATCACATCGTATATTTCATGGTAATTTTTTAGATATGGCCACAATATTTTTTTTATCGAAGAAAAATCATTTAAATTGATTTCTGTGCCTAATATGGAAGTGTTTTGTGTCATTTTAAATGTAATAAATTCTGCTGGAAACATTTAAAAGGTCAAAAGTTTTATAGGAGGAACAAAGAGTGTAATTCTCTAGTAAATCAAATAATCTAATAATAATAATAATAATAATAATAATAATAATAATAATAATAATAAAATAGCCAAAGCTATTATTTATGCTTTTAGTGAGGATTACTCCATCTAGATATCATATTCTGAAAATTGAAAAATGACACCTGGACACGGAATCGAACCCGAGACCTTTGGCTTAGTACACCAATGCAATGAGTGAAGAATGACCCTGGGCACGGGACGAATCCTGGACAGCTCAGTGGTTAGAGCATTGGCGTACTAAGCCAAAGGTCCCGGGTTCGATTCCGTGTCCAGGTGTCATTTTTCAGTTTTCAGAATTATTATTGTCATCATTATATTATATATCTGAGAATTGAAATGACATCTGGACACGGATCGAACCCGGACCTTTGCTTAGTACGCCAATGCTTTAACACGAGCTATGGTCACGGACCGGACATGGACTAATCGGATATCATGGTTAGAGCATTGCGTACTAAGCCAAGGTCCTGGTTCGATTACCGTGTCAGGTGTCATTTTTCAATTTTCGAATATATATCTAGATGGAGTAATCCTCACTAAAGCATAAATAATAGCTTTGCTATAAATTCACAATAACAATGATTATAATGAAAATAATAATACACTTAATGCTATAAACTTTCGATCACCCTATATATCTGCGTGAAACTACAGTTTTCTTGTAATTTGTTGGGCGATGTTTACGTGTTGTGACTATTATATTATTTTACCTAATCGAGGTATTAAGTTGCGTTGTTTCTAGTAGTTAATTACCTCAGGCCACTCGTTTGATAACTGTTACTATTTCTATCATTTGATTGCGATGTCTTGGACGACGCTGATTGTTCTTTATTTGTTTTCACGACCGGAAGTGAATTCACTTCTCTTGAATGGCTCAGGTAATTTTAAATAGTAATCTTATTGCTCCATTCATTATCTCCATCATACAACCAACAATGCAATTAATAATTTAATAGTCGGACATCTTTTTCTCAGTCGGTAGCGTGTCTGCCTATCGAGCTAAGGGTCCCGGGTTCGTTTCCCGACATGTGCGAAAAATGTATTACTGGTGAAATGTGGGGTTAGTGACAAATTAACGATTTGGGGCTGGGTTTTCTATCTGTTCTAGATATAAGTTGGTTTGTAAGTCGTGTTATTTTATGGTCAGTCTGTTTAGAAAGTTCACGTTAACTACCTTAAAACCCGCATCGGTGGCTTAGTAGTTGGCTAACGCGCTAGTTTCGTGTTGAGCCAGACTGCCGAGGACGGGGAGATTGAGGTTCGAATCTCTGTCGGGTAAACTGGGGGGGGGGGGTTTCCTTAAATGGTTTTCCACTCTCTCTTCACACAAATGTGGGTTCACTTCCTTTAAATTCAACCTTCCCGATTACTAATCCATTAGCGTAATTAGTACTTAAGCGTAGGGTAAGGTGATTGTGAGATGAAAATGGAGGACCTACAGTTTAACGTGGGATCCGAACCACGGTGGAGGTCTGGTATTCCACACATTCACAAGTTGTGATTAATACACGTCTTGTCAGAGGTGAAGGAAGGGTTTGGCAATCGGATAATTCTGTGCCGGGACCGAGGATTGAACCCCGGACCCCCAGCACAGAGGTCTGACACCTTACCCCTAGAGCGCCCGGTCATGTTTTTTTACAATTAATGTTATTCATAAATATTGATAATATCTATCAAAAGTGGCAGATGAAGATCATATGACTTGACTTATGAATACGTGAAAGTGTATATAATAACTTTTCTACCTGTCATATTGTCCTATGAAAATTGAGCTATATACATGTGGAATGGAGGATGTTACATAATGATAATTAACACACTTTGTACTCATCTCAAGACAATGTTAGGCTAAACAAATCTCGGACATGCAGTGCAAGTGGGAGAATCTAGAACCGTGATCAAGATATTGACTAGCAAACCCAATGGGAAGAGATCATTGGAAGTTCTGGACGCAGATGGGAGGGTAACATTAGAATGGACCTGAAAGAAATAGGGTGTAATGAGGTGGACTGGATATAACTATCTCAAGAGACGATTAGGGTGTAATGCCAGGCCTCTACCGTGGTTCGGATTCCACGTTAAACTGTAGGTCCTCCATTTCATCTCACAATCACCTTACCATTGCACATTAGCGTAAGTGCGTATAACCCGAACGGGTAGTAAGACGCGGTGCTAATAATAATAATAATAATAATAATAATAATAAATGATTAGGGTGTAATGAGGTGGACTGGATAGAACTAGCTCAAGATAGGGATAGGTTGTAATGAGGTGGACTGGATAGAACAAGTTAAGATAGGGATAGGGTGTTATAAGGTGGATTGTATATAACAAGCTCATGATAGGGATAGGTGGCGTACTTTGTAGTACGGCAATGATTTTTGAGTTCTTAGTGTCATATAGTAGCTCAGTAGCAAAATGGATCAAAATAACAATGTGTTGACTATCAAGTTATAATCCTTATCACTTGTATTACATCTGGTAATTGTATAAATAGTTAAATTCTAAAACAACACATACCTCCATCTTTCAGGAACAGAGGAGCTCACAACGGACCGTATCAAACAAGATAATTCTGAAATATACAATTTGTCAGACAGTACCACAGAGTCTGATATCAATATTTCCTCAAAAAACATCAGTGAACTGTTGGGAAGACACGCCACACGTGAAAATAACCAAACAAGATTTTATAAAGATGTCAATCAACCTCACAAGGATCTGCAGGTCACCTCGAAACTGGAAAACCCTATTTAGAACTTGTAAAGGTTCCTTGGAACTTTAACGCAGATTACCAACAAAGTTTGCAAGTTCTTGAACAAACCTCTGATTGGGACTATTATCCCCATCCTTTATATCACCCTTATCAATTAAAACCACCAGAACCTTCAAATAGGCCTTTCATACTCAACCCTACGGATGAATCACTATACCCACCGAACAGATCACCTCTAAACAAATTGAGCGCATTACCCCCAACGCCAACTTTGGTTCAAACTAAACACCCAATAAGATCGTTTCCCCATTACAATCCACCAAAACCCACATATACTTATCTTTCATATAATATGATGATGACACATAATAAATTCAAACCTCCAAATCAAATTTACCCCACTAACTTATACAAACCTCGTCGATCGCCTGCACTAAAGCACCCATGGGATATTCCACCCTCCGTGCCTTATCCACCAATCAAACGAGACATATTATCACCACCATTTTCACCAACTGCTCCATACCATGACTCATCACTTAACATGATGGTATTATGTATCTACCAGAATACCCATATCCTCTTGACCCAAATAATGTAAATGTACCTGATCGGACAAGAAATCTAGGTTTCCACGGCACGATACCCAAACCGTGTCAGGTATACCCTCAGCCAATATTGGTTTTTCTGCCAAATCCTGTGCTGCAACAAATATTTCCCTTTTCACCCTACACATTAAGTCTGCTCATGGCCAAACCTGCACCACCAACACCCACCACACCCACCACCTCAGCTACCCGCAATACCCCTACCACCCCAGATACCCGCACTACCCCTACCAACCCTAATAAATCCCAATAACCTATCAAACCTTTCTTATACATACTGCCCCGATTATCCATTATACAAATTAAACCCTCCTGAATTGTTGAAACCTATGGATCCAAATAACTGGTTCAATCCTTTTAGATCATCCAATCCTAAAAATCCATCCAATCTCAATTATTCATCCAATTCCAGTATTCAATATAATTCCAGTAATCCATTTAACCCCAGTAATCCGTACAATTCCAGTCATATATCAGATCTCAGTAATTCATCCAATATCAATATTCCATCTGATCCGAGTAATCCATACAATTCCAGTAATCCATCCAATCCCAATAATGCTTACAATCCCAGTAATCGCTACAATACAAGTAACCCATCCAAACACTCATTTGAACCAAATCCTTTAAGTGTACCAAACCCGCGGGTTGACCAAACCTAGTAGATTCACCAAGCCATGCAGATTCACCAAACCCTTTAGGCTATATTCACCAAACTCCATGACTGAGCGCTTAGATATGTTGACAGCAAGCTTAGAGTCACCCTGGTTGGATACTGAGAGGTCGAGATGATGATACTGGCTATCACTATAGGGGCTCGTATTACTATCCAACTAGTTAATTTAACTTGCGAGTCATGTGCTTAAATGATAGTCAGTGCGTTCAGAAAGTGGACGGTAAGTACAGCTGGTACAGGTAAAAAAAAATAGCCACAATTATAATTCATAAATATCTTGATTATATTTCGAACAGAAAATAAAACTCTACTTATTCTCCATCTTGTTTAATATATACCTTGATTTTATTATTAACGGACATTTGTAGAACTTTTTATAAAATACATGTTTTTACTGGACAGCATTAATAATATTTTACTATATTAGACCCTACTATTGTTATCGTATAGGTATTGATAATATCTATTAAACGTGACAGCTGCATATCACTTGACTTGACCACTTCAGTGGCCACATGGTCTAAAGGCGTGACTTTCGATAAAAGACAGCCTGGGTTCGATCCCGGTTACGTGTACTGAGTTTTTCTCCTAAATGGTTTTACACTCTCCATCCACGCAAATGCGGTTTCACTTCCTCTAAATTCAACCTTCCCAAATCCTAATCCATTAGTGTAACTAGTACTTAAGCGTACAAACCGAACGGGTAGTAATACGTGGTGCTAAAATTAATTAATTAATTAATCAAATAGGAAAGATAAGGAAAAACCAACTCTCACAAATTTGTAATAATATTGAAAGGAGGTTTATATGCATTCTTAAGAACAGGTAAAGATAAATGTTTTAACTAAACGATTTTTTTTAAATTGCCTGTATAGTTCTATGTACGACGTAGACTTTATAAGCGTGCTTGAATCTGTAGAAGCTTAGAGACTACTCCTGATCTCAGATTAATAATTGATTTCGTGTTTGTTTACCTCGGCGTGAATCTTTCTCTAAAGGTGCAGCCTAGTGCAAGAATGGAACAACTCGAGGGAGAGAATTATAAATATATTTAGCCTATATATGTATTATACGTGTATAAATGTAAATAAATAGATGTATTTATATTTGTATGCATATATATAAATATATATTTATATATATCCATACAAATCCTTGAATCTTCAAACCCTTGAATCCTCAAATCTTCAAAACAGTTGAATCCTCAAACACTCCAATCATCAAACCTTCGAAACCGTTGAATCCTTCAAACCTTTGAATCCTCAAACCATCGAATCCTCAAATCCTTGAATCTTAAAACCATCGAATCCTCAAACCCTTGAATCCTCAAACCTTCAAAACCTTTCAATCCTTGAACCTATATATAGCTTTCTTCTATCAAATAAACTTAATAAAGTCATGTTTTGAATCACAACGAAAAATTAAAAAATAATGTGGGATTATTTTACAAGGTTTTATGTAAGTTATCACACATAAATAACAATTTAACCTTAAACTTTTTAAATGGTTGGAACTTTCACTTACATTTTTATGAAAACAATATTTAAAATTATCAAACCAATTCATAAATAATTCAGGGTTTATAAACGTCTCCAACTCTTCTCATTGGCCCACCATACAGCACCCTTAAGGTGGGAGTAAACAAGACGTGAGTAAGGTCAGTGTTTTTGCAGTTCTTATAGCAAAAGTTTGTTTGCCAAAATATTGCTCAAGTAAAGACATATAGTTTAATTTTCTTCACACGGTGATATCAACAGTTGTTGAATATCTGTCATGATCATAGCGGAATTAGATAAGAAACTTTTTAAATGAAGATAAAAAATTGTCATTAAATTTCAGGACACCCTCTACAGATATTCAACAACTGTTGGTATCACCATGTGGAGAAAATTAAACTCTTGTGTCTCTACTGGAGCAATATTTGATTTATTTTGAACAAAAATATGTTTTGCTATAAAAACTGTAGAAATACTGCCCTTAACTTGCGTCCCAACCATTCCCACCTTAAGTTTCGTGGAGGTTCATAGCCCGCAAGATGTAAGTTCGACAATCCCCTCTACCCTGAGACAAGTAATATTATACTGTCTTTTGCAACCTTCCCATAACTCCATGGCGTCAACCCGCAGGCTGCCATACCGACCGGGTAACCATGCATAATAATAACAAAAAATATGTATAGACGATAACTGATTATTTTCTTATCACTGCCAAATAAAATACTTCCTTCTATTCGATTAAAAATGTTGGTCTTTTTTTTTTTTTAGAACCGCCCCTTACCCCATTTTTCATCCCTTTATTCTCCCAAGGTAAATTTATCCCGTGGTATGATTAATGATCAAATGTATCATCTCGGTGTAAAAATGCTCCAGATTGGAAACAGCTTCCAGTACCCTGGTTTGGTCTCCCTCGCCTTACACAACTTTTACTGCCACAACCCTCCAATAGATTGATAACGCAATACTACCCCCACTACCCCTCTACTTACCCCTTCAAGATGTATAGAGTATAATGAATAATTACACAAGGGGTAGAGGGGAAGTTAAGAAGGGTTTTATCATTTTTTTAAAATTTATATATATATATATATATGCGTCGTGAAATTAATAATAAAAATGATTGATAGCTTGAGCGCACCCACTTCGGTGGTTTAGTGGTCTAAGGCGTCAGACTCAATATTCCATTAGAGTAATTTTTTTTTTAGCTCCGCAGCTCACTATCCGTTTGGGTTATACGCCTATGTGATAGTTACGCTAATGAGTTAGGGATGAGGATGTTATAATTTAGGAGAAGTGTGCCCGCATTTGCGTGGAGGAGAGTGTGAATCGATTAGAGTAAATAAACAAGACTCTCTCAATGGATTCGACAGCCGATGACGGAGAGATCGAGGTTCGGATCTCGATCGGGTGTACTGAGGGTGGTTTCAACAAAATAGTTTTCCACTTTCCCTTCATGAAAATGCTGGTAAACTTCCTCTAAATATAACCTTCCCAATCCCTAAAACAAATTACCGAAATGTGTCGACCTCTGTGGCCTTGGGGGGTAAAATGCTCCCCTCATACCCCGATGTTCGTGGGATCAAACCCAGGCGGGGTCGACGTATTTCTCTTGAGCGATAAAGATCAGTAGCACAACTTCCTTCGGATGGGGAAGTAAATCCGTCAGTCCCATGTCAATTGTGGCTTGTAAAAGAACCCTGGAAGGTGTGTGACAATACCTTTCCCGGAAAATTGGTAGGTTCTTTCACTCTCAATCAAAGAAATTCTCGTGCGCTGGTATAATCAGTCGATTAAGAAAGTGCACTTTAAATACCTCTAGTAATAAAAATAATAGTATAATTAGTAGATAAGCGGATAACCCGGACGGTTAGTAATTAAGACGTGGCGTGGGTAAAAGCCCCTTCGTATTTTCAATTCAACAGTATTCCCCCCCCTTTTACCTCTTTCCCCCTCCTTTAAAAAAATAAAATAAAAATAAAATCGTTACCTTCGCGACGTTTTGCTTACCGCAAAGTTGTGTAAGCAGAGAAAAGATCAGAGGGGTAAAAAGAATGTGGAGATAATGTTGTTGATAAGCAGGTACAGTGCCGCTCTCAGCCATCTTACTCCCTCTTATCATACAGGAGTGATTGATGAAGAGGGAAGGGAGGGAGGGAGAGGTGTTTGCCTAGACATCGTTTGGAAACCGCTCATTTCGTCTTCTTCCCCGCCGCGAGCGAGGTTTGCGCGGTGGGGGGGATTAGAGGGGTGAGGAAGGCGAGCGATCTCAAGCAGTCTCGAGGTTCGATCATTGTTATAAGATGGGGAGGGGAATAAAGGGAATGAAGAGTGGAAGTTACGTATAGGGAGCGAGGGAACTAATTTAAATATAAAGCGAGTGTTGGTTGAAAGTTTTACTTCGACACCCATCAATAGGAGATAATACATCATGTTTTCCTTTGCATCTTTAGCGTAATAAGAGATTTAAGAATATTAGTACTTAATAATAAAAAAAAATGGTTCATAAGGGATTATATTTGTACTGTAGCAATCTTGATAACAGCATTATATTCATTTACAAAGACCCAAAATAAGTTTGAAAATTTAGGGTTGTACATAGAATCTTTTTAATTCGAGGTCCAAGGGATATCTAGAAACATTAAAAATTTCCTAAATTCGAACTAACAAATTTTTATGAGTATCTAAGCAGTTGGTACACAATAAATCAATAACCTCAAATATGCTATGTATAAAAACACATATTTCATATATGTTATATAATACACACATACACAATAAATACATACATAAAAAAACACAAGGAAAATTAAACACAAAATATAAAAATTTGGAAAAATTCATATACGAAATTTGCAGGCTTAAATCATTGAGGACGCGAAACATGAAAGTTTGCCCCTTCAATGTTGGGCGTCACGTGACTACATTGTCACACAGAAGCAATGAAAGCCAAGCCAACACATCCCCTATCTTAGGCAACCCCTCGCCACCGGTTCAGAATTCCCCGTTTTTTTTTTACTATCATCAATAATTCTAACTTTTGACATTTTGGCGTATAGGGGGGATTTAATAAATATCGTTAAGTTAAGTTTGAGATAAGTATAAAATAGAACAAATTAACAATGTATCTAGTAGTTGACCTGGTGGTCTAGGGGTAAAGTGTCAGACTTTGTGGGAGTCCGAGGTTCAATCCTCGGTCCGGACAGATTTATCTGATTGCCAAACCCTTCCTTCACCTCTGATAAGACGTGTATTAACACAACTTGTGAATGTGGGAATGCCAGGCCTCCACCGTGGTTCGGATCCCACGTTAAACTGTAGGTCCTCCATTTCATCTCACAATCACCCTACCATTCAATACAATTAACCTAAGTGCACTTCGAAATCAAAACCGTAAGGGTGTTTTGGTAATGGAACGCGTCTGAAAATATTAATTAATTAATATCTAATTAATTATATTTTTAGTTGTAATGTAGGGTGGGTGCTATAGTAAGATATTTATGGGAAGAAACTTTTTGAAAATACAAACATATCTTTTTCGGACAACATTGTTAACATTTTAAATAATATTATGCTTGTTATATCATTGACAATACTTTCAAAAGTGACAGCTGCAGATCATACGACTTGATGTATGAATACGTGAAAATAGACCTAATAACTTTTATATCCGTTGGATAAGGATATTCCTATGAAAATTGGACTCAATTCGGTTTTTCAGAAACTGATGCTAGGCTAACTTAAAGGAACAGGATGATGAGGGAGTATTTAAGGGAATACACTAGAGTTTAGCTACAGGAAGCGACAAATGAACCATGATCAAATAAGTATGTGTTGTAAAAAATTCTCGTACATCTGAACGGGATTCAAAGCCTGATATCTCAGACAATGCCTACTAGGACCAATGCAAGTAGTTTTAACGCCCTGTAGTGATCAGCTGTTTGATGGCTGAGGGATAATTAATATTATTATTTGATACCATTAATTTACTTTACCTTCATTACTGTTTCCAGCCTGTGGTCATTTGTTTTTTATTCAAGCCATATATTTTTCCAACTACCAGCTTGCTAGGCCTGTCGTAGCTTCATATGCTTATGATCTAACTTAAGACTAGGACAGGCACAACATCCAGTCCCCAGACCCGTTAATTCATCACTATGAAAGTGTAAACCACACATTTCACCAATGATACATTTTTAGGCTACGCCGGGAATCGAACCCGTGACCCTAACGCAGAAAGACAGACAGCTACCGACTTAGCTAAGGTGTCGGATTTGATACAATTTAATTGGCTCTAATAAATTAAGACCTACTTCAATAAAAAACTTAAGGTGAAAATTATCTTTACTTACGGATGGATGTCTCTATATATTTCAATTAATTAAATGAACCACTTCGGTGATCGCATGGTCTAAGAGTCACTCTTTCAATAAACTTGACTACCGATGACTGGTAGATCGGTGTTTGATCCTGGTCAATTGGACTCAGAGTGGTTTTCCCTTAATAGTTATCCACTTTCTCCACGTAAATGTAGGTGCACTTCGTCTAAATTCAACCTTACTCATACAAACCACTAGAGTAATTAGTACATATGCGTATAGAATGAACGATGGCTAAAATTTATTAGCGATAGCTATCATATTAATTTTACAATAAACCTAAATATTTATTTAACCAATTCACTCAATTTATTTTTTTCCGAATCTATGATAAAAATATTTTTCTACGCTCCATAATTATTTCGTTTTTGTCTGAAAAATTGTCAGGGATTTATTTGGGTAAAGTATAAAAAAAAAAAAGAGTCACGTGTCAAGAGCCGGGCAGAGAACTTTTCGGATGTTAGCCGGCATCACCATCCCTCCTTGCCTCTGCGCCCAGAACACCACAAAGTCCACGACGGCGTCCACCTGCCCTGAAGACACCGGAGGTCCAATACCTCGGATATACGTCTCGTAATCTTTGGCTTCTGACCGCGCGACCAGTTCCTCCACTTCTGCGGCTTTTACTCCCTTCTCTTTCAACTTCTTCCTCCTCTTCTTGGTCGCCAGAGAAGCGTCCATACCAAGCTCCGCCGTTTTCTTCAGGTTTATCTCCTTCACGTATCTATTGACGTCCTCGGAGATGTTACGTTCTGGCGCGAGGTTATCCAGGTCGTCGTGTACCTCAGTCGACGCCTCAGGTATCTCCGGAGGCTATCCTTCCATCCAGACCGGCGAGGAAGGAGTACAGCTTACAGAACAGCTCCACTGGTATCTTAGCGGGACCGCCTTCAGGGTCATCCGTCAGAATCTCGCAGAGTAAGGTCATGGTCTCCGACAGAGAGTTGGTGAGATGACCCGAGGCCACCGCGACGAATTTGAGCAGGTCAATCCTCTTCTTCTCTCCTCCCTCCAAATCCGCCGATCTGGAGCATCTCATCTAGAGCGTCGGCGTCCAGGCACATCCCTTTCCACGCCTTCTTCAAGTCTCCTCTCGGTATCATCTCGCGGTCGAGGAAGCCGTTGAGCAGGACCTTGATGTAACCTGGAGTAAGACCGGACGCGTGAAGGAAAGGGGGTACTCGAGTCTTTCTTTGACCGGAGGGCGTTCCCCGTCCGCCAAAGCTCTGAAGTATGTGACCGACCAGTCCAGAAGGTCGTAGGGTTGGGTGCGGATGGCGGCCTTGCAGTATTCCTTGAGGATGGCGGGGAATGCGGGTGGGATGACTATCTGCTGGGAGCAGTACATCTGTTCCACCAAGTCGGTCATTTTGTTGTGCTTTCCTCCTTGGAAAGTCGCGTTTAGGTTATGTTCGCAACTAGACGAATCCGCGGCTTTTCAATTTCAAAGATATTTTTGTTTTGTGATGAATGATGTATTAATTATATATTAATTCATCCGTGGCAAATATAAAAACAAATGAACAATCATGAACAAAAAAAAAATTAAGTGTGATAAAACAATTTGCATTCTTAAGTTTAGTTTTGATTACATCTACCACAGCGCTGCCAATACAAATGCAGCAAACCTTACCACTCAAAATAAAAATAAATATAAGTGATAGATTTATTTTTGTCAGCCATTTTTATAAAAATATTGTTTTTACGCGGTTTTTTTTTAGTATTTAGCCTACACTTTGTAAATAAAATAAATATATAATACAACCTAAGTAACTTGTTTCTATAAAATACATTAGACCTAGTTCCGAAGTACTTAATTTATCATTATACATTTTTTGACCGTACCGGAATTCAAATTCTGGACACATTAGGTAAACACGTTACCAAATTAGCTAAGCTAAACAGAAAATAAGGATTTTGTAATGGCTACCAATTAAATACACTCAACTAAACTCAATTTGTACAGAACTTATTCTTTTATTTGTTAAATTAATTTCAACAATTAATGTTTTGTAGCTGCAATCTAATTTTAACAGTAAAGGCCTTTTAGAAAACACAAAGACGTATGAATACGTGAAAGTATATCTAGTAACTTTTCTAGATGTCGTATAAGGTTCTTCCTATGAAAACTGGACTGCACTAACATATTTTGGTAACTTCTAATAAATAATTTAGTTAAATCCGTTCAACGCTAGGAGAGCCACTAGCGCTACAAGTTCAACACAGATGCTTGGATGAAGACAGCCATTTTAAATAAGTGTGTTTTGGAAGCGTTCGTTAATGTTTTTTCAAGGTAAGATCAGCTTTGATAAATATAATATAGTAATTTATCCATATTATTACAAAGAGGATTAAGATAATGAAGATATTTTAAAGTGTATTTTACTAGAAATATCCTTTGGGACTAGAATACCTGTGTAAAATGCATTGTTAATATATTTTAATTGATTAACCAAGACCCTGATAGAGTGTAATCATGTGACAGCATTATCGTTATATTTGATAAAACATTAAACAGGCCTATTCTGACAAGAACTTAGGACCTACTTGTTTGCCGAGTTAATTAGTCTAATAATTTACGTCCCAGTTGTTTTAAATACTTTTATCTTATTTGTGCATCTATTATTGTTAAAAATATTTTAAATTGTAGGCTATAATTAACCTTATTTAGTTTTTTTTTTGTTTTTGCTCTTAGTTACAATAAAAATAACAAATTCATGAATTTAAGTCATTGCTTACAGTTAAATTTGATTGATACTATTTCTTCTGAATACGGGTTGAGTTTCCTAATCTCATTTATTTTATTTTCAGCTGTTGGGCTAGCTGCTGAAACAAGCAAAGATAAAAAGGCCAACACCAGACAGAAAGCGTCATCACTTTTGTCCAGCTCGGTTCTCCTAACACAACAATACTAGGTCAGTCGTGGTGAATGTGTCAGTTATAAAAGTAAATGTCAGTGTGTAAGTGTGTTTACCAGCTGAATTGTCTGGATGATTCTTAGTGTACTGTGTAGTAATTATTAATGTTGTATCGCGGTGTTTTTGTTATTGTTGGGGCTGTTGTATGTTTATGTTTGTGTTGGGGTCCTACATTATATTATTTGTATGCCTTTCATTGTTAATTATGATGTATAACTTTTGTAAACGTGATTTTCAAGAATAATGTTTTGTGTGATATTGTTGGGATTGCTGGTTGGTTGAATAATATTAGGGTGTTGTGAAATGTTATGTATTGTGTATATGGTATCTATTGTGAATCTAATATAAATATGGTGTGTATGTGGGGTGTAAATATTGTGTGTAGGGTGT
This sequence comes from Timema podura, assembly GCA_033556935.1. Taxonomy (NCBI): domain Eukaryota; kingdom Metazoa; phylum Arthropoda; class Insecta; order Phasmatodea; family Timematidae; genus Timema; species Timema podura. The sequence continues at coordinate 8,074,555 of JAVRXN010000014.1, read as the reverse complement.
ATATATTGTGTCTGGGGTGTATATATTGTGTGTGGGGTGTATATATTGTGTGGGGTGTATACATTGTGTGTGGGGTGTATATATTGTGTGTGGTGTATACATTGTGTGTAGGGTGTATATATTGTGTGTAGGGTGTATATATTGTCTGTAGGGTGTATATATTGTGTGTAGGGTGTATATATTGTGTGTAGGGTGTATATATTGTGTGTAGGGTGTATATATTGTGTGTAGGGTGTATATATTGTGTGTAGGGTGTATATATTGTGTGTAGGGTGTATATATTGTGTGTAGGGTGTATATATTGTGTCTGGGGTGTATATATTGTGTGTGGGGTGTATATATTGTGTGTGGTGTATACATTGTGTGTAGGGTGTATATATTGTGTGTAGGGTGTATATATTGTCTGTAGGGTGTATATATTGTGTGTGGGGTGTATATATTGTGTGTGGTGTATACATTGTGTGTAGGGTGTATATATTGTGTGTAGGGTGTATATATTATGTGTAAGTTAGGGTGTATATATTGTGTGTGGGTGTATACATTGTGTGTGGGGTGTATATATTGTGTGGGGTGTATACATTGTGTAGGGTGTGTATATATATTGTGTGAAGGATCAGGCTAGGTGTCTACTTGGTGTTGTAGGGGGGAGGGGGTAAGACAAAAGCGTAACACGTTTTGTGAATGACCCTCCGTTATTTCTTGTTCGAGCGCCATCTTGTATATAATAATATAATATCCCCGGTTAATCGGCAGTGATATGGGCTCTTAAGGTTTCATTCCTAGGCTATATTTCTATTGAAGTAAGATACCAATCAAAACGGTGTCCGTGTGTGGACCAAGGAGTCTTACCGTCTATAAACTAGGAAGTCGAGGTTTGAGTCTTGGCTAGACAGGTTAGTGTGTTGAAAATGGCAAGGGGGGATTTCATGTTGTTATCTATTAGTGTGGTTTTACAAATCTCTCAATATATTATTTTACAGTCAACAATAAAATTAGATATTTTCTAAATAGTTATTTATTAATTACAAAAATGGGCTCTGTTTTCATTTATTAGAAATGTTATAAAAGTTCATAGCTCATAAACCTTAAAAAAAAAAACACACACACAAACCAAAATCAAATTACTAGAACTTTATTTCTAAATATTATTTTCATAACTGTATAAATTGTTTTTATTTTTCAAACACAAACGCATAGTGTTTAATCAATTTTGTTGGGGGGGGGGGGGGGGGGGGGGGGAAATTATAGTTTGTAAGTTAATATTATTAAAATTAAGCTGAAAAATGTTTTTTAAAGTAAAATCAAAGCTAATTAATGTGAAAATATTACAAAGCTACTAGATTACTTATAGTAAATTTTATTATGGTTAAACCAAACTTTTTCTTTGGAATGAATCTTTTTAGGATTAGATGTGCTATTTTTCATGACTGTTGAGTCAATATTTGGTTTATTTGATTCAGGCGTAGTGTTTTCCTTAAATTTGATTCCACTGTGATCTTCCAGCTAAATTTGTTGCCATTGTGTTTTCTTGAATGGGGGTTGATCCACTATGTACATCACTCGATGCAGGAGAAAATATAATTCCATTTGTGATTCTTTCTTCGGAAGACGTACTAATAGAATCTATGACTGTTGGTTTAGGAATATTTTCAAGAAAAGGAAATGTATTACTTTCTATTCTTATTGATTTGTTGTTGATATTTGGTTGTTCATTCATAATAGTTGTTGATAAAGAGCTAGCCACATCAATAATTTTTTCTTTTGATATGATCGGATTTGTAGAATGATCAATCGATACAGTATAAGAATTTTCTTCGAGGAGATTTGAGTCCAAATTTTTATTTTCTGAAGTGAACTTAGTATTTTCTTGTTTAGCTATTCCATCCAGTGGTTTTATTATAGAATTTGAAAATGAATTATTACGTTCCTCCATAAATGTTGATTTTGGATTTGGGGTTAAAAAAGATTCTGAATAATAATCTTTATTATTTGGTGTACTTTCTTTAGTAATTGTTGATTTCGGATATAAATACGGCGTAAATGATGTACTTTCTTTAGTATTTGTTGAATAATAAACATCATCATTTGTAATTTTAGCAGAAGAAATATCTTTGGCTAGTTTTATTCCATGATTATTCCCAACGGAGGTATTTTCTTTAAAGGGCTCATTTATATAATTATTTCCAATAGACAAAAGCTTCTTTAACAAATTGTTTTCCATGATTATTCTCGACAGGAGGATTTTCTTTACTTTGTTGAATTCTATAATTAATATCAACAGATGGAATTTCTTTACTTTGTTCACTTCCATATTTAATTTTGACAGATGGAATTTCTTTACCTTGTTGACTTACATTATTAATTTCAATAGAGGGAAATGCTTTACTTTGTTGACTTACATTATTAATTTCAATAGAAGGAAATGCTTTACTTTGTTGACTTCCTTTATTAATTTCAACAAAGGGAGTTTCTTTACTTTGTTGACTTCCATAATTAATTTCAACAAAGGGAGATTCTCTAATTTGTTGACTTCCATTATTAATTTCAACAAAGGGAGATTCTTTAGTTTGCTGACTTGCATAATTAATTTCAATAAAGGGAGTTTCTTTAATTTGTTGACTTCCATAATTAATTTCAATAAATGGTGTTTCTTTACTGAGTTGACTTCCATTATTAATTTCAACAGAGGGAGTTTTACTTTGTTGACTTACATTATTAATTTCAACAGAGGGAAATTCTTTACTTTGTTGACCTCCATAATTAATCTCTACAGATGGATTGTCCTTACTTTGTTGACTTCCATAATTAATTTCAACAAATGGAGTTTTACTTTGTTGACTTCCATTATTATTCTCAACAAATGGAGTTTCTTTACTGAGTTGACTTCCATAATTAATTTCAACAAAGGGGGTTTCTCTACTTTGTTGACTTCCATTATTAATTTCAACAAATTGATTTTCTTTAATCTGTTGACTTCCATAATTAATTTCGACGGATGGAGTTTCTTTACTTTGTTGACTTGCATTATTAATTTCAACAGATTGATTTTCTTTGATGAGTTGACTATAATGTAAAGTAGTTTCAAAAGAGGGCATATCTTTGAGTGGTTTTATTTCATGATTAATTTCAGAAGTGATAACTTCTTTCACGTGTTTTATTTCATAATCAGTTTCTTGAGAATAAATTCCTTTAACGGTGGTTGTTCCCGAATTATTTTTATCAAAATAAGTTTCTTTAGAGAAACTTTCCTCCAAAGTAGTTTCATCATAGTAACTCTCTTCTATGTGGGTTGTCTTTAAAGTAGTTTCATAAAGATTATTTTCCTCAGCAGGTCTAGTTTCCAAAGTAGTTTCAGAAAAAGGATTTTCTTCAAAGTGTGTTCTTGCTGAAGTGGTTTCTTTGAATAGAGTTTCTTTGAGATGTATTGTATCCAATGAAGTTTTTTCAAACGGAGTTTGTTCGACTACCGTTGTTACCAAAGTAGTTTCACCAGAAGTTCCTAAATTAGTTACAGCCAAAGGAGTCAACTTTATAGCTGAAGACCCCAAATTAAATTCTACTGGAGGAGTCACTTTGGTGGTTGAAGTTCCCAAATTAGTTTTCAGAGAAGGAGTCACTTTGGTGGTTGATGTTCTCAAATTAGTCTTCACAGAAGGAGTCAATTTGGTGGTTGATATTCCCAAATTGGTTTCCAAAGAAGGAGTCACTTTGGTGGTTGATGTTCCCAAATTGGTTTCCAAAGAAGAAGTAACCTTGGTGGTTGATGCTACCAAATTAGTCTTTACAAGAGAAGTCAATTTGGTGGTTGATGTTATCAAATTAGTTTTCACAGAAGGAGTCACTTTAGTTGTTGAAGGGCCCAAATTAGTTTCCAGAGAAGGAGTATTTTTGTAAGTTGATATTCCCCAATTAGTTTTCTCAGAAGGAGTCAATTTGGTGGTTGATGTTCCCAAAATCGTTTCAAGAGAAGGATTTAATTTGGTGGTTGATGTTATCAAATTTGATTCTAGAGAAGGAGTCTTTTTGTTGGTTGATGTTCCTACATTAGTTCCCAGAGAAGGAATCACTTTGGTGGTTGATATTTCCAGATTAGTTCCCCGAGAAGGAGTCACTTTGGTGGTTGATGTTCCCAAATTAGTTTCCAGAGAAGGAGTCAATTTGGTGGTTGATATTCCCAAATTAGTTCCGAGAGAAGGAGTCCCTTTGGTGGTTGATGTTCCCAAATTAGTTTCCAGAGAAGGAGTCAATTTGGTGGTTGATATTCCCAAATTAGTTCCGAGAGGAGTCCTCTTGGTGTTTGATATTCCCAAATTAGTTCCGAGAGAAGGAGTCCCTTTGGTGGTTGATGTTCCCAAATTAGTTCCAAGAGAAGGAGTCCTCTTGGTGGTTGATGCTCCCAAATTAGTTTTCTTAGAAGGAGTCACTTTGGTGGTTGATATTTCCAGATTAGTTCCCCGAGAAGGAATCACTTTGGTGGTTGATGTTCCCAAATTAGTTTCCAGAGAAGGAGTCACTTTGGTGGTTGATATTCCCAAGTTAGTTCCCATAGGAGGAATCGCTTTGGTGGTTGATATTTCCAAGTTAGTTCCCATAGGAGTCACTTTGGTGGTTGAAGTTCCCAAGTTAGTTTTCGCAGAAGGAGTCCCTTTGGTGGTTGATGTTCCCAAGTTAGTTCCTATATAAGGAGTCACTTTGGTGGTTGAAGTTCCCAAGTTAGTTTTCGCAGAAGGAGTCCCTTTGGTGGTTGATGTTCCCAAGTTAGTTCCCATAGGAGTCACTTTGGTGGTTGAAGTTCCCAAGTTAGTTTTCGCAGAAGGAGTCCCTTTGGTGGTTGATGTTCCCAAGTTAGTTCCTATATAAGGAGTCACTTTGGTGGTTGAAGTTCCCAAGTTAGTTTTCGCAGAAGGAGTCCCTTTGGTGGTTGATGTTCCCAAGTTAGTTCCTATATAAGGAGTCACTTTGGTGGTTGATATTCCCAAGTTAGTTCCTATATAAGGAGTCACTTTGGTGGTTGAAGTTCCCAAGTTAGTTTTCGCAGAAGGAGTCCTTTGGTGGTTGATGTTCCCAAGTTAGTTCCTATATAAGGAGTCACTTTGGTGGTTGAAGTTCCCAAGTTAGTTTTCGCAGAAGGAGTCCCTTTGGTGGTTGATGTTCCCAAGTTAGTTCCTATATAAGGAGTCACTTTGGTGGTTGAAGTTCCCAAGTTAGTTTTCGCAGAAGGAGTCCCTTTGGTGGTTGATGTTCCCAAGTTAGTTCCTATATAAGTAGTCACTTTGGTGGTTGAAGTTCCCAAGTTAGTTTTCGCAGAAGGAGTCACTTTGGTGGTTGATATTCCCAAGTTAGTTCCTATATAAGGAGTCACTTTGGTGGTTGATATTCCCAAGTTAGTTCCTATATAAGGAGTCACTTTGGTGGTTGAAGTTCCCAAGTTAGTTTTCGCAGAAGGAGTCCCTTTGGTGGTTGATGTTCCCAAGTTAGTTCCTATATAAGTAGTCACTTTGGTGGTTGAAGTTCCCAAGTTAGTTTTCGCAGAAGGAGTCACTTTGGTGGTTGATGTTCCCAAGTTAGTTCCTATATAAGTAGTCACTTTGGTGGTTGAAGTTCCCAAGTTAGTTTTCGCAGAAGGAGTCACTTTGGTGGTTGATATTCCCAAGTTAGTTCCTATATAAGGAGTCACTTTGGTGGTTGATATTCCCAAACTAGTCTCCAAAGAAGGAGTCACTTTGGTGGTTGATGTTACCAAATTAGTTTTCACAAAAGGAGTTACTTTGGTGTTTGATCCTAAATTTTCCTTCCGTAAGGAATAGTTTTTATGGTTGGTGTTACTAAATTAATTTCCTCATAATGAGCCGGTTTGATGGTTGATGTTCCCAAATTACCCGCCTCATAAGAAATCGCTTTTATGGTTGGTTTTCCTAAATCAATTTCATATAAGGGAGTATAATTGATTGTTTCCAAAATAGTTTCATTATGGGGAGGATCATTGAACATAGTGCTTTCCAAAATATTTTTCATAGAAGAAGTCTCTCTAACAATTTTGGTCACTAAAATATTTTCATTGGATGGGCTCTCTTTGACTTTAATGTTTTCCAAAGCAGTTTCTTCAGAGGGAGACGCTTTGACTTTTATATTACCCAAAGTAGTTTCATTGGAGGGAGTTTCTTTGACTTTTATTTTTCCCAAAGCAGTTTCTTGGGAGGGACTTTCTTTGAATTTAATGTTTTCCCAGGCAGTTTCATTAGATTTAGTTTTATTGACAATTGAGGTTCCCAAAATATTTTCAGGAGGAATCTCGTTAATGACTGTTTTTCCAAAAATAGTTTCATTAGAGGGAATCCCATTGACGGCTATGATTCCAAAATTAGTTTCACCAGAAGTAGTTTCTTTGACGTTTGTGGTTCCAAAACTTGTGTCAGCATAGTGACTGTTTTTTACCACTGGGGTTTTCAAAGCAGTTTCACTGGATACATTATCTTTGACGATTGTTGTTACTAAATTTATATCAACAGGGGTGGTTACATGGATGGTTGTTGATTCAGAATAGCTATAAGCAATCGGTTTACTTTTGTTTAAAAGCATTGATTCATAGTCTATCTTTTTCAAATAACTTTCCGTTGAGTGTTGTACGTGTAGGGTTGTTAGATTTACGTGGCCTATAGAGGATGTGCTTATTTCCTCGACATGTTTTGTTCGAGGAAACTCATCCTTCAAGAACTGTGTTGAGAGCTTTTGTTCGTTTCCCGTGGTTGTTTGTGAAGGGAATCTTTCGTAGCTATTTTCTGAATTGGTTCCCAGGTTCCAAAATGTACTAGTTTCGTATTTTTCTGACCCTTCAATTGAGGTTTTCGCAGTCGGTGCAGAAACGTATTTAAATAACGGTGCCCCATTGTTTGGTTCCGCTGTTGGGGGATTGACAACATCTTTTAGGTATGTGTCTTTTGTGTCAATTGTGGAGGGATGTTTTTCTTCAAATAGTTTTCTTTGCTTCCTAACATCTGTGATAATTCTGAAAAGTATCCCCAAAATGTTTTTTCAATGGGTTCTTTCGTTGTTATCTCCGTGTTTACCTCTGTTACGTTCGATAATATAGTTTCCTCCATTGGTTTCGACTCGCCTGTAGGTAATATATCGAGCCAAATACTGTGTGAATTTGGTGTGGACGTCCATTTTGAGTAATTAAAGCTCGCATGGGTGTCTTAAACCTTAAAGGGACTACCTATCTCATTGAAATAGTCTTTTTCCGTGATAAATTTTTCTTTGGTGGTATCTTGGGAAGAGATATACTCGATACCTTCAGAAGAGGTTTTTCCTGCTGTCGTTATTATGTGTAAACTATTTACCTGAAGTGTTTCGTCAAGGTCGAGTTCATCAGACGTCAGTAGTGGAAAAAGCTTCTTTCTATCGGATGTGATGTTTTGACCACTTGTTGTGAGACCAGTAGAACCTTCTTTAGCATATTCCCCTATACTTTCTTCCGTGGATCTGTTAACGTCCATCGCCGCATAGCCACCTGTAGTGTTCTGATAAGATAGCCAGCCCTCAAACGTACTATTTTTACAAGGACATTCCTTATCACGTGAGCCTGTGCCATTGCCTTTCACAGAAGATGGACTGGTATATTTCGTGTGATATTTTGTTGTGGTTTCCTCAAACTTATTCGTGAAAATGCCGTTGTTTTCTTGTACCTTTGACGTTTTGAGTTCGTTTGAGATTCCTTTCGTTGTTGGTTTTGGAACAGCGTTACCTTCCATCCCTTGGCTCATTTCTTCAAGGGTTGTTGTTCGAGGGGTGTTTTTATCCCCGTTGTAGGCAGAGATAAATGATCTAAGTTTAGATATAAAAAGTTCATACGTGTCAACATTGGACCCTTCATATTGAGGTTTTTCAAACGTAATGTTCGCCTTATATGCCTTCCTACCTAATTCTTCGGTCATGAGTCTAACTACTAATTTCTGAATTTCTAATATCGGAAAGAACCTCTCGAGATCGCAGATTTTTAACACCGTCCTGTCACGGGGAAGTTTCGGTCCACGCGCGCTGTTGCCCCTCAGATATTTTCGCCACCGTCTCATTATCTCGAAAAGATTCTGACCGGAGAGCGGGTTTCCGTACGAAGTATCTTCCGCTTGCTCGCCGACGTTGGTCGTTCCGTTCCGCATGAGTAGTACCCACGGACGACGGACGCTCTGTCGTTGTTGTTTGACGCACTGACGAGCCTATCATCGCCGCCGTTTCCAGCCGACCTCCCAAGGAGGAGCGAACCGCACACTAGCACTAAGCACACGATCATCTTGCACTGACACTTCTAGTCGGGATACAAATGTTCATATAGGTCACAGGTACACCCAGATAAACAAGTTTTGACGCGAGTTGGGAGAAATACACGTCGTCTTAACAAGTCTCTTATCACCACCCGGATCATACCACCCACGTAAGTGCTAAGGAAGAGGAAGGTAGATTTTAGAAGATATGTACCTAAATGTTCGTGTAAACACTATTATAAAACACCCTCAGTGCACTCGACCGGGATTCGAGCCCTAGCCTCTTTAAAAAAGAAACTCTTCATTAGATTATGTAACACGCTTCGATGGTCGAATGGTCTAAGGTGTCACTCTCACAATAGACTGGATTGCCAGATGACGGAGAGTCTGGGGCTAGAATTCCAATCGGGCGTACTGAGGTTTTTTTTTTCAAAATGGTTTTCCAATTTACATCCACGCGAATTAGTGTCCAAATTATCAAAATTCAACCTTCCTCAACCTTAACACATTAGCGTAATTTGTTCATATGAGTACATAGCCCGAATGGCTAGGAAAATGCACTGAAAAACAAAATACATTCATAATTTGTTTTAGATATCATAAAATTTTAATTGATTATGAGATAAGTTTGATAGGCCTACCCATAATAACATAAATAGTGGAACGCTAGGAAATATGTCACTCTCACATTGTCTGATTTGTTTTTTGTAGTCGAGAGGTCAGGGTTCTAATCCCGGTCGTGTGTGTTGAAGTTGTTTATTCTTCTAAAAATCGTCTTCCACCTTTCCTTAGGTGAAAATTTAGCTACACTCATATCTTCCTCTTCCCTAACCTAATAGTACACCCACGCCTGGATTTGAACCCCAATCTCTTCCATCACCGGAGAAAGCGGATAGGACGAGACTGACGCCTTGGTCTTACGAATGGGGGGGAAGGGGTGGGAGGGGCGGCTCGAAGTCCAATTCTCGCGCCTGCGCCCATCACGACGGACTCATCTAGTTCTCCAAGCCTCTCGTTTCAGGATATCTATCATCGGTAACGCAGAAGCTCATCAGGGACTTGAGGACGGACCACATTTGTTTCCTGAACAGCCGACATCCGTCTCCGTGAGTTCCTCTAAGTACACCCCGTCTCCTCTGTTGCCGCCCCGACATCGATCAGTTTGTCAACCGAGGCGAACAACGGTATGTCGGGACGATTGGCTCATCAAGCATTCCACCGTGAAAATACCATACAAATAACTACAGGAATATGTAGTTTCGTGCTTAAATAACACATGGGAGTGTTGTGTGCCATTATCATGTCGTGTCGTGGAGTGTTGCCAGAATAAGCAGAGCTTGTTACAACTGTACCTGTGATATGTTCTCCCCCACTCTGTCCCATTTGACCAATCATACATAGACTCTGCTCTACACACCTCACATGGGAATGTATCAGTGTCGTGTAGTGTTGCCAGGGTAAACAAAGCTGTCCAAACAGTGCTTGGATACAACATTAAAATCAAAGTTGTTAGAAAGGATTGAGAGAAAATTGATTCTTTCTCTTTTTGCTCTTCAGTTAACTACCCTTAATTTTAGGGTAAGTTATCTTATTCCAAAAACCCTTTTGGAGAACATTATGTAAACTCTAGATACCAACTTTCATCCCTATCGGTAAAATGGTTTTGTCCCTAGGCTGAGATACAGACGACAGACAGACAGACAGAAAGTCGGCATCGCGAGGACAACTTTTTCAGTTTCAAGAGATCATGAAACGCCAAAATTTATTAAAATCTAGAGTTTGATTTTCTTTTTACCATCACAATACTTATCTCCTTGATGGGTCGAAATTTTTTTTAATGCTAACTTGTTTATAACCATTATCATTACTTTTTCATTTTTTCTTATTGGTCGGCTATGTTGGCTGCATTGCGCTGTCTCACGGGTACCGATGGTTTGGAGCACACCGCCTTTGAGTGGTGGGTGTAGACTCCGTCATAGGAAGAATTTCACCATTTTGATTGGGGGGGGGGGGGGCGCAGGCATTGGACCAAGGAGGGACTCGTACCGGGCGGTAATGGGGGGGTCTGTGGAGTATTATTATTAGCACCGCGTCTTACTACCCGTTCCGGTTATACGCACTTGCGCTAATGTGTAATGGTAGGGTGATTGTGAGATGAAATGGAGGACCTACAGTTTAACGTGGGATCCGAACCACGGTGGAGGCCTGGCATTCCACACATTCACAAGTTGTGATTAATACACGTCTTGTCAGAGGTGAAGGAAGGGTTTGGCAATCAGATAAATCTGTGCCGGGACCGAGGATTGAACCCCGGACCACCAGCACAGAAGTCTGACACCTTACACCTAGACCACCAGGTCATCGACAACACTGTTGAGAAAGAAATACTTAATTGGACACAGAAAGTTTCAATCGCACTCCTACAGTCAGGTGATAGAACCTACTCTTGGGTAGCAAAATATCCCCGATAGCAAAATTACTTAAGTTTCATACTTATTTTGTAATGCCCCAAAAAAACGCAAAGAGGTTATCGGGGATTGCGATAAGGGGGGGGGGGGGAATTGTTAAGGTGTTAGTTTTTTTAACTGTCCTCTAAATATCGGGGGTGACAGCCCACCTTACCCTCACCGAATTCCGTCTACGGGCTCTGGTAAGATGATAAAAACTTCTTCATTTCACTTTATTACGTAATTATAAGTGATCAGCGCCCATAAAAGAAAGATAAGTGCACTGTAAATGCAGATATTAGGATGAATTGTCCTTATACGCGTATTGTGTGTAATAGTTTATTTTAAAATAAGGTTTAACTAAGAGAAATACATTTGTTATAATGAATACAAAATGTCATTGTCATTATAGTTACAGTTAAAAAGTCAAGACGTACTTAAGATTGATGACAGATTCTATGTTGTTGTTTTTTACTACCGTCGTCAGTGAATCCCTTAATCTCTGCTCATTATAAAACATACTTAATTAATTATCCTTGCTAATTAAAGAACTAAGAGAATTTATTACACTTGTTGATATTCTGATAGCTGACAGTTTTGAATACTCTATCCACTGTTTCGGTGGTCGAATGGTATAAGGTGACACTCTTGCAATAGAATGGAACTGCAGATTACGGGGAGTTGGGGCACAAACCCGGTGGGTGATTTTTTTTTTACTAAATTTGTTTTACATTCTACTCTCCACGAAAATGCTGGTAAACATCCTCTAAATTTCAACCTTCCTCATCCTAATACACTAGAATATTATTAGTACATATATGTACAGTAGCCCCATGGCTTCTTTGGTGCTGACTGACAGTTCACAGCTGACAGCTGACAGTAATTATTTAGGTATATACCTAAATTTGACAGTCAGAAGTGACAGCTGCTAAACACATGTTTTTTGCAGATCATATGGTTCGGCGTAGGGATACATAATTTGGTCCGGTAGCGTTTCAAAGCCGTCAGCTGTGAGCTGTCAGTCAGCACCAAAGAAGCCATGGGGCTACTGTATAAACCAAACGGGTAGTAAAACACGGTTCTAACAAAAATAAATCTGTACTGGTGGTCAAGTAGTTTAAGGCATCACTTCCATAATATACTGGTTTGCTGATGACACGAAAAGGACGGCAGTTACGGAACAGAGTCACTGACCTCTGGTGGTCACACAGTTTAAGGTTTCAAGCTTGTTTACTAACCACACTAATGTATTAGGAAGGTTTAATTTAAAGTAAGTGCACCCGCATTCGCGTGGATGCCGAGTATAAAACAATTTCAGAAACAAAACCTCAGTACGCCCAACCCGGGATTGAACCCTGAACACACTATCTTCGACAGTCCTAGTCTAACACGAGAGTAGCGCGTTAGACCATGCGGAAACCGAAGCGGGTCTTGGAATTATTGATTATGTTTATACCATTTAAGTAGGGGAGACAAATCAAACATTTTGAAACATACATTTTATAGGATTTAAAATATAAATATTAGAATTTACCTATAATAAAATATAATATTTAGCACCGCGTCTTACTACCCGTTCGGGTTATACGCTTAAGTACTAATTACTCTAATGGATTAGGAAAATGGGAGGTTGAATTAGAGGAAGTGAACCCACATTTGCGTGAGGGAGAGTGAAAACCATTTAGAAAAACCACCCCAGTTCACCCGACCGAGATTCGAACCTCGATCTCCCGTCCTCGTGGTCGAGCTCAACACGACTAGCGCGTTAGCCAACTACGCCACCGAGGCGGGTTTTTCTATAAATTTAAAACAAGAAACGATTACTTAGACAATGAATACTACGAAAAATGTATTAAACTGATCTTTTTTTTTAATGAAGGCTTATGCACCAAGGTCATGGCAAAGAGCTTCAGATCAGTTTCGGTGGCCACGTGGTCTGAGGCGCTAGTATCACAGTTGACTATACCACCGATGACGGGGAGATTCGAGGTTCGAATCTAGGTTGGGTGCACTGATGGTTTTCCACTTTCCCTTCACACAAATGTGGGTACACTTTATCTAAGTATAACCTTCCTAATCACTGAAACCATTAGAATAATTAGTGCATAAGCGTATAAACCGAATGGGTAGTAAGACAAGAAGCTAAAAAAAAGAAAGTATATCAAATTTCAAAATATTCAAATGGTATGCCGTAATTTAAAAAAAAAAGAACAATTTTCTTCATTAGAAATTTCTTGATGTCTACCAAACAGAGTTTAACTTTAAAAAGATAAATAGTGAATTAACAGTTTTAAAAGTATGGACGATATAAATACAAGGTTTCCGATATCATAAAAAAAATTGTTTGAAGGCTCTAAAAAAAAGTTGAGCTGTATATTTGCACAAAAAAAATCATAAATATTTGAACTTTAAGCTTGGATTCACCACAAACCTCTTGACTTGGACCAAAAAAAAAAGTTGACCAAGGCGATTTTTCGTCTTGTAATTTTTAAATGGCAACTAAAGGTCTGTCTCTTACCTCGTTTTGAGTTCGTCTGAACACTGTGAATAGGTGAAGTCGTCCAAATTCAAAACTGCGGATCACAAACCATACCGGTATTTTATATATCCGCAACTACTCCCCCCCCCCCCCCTCTCTTGACTCTCGAACCCGGACAACCCACATTTTACAGCCCCGTTCCCTCTCCCTTATCACCAAATTCCTTGTAAACCTTATCAATACCACCTTAAACTCATACTAAACAGTGTGTACCAAAAATAGAGGTCGACGTCACCTACTGCCCTAACGGGTTATCAAACTTTCCCCCCCTTTTTTTTTGCACCCCAATTTATTTTCGGTTCGGGTTGGACGCACATCAAACGAATCAATCATACACTTGTATACAAACCGATTTAAATATTAATAAAATAAATGGTAAGGCGTAACGCACAGAATTTCTCCCTCCCGCTTTAATTTTAAAATAGACATTTACTAAAAACTCGTAAGATTTGTGAAACGAAATAATAGGTCTATTTATTGTTGTAGAAACACTTCACCAAAGAGCATAACTAAAATAATATACACTGTTACTTACTCTATGGCTTAAGGAACTAGGAACATTGTTACAGAAAAATGGAGCAAAGAGAAACATCTTTGTCCACCAAAGAGGATAAGAATCAAATTCTTTTTTAAAGACCTGAATTAGAAACTATATATTTGCTTATAGCTCAGAAATTACTGGTTTTTATAAAACTATAATTCAAGTTAAAGACTTGTATCTTTAATATCACTAAAATTTTACAATGATTAGGTTATTTCATATTTCAAAAAGTTGCCGAGAAATGATGAAAATATAAAAATTTCCTTCATGTAGATTACCCTCAAAGTCATTTTCACGAGAAAATCAGATTTGACATCTTGTTTATTATGAAAATCAATGTCTATAAATGAAATTTACTCAAAATTATTGGAGCAAATTTCAAGAGATTCGATTTTTTTTCTTATTATACCCTTCAGTAAGCTACCCTTAAATTTGGGGTTGGAAATATAATTTAAAAAAAAAACCTCTATCATCTATAGCAACAACGTCAAAAGATTGAGTTATATTTTTGGGACACCCTGTACATCCGAATATCCCCCCCGGCATACGTTCTAAACTGTGTAGGGGGGTCTCCTCGAGTCTCGAACAAGAGACAGCAGATGGGGCGGCGAGAGTTAATATAGCACGGCCCGAGGATTAGTCGCCATTTTATGGGGGGCCATCAACAATATGGTGAGGGGGCGGGAGATATAGCTCCACCGCCCCATAACGAGCCAAATATTCCTCTTATCAAGGTATTATTAATAAACCAATTAGAGAAACCGCATAGGTGGGAATTTGGTCTGAAGCTTGGTTCACACGTTTTCCGCAAATACAGAGCAGGATCTGATTGAGTGTCGCAAGTATGTTGACCCATGATGCATTGCAACATAAAATGGAAACAGCTGATTACCGACACGTTTTATTTTCTAGTTGGTAAACAGATATTTAATATGGCTAATTCTTTCAAATTATTGTTTTTTGTCGTGAACAAAAAATCAACATAGAACGGGAGTGACACTCGCTCTTCCCATTTGACGGAATATTTAAAATTATTTTACAACAGTATAAGAAGCTGTATGCTTGTATCTCGCTTTATAGGTGCATATGCAATGATTACATCGGTTGGTTATGCTTGAGTCGGTGCAATGCTTGAGTCGGTGGTTTAATGTGTCACTGAAGCGGGTTTTTGGCGTCCTAATGTTCTCCCAGCCTACAAGAATATTTATAATTGATGAGAAAAGAAACGAGAAAGGTGAAATTGGTTTAAGTGTACACGTATTTGCGTTGCAGGATAGTTGTATGAAAAACATTCTAGTACGCCCAGGCAGGAAGTCAACCCAATCCTCCCTGTCAACAGAAAGCCAGACTAGATGAGCCACGACATTTAGTTTGCGCGCCCACAAATGTGGGTAATTTTTAAGTTAAAGTAAATCTAATTTATCTCTGCCACAGCTTTTCTCGAGTTGAGCTTATAATCCAAATTTGGTTACACTCTAAATCTTTCTTGTTTTATATTTTCACTAAAGATTTACATATTTTGTTTTTTATTTTTATTCTATTCAAGTCACGTCACAAACGACTGCTCTTTCCATTTTGACACATTTAATTATCAAACTTTATATTTCATTTAAATGTATCCGTCGACTGATTTATACCTAATTTTGTTTCAAAATAATTTAGAATTTAAAAATATATCAAGTCGATGTTATTATTATCTTGACGTTTTAAACTGTTTTTTTTTAAAACTCGGAAGTTGAAATTGGATTTTTAAAGCCTTCATAAATTTACATTTGTTTATATATATATATATATATATATATATATATATAAATAAAAGAAAGTCAAATATGTTTCCATGAAGTTGTATAATTGAATTATAATTAACACGTATTCATAACACTGCTTTAATCAAGAAACGTTGAACAGTTATTCAAGTTATAAAAATTGTACATTTCAATGGATTTACGATAATATTGTGAACGTGTTTAAGAGGAGAAATATAACTTGGAGTAGTTACATAATATAACCCGGAGTAGTTACATAATATAACCCGGAGTAGTTACATAATATATTTAATAGTGAAGAGACGCTTTGGTGTTCTAGAGATTTTATTTATTTATTTGGTGTTCTAGAGATTCAAGATTCGTAAAAATCTAAAAAAAGTATCTCAAGTACAATTTATATGAAGACCTTGATTTTATTCAATTTTAGGACCCGTTTCTGTGGCCGCGTGGTCTAACGCGCTAAACTCGTGCTGGACTAGACTGCCGAAGATGGGGAGATCGGGTTCAATTACCGGTCGGGTCTACTGAGGATGGTTTTTTCCTAAATAGTTTCCCCATATCCCTCCACGCAAATGCGCGGGTATATCAGCTATAAAATGCTTCTTTCTTCCTTCATCCGTACTCCATTAAAAGTAATTTTAAAACATGCATGTAACCTGAACAGGTAGTAAGACGCGGTGGTTTAAAAAAAAGATTAAAGGTTCTATTTATGAAAATTGGACTGTAATCCGATCAGCACCCTTTTCAAAAGTGTTTTATCACATTCTATACTTTAACGCCTCTAATCAACAAGAGGTTATTTTTTTAAAGTATAAAATAAAACGGCGCGAGGTTTTCTAGTTGAACTTTCAATGAAGTTGGTGGCTCGTGTCTTTGTGTTGGTGGCAAGGATATCATCACGTTTCGTCAGGTATGTGACCGACCTAGCCGGCGGTATTTTCCAATAGCTCTCTCTTCTCTCTCTAACCCCTTTCCTCGCTGGCCAAAGTAAAGAGGATAGAAAAACAAGGTCCGAGTGATATGGTGGGGTTTTAGGGGGTGAAAAGCAGATATTTCTCTTAGACAGGCTTCCCCGCCATAACGGAAATAATCGGAGATATGGTTCCCGGTGACTTTTTTTTTAAAAAACCTTTTCCGTCAAAACAGACGACTTTGAGATGAAATATATATTATTGTATGGATATAATATATATATATATATATATATTATATATTATATATTATATATATATATAAAATATATATATTATATATATATATATATATACACACCAACACTGGAGGCTTTAAAATATATACATAGAGGGCGGGACCTAAAAAAGTTAGAGGATTAGCAACTTGAAAACTAACACTTTAATTGAAAAGTTAATATTCACTAGCTAGATAAAAGCCAAACTATATTTTACCCTTTTCCACTTTTTATAGATAATGTCGATGACCGTCATAAAGAAACTATCGACTCCCAACTATCCACGATACCCTTTCTCCACGTATTCACTCACTCAACTCATAAAAATAGTTTCAACGCTCGATCACAAGAAAACTCAACTTTAATCATTCCTCTCCATAATTCCAATCATTACTCAAATTCTCTCACTGTTTCAACTTCTCGTTCTCGTTCGATATAAAGAAATTAGAATCGATTGGTTTCAGCGAGAAGTCGCGAATAATGTGCGTGTGGAAGCTGATTGGTGAGATTGAGGAGTGTGAGACGTAATCACACCTTTTGTGTGTGTGTGTGTGTGTGTGCGTGCGTTTTTCATATTACATAATCCTCGTGTATTTTAGCTCTAGTTCTTATACATTTTGTGTGTTTATATAAATATATATTTTATCTTGTTAAACCTCATTTTAATTGTATTGGTAAAGTGTAAGAAAAGGCGGTAGCCTTAACTTCGCCACTAAAGTATATTATTATTATTATTATCATCATCACTGGGTGAGCTCTAACGGACGTCAGGCAAACTGACCTCAGCACGTGCTCATCGATCGTCACTTTCCTCAGCATGGATCGTCTGATTCAGTGGTTCTCAAACTGTGGTACGCGAGAGACTTTCAGAAGAAACATGAGCAGCTCTCTACGAAAAATTGGATAAATCAAAAGGGAATCAAACGTGGTGGAGAAATTTCGAGGTAACCGGGGTAAATAATCTCTTTTGATTGATTATAAAACATTTGTCGTTTGGGGGTACAATCTAAAAAAATATTTGAGGACCACTGGTCTAATTGTTTCCGCTCCATCCTGTATATATATTACACATGCTGGTACATTTATTTCAAAGATATTATATATATATGTAAAACTGATATGTTAAAATAATTCAATATTATAATCAAATTAGGCCTTTACAAAAAAAATCACCATTAGCGTGGTAGAGGATGGGAAAAACCACAACAATAAATCACTTGTCAAAAAACCACCCTCAGTTCACTGAGCCAAGATTCGAACCTTTGCCTCCTCGTCAACAACTATCGAGAGCTATCTGCTAATCACGCGCTCGCTCGCCAGGCTGGCCGAACCTTGATGCCTTTCTCTCGAGGCAGAAGATATTCCCTTCGTTGAAATCTTTGGTGGTCCAACACCCTGGCCTCAGTTGGTATCCTGTCTGTCGTCTAAGCTAAGTGTCACAGGTTCGTTCCCCGGCATGATCGCAAAACTTTGTAATTGGTGAAATGGTGGTTTTCCACTTTGATAAATTAACGGCTCTAGTGCCGAGTGCTGTATCTGTCTTAGATTAAAGTTAGTTTACAAGTCGTGTGCTGATATAATCACTCGGCTCAGGAATTGCGCGTTAAATACCTCAAGTAAATTAAATTAAATCGTTGGCTCAGAGAGCTCTGTAATATAATTATTTACGGTTGAATGTCGAAACGGAGGATAAAAGAGAATTGCGAAATGCATCGAGTATCAGTGACAGGAAGGAGGAAGGGAAGTAGAGAAACAGGGGTAATCTATCGTCATTCAAGGATTAGAAGGATTCGTTGTGAGCTGTTCTGGTACACATTGGAGGAGAGTGTCTGTATTACAAGGGAACAATCGTTCAGGAAAACCTGTTACATTATTAAAAGACAAGATTTATTGGTTTGGGTGAAATCCATATATTTTTTTTGTTCAAGCCGTGCCGAGATGATCTGAATAGTGCTGATCCTTGCCAAGACGATCTGAATAGTGCTGATCCTTGCCAAGACGATCTGAATAGTGCTGATCCTTGCCGAGATGATCTGGATAGTGCTGATCCTTGCCGAGATGATCTGGATAGTGCTGATCCTTGCCAAGACGATCTGAATAGTGCTGATCCTTGCCAAGACGATCTGAATGGTGCTGATCCTTGCCGAGATGATCTGGATAGTGCTGATTATTGTCGAGATGATCTTATTAGTGCTGATCCTTACCAATACGATCTGAATATTGCTGATCCTTGTCGAGATGATCTGAATAGTGCTGATCCTTGCCAAGACGATCTGAATAGTGCTAATCCTTGCCAAGATGATCTGAATAGTTCTGATCCTTGCCAAGACCATCTGAATAGTTCTGATCCTTACCAAGACCATCTGAATAGTTCTGATCCTTGCCAAGACCATCTGAATAGTTCTGATCCTTACCAAGACCATCTGAATAGTTCTGATCCTTGTCGAGATGATCTGAATAGTGCTGATCCTTGCCAATATGATCTGAATAGTGCTGATCCTTGCCAAGACGATATGAATAGTGCTGATCCTTGCCAAAACGATCTGAATAGTGCTGATCCTTGTCGAGATGATTTGAATAGTGCTGATCCTTGCCAAGACGATCTGAATAGTGCTGATCCTTGCCAAGATGATCTGAATAGTGATGATCCTTGCCAAGACGATCTGAATAGTGCTGATCCTTGACGAGATGATCTGAATAGTGCTAATCCTTGCCAAGACTATCTGAATAGTACTGATCCTTACCGATATGATCCGAATAGTGCTGATCCTTGCCAAGACTATCTGAATAGTGCTGATCTTTGCCGAGACGATCTGAATAGTGCTGATCCTTGCCAAGATGATCTGAATAGTGCTGATCCTTGTCGAGATGATCTGAATAGTGCTGATCATTGTCGAGATGATCTTATTAGTGCTGATCCTTACCAATACGATCTGAATATTGCTGATCCTTGTCGAGACGATCTGAATAGTGCTGATCCTTGCCGAGATGATCTGAATAGTGCTGATACTTGTCAAGACATCTGAATAGTGCTGATTTGTGCGAGAAATACTGACCCGTGCTATATTCCGAGGGATGTTTGTGAGGGAAAACTTGATACATTGTTTTTGAACGTACACCTCTAGATATTTTAATATTTTTTTCTAAATTAAAAATTACTTTAAAATGTTAAACTTCAAATCTTATATACGATTGAATTCTCGGTTTGGATGAGATCAATATTTTTATGTCGAGCCAAGCCGAGCCGTGCTGATGTAAGCCAACACGAATGTTTTCAAACCAAATGTTCAAAAATAAAAGGGGGGTAGACTTTGATTTAGAAAAAAACTTAACTGTAGTCTAAATAAGATGCAGGAAGTTTATTAACTAAGGAACTGCTACTAAAACGCAACGATGGTAAAACATATATAGGTACAGAACCAGCCACCAAAATATTATATTATACATAACACTCTCCGCCCTCATCTAGGACAAAACCAGGGTCATCCCAGTCTTAAGGTTGATTCACACAGAACGGTAAGCTAAGCTAAGCTATGCCTTGCTACGCCGCGCTATGTTTTTTCCTATTGCTGGCCGGACAATTCTTCCATCTCCCATCTTACGTTGCGCATGCGCATAACGGCAACTTGGACTCTGTGTTGAACAGACGCGGTGCTGATTTGGTGAAAATAACTAAAGAAGTGTTGAAGTTTTGTCTTCAGTCTGTTTCACGTGTATTCAAGTAATATTCTATTTAGGTTTCATATTTAATAAATGTTTTATATTAAAATGGAAGCGTTAATTGAACAAGTCAAAACCTCCACCTCCTAGATTTTCTTCATCTTCCAAAACAACTGCTAACATTAGCAGGTTTTTTTTACTCAGTATCATAACTTGAACTCAAACAAGACATTTTGGAGAACGCCACCATAACTAAACTTCACTGGAGCAGACCAGAAAGAAACAACACTGAATTCTGGAGTGAAAATAGGGACTATCGCTTTGCTTAGCATTCTGTGTGTATCGGCCTTAACAGTCAGTCTCCCTGACCACTCTACCGTGGTAGTTTCAATTATTCTCAGTCGACCACAGAGGCTTATCGATATTAGGTACCCATCAATGTAGATTAGCTTCGTTTGGTTTCAGCTTCTGGTCAACATTTCCACGACGTGACGGAGGGAATCAATTGAGGAATCCGCTGTGGTCCAGAGATACGACCGGTTTCCAAGACCAGAGGATGAACTTGGCGGTAGCTACAGTGGGATGCTGGTAAGAAAGAACCTTTTAGAAGTCGACCTCAGTGATATTATGGTAAAGCGCTCACTTCAGGATCCGATGTTCGTGGGTTCAAAACCGGCTGGGGTTGACGGATTTTTATTGAGTGATACAAATCCGTAGCACAACTTCCTTCGTAGGGGAAGTTTATTAATTTTAATTTAATTTTAGCACTGGGTCTTACTACCCGTTCGGGTTATACGCTTAAGTACTAATTACGCCAATGGATTAGGAATCGGGAAGGTTGAATTTAGAGGAAGTGAACCCGCATTTGCGTGGAGGGAGAGCGGAAAACCATTTAGAAAAAAACCACCCTCCAGTTCACCCGACCGAGATTCGAACCTCGATCTCCCCGTCCTCGGTAGTCTAGTCCAACACGAAAGTAGCGCGTTAGACCATGCGGCCAACGAAGCGGGTATATCACTATTAAATCAGGCACGTGCCCACCGTGTGCGGGCGCTATTTTTTTCATTTTTTTTTTTTTTTTGGAACTCGTTCTCCCTCACAACGTATTCAGTAAAAAACATCGCTGTCAGTTATTGTCAGTAATGGAAGAATTGTTTCTGAGAGTGGGGGGAGGGGGGGGAGATTCAAAATCTCGGCTAACCCTGATAGCAATGAATAATAGATGAGCCTTGTGGGTCAATGGGAACCCTATATCCGGCCCTGTGTAGTTCCAGAGACGTCCGCAAGGGACGTGGCCCTGGAATGAAACTTGAGATTGCTTCAGTTTCCTCGCGGTACGATGTAAAGGGGGGGGAGGGGGTTTTTTCCTTCTGCCTCCCTCAATCCCCCCCCCCCCTTCGCCCTATAATATTTTCAACAACAGAAATAACCTACTTTGGTGGCCGCGTGGTCTAAGGCGATACTCTAGTGTTAGACCTGACTGCCGATGACGGGAAGATCAAGGTTTGAATCTCGGTCGGGTGTATTGAGGTTTTTTTTCTTCATTTTACCCTCACGCAAATGCGGGTACATTTACTCTAAATTCAACCAGTCCTATCCTTAAGTTATTAGTGTATTTAGTACATATGCGTGTAATTTGGACCAGTGGTAAGACACGGTAATAAGGAAAAAAAACTACTTGGTGGTTTATTTGTTCTGAGAGCCTGCGACGGTGAACACTCAACCAAGGCTTTAGTCTCGTCTTGTTTGTACTCCCCTGTTTCTTTAGGGTACGAGGTTTGTATTCAGGTTGTTTGTATTATTATTATTATTATTATTATTATTATTATTATTAGCACCGCGTCTTACTACCCGTTCGGGTTATACGCACTTACACTAATGTGTAATGGTAGGGTGATTGTGAGATGAAATGGAGGACCTACAGTTTAACGTGGGATCCGAACCACGGTGGAGGTCTGGCATTCCACACATTCACAAGTTGTGATTAATACACGTCTTGTCAGAGGTGAAGGAAGGGTTTGGGCAATCAAATAAATCTGTGTCGGGACCGAGGATTGAACCCAGGACCCTGAGCACAGAAGTCTGACACCTTACCCCTAGACCACCAGGTCACCGTTGTTTGTATTAAAGGGGTTTACTCATTGAATGGTCTCGCACGCTCCCAACACGTAAATGCGGGCTACATTTCTTCTATATATGTATAACCTTTCTCATCCCTGCCCCATTGGTGTAAATATCTACAAGCGGGTGGTAGGACAGATAACAAAAACACATCGGTGGGTATGCGGAAAAACGTCAAGATCTTTTCTAGTCTGGTTTTCCGATGACGGGGAGGTCGGGCTTAGAATCCCGATCGGATGTACTGAGTTTTTTTAATTAAATGGTTTATTACTCTTTCCACGAAGATGTAGGTACATTTTCTCTCAATTTTACCTTATTGTTTTTAAATACTGATATCAAGGGCGGAAAGAAAGACGTGGTGTGCAAAAAATAAAGCGGACAATGATTGTGTAAGGTTAAATTTAGATGAAGTGTACCCACATTTGCATGGAGGGAGAGTTGATAACTATAATGTTAATAAAACATCCTTAGTACACCCGAGCGGAATTCGATCGTTGATCTTCCCGCCATCGTCAGGGTGATTTATTGTAGGAATGACGCCTCAGACTGTTAAACCACCGAGACGGATAACGTTTTACTTTGTTTTATTACCACGTTTTGCTACCTGTTCAGGTTGTACGCATGTATGATTAATTGCCCTAATGGGGTGGGGATGAGGAAGGATGAATTTTACAGGTAATATACCCGCATTTGCTTGGAAGGAAAGTGGGAAAACTCTTAAGAAAAACCACCCTCAGTACACCCGACTGAAATTCGAACCCCGGTCTCCCAGCCAGCAGGCCAGTCCAACACGGAGGTGAAGCATTAAACCGTTCGGCCGATGAAGCGCGTAACGTTTTAATTGAAACGTAGACAGACATGCTGGATGGAGCTACCCGGTTAATCGGGGCTGTAACTAGTAATGTTCAAAGCTAGGATCACTTTAAACTAAAACTAACTAAACAGATTGAAGCGAATGAAAACCTCTAGAGAAAACATTGGGAGACTCGCAGTGAGGCACCTCATTAAGAGAGAGAGAGAGAGAGGAAAGTTTCCTAGTGCTGCCATTCAGCGGAGAATATTTGTACTGGAAGTTCTAGAGCTGAATGTTGGTTAAAGTTTTCTAACTCTATCGCGCTAAGAACTATTTGAGGTGGGATAGAAGGAAGTAGAAGGTTGAGTTTACAAGATGTGTACTCACATTAGCGTTGGGTGAGAGGCGAAAAAATATTAAGGAAAAAAACACTCTCAATACACCTGACCCGGGCTTCAAACCCCGATCACTCCTCATTGGAGTTTAGTATGTTGCAAGATTGACGTCTTAGATTATTCGACCACAGTTTTTTATAACAAAACTTTTTTTGGGTCAAACTCAATCAAATATTGCTCGGTAGAAAGATAGAGTTTAATTTTCTTCACACGGTGATATCAACAGTTGTTGAATACTGTTACTGAGTTAAGGGGTCCCAGGTTTGATTCCTGGCATGGCGAAAAAATTTATCATGGGTGAAATGTGTTTTTTCTCCTTTTCACAGTGACTAATTAACGGTCAGGGGTACTGGACGTTGTGATTGTTCTAGATTTAAGTTAGTCTATAAGTCGTGTGCTGATATAATCAGTCGGTTCATAAATGTACGGTTAAATACCTCAAATAAATGAGATTTAAAATTTAAAGGATGAGATAGAGTCCTGTCCGAATGTCACTAGAATCATGACAAATATTCAAGAACTGTTGAGATTACTTTGTTATAACATTAAACTTAACGCTTCTAATGATTTATTTTAACTAAAAGAAAGGTTTTTTTTCCTCATAAAAACTTGCAAAAATATACCTTCTCTTCCTTTCCATAGCAAGTTTTAGAGAAAGAGGCAAATTTTAAAACTCTTATATCAATCGTGTTATCAAATGAGTTAAATTGTTTCGGAGGGGGAAAAAAAAAAGACAATCCCCAAGTTGTGATTTTTGAGATTATGTTTATGATGATGAATTATGCAGCTCTTTCTTAATGAACGGGGGGGGGGGGGGAAGGTTGTATTTTTAAAGGTTTTCTACGCACCTGGTGAAACACGAGAACCGGGGGAGGGGGGTAAATTGGGGGAAAAGAGGGGGAATAACGGGGGGAAACTGTGTAGCTGCAGGCAATCTTGCTTTTAAAAAAATACTGATAAAAATACTGAGACATTTAACTGTTGTAAGAGTAGGCCCTTGCATAAAATAAACGAAGTGAATATCTAAGCGAGCTGATTAGAACCAATATATTATACCTTCCCCCCCTTTTCTCTTATTCCTGATACGTGGAACTTCATAGAATTGAAAATATTTATCTTTTAATATAAGAACAATCCGGTTTTAATCACCAGTGATAAGAATTCTCACTAGTCGGTTCTTATACAAATTAAAATTAAACCTTTTTCTTTGGTGTACCGGCGTGGTTAGTTGTAGTTCGCAAATATTCCGCTAGGTTTGCAAGTGAGGCCTCAACGTTTCTTGCCAAACTTACAAAATCTCGCGACCCACTTAGGGGCTGTATATAAAATCATCACAATCATCATCAACTGTTGCCATCCTGTGGCCGGGTCAGTTTAGTAAAAATGTATTCATCTTCCTCCTTTAATTTCTAATGTGTATAAACTATGTCACGTTAGATTTTTTTTTACCACCCCCTTTAAACCCGTCACAATTTTGTGAACCCCGCTTCTAATATCACGTACCCGCCCCTCTTCCCTATTTAAATAATATTTTAACCGTAGAATTTATAAAACTCTTTTATCCAAGTTCGACGAACCAATTCGATGAGTAGATCGTTGTTTTTTTTCATACGTGCACGCTGTCAGGTTTATTAACTCATACTCTTAAATATAATGTGACTTCGCATGACGGCCCCCCGGTCACGCTCGATCACGCTGAGCTATACTCCCCCTCGTCACGCTCGATCACGCTGATCACAACTCCTACCCTAGTCACGCTCGATCACGCTGAGCTCTACTCTCCCCTAGTCACGCTCGATCACTGAGCACAACTCCTACCTAGTCACTCTCAATCACGCTGAGCTCTACTCTCCCTAGTCACGCTCGATCACGCTGAGAACTCCTACCTAGTCACTTCAATCACGTGACTTACTCTCCCCTAGTCACGCTCGATCACGTGGACATCCCCTGTCATCAACACGCTGGCTCTACTCTCCTCCGCTCGTCACTGCTCTACTCCCACCTCCTCTCTGATATTCGTACCTAGTTTATGGACAGGCCCTTAGATCTATTGGACTTGAGGCAGGGTACATTTTATTTTAGTAATTCTTTGTTAAAACATTTTTTCATGATTTTTATTTCATTTTCAAATAATCACAAACAATTTTTTTCTCCAAACCAATGAGAACTCGGCTCACTACTGCCCACATTTCGGAAACCATCTAACTAGATTATTTGTCAAAAATAAAATAACGCCACTCGATCTGCACACGGATACAGGAGTCTTTTCCCTGTCCGGTTTTCCGGTGACGAAGAGGTAAACTTTCGAATCTCATCCGGGTACATTTGATGGTGTGCTTTATTCTAGTTAATTCTCTCACTCCCCTTCCATTCAAATGCGGTTACAGTTATTCTAGAATCTACCTTTCACAAACTTGTGGTTAAATGGATGGTCAGGACGGGTAGTAAGACACCGGTAAAAATAAAAATTAACTTCTTTCTTTTTTACTATTCACTAGGGTCTGAAAAATATTCTGAGAGAGAAATCTAATAACATAGAAATAATATTGCTTTGTTTATCTTCTGTAAACATCTACGCAAACTAATCTGAACTTTTCGCGCGGTTGTATGCACAGTCCTAGCGATGCTCTAATGTCTTGACAGCTCAAGTAAACGAGGCTCTTATGTTTTAATATCTTATATCCCGGCTCACATAGGAAGTATGAACACACCCCACTTCCGGCGACCGTATCAACATAGCCTCAACTCACAGGGGCGAGAAATATTTCCAAGCGCACGATAAGAAAGCTTGTAGTATATACATCTGAACCAATAAACATATCCCGAAAATGCAAAGACGGGAATATATATATGGACCAATAAACATAGCCTCGACACGCAGGGACGGGTATATACATCTGGACCGATAAACATAGCCTCGACACGCAGGGACGGGTATATACATTTTGACCGATAAATATAGCCTCAACTCGCAGGGACGGGAGTATACATATGGACCAATAAACATAGCCTCAACACGCAGGGACGGGAATATATAACAGGACCGATAAATATAGCCTCAACACGAAGGGATAAGAATATACATCTGGGCCGATAGACATAGCCTCGACACGCAGGGACGGGAATATACAACAGGACCGATAAATATAGCCTCAACACGAAGGGATAAGAATATACATCTGGGCCGATAAACATAGCCTCCACCCAAAGGATTGGGAATGTACATCTAGACCGATAAACATAGCCTCCACTCATAGGAACGGTAAATATTTCCAAGCGCACGATATGAAAGCATGTAGTATTCATAGGGACCGCGATAAACATCCATCGTATATACCGACTCCATTTAATGACGTCTGTGTTTGATTTCAAGCAGAGGAGGGGGGTGAGGGAGTGGGATCCAAACGATATACAAACAGAGACAGCGATAATGCAGGTATACTATCTTTTGGTCGGGACATTAATGAGTAGACGGGTTCGAAAACTCGATAAAAGTCGTCGGACATGAGGTAGAAATTCTACTTCTGTTTACATCGACTTCAGTATCGAGTGAGATAGAAGTTTCCGATTATAAAAAAATAAATAAAAAAATTGATATACAGAGTGATCAACGTTTCGATTTGCCACAAAAATTCTATAAGTATTACGTTAGTGAAATAGATGTCTTGGACCAAAAGTGGAATAATTTGCGTTAGAGAATAGCCTGACATTCTCGAAACTTTAGTATTTAGGTAAAAACCCGAATTTGACACGAAGCTTAGTAACTATTTTTTTTAGACCCGCGTCTTACTACCCGTTCAGGTTATACGCCTTTGTACTAATTACACTAATGTGCTAGGGATGAGGGAGGTTAAATTCAGAAGAAGTGTACTCGAACTTGCGTGGAGGGAGAATGGAAAACCATTTATGGAAAACCACCCTCAGTACACCCGATCGGGATCGAACCCGGTTCTCTCCGTCTTCCGCAGTCTAGTCTACTGCAAGAGTAACGCCTTAGACTATGCGGCTACCGGAGTGGTTTCTTAATAACCTGGTACCCTCACCGTGGGCACGCGGGACAAGGCGTATTTATCATTTTATTGTGTTTTTTACCCGTGATGGTGTGGTAGGGTGTCGGTTGGATTTTTTAAAAGGAGATTTTCACTCTCCCTCCAATCAAATGCTGGTACTTTTCCAATATATTCTACTCTCAAAATAGACTGGATTGAAGATGACTTTGGAGACCGGGTTTCGAATCCTGATAAGGTGCATTGAGGTGTTTTTTTTCTAAATAGTTTTCCACTCAAATGCGGGTACACTTCCTCTAAATTAAATCTTTCTGATCCCTAACAAGTTATTGTAATTAATATAAGGTTAGTGGGTATGGGTAGTGAGATGCAGGTGAAATAAATAAATAATTTACTGGCATAAGGGGTGACCTGGTAGTCTAGGGGTAAGGTGTCGGACTTCTGTGCTAAGGGTCCGGGGTTCAATCCTCGGTCCCGGAACATATTTATCTGATTGCCAAACCACTTCCTTCACCTCTGACAAGACGTGTATTAATCACAACTTGTGAATGTGTGGAATGCCAGGCCTACCACCGTGGTTCGGATCCCACGTTAAACTGTAGGTCCTCCATTTTCATCTCACAATCACCCTACCATTGCACATTAGCGTAAGTGCGTATAACCCGAAAGGGTAGTAAGACGCGGTGCTAATAATAATAATAACAATAATACTGGCATAAGTCTCTTTTTCTTTTATGTTCCTAATTCCTAAAGAATTATTCAAGCACGTAATGGAGAAGTTGATGTCAGGACAACATCGTTTCATTTTTTTATTAACTAATCGCCCCGTATATTGGCATCGCACCCTCTCACAGCTCCCTACTCTCGAGGGGAGAGGGGAGGCAGGTGGGGGAAACGGGAGCGCCAAGTGTTTGTTTGATGGTTTAATTAAACACATGCTACCGCCCCATTAAACTCTTGTTTCAGAACGATTGGCACACGCGCATTAACCGGGATATTACCTTGTAGGAGAGAGAGAGAGAGCGGGGTGAGGCGGGGGTTACTTGTCTCTCTAAACTAATGACCTTGGGTTAGGAGTGGAGGATTATTTAGGCTG
Source organism: Timema podura (assembly GCA_033556935.1). Taxonomy (NCBI): domain Eukaryota; kingdom Metazoa; phylum Arthropoda; class Insecta; order Phasmatodea; family Timematidae; genus Timema; species Timema podura. The sequence goes on along the minus strand of JAVRXN010000014.1, from coordinate 8,045,740 downwards.
ATGACGTCCGGTTGAGGGGTGTTTAATCAACCTTCCTGGTTGAAGTGTGTGAGCTAATCTCTCAAATACGAACGTGGAGGTATCCTCGTCACTTAAATTAGCGGCCGGAAAGTAGGCAACTTGTGTGGCACGGTTGACAGGAGTGCTTTGCGGGCTAGAGTGGCTCAACTACACTTAAGGTGCACCTGAAAGGGAGCGCGAGTAATTTTACAGTGTTTTTACAGCATTACATTATTTTTGGCTAAAATAAATCAAATATTTCTCCAGTAGCAACATAGAGTTTAGTTTTCTGCATATGCTAATATCAATAGATCTTTAATATCTGTCAAGGGTGTCCCGGAATTTTGTCAAAACTTTATCTCTTTATTTGAAAAGTTTCGACAAAATTCCAGGACACCCTTGACAGATATTCCAGATCTGTTGATATTAACATGTGCAGAAAACTAAACTCTATGTTGCTACTGAAGAAATATTTTATTTATCTTGGCCAAAAATTTATATTCTATAAAAACTGTAAAAATACTTTCACTCCCTTCGGCCGCACCTTAAAAGAACATTTTTCACGCAGAGAAAATATAGAGAGAGTTAAGTTTTTTTTTACTTTGAGATCATGATGTTCTATGTATCCTCGAACTCATTAAAGTGGGTTTGACAATTCTCTGTCTGATGTTTATTTTCTACACGGTTTTCCGCTCTCTCTCCACGCAAATACTGGTAAATTTCTTCTAAATTCAAACTTTCTCAACCTTATAATATAACTAATCTGCATGCATATAACCCGAATGGGTAGTGAGACTCAGTGCATTACTTAATTAAGCTGGGGCAATGGGAAATCTAAAGTTGATTGCCACACTTACAAAACTTGAGCTAGTTATACCCTATCTCTATCTTGAGCTAATTCTATCCAGTCCACCTCATTATACCTTATCTCTATCTTGAGCTAGTTCTATCCAGTCCATCTCATTAACCTTATCTCTACTTGAGTAGTTCTATCCAGTCCACCTCATTAACCCTTATCCTTATCTTGAGCTGTTCTATCCAGTCCACCTACATTACACCCTATTCTCTCTATCTTGAGCTAGTTCTATCCAGTCCACCTCATTACATCCTATCTCTTTCAGCTCCATTCTAATGTATCTCCCATCTGTTTAGGTCTTCTCATTTGAGTTTGCCAGTCAATATCCTGAACACGGTTCTAGATCCTTCCATCGGCGCTGCATGTCTTACCCACCGTAATCTACGAGACTCGATTATCCCAAACAATATCTTGTTAAGAGTACAAGGTATGTAATTCATCATTAAATAACCTCCTCCATTCACCAGTAGCATAATCTCCTTTTGGACTAAATATCTTCCTTGTTTTCAAACCCCCTGATTTTTTTCTTTCGTCGTGTAAGGTAAGAGACCATGTTTCACATTCAAGTAAATTTTCAATAAAACTAGTCATCAAGTAGCTACCATTAATTTTATGGCAAATACAAAAATATATAAAAATATAATTATATAAAGTCCTTTTTTCAAATTCCATGATACTCAAGACAGATAATCAAGAACTGATGATTTTACCATGTGTATAAAGTTAAACTAACCATTTATACTGAAGTAATATTTTACTTCATTTTGGACGGAGCTGTAAAAACACTTCTCTTTTCACTCGTCTCCTCCCGTCCAACCTTTAGTTCCGACGTTCGTCCTATGTATGGGAGGTAGATAAACCACTCGGACACAAGGCATGGCCGTGGGAGGAGGTTAAACACACAAGGGTCGGACGTTATCATGTGGACTGAGCTCTAATTGCTGTAACACCATCAGAAACTTAACATCGTCAGAGTATAGCAGGATTCTTTTATTGGACTAAAACAATTCTCTTGCGTTGGATATATGAATGTGAGGGCTGGGGGGTAGAGGGACATTTCTAATAAAAACCTAAATCGTGACACCTTTAATAAAAAGAGAAAATACAGAAATTGTGACATTTCTAGTAAAAACCGAAATCATGACACTCTTAATAAAAAGAGAAAAGACAGAAATTGTGACATTTTTAGTAAAAACCTAAATCGTGACACTTTTAATAAAAAGAGAAAAGACAGAAATCGTGGAGCATTTAAACATAAAAAACCTAAATCATTGACACTCTTTAATAAAATAGAAAAAGACAGAAATAGTGACATTTTTTAGTAAAAACCTAAATCGTGATACTTTTAATAAAAGGAAAAACAGAATCGTGACATTTCTAGTAAAAACCTAAATCATGACACCTTTAATAAAAAAGAAAAGACAGAAATTTGTGACATTTTTAGTAAAAACCTAAATCTGACACACTTAATAAAAAGAGAAAAGACAGAAATTGTGACATTTCTATAAAAACCTAAATCGTGACACTTTTAATAAAACAGGAAAAGCAAAATTGTGACATTTCTATAAAAACCTAAATCGTGACACTTTAATAAAAAGAGAAAAGAGAAATCGTGACATTTTTATAAAACCTAAATCGTGACACTTTTAATAAAAACAGGAAAGACAGAAATTGTGACATTTCTAACGAAAACAGGAAAAATATAAATCTGACAGTTCTAATAAAAAATGGAAAACCAGATGAATCGTGCGTGATATTTCTAATAAAAAATAAAAAACAGAAATGTGACTTTCTAATAAAAAAATCGTGATCTATCTAATAAAAACAGGAAAAACAGAAATCGTGACATTTCTAATAAAAAATCGTGAATACCTTTAATAAAAACAGAAAAACAATCGTGACACTTCTAATAAAACCACGAAAAAGAGGAATCTGACTTTTTAATAAATATATATTAATCAATATATATATAGTGACATTTTAATACATACAGTTAATATACGTATAAATGTCACGACTTTTATTTTAGCATTGGTCTTACTACCCATTCGAGCTATACGCTTATGTACTAATTACGCTAATGGTCTTAGGGATTCGGAGGTTATATTAATAGGAAGTGTACCCGCATTTGCGAAGATGAATAGTGGAAAACCATTTTATTAAAAAACTACCCTCAGTACACTCGACAGAGATTCAAACCTCAGTTCTACCCTCATCGACATCTAGTCTACTGCTAATTAGCGCGTCAGACCACGTAGTTCACAAAAGCGGGTGACTTCCGTTTTTTATAGATTCAGATTCTTAAAGTCTTAATCTCGTATTATCGACTCAACATTTTCAATTTCTATTTTTTTTCCACATACATCCTTCCTCACGTGAGTTATTTTTGTATTTTTGAATGAAATAATTATTATTTTAATGATATAATAATAATTATATTATATTATTTACTATGATAATAATAATATATTACTATGTAATATAATTATTATACTATCATTCAAAAAATACAAAAAATAAACTCACGTGAGGGTAGATGTATGTGGAAAAAAAAAATTAAAAATGTTGAGTCGATAATACGAATGATTATAAAATTATTTATAAAATCAAAAATAATATTATTTTATTTACAAAAATACAAAAATAACACGTGAGGGTGATGTAGTGGAAAAAATAAAAATTAGAAATTGAAAATTGCTGAGTCGATAATACGAGATTAAGACTTAAAGAATTGAATCGATAATATAATAATAATAATTATTATATTGTTATTATTAAATTTACTATTGTTATGTACCGCACAGTTGCCCAGTAAATTGATATCAATAATTGCTCATTGTAGCCGATGATTTACACACGTACATCACAGAATCTGCCTTGAAATATGAGTGAAGAATTACCCTGAGCAAGGGACGATCCCTGGATAGCTCAGTGGTAGGAACATTGACGCTTTAAGTTAAGTTTCCAGGGTTTAGTTCTCGTTTAATTTTTAACGTCACAAATTGAAATCACTATATAATATTGATTACTTACCATCCAAAAAACATTGACTAAACAAAATATTGAAATCAATTTTCTTCAATAAAACCAAAATATTTATTTAAAATAAATAAATGAAAACCTCTCTTATTAAATAATAATTTTTTTAAAACTCATTTACAATCTGATAAAATGTGTCGGGTATTGTAGGTAAAATAGATTCTCATAAAACGTGATAACATGCATTGAGATGATTTTTTTTAAATGATTAAAAATTTATCCAATTTTTATAATCTGAATTTCATTGTTTGGCAGTCATACCCCTTACCTCCCCTTTCCCCCTCAAAACATTTATTTTCCGTGTGACGGAACGTTTTTAAATGTGTGCGATAATAAGTTTCATTAGAACAGTAAAAAAAAAGGTATTTTTTTTAAACATATGCTGTCAGAGTTTATTAACCACTTCTACTCGTCGGGACAAATTAATTCTGATCTGTTGAATTTATTTTCTCTGTAATATAGACCATCAACTGGATGTATTTCTGTAAACATTTTGAAATATAGTTAGGAGAATATAAAATTTAATACTAGGTTATAAAATAGAAAATAATAGAAAGTAAAATGTTTTTATTGAAGTTTTTTTATTAACACCGCACCCGTTCGAGCTATAGGCCTAAATTGAAGTTAAACCTTGACTAATACACATGGTGAGTAAAAGATAAACAAATTAATGTCAATCAATTAGTAAAATAGACTTTAAAGAGGAAACAAATTTATGGTTTATTAATATATTTACAATTTATCTATTAATGTTGTATTTACTATATGGAAATTAACTCAACATCTTAGCTCAAATCCATCTCTGGTCAGATATAGTGTTTACAATGCTCTATATCTCCTGGTATGGGCTAGAATGGGTTGTTACTTTCATTGATCTGTCTGGTCAGATATAGGGTTTACAATGCTCTATATCTCCTGGTATGGGCTAGAGCAAGTTGTTACTTTCATTGATCTGTCTGGTCAGATATAGTGTTTACAATGCTCTATATCTCCTGGTATGAGCTAGAGCAAGTTGTTACTTTCATTGATCTGTCTGGTCAGATATAGTGTTTACAATGCTCTATATCTCCTGGTATGAGCTAGAGCCAGTTGTTACTTTCATTGATCTGTCTGGTCAGATATAGGGTTTACAATGCTCTATATCTCCTGGTATGGGCTAGAGCAAGTTGTTACTTTCATTGATCTGTCTGGTCAGATATAGGGTTTACAATGCTCTATATCTCCTGGTATGGGCTAGAGCAAGTTGTTACTTTCATTGATCTGTCTGGTCAGATATAGTGTTTACAATGCTCTATATCTCCTGGTATGGGCTAGAGCAAGTTGTTACTTTCATTGATCTGTCTGGTCAGATATAGTGTTTACAATGCTCTATATCTCCTGGTATGAGCTAGAGCCAGTTGTTACTTTCATTGATCTGTCTGGTCAGATATAGTGTTTACAATGCTCTATATCTCCTGGTATGGGCTAGAGCAAGTTGTTACTTTCATTGATCTGTCTGGTCAGATATAGTGTTTACAATGCTCTATATCTCCTGGTATGGGCTAGAGCCAGTTGTTACTTTCATTGATCTGTCTGGTCAGATATAGTGTTTACGATGCTCTATATCTCCTGGTATGGGCTAGAGCGAGTTGTTACTTTCATTGATCTGTCTGGTCAGATATAGTGTTTACAATGCTCTATAACTCCTGGTATGGGCTAGAGCAAGTTGTTACTTTCATTCATCTGTCTGGTCAGATATAGTGTTTACGATGCTCTATATCTCCTGATATGGACTAGAGCGAGTTGTTACTTTCATTGATCTGTCTTAGTCTCACTTATGGCTCTGACAAATATGAAAGTGGTAGATGTATGGACGATACTAGTAATAACATTCAATATACAGCCAGTCCCTGTGATTAATGTAGTGAAGACACCTTTTTTTGTTAATTCTTTCTCCGTATTTTATAATCTTAATTCGAAATTGGTAATACTTACTCTGACATATTTTATCGCAGAAAAAAGTGTTACATCATCCCCCCTTTTTTTTACATGATGTGGGTGGGTAATGGTAACAGCACATTTATTTTATTAATGATCAATCGTTGTAATACCCTAAGCAGTTTTCATGTTTCACACAACAGTAGTTTTTAGCTCTATTTTAACTCTATATTTAGGGGTGTGTACCGCCCTTAATATTCAAGATGGACCCTAGGTTGCTGATGTGAATTATTCTATTTTCACCCAAGGAATAGCCTGCCAAAGTTTGATGCAATGTTTTAGATACACGTTGTATATGTATGTATTAAACAGTAGGACATGGTGTGTAACGGATTTTCTTTCTTTAGTATCTTATTCCTCATTAATTTATTTCCCCACTTTGAATTAATTAGTCCCAACTTTTCTCAAGCATTTAAACCTCCGACACAACCCCACCCTCCCCCGGTCACCCTGTTTTTTTTTACAACTATTCGAAAGTTAATCTGTTAAAAAGTGCGCGCTTAAGCCAAGTGGCCTTAACAGGATTTACACAGGGGGCTTTTTATGAGCTTACCCTTGCTTTCAAAGGTTGCAAGATTAAAGGGGTAAAAGGAGTATCACGAGGGGGCAGGGGGGCAAAGGGGGGGAGACCAGCTATACACTAAGGGGGAATGAGCCATTTCCTTTATAACAAAGTTGCTTTTAGTTTACATCCGCGTTCCTCTTTATTAAAGAAATAAGACTTGGACGTGACCGGCTTGGAGGAGGGGGGTGGGGGGAGAGGATGTTAATTTTTGACGCGTTTTAGAGAACGTATTATGGTGGGGATGTAGGAGACGCGAGAAAAGGGCAATGTTTTTGCAGTTTTTATATCAAAAGTTTTGTTGGCCAAAATAAATCAAAATTTCTCCAGTATTTCTCAGAAACCTACATTAAAAAAGATTATTGAATGTAGGATTCATAACGTAATTATCTTATTCATTTTAATTTCATTTCTCTCTTCATACTCAAACAGATTACATCACGTGACGCGTGTAAAGACGCTATTTCAGATTCAAGGATTTGATAAAACTTTACTTTATTCTAGATACATTATAGGGAAATTTTTTTTAACTTCCTCTATCATAGATTATTAATCACTATAATGGTATATAAAATTGGAAGAGGTTATCTTATTAGTACAATGAATTTAAATGGCTTACTTAATATAATGATCTAATTAATATGTCATGATTCAAATTCTTTTTCTTAGTTAATACAATACGCCATTTGGACTAGTGGTCAGCATCCTTGTTACTATATTAGAGAAAAATCCCCTGGTTCGATTCACTGCAGTGAAATTGATTTTTTCCGAAGAAGGTTGTTACTTTGTTGCCATGTCTGGTTAATTTGGGCCTAAGACAAGTTTAAGAACTTCTACTTGCAACCACATAATTTATATTCATCTTTTATCGTCCCGTCTAAGTGAAATACCACACTTACATGTTATTATTATATTATTATTATTATTATTATTATTAGCAGCCGTCTTACTACCCGTTCGGGTTGTACGCACTTACACTAATGTGTAATGGTAGGGTGATTGTGAGATGAAATGGAGGACCTACAGTTTAACGTGGGATCCGAACCACGGTGGAGGCCTGGCATGCCACACTCCACAAGTTGTGATTAATACACGTCTTGTCAGAGGTGAAGGAAGGGTTTGTAATCAGATAAATCTGTGCCGGGACCGAGGATTGAACCCCGGACCCCCAGCACAAAAGTCTGACACTTACCTAGACGCCAGGTCACCAACCGCACCTACAGGGGTTTCCCCAAACTCATGTATCCATCACTGCGGTAGAAGACCAGGAATCTCTAGCCGACAAATCCTGTTGTAATACGCTAAATTTTAGTTTATTTATTTATTTGGGGTACAAACGTGAACTTTCTGAACTGACTGATTATATCAGGACACAATAATTTCTATGAGCGAGATTGAAAGGGCCTACCAATATACCAGGGTTCTTTTACACGTCACAATTGACATAAGGGACCGACAGCTTTACTTCCCCTCCGAAGGAAGTTGTGCTACCGTGTTTTATCACTCGAGGAAAAATCCGTCGATATCCGACTGGTTTTGAACCCACGTACATCGGGGCCTGAAGCGAGCACTCTACCTTAAACCACCGAGTTCAACCATATGCTAAAAAAATAATAATATTTTATCCTTAAATTGTGTATTAATCTAAATATCTCACTTAGTTGATATAATTACTGTAATTAATCGAAAACATTATCATGAAAACACATTAGTGACTTTGTTTGACTTGAGATCTAAGTAGCCCTGGGTAGATTCAAAACGGGGGGGGGGGGGGAAGTTGAAGGGGTGAGGGATAGAAGTAATTAACAAGTTGGGGATAACCCCATATATGTCACGTGACATGTATCCCTGAAGCGAGGGAGGTAATTGTTTGGTCTAAAGTTGTCGGTTCTGTGCGGCGTCACGGATTGAGGATCATCTCGTGACTCCCGGACACTTGGATACATTTTAATAAGTTCTAGAATAGTCTTAAAGTCGTTTGATCCGATGAGGAGGATATTTTATCTCGTAGATAACTAAGGAATCCGATACCTTAGCTCAATCGATAGATGTCTGTCTACTGAGCCAAGACCCGCCTCGGTGGTGTAGTTCGCTAACGCGCTTAGTTTCGTGTTGAGCTAGACTGCCGAGGACGGGGAGCTCGAGGTTTTGAATCTCCTCGGGTGAACTGGGGTGGAATTTCCTGAATGATTTTCCATCTCTCCTTCCACGCAAATGCGGGTTCACTTCCTCTATATTCAACTTTCCCAACTCCAACCCATTAGTGTAATTATTACCTAAGCGTATAAACCGAACGGGTAGTAAGAGTGGTACTAAGTATTATTATTATTATTATTATTATGAGTCAAGGGTCCTAGTTTCGATTTCCTGGCATGGCCGAAAAATTTATCATTGGTTTAAATATGGGTTTTACCCCTTTCCCCTTGATTGCATTCAATTAACGGCCGGAGAGGACTGGATGTTGTGTCTGTTCTAGTCTTTGGAGTTGTATTAATGAAGCTACGACAGGCCTACAAGCCGGTATGGAGAATATATGGCTTTAATAAAAAACTGACCGCAGAATGGAAACAGTAATGGATGGAATGTAAAGATAATTGAGGAGGAGATTGTTTTTCTACTTTCATATCAGTGGCGGCTCACGAGAAATTCCTAAGGTCATGCCAGGCATTTTTAGAAATCTGTTTCATCCCTCTTTGACCCTCCAACCGACCAAACCACACACACACACACACACACACACCACACGATAAATTAGTGACACGCATCGGTGGTCGCGTGGTCAAATACGTCATAGTCACTTCATGTGAGACTGCTTTGTTATTGGGAAATCTGGTTTAAGATATTGGTCAAATATACTGAGGTCTCCCCTAAATGATTTGCCTGATCTTTCTTCAAGTAAATGCGGGTACATTTCCTCTAAATTTTACCTTTTACTAGTGAAAGTATGTTAATAGCTCATACGAGCATTAAGACACAATACAAGGAAATAAAATAAAATAAAATAGTGCGTGATTTTTTTCCCCACGTTATCTTTAAAAGTGCAATTAAAGATTACAGGGGAAAAAGGGGGAGAGTCACATTTCACACAACTTCCAGGACAGAACTTTTATGTCTCAAATCCCACAAGGACTCCAGCAAATAGATTCTTAATTAATATAAATATGACAGAGACCTCTTTTAACCTTGATATAAAGTGTATTAGAAAGGTCTCATGATTGTCTAACAGATGGCAGAACTTACTCAATTTGAGCTAAAATAGGTTCTTCCCTCTTTTTCCCTTGTACCTTCCAATTTTAATACTGATAATAGCGAACAATTTAGGCCTACTAGTACGGTCCTGTCACATCTGGCTTCACCGGTGAATAATCCACGAGCCGCCACTGACTCGAATACACTGATAAATACCATACGTGTTGTACGCCTATGTACTAATTACTCTAATGGTTTTAGGGATTAGGAAGGTTATGTTTATATGAAGTGTACCCACATTTGCGTGGAGGATGAGTGGGAAATCATTTGGTAAAAAAACACCTCAGTACAACTTGACCGAGATTTGAACCTGGATATCCCCGTAACCATCAGTCTAGTCTGCTCCGAAAGTGACGCCTTAAACCATTTGGCCACCGAAAGTGGGTACATTTCTTGTAATAATGTGCACTTTCCAAACACACATACTAATATAATAACACTAGTTACAAACCCACTTAACCTACTGCAGCAAAGATACACGTCAACCCTTGGCGTTTGTAAGTCGTGCTGTCTGCCTAGATGGAGGCTGGAGTCAAATATTTAATAAAAATACGACTAAAATCATTATTCTCTCCTCACCGAATATTATGACCCACACAAATTTAACAGCGCTAGTACTATAGGCAAAATGACCCGCCTCGGTGGCGTAGTTGGCTAACGCGCTAGTCGTGTTTAGCTTGACCGCCGAGGACGGGGAGATCGAGGTTCGAATCTCGGTCGGGTGAACTGGGGTGGTTTTTCCTAATTGGTTTTCCACTCTCCCTCCACGCAAATGCGGGTTCACTTCCTCTAAATTCAACCTTCCCTATTCCAAATCCATTAGCGTAATTAGTACTTAAGCGTATAATACGAACGGATAGTAAGACGCGGTGCTAAATATTATTATAGGCAAAATGAAATGTAGCCACGTTTGCGTGAAGAGAGAGTAGGAAACCGGTGCGAGAAAACAACCCTCAGTACACACGACTGGAATTATAATCCCATAAGTCTCGGTCACCACACTAAGTGAGTCTGACATCTTGTCCGCGTACCCACCGACGCAGGTCTATACCTAATACAATAAAAGTTCTGTTGACCTTGGTGGTTTTGGGGTAGAGTGATCGTCTCAGGACCCGATGTTCGTGGGTTCAAACCCAGCTGAGGTCGACAGATTTTTCTTGAGCGATAAAAATACGTAGCACAATTTCCTTCGGAGGGGAAGTAAAGCCGTCCGTCCCCCATGTCAATTGTGGACATGTAAAAGAACCCTGTAAGGTATGTGAAAATACCTTTCCCGTCCAAATTGGTAGGCTCTTTTGATCTCGCTCGTAGAAATTCTCGTGCGGTGAAATAATCAGTCGGTTCAGAAAGTGCACGTAGAATACCTCAAATAAATAAAATAATAATAAATAGAAGTTCTGTTCTACGAAACAGACGCGCCATCTCGCGAGATTGAATCTCTTCACAGCTCGCGAAGACGAGGGGTAAGACGTAGAGAATGACGCTTCAGGCGTCTTTCCTCCCCGCCCACTCCCCCCTCCGGGCGTCGCGTACACAACACGCCGTTGCGAGCCCTTTACAGTCCAGCGAGGCATCGTCGCTTCATTAAACGGCGCGTAGTCTTCCTTTGTTTGAGAGATCGATGTTCATAAAGCTACTCCTAAGGACCCCCTCAACCCCCCATCCTCCTGATGAATGTTTGCTTTGAACACCCTCCCACTCCCTCCCTCCCTCCCACCCTACGCCCTCACGACGCTACCATCCCTACTTCGTCTTCTTTATCAATGAAAAACTGATCACGGCGTTATCAAACAAAGCAACAATTTCGTGGGTGACCTGGCGGTTAAAAGGTAAGGTTTCAGACAGACTTCTATGCTGATGGTCCGGGGTTCAATCCTCGGTCCCGGCACAGATTTATCTGATTGCCAAACCCTTCCTTCACCTCTGACAAGACGTGTATTAATCACAACTTGTGATTGTGTGGAATGCCAGGCCTCCACCGTGGTTCGGATCCCACGTTAAACTGTAGGTCCTTCATTTCATCTCACAATCACCCCTACCATTACACATTAGTGTAAGTGCGTATAACCCAAACGGGTAGTAAGACGCGGTGCTAATAATAACAATAACAATTTCGGCTTCTTAGAATGTTCCGATGAAAGTTAGCGTACCAACTTTACTTGCATAATTTCTCTTAACGTGTTTTTTTCTTTTAAAACACGGGTTGTTAAACTTGTTTTCATTCGTGACCCCCTTTCCACGAGACAACATTATCAGTGACCCCGGGCAGTAATTTGGAAATTTGAGCTATGTCATACATTAATGTCTATTTTTTAGCAGTTTTATATCAAATGGTAAGGATAAATTACACAGCAAATAATTGTATAATAGTATCAATTAAGATAGATTAAATTATTATTATTAGCACGCGTCTTACTACCCGTTCGGGTTATACTCACGCTAATGTTTATGGTAGGGTGATTGTGAGATGAAATGGAGGACCTACAGTTTAACGTGGGATCCGAACCACGGTGGAGGCCTGGCATTCCTCACATTCACAAGTTGTGATTAATACACGTCTTGTCAGAGGTGAAGGAAGGGTTTGGCAATCAGATAAATCTGTGCCGGAGCAAAGGATTGAACCCCGGACCTCCAACACAGAAGTTCAACACCTTACCCCTAGACCACGAGGTCACCTAAGATAGTTTAAAGAGCCGAGCTATTAAAGTAGTTAATTACGGTTAGAGCTGCATAAATTTTTTTTTCAATAATTTGAGAATTTGGAAAGTGAAAAATGACCCTTGGTACCGGATCGATCCTGGATAACTCATGGACACGGTAGGTCAAAGGTTCTGGGATCGAGTCACGTGTCAAAGTTCATTTTTCAATTTAAAGAATACAGTTTATATTTATCACCGCGTTCGGGTTATAAGCTTATTTATTAATTACTCGAATGGTTTTAGGGATTAGGTAAGTTACATTTAAAGGAGGTGTACCGCATTTGCGTATATAGAGGATGGAAGAGTATTTTGAGGAAATCACCCTCAGTACACCTGACCGAGATTCGAACTCCGACCTCCCAGTCACTGGTAGTCTAGTCTACCGTGAGAGTAGAGCGTTTTACCATGCGGCCACCGAAGTGGGTAGCATAGTTCGGTGGTCGCATGGTCTTGACGTCACTCTCGCTGTAGACTGGACTGTCTATTACAGGGTGATCGGGGTTCGTATCCATGGTCGAGTGAACTGAAGTGGCTTTTCCACATTTATTTTCCACTCTTCCTCCAGCAAATGCGGGTACACTTACTATTCATTCAACCCTCCTCATTCCTAATTCATTAGAGTAATGATTACATTTTAATATAGCCCAATGGGTAGTAAGACGTGGCGCTATTTTTAAAAAAAACACCTCTTTTTTAATAAATACCCAGTACTCTTGGATACTGACGACTGTCGCTGAAGTCTGTATTTGACGGTTAGATGGGGTTTGGTGAATTTTTTAAAGAATGGCTCGAGGCAGTGTCCTACTTTGATATTCCAAACTTCACTTTCGCTCCAGAGAAAAATGTCCCCACCCCGCTTGGATAATAAATGGTGGTGATGGGGGAGGAAGGAAGGGGTATTAGATCAAAGAAAAATATGAACAAGGAAAAAAAGTAGGACTGGATGTGTACCCCCTAACTTGGGGACTCCTTCCTTTGACAGAGCTAGCTGTCACCCCCGCGGTGAGTAATTAGCCTCCTTTCTTGTTCCCGTTCGTTTAAGAAATTGAAACTAATTACGTTCTTTTACCGGGACACGGCCTACGCTTATTACTACCCATGCTTATCTAATAACTATACTAATGTCACTAATGTTACTAGTTATTATAATATATTAGGGATTGAGAAGGTGAATTTAGAGGAAGTGTGCCCACATATACTTAGAGAGATAGATTGGGAAACAATTTAAAAAATCACTTTCACTATACCCGAACCGGATTCGAACCGATCGGGGTACGGATTCTACAGTAGATAAAATATTGGTTCTATCTCTTTCAAAGCACGTCCTTTTAAAACGCTATTATCATTATTAGTATTATTATTATTTTTACCCGCCTCGGTGGCGTAGTTGGCTAACGTGCTAGTCGTGTTGAGCTGACTGCCGAGGACGGGGAGATCGAGGTTCGAATCTCGGTCGGGTGAACTGGGGGGATTTCCTAAATGGTTTTCCACTCTCCCACTACGCAAATGCGGGTTCACTTCCCCTATATTCAACCTTCCAAATTCCTAACCATTCAGCGTAATTAGTACTTAGCGTATAACCCGAGCGGGTAGTAAGACGCGGTGCTAAATAAAAAAAGTATTATTATTGTGTTATTTTCACTACACTCGCAGCGGTGGTCACAGGTCTGACGCGTCACTCTCACATTGGACTAAATTTATGGTGACTTGGAGATCGGAGTTCGAATTACCGATCGGGTGTACTGATTTCCCCCCCCCAATTTAAATGGTTACTCACCCTCCTTTAACCTAAATCCGGGTGCATTTTATTTAAAAACTGTACCTTTCTCTTACTTAATTTACTTAATGAATGTAATGTGTATAGCCCTAATTTATAGTAAATCGCGGAGTGAAAAAAATTATCACTCTGTCTCACTGGCCGGTGTGGGTATATGGATCTATATATTATCGTGGAGGGGGGATGGGAAACTATAAAAGGGGGGGATCTTCAGTGCATTTGATAAAGTTATGAGCCACGAACTCCCTGCCTACGGAAACCCAGATATTTATTTTGAACAAAAACGTTTAAACCTTTTTTGAAAAAAAAAAATCCTAAATCAATCATCATTAAAACTACCCTCATGTCTAGGTTTAGACTGAAAATCACAATTTTCCCTCAAGGTTTGGGCATATATCATTTAAATATCAAATATGAAGGGAATCCATCAAATTGTTTCTGCTATAGGCCCAGGTACCAACAGACAAAAGGGCATACATTTGTATGTCCCTAATTTTTTGAATCTAAGGGCAAGTGAGAGGAGAAGAATGGAATAAATTAAAGGAGGAAGAATGGTGAAAGGCTAGATGAAGATACAGGTGACCTGCTGGTCTAGGGGCTAAGGTGTCAGACTTCTATGCTCGGGGTCCGGGGTTCAATCCTCGGTCCCGGCACAGATTTATCTGATTGCCAAACCACTTCCTTCACCTCTGACAAGACGTGTATTAATCACAACATGTGAATGTGTGGAATGCCAGACCTCCACCGTGGTTCGGATCCTACGTTAAACTGTAGGTCCTCCATTTCATCTCACAATCACCTTACCATTACACATTAGCGTAAGTGTGTACAACCCGAACGGGTAGTAAGACGCGGTGATAATAATAATAATAATAATAATATTAATAATAATATAATAATAATAATAATAATAATAATAGAGGAAGATTGAGACATTTTACTAAAACTGATCCGGCCACAGACTGGAAACAGTCGATGATGATGATGATGATATATACCTCATTACACCGGTCCGGGATTCAGATCCCATTCTCTCCATCGTAGACAGTTTCATTGCTAGTGTTACGCCTTAGACCGTTCGCCCACCGAAGCGGGTCTCCAAATGTTATATAATTATGGTTTTAATCAACTCGCTGTCCGGGGTGAAATGTGTTCTGTGTCGTCACACATGAAGTAACGCGGTGATTAAAACGAACGGGGATTTAAATGTATGTAAATTTCTCGGGATTATGGGGGTCCCCCCACCCCGATCCCCCCTTGACCTAAGCTCTCCCTGTTATATAGGCAACTGGTGAAACACAACGGTCGGTGTGTGTATTGTTCACAGTGGCCTACAGCTTGCATTAACCTAATTACCCGCACGTAAATTAGCTCGACGGACAGTCGGCCCTGTCACCTTAACGCCGATATTCATCTGTTAGTCACGAGATGATTGGGTGAATCATTTCACTTGCGTTTGAAAGGTTCGTCCTGGGGGGGGGAGGGGGGATTAAACTAGTTGATGTCGGTGTTAGAGTGTTGACATCAATTCTCTCGGATTGATCGGTTGATTAAATCAACATTTTGATAGACGACACTTAGTTTTGGAAACATGATGCGCGAGAGGGCATAAATGATTCACATTCTGGATGTATAAAATCCCGTTCGAGTGTACTTAGGGTGTTTTATTTAACTGAAAGTATTTTCCATTCTCTTTTCATACAAATGCGGGTATGTTTCTTTTACACGCAACCTTCCTCATCCCTAACACACTAGCGTAACTAGTACCTATGCGTGTAAACCGACTGGGTAGTAAGAAGTGGGGATAAAAACAAAAAGTGGAAGCTGCAGATTATATGATTTGACGTATGAATACGTGAAAAACTCGCGTAGGTGGCCGCGTGATCTAACGCACTATTATCGCAGTAGACTATACTGCCGATGATCGAGGTTCGATTCTTGGGTCTGGTGTACTGAGGTTTTTTTTTACTAAATGCTTTTCAACTCTTCCTCCACGCGAATGCGGGCATACTTCCTCTAAATATAACCTTTCTAATCTCGTGAGCTATCGCCGTGATTTAGTACATAAGTCTGATTGCCAAACCCGTCCTTCACCTCTGACAAGACGTGTATTAATCACAACTTGTGAATGTGTGGAGTGCCAGGCCTCCACCGTGGTTCGGATCCCACGTTAAACTGTAGGTCCTCCATTTCATCTCACAATCACCATAACATTACACATTAGCGTAAGTGCGTATAACCCGAACGGGTAGTAAGACACGGCGCTAATAATAATAATAATAATAGTACATAAGCGTATATTATTATTATTATTATTATTATTTAGCACCGCGTCTTACTACCCGTTCGGGTTATACGCTTAAGTACTAATTACGATAATGGGTTAGGAATTGGGAAGGTTGAATATAGGAAGTGAACCCGCATTTGCGTGGAGGGAGAGTGGAAAACCATTTAGGAAAAACCACTCACAGTTCATCGACCGAGATTCGAACCTCGATCTCCCGTCCTCGCAGTCGGGTTCAACACGACTAGCGCGTTTGCCAACTACGCCACCGAGGCGGGTCATAAGCGTATAACCCGAACGGGTAGTAAGATGTGGTGCTAGCGAAAAATATGAAAGAAGATCAATTAGTTTTAGTAGCTGTCAGCTCGTCCCATGAGAGCTCAGATCGTGCTTTTATCGACAGTTTTATACCGTCTGGATTTATATTTTCCCTGATTCAAATCTCACAATATGAAACGTGTTTTTCTCTTTGACATGTGTAAAATTATAATACAATTTTCACACCCGAAAAAAAAAAGTTTAAAATTACTTCTCTGGAGGGGGAAAAAACAACACAAGATAATAAAATATATCCGTCCATATAAAACCGGATTAAAACCCGAGCGTTTTGTTTTGTGTGTGTGTTTGTGTTTTGATCTTAACCTTGTCAAAGAAGATCGTCTGAAAAGAAGGTCCACTCCTTCAGACAGCGAGAAAAGCTGTTCCCGGGTATTTCTAGTGACGAGTTCTCGTGTCACGGGCAATGTCTTTACTCGCAGTACGGAGCTGAGAGGTTTAATCTCCCCTGGGACCCTGCCAGAGGATTGAAGCGGAGTCTCTCGACACTATACTCAGCCACCTCTTTGAAGCTCTGCTTCCTTGTTCCCAGAGGAGCGAGTTTACTTCCCCCACCTTTTTTTAGTCTCGATTGAGACTCGAGAATCGATTATTTTTTTCCTCCACCGCTTTCTCCTCTATGTTCACCATAGCTTCAAACACGTCTAAGATGGTTATTGGTGGTTAGAAAGTAGAAATTGGTCGATTCTTTCAAATTATATTTTGAGCCTTTGTTCTTGATGCAACAAAAAGGTGAGATGGAATGATAAGCGATAAAAGGCCATTGGTTTTGCATTTTTATAGCAAAACATTTTTTAAACCAAAATCGATAAAATATTCTCCAGTAGAAACATTAAGTTTAATTTTCTTCACCTGGTGATATCAACGTTGTTGAATATCTTCATGAGCATAAGTTAATTTTAACAAACAAACAATGTATTATTCCCATTTTTCTTCATCTAACAACAACATCCCTTAAATAAGATTTATTTTTCTGGGTTTTGTGGAAATTCTGAAGTACACCCTTGACATATGTGAAATATAAAGACGTGATGGGAATATGGTTCCATCCAGAAAGATTGGTGCTGCACAATCTCCGAGTGTTATATTCTTGTAGCAAAATATCTGGTCTGACGTTGAATAAAATGTGACGTACGCGATAGGAACATCGTGTGAGGGTTTGTTATTTTTACAAGGTATTTTTATTTCTCGCTACTACAGTCCAATTTTAATAGGAAAGGCCATTTAGAAAATACAATTTTTATGTCAACATTGATAACATTTTATTATAGTGTTAGTGCTATTGTATACGTTTTACGGATGTGAAGAGTGGGTTTGTCAGGAGAAACAAAGAGCAAGATGAATGTAGTTGTAATGAGATATCTAAGAAATTTATGTGGAAAACTCGTATGGACAGAGTCAGTAAATGAATGGGGGTTGAAGAGTGCTGTTTGAAAGGGAATCCAATAGGTCATGTGAAAGAAGCGTCTTATGTTGGTTTGGGTATGTTGAGAGGATGAGTGTGGATCGAGGGACGCAGGGAAATATATGAAGGTAGAGTGTGTGGATCAAAAGGAAGAGGTAGGCCATGTAAGACGTGGCTAAATGTTGTAGAAGAATGTTTAAAAAAAGAAACATTAATAGTTTTAAGAATAAAAGAGCATGTATGACTCGGTGTATGGATGTTGTTGAAGCGAAGGGAGTATGCAAGGATAGGGAAGTGTGAAGAAAGTTAGTGAGGATGCCTTAGGTTTTTTGAGCTATATGCACAGTTTCTTGCCTACCTGAAAGGGAACGACATGATTAGGTATATGTATGTATTTTATACCTGTTTATAATATCTATCAAAGGTAACAGCTGCATTTCAAATGACTTGACGGATGAATCTAATAGCATTTCTTGCTGCCAGACAAGGTTTTCCGAATGACAGTGTACCGTACCTAAGGCAGAGCGACATGCTCGGAACTCTTTCGAGACAAATTTTCTACGTCTTGATTTTACTGAAACATTATTAAAATGTAGCCTAAATCCATTTATTTTGATGTACAGGACCCGTTATTTGAAATCTGTTTTATTTATATTCTTTTCAAAAATTTCACTTTCCACTTTACTTGAAGTAGGGAAAACAAGTAAATAAATAAATCTTCACCTTCCAACATTGATATATATTACTATATATCATTATTGCTATCATATAGGTATTTGTGATGTCTATCAAGTGGCAGTTGCAGGTCACATGACCTGATGTATGAACACATTAACGTAGATCTATTAACTGTCATTAAATGTAAGATAAGGTTATATCTGTGAAAATTGGACATTAGTAGTAAGCCTTAGCAACATTTAAGCTTTTATAGGTTTAAAATTCATAATGCGTTTTAAATTATCAAGTAAATTTTAAATTTGGCGTAGTTGGCTAACGCGCTAGTCGTGTTGTGCTCGACTGCCGAGGACGGGGAGATCGAGGTTCGAATCTCGGTCGGGTGAACTTTTTTTTTTCCTAAATTGTTTTCCACTCTACCTCCACGCAAATGTGGGTTCACTTCTTCTAAATTCAACCGTCCCAATTCCTAGTCCATTAGTGTAATTAGTACTTAAGCGTATAACCCGAACGGGTAGTAAGACGCGGTGCTAAAAAAAATAATTAAATTTAATCTTATTGTATACAAAATATTTGGTTTAGAATCCAAAATACTACATTAGTGGTAACATGAATACATTTATTACTAGGCATGAATAAATACTCGCATGACTATTTGAAAAATTAACTCTTATAATTTTCATCTGGTTGTATTTTAATAATTAATATAAAATTATGATGAGAAACAATTGCGTGAAGTGAAGGACTTAGCAATTTAGTTATCTAATGCGACTTTGAAATACTCATTTAAAACTTCTTAAAGTTATTGCCTTAATATAAAGATTTATTTTCAAGATTCAGTTTAAATGTTATGCTATAATTCCTCTGAATAGATCCAATCACTGGGGGAAATTAATTAATAGTCTACTTTACTAATTAAGTTATGTTTCAAATTCTGAATAGCGATTCACAATACGAACGCAAAGACAACGTTTTCTTAAAATAGACACAGATGAACCAAAAATGTATATTATATCCATGATAAATGTATGTAATTATAATTATATACTTTCTACAACTTTCAAGAATTCAAACTAGATATTTTCTGAATATATCGCTTTGTTTGTTTTGGAAAGTAATAACAGTCGTGAAGTTTTCAAACAATATCAAGTTTGGATGATTTTTTTGGATTAATAAAAGGTTGAGGGATTAATTTAAAGCAGTTTGGCTAGCACAAATCTTGTAGCGAAGTTCTGATTTGCATATTAATGGAATAATATTATTTCTATTGGAATCGCCGAGTGGTCTAATTTTACGAAAAGGAAGATTATAAATTCAAGAACACAAATTTCAATTAATAAAAAAAAAATATTTGATAAAATATTACATAATTATTTCCGTTATTCTTAAAATAACTTTACCTTTAAAATGTTTGTGTAGAATTATTCGTAAATTACAGTTTTTTAAAGTGTTATACATTGGGTAAGTGTATATTTTTAGAAAAATTTATATCTCTTAAATTATTTACAAATATTATTATTATTATTACTATTATATTAGCACCGCGTCTTACTACCGTTCGGTTATACGCACTTATGCTAATGTGTAATGGGTAGGTGATTGTGAGATGAAATGGAGACCTACAGTTTAACGTGGGATACGAACCACGGTGGAGCCTGGCATTCCTCACATTCACAAGTTGTGATTAATACACGTCTTATATACAAATAACTACAGTAACTTTTTTTTTGTGCCACAATACTCATAAGGTCTATAAACAATTTAAACGGATAGGGATAAGAAAGGATTAATATCGTGAGTAAGTACCCGCATTCTTATTTTGGCAAAGTGAAGAAAACCCTTCAGAAAAAACCACCTCTTTACCTCCAACAGGGATTCGAATCATGACCTTCTCGTCATGGCAAACCAGGCCAAAAGATATCGACGTCTTGGTCTGCGTTCCCACATGTGCGGATGACCCAGCGGTACTTATTTTATATCTTTACTACAGTCAAAATAAAATACAGAGGACGAAACCCTTAAACCCTTGAAAACTCGTTAAATAGATTTATTTTAATTTTAATTTTTTTATAATATCTACAGTAGCCCCATGGCTTCTTTGGTGCTGACTGACAGCTCACAGCTGACAGCTGACGGCTTTGAAAAGCTACCAGACCAAATTATGTACCCTACGCCGAACCATATGATCTGCAAAAAACATGTGTTTAGCAGCTGTCACTTCTGACAGCCAAAATTTAGGTATATACCTAAATGTTGACTGTCAGAAGTCAGCTGTGAGCTGTCAGTCAACACCAAAGAAGCCATGGGACTACTGTAATATATGTCTACTGCTTATTGGTGGCCCATCCCTGAAATAATTACGGGACGAACATAACAACCAGCCCCACACACATTAATTTAACACCTAGCTGAATGTGTGAAAGTAAACGACCTGGCCTATTTGGGGATTTCGAAGCTGTTTTGCGAAGCGGGTTGCATCTTAACTCGACACAACTAAAGCACTCTTAAGCCCTATCAAACTAAGACGCCACTGTACTAAATAGAAAGAGAGGGAAGAAAATGAGCGTTCACCCTGATAGGACTCTTGTTTATACACTGACAACACTACCCCTCTTCCTCTGACGGGTACAAATACTCACTCAAGAATTTATCGTTTTTTATTAAATGTTAGATCTTTAAAACTCACCGAATAGAACGCAAATACATTAATATGGAAAATACTATCTTGACTTATAAGACGTCACAGGTAGGCAAAATCCTTAGCAAAAAAAATAGTATTCTAATATTTATATTTTCTATTACTGTATTTTATTAGATTTCTATTTCTTCCTATGTTCATTATTTTCCCCCCAAGATTCGGGATTCGTAGGTAAAATTTAAGAGTTAGTAACAAACCAACTCTATAAAATTAAAATATATAAACCTAGTCTAACTTTAACTATAACCACTCCTTACTTTCAAACTATTCTTTTAGAATGTTTTTTAAAACGTAATATAAATCGAGTTTTTTTTAAACTAAGTCACCTGCTTCGGTGGCCACGTGGTATAACGCGCTAATCTCGTGTTATACTAGACTGCTGAAGACGGGAAGATCGGGATTCGATCCCGGTCAGGTGCACTGAGGATGTTTTTTTTCATAAATGGTTCCCCCCCCGTTCTCCCTCCTCGCAAATGCGGGTGCACGTCCTCTAAATTAAGCCTTCCTAATCCTTAACCCATTAGTGTAATTAGTACATAGCGTATAACCTGAACAGTTAGTAAGAAAGGGTGATTTAAAAAACAAGTCTGTTGTATCGCTTTTGTTCCAAGCCTTCCTTGACGTTTGATCCGTATGCCACGTGTGTAAGCTCTCGACAGATGTATCGCTCATGCAAACCATCAGTCCTACCAACTTTAACTCACCCCGACCTCCCATTTCCCTGGCCTATTTGAGCTCACAAAACACAAGTTCGAGCATTTTCTTTATTTTTTTTCACAAGAACGATTTTTTGTTATGAAACGAATCTGGAAAATATTTAAGAGTAAAAAAAAACTTGTCTTTCTCTCTCTCTCTCTCGGTTTCGTATCTATATCGTTGATGGTATTTTATCTTCGTGAGAGTTCAACCTGAATAATAGGAAAAAAAGTATGTACGAGGCTATTCGATGAGATGGAAACATATCTTGGAGCGGGTCTTAATCGGGTGTTTCCGTCAATCTTCGTTTGTAAAAGAAAAAATCCCCCTTTTACTTATCCGACTCAGTGTTCACGCCGTCTGAAGCGTCGAGATCGCAATATATTGTGCCTCGGTGACTGAGAGGTCGGGGGTTTGAATCTAAACCACGCGCACTGGGTAAGGTTTGAACAAACATATATTTTTGGTTACGTATCTTAGCTCGAACTTCGCGGATCGTTCTGCGCCAGGAGAGGCAATCTCAGCTCTGTCCTCGCTTTTCTACTAAACCTGCTTGGCAGGACCAATCAAACTTTAAAAACCAACGACTCAAATCATTTCGCATACGCCTACAAAACGAAATACAAGTATACAGCTGGTATACTGTCGTGAAATCTCTTCTTGCGGAAACCGAGTATGTTGATGGGGGCTTTCCTTTTGTGGGATCCTCTACTTACCTTCCTCCAACCCCTCGTTTCCCCCTTGATAGTTGTAATTTACGCCTCTATATACTCAGTGGCGCTAACGGCTTTTCTTTTGTTTTACGTGAACACGCTTTGAGGCCGCTTTTAAATGCGGCGCAGAATAATGGCGTTATTTGTAGGCTTTGTCCCATAGGCTAGTGTGTGTGTGTGTGTGTGTGTGTGTGTGTGTGTGTGTGATTTCCCCACAGCGCCACTTGTTAGCTGTAGGTGGGAGGGGGGCGATTGTTACGATATTACCACCACGAGAGCTTGTAGAGGGAATAAAACGAGCGCTTACATCACTGGAGTTAATCTCTAATATTCATGGAAAAGAATTATCTTTTTTTTTATGTTTGTTTAGTGTGTATGAATCACAGCGGAACAGGAAGGGTAGCTTAGGAGGGGTAGAGTTATATGTTAACGTGAGAGTTAAAACCCGTTGTTTTTTATTTATTTGGGGGGGTGGGTGAGGGAGGGGTCTGATCACTTTAGGGAAACGGCTTATACAGTAGCCCCATGGCTTCTTTGGTGCTGACTGACAGCTGACAGCTGACGCTGATGGCTTTGAAAAGCTACCGTACCAAATTATGTATCCCTACGCCGAACCATATGATCTGCAAAAAAACATGTGTTTAGCAGCTGTCACTTCTGACAGTCAAATTAGGTATATACCTAAATGTTGACTGTCAGCTGTCAGCTGTGAGCTGTCAGTTAGCACCAAAGAAGCTGGGGCTACTGTAGATTGGTTTTAGGCCGTAAGGAAGACGCTGAGACCTACATTTTGGTTTGTATTTTTTGTAAATAGAAAGCAACAGACCGCCTAGAGGTCCAGAGTCCCTGGATACAGATCCAGAGGTCCCGGGTTCTCTGTGAATCTGTGGGTCTGTAACGGGGTCAAACTCAGACCCTGTGAGGAGCTACTTGAATAGGCTCTGGTCAAGAAAACTGAGATTAACGGCTGGAGGGGTTCGTTGATCTGGCCACTGGGAAATCCTTTATCCTCATAAATGTTTACTATCTTCGCCAACAGACGGTGGCCGCTCGGTCGGTGTGTCTCTATTCTGGCTGATGACACGGAGCTAAGACTCAATAATAATAATAATAATTATGATATATTTAATAATAATAGAAATTAATTAATGATTAAATAATTTAATAAAATGAATGCACTTCATAATAATAATAATAGGCACCGCGTCTTACTATCCGTCCGTGTGATACACTTAAGTAGTAATTAAGTTAATGGGTTAGGAATTGGTAAAGTTGAATATAGAGGAAATGAACCCGCATTTGCGTGGTGGGAGAGTGGAAAACCGTTTAGGAAACCCCTCCCCCCCAGTTCACCCGGGCGATATTCGAGCCTCGTCGCTGGTACAACCGACAGAAAAGAGAGAAAGAATACCCTCTTTACGAGTTCTTATTGTCTCAGTTTCAAATAAGATGACGAATGGTTGAGATCTGACTGTTAGACGCGGTCCATCCGTGTTCATAAAAAGAGACTTTACCGGGGGAAAGGGGTCACTCCGGTTTCAAAATCAGGACCAATCAAATAAAACACAAAAAATATCGATGTTCTATTATAAAAAAACATCCTAGATTTTTTTAAATCTATTAAAAAACTCCTAATTAACTGATATGTATTTTGATAAATGAATTAATTTTAATTCATATAAATAAATTGTATTAATTAATACGTGACCTAAAAAATATTATCTGTAAAATAAACAAGGTAATTCATGGAATTCAGTTCAGTAATTAATTAGATCCATCATAATCTCTCATAAACTAATTATGTATGTAAATAATATTTATAATTTAATAATATATTATTAAAATATATATATAGTAATTTTACTATAGATATAAATGTATCGATTCCTTGTACGTACATCGGTAATATATTATAACATTAATTTATCAACAAACATCCAAGCGAAACATCGTACTTCTCGATGTCCATCCCTAATTAAATCTAACAGCACTCGGTTTCAAATCCTGTTCATTCTGTTTCGAGTCATGTATCAACTGTTGATGAGTAATTCTGTATTTTGTTTAATCAAAATGGTACAAGTTTTACAATATTGAATAACAAATTAAAAATCAACACAATGCAATAAAAATTAAATTAATATATCTACCCTTTATGGCCATTATCTCAACGGTCGGTCATAACATTAAAAAGTTAATAATCAGCCCCTGAGAGGTGGTTTAAGGCGGGAAGGAACGGAGCAATTGAAAAGGCCAGTTTTTTTACACTTTTTATAAAAAAACTCTTTTGGCCAAAATAAATCAAATATTTATCCAGTATAAGCCTATTTATGTTCTTCACACGGTGATATCAACAGTTGTTGAATATCGCTCATGAACATGGCGGTATTAGATGATAAACATTTTAAATGAAGAAAAGAAGTTGTCATTAAATTCCAGAACACTCTTAAGAATATTCAACAACTGTTGATATCACTTGTGAATAAATTAAATCATGTTTCTACTAGAGCAATATTTATATTTTTTGCAAAAAAATTGTAAATGTAAAAACACTTACCTCTTATTATGTTTCCCACATCACCACCTTAAGGAGGCTGCCTAGGTAGCGAGATATTGCCAATCAGATGCTGCGCTTAGGTTATAGCTATGACACCTTTTATATAACTTATTATAGACTTATAATGGACCACTTATAACTTTGGACCACCTTATGACTATGGACCACTTATCTTTGGACCACCTTATTGCACCTATAGCTTGACCACCTTATACTATGGACCACCTTATAGCTTTAGACCACCTTATGACTATGGACCACATTATAGCTTTAGACCACCTTATGACATCGGGACAACAAACCTGTGACGATGTCGGTCTGTTAAACAAAGGGTGTGTGGGTAAGAGTAGCAAACAGACGTCACGTAAGGGGGTAGGGACTGGAATGTAAACCCCGTTTCCCCTGGCGGTTAGGCTGTGTAATCTGAGCCGTGTAACGAACAGGACAGTGTTAAACATAGCAATCTCCAGAGGACCACGTTTTTATCTCGTCACTGAACATTTTCGGCGAACACCCCTCTAATTCACCAAGGTTTGTTGATGCATAAAACATTCGTTGGTCGCGTCCCGACGTCGAGGGAGACGCTACATCTCGCCGACGTCTTTATTTAGCTGACATGGGGAGGAAGTTTTCAGTGCTAAAGTGGCATAGCTCAAATGTAATTTTAAATATTAATTTATCTTTTTATCAACACTCGTAGGAGTCTTTCTGATAAGATGTAGATTAACAAAGTTCGTGGTATAAAAATGTATATCTAGAACAGGAAACAAGAAAAAAGGTAAAATTAAAAGGCAAGTCAATGTATTCTAGGAGCAAATATTAAAGTGAGTTTGTAAACTCGTCAGAGGAAGAGGGAAAGGGTTATCATCACATATACAAGAGCCCTTGCAGTGTGAACTGCTAATTTTCTTCCCTCTCTCTCTATTTCATACAGGTTCAATCCTGGCTACCGGCACAGATTTATCTGATTACCAAACCATTCCTTCACCTCTAACAAGACGTGTATTAATCACAACTTGTGAATGTGTGGAATGCCAGGCCTCCACCGTGGTTCGGATCCCACGTTAAACTGTAAGTCCTCCATTTCATCTCACAATCACCCCACCATTGCACATTAGTGTAAGTGCGTATAACCCGAATGGGTAGTAAGACGTGGTGCTAATAATAATAATAATAATAATAATAATAATAATAATAATAATAATAATAATAATAATAATAATAATATATTCCTACATTGGTGTATAAGTGTGATAGTGCTTAGGTGCGTCAAGTCAAGATGCAACCCGCTTCGCAAAATAACTTCGAAATCTTACAAAAAGGCAAAGTCGTTAATCACAAAATAATATCAGCAGTTCTTGAATATCTGTTATGACTATAACAGAATGTCTCCGCCATATTTATTTAAATTGGTCCAAGTCAGTTTTTGTTTGTCACGAATCGTGGCATAAATAGGCGGAGAAAAGAAATACCAGACGTTCGAGTTAAAGCCCTCGTCAAATGCCACCACAAGAACTAGATTCGAACTTTCTGCGTCAGACAGAAAGACGTGATCGATCTCTACGGGTATCGATTTAACCGAACAGTTTTATAAAAGGGCCGATTAGCGATGATCTAATTTTAAAAGCTTTTTTTTTTGTTACGTTAACAAAAGTGGTTAGTCAAAACACACACATACAATGAGTTACACCATCCTAATATCGTAATCGGATTCGAAAATAGGACACCCCCATCCCCCCCAAACGACTGGAAAATCGAATGATGCGACCGATCGAACAGGAGTACCAACTATTGCCGGCAGGTTTTCCCTCCTAGGCTAAACAGTTATGCCTACTTTCACTCGATTGTTGTATTTAAAAAATGTTTTTATCAGCGTGTCTTACTTTCTATTCGGGCTGTGCGCATATTATGGTAATACTCTAATGAGGTAAGGATGAGGAAGGAAGAATTTTTAAAGGAAAATTCCCACATTTGTGGGAAGGAGAGCGGGAAACGATCTAGGGAAAACCACCCTCAGTAGAACCGACTGGGATTCGAATCTAGATTTCACCTTCTTCAGCAGGCCAGTCCAACACGAGGCGAGAGTGACGCCTTAGACCATACGACCAGCGAAGTGTGAGCCGACTTTGTAGATTAGCTAGCTAAGCCCTGATTTTTATAGGAAGTCCACTTTTGACCACTAACATTGCCATTCTAGAAATATGTCTTATTTTATTTATTAATTATTATAAAGTTCAGCCAGAAATTTACCGAAAGCTTACGATAATAATTTATTTTGTATTACTGTATAATTTAGCTTTAAATTATTAATTAAATGAACTAAGAATGTAAATTAAATAATGTAATTTTTTTACCCTCCGTTTAGTCAACATGAGTTTCCAATTTTTAAATAACGGGGTTCTTATTAAAATCATATTATACTTTGATCGGAGGTAATTTGTGAGAGATTTATAAATCTATAATCACCGCACGGCTCAAAAAACTTATTGAATTTAATAAATAAAACTCTGAGCACTATATTTAAAAACAACTGCACCATACAATCTAATATTAGAGTAACTGAAAATTGACTGGAAAAGAGCCAGAATTTCGTCTTCCACTCGTATTTAGACGTCCAGAGTTTTTGCAAAACTCCATACTAACCTGAAATTTGGCACGTATTTTACTCAATTTTTACTGTATATAGTACTGAAACTAAAATTTATTCTCAAGCTTTTAAATCCTGGGAATATAAAAAATAAAATCATAAACATTCAAAACATTGAATCCTTGAAAGAAAATGTTTTTGATATCATCCACATTTTTTGGGAAAAATAAATTTTACGGTCTATCTCACAGACTCACTCCTTTATTTATAAAAATTGAGATATTTACTTAAAATTAGTAAGATTTGTGTGTAAGGAAATGATAGACATTGGATCAGAAAACCATGCAAAAAAATAGCATCACATTCCACCAAAGAGCATGAATAAAATAATACATACTTTTATAGAAACATTTTGAGAAAAAATTAACATCTTTGTTCAGCAAAGAGCATAATAAAATAATCAACTACACATTTACAAGATCATAATTTGGAAAATATATTTGCCAATAGCTCGGAAACTGTTGGTTTTATATAAAAAAATATTTCAAATAATCAGTTTTTTGTTTTTAGTATTGCCTACTACAACTTTACACTGATAAGTTAGTTCTTATCTTAATTATTTGCTAAGATATGATCAAAATTGGAAATTTTCACTTATCTAAATTACCCTCAAAGCCATTTTCATGGAAAAGAAAAACTCTCATTTTGTTTATATTGTTAAACAGTGCCTATATATCTATCAAAATCGTTGGAGCGAATTTTGAGAAAATCGATTCGTTCTATTTTTGACCTTCAGTAAACTACCCTTAATTTTAGGGTTGGATGTATAAATCGAAAGACTCCTCGGGGAAATCTTTTAGAAACCCTATAAAGGCCTACCTAAGTTTAAGTCCTATTGGTAAAATGGTTTTAGCTTTAGACAAATACACAGATAGACGGAATTTAAAAAAAAAAAAAAACTTTTTCTGGTTCATTTGAGATCCATCAAAATCTCAAAATTAATTCTTTTGACGATCGCGATTCGAGGGGTCGCAAGAAAGTAAAACAATTAATTAATCCACAAATTCATAATTACTTATTATGTTGAATCATTAAACAAACTTTATCTAAATATTAAATGAAATGATCTAAATTTTATATGTATTTTTACATAGTATAAAGTGGGCTCAGACTTAAAAGTTAAAATTGCCAAAAATAATTTGATGAGATCAGCGGCTGTGCAACATATTTCTCCCTTCCCGCAGTAAAAAAAAAAAAAAGTGTTTATATTTTGATAAAATTGACTTCCTGGTATAATTTGAATATTTTGTAAAAGCAACTTTCCTTTCTATGGTTCCAAAGTTTCACCCGAAACAAGTTTTGACAACATTTTATATAAGTCGTTTGAAATATACAACATTTTCGACGACAAAAGGGAAGGTTTTACTTTGCCTTTGATCGAAGTTGGTTTGTTTTTGAAACTAGGGGTAAGGGGGTGGGGTAAGAAGGAGGGTGGGGGGAGAAGTGTGGCCTAGAATCGATATCGGGGACCACAAGTGACACGCGTCAAAGTCTCGGATAGCGGGCTCGTGAAGAGGTAGAGAGTGCAGATGACGTATCAAGACACCTCCTCCCTTCACCCTGAATTCAAGGTCACACAGCCACCACCCATTTCAACACCTCTTCAAGGGCATTGGGTTCTTGAACCTCCTAAACAGGGATGGCAGTTTTCCCTAATATTATCAATATACCTCATTTCGATATAACGGACCAATGTTATTATTACTAGCACCACGTCTTACTACCCGTTCGGGTTGTACACACTTACGCTAATGTGTAATGGTAGGGTGATTGTGAGATGAAATGGAGGACCTACAGTTTAACGTGGGATCCGAACCACGGTGACATTCCACACATTCACAAGTTGTGATTAATACACGTCTTGTCAGAGGTGAAGGAATGGTTTGGCAATCGGATAAATCTGTGCCGGGACCGAGGATTGAACGGACCGCAGCACAGTAGTCTGATACCTTACACCTTAGACCGCCAGGTCACCGGACCAATGTTGAGGTATGCAGCGGAAACTTGGGTCGTGAAGGATCAGGATGGAAGTAGACTTCAAGCCTGTGAAATGAAATGTCTGAGAAGTACTATAGGAGTGGCATGAATGGATAGGAGGAGAAATGAGAGGGTGGGAGGAATAGTTGAGGAAGATCCAGTGCAGGACAGGACAAAGAAGACACACCTAGGGTGGTACGGCTATGTGAGGAGAATGAAGGAGAAGAAGATACCAAAGAAAAGGTTGCGTATTGAAGTGGAGGAGAGGAGGCCAAGAATAATATCAAGGGACGGGTGGCTGAAGGGAGGCTTTTTTTTTATTGCGGCTTGTTAAAACTCGTCTTATGACAATTTATTCCGAGTTGAGTTTTAATTTACATATTATACAATACTCTTTAATTTTTGATTTATGCTTTTTATTTATATAATAACCATCCGGTTAGGATCCTCAACCTATTCCTAGACCTAGTTGCTTAAAAATAATATTCTCCTTCTCTCTACCTCCACCCTGTCTTTTTTTTCCCCCTAAGCAATCTATTTTACTAATTTTAATACCTATTTAGTGAACTGCATTTACATCGGTTGTCGTTCATTTTGTCCTGGACGGGATAGTTCTGTCATTTCCTGCAGTGCTGGATTTGGCTGGGCATCGCACACAAACAAACAAACAGACACAGACAAACACTTCCTTTTATTACTATATATTATATTGCATTGTTCTGGGTGGACTTGAACGATGGTATTAAGATGGCTTACTGTTTTGCAATGCTATACTTTACCTCTTTTTACTTTTGAATGTTTATTTATATGTTGAAAATAGCAGACAAGTTTAATAAAAATAAGAAAAAAATTCCACTCAGTTAGTTGAAAAAAAAAGGAAAATGTTGTTCAATTTATTATAATTCACGAGCCCTAAAGCTTAGTTCGATGTATAAAATATATAGATAAATTTATCGATATATCAGATACTAAAATATCGATATAGATGTGTTTATATTTTTGTAAATAAATGTATATATTATTTTATATAAATCTATATCTGCCATTTTTACTCCTGAACTTTTTTTTTTAACCTATAGACTAGAGATGTTTAGTTCGCGAGAACGAATAGTTCAATTATAGGACGATTCATTTTTTATTACTTAACTTTACAAAATAGTTCACCTTCTCGAGATGATATAGTTCAAAGTGAACTATAAGGTGACGCGAAAATAGACAATCGCCATTTGTGACCGAGATTGGTTGAATAATCACGAGTGTGTCTAAATATATAATTATATATACATTTTCTTACGAATTGATATATCTGACAGTTATAAAAGTGACCATATCTTTCACGTATTCGTACGTCAAGTCATGTGATCTTTAACTGTAATTTTTGATAGATATTATCAATACCTATAAAATAAATCCAATAATATTATAGTAAAATGTTATCCATGTTGATCGCAAAATAATATATTTGTATTCTCTAAAAGGTTTTTCCTACGTAAATTTGACTGTAGTAATATGCAAAAGGTTAAAAAGCAAAAGTAAAGTTAAAAAGTAAAATAACCACATAAACTACAAAGTCTAAACTATATATTTTTTTTTTAAATCGTCCTTTTCATGCTAAAGCAATAAATTATTAATGTTGTAAGTAAACGAAGATTCTAATACGAAACTAGTATTTTTTATGTGAATTTAAAACTAAAATACAATGACGTGCGATCTTTTAAAATTATAAAAGAGATATAAAATTTAAAGGCTATTATTATTCTGCACACAAAATGGTTTCAAGATAACGTCCCCTAAAAATATTCCACCGTAACAAACTTATGTCTGTGGTTGTTAGGAAAATAATTAATTTTTAAAAAAACTCGTTAAATATATATATATATATATATATATATGTGTGTGTGTTTTTTTTGTGATTCATAAACATCAAGATGAATATCTCGTCGTCCTTCACAGTCGTTGTGAAACCATCGCCACGAAATACTCTCCATTCATTTTACCTCCTGTAAATATTATAGAAGGGGTGAGGGAAAAGGGGGTGGGAATGATTTTAAAAAAATGTGAAAATAAGCACATTTCGTAACAGATGAAGGAAAAAGTTTTGGTTCTTGAAAAAAAAAAAGTTAAAATTCTCATTAAACGAAGAGGTTGGTGGATACCACATCCGATAAAAGTTTGCTAAGTGTCAAATATTACAATTGGTGTCTGTGGAGTGGGGTAAAGGGGGACTTAGAGGGGGGAGGGCTGAGGTGTAACGCAAGAAAGGAACCGGATAATTTCACCCAATATTCATATTTGTTCAACTTTATCATAAAGTTAAGGGATTTTTTTTTTTAGGGGACCTAAAGGAAGGATAATGTAATGGATGATGTGCATTAGATAAACTGGTTAAAGGTTCTGTTTTATACCATGAGAAATTTCATATCAATTATATTTTCAACATCAAATAATTTGTAGAAGAACTCTTTGGAAATATTTTCATGACCCGGATTTTTGTTTATTCGATGATTGGACTCAGGTTCCTACGTAAATATATCAAACTGGGCGTTTGATCTTAAATAGGTTTTCCAAAATGGTTTTCCACTCTCCCTCCACGCAATTGCGGGTAAAATTCATCTAAATATAACCTTCTTAATTCTTAAAACCATTAGTGTAATTATTATGTTTATATATTTTTTAGCACCGCGTCTTACTACCCGTTCGGCGAATACGCCTGTGTACTAATTACACTAATGGTTTAAGGATTGGGAAGGTTTAATTTAGAAGTAGTACACCCGCATTTTCGTGGATGGAGAGTAGAAACAATTTAGTAAAAAACCGCCTCAGTGCACCCGACCGGGATTGAAGTCGGCAGTTTAGTTCAACATAAGAGTACCGCGTCAGACTACGCGGCCACCAAAGCAGGTGTGTAATTATTACATAGGCGCGAATGGGTAGTAAGACGCAGTGCTAAAAATATAATCAAGTTTTAATATATTTATAGTTAACTTTTGACTTTCATTAAATTCAAATTTATGGCCTTAATTTTTCTAGTCACTGGAGCAATAAAGTTGATGGTGGTGCGATGTAATCTTCTAGGTCTACCTAGGTTTAGAGGGTGCTACGCGAGGGATATGACTAAGGAAAGGTCTAGCCTTCACGCGTTACGTCACGACCCTGGATTTCCGACCACCGGTAGTAAATTTGGTCGTTTGAGAAAACTTTCATCTTGTGGTGTAAGTTTCTAAAATACTGCGACAGTCTTATCACAAGGAGGAAAAACTAATTTTGAGGAATAGAATACTTAAACCTTCGAATCATAATCCCTCTAATCCTTAAACATTTGACTCCTTAAGCTCTTTAAAGTTCGATTCCTTAAGCCCAAAATTGATGAATCCTTGAATCTTAAAATTCTTAAGTATTTTAGATGTGTAAGAACTCTATAAAATATAGGATTTTAGTTTCGATTTTTTTTTTAAATTAAGAAAAATTTCATAACTTGATGTCAGACCATTAATTTAACACTTAACTTAATGAACGAGTATAATAATTTATGAATTATAACAAAAATTGTTAACTTTATTTACTATTTATATTTTATATTATGCTCATATTTTTTCATTGGTAAAATAGTGGTTTAAATATATATATATAAAAATAATTCGTCAAAAAAATTCTCTCTCTCTTTCTTATATATATATATATTATATACATATTTTTCAGGCAATTTGGAGCTAAGTTATAATTATCTATAGGGGCCTATACATATACATATATACATATATTATATATATAACTTATATTTTAATATCACACGTATAATTATGTATATAGATATATAACTTAGCTCAAAATTTCCTGAAAAATATGTATATAATATGTATATATATATATATATATATATATATATATATATATAGAGAGAGAGAGAGAGAGAGATAATTTTTCTTACAAGAATTATTTTTAATCCAAGTTTGTATCCCGTTGGCATAGTTTTAAACATATATACGATGAATATTAGCTCACTAGAATATTAATTAACGATATTAAAGGTAAATTAAGTCAATAAATTGCATGTTTATAATACAGCCAGAGTTGTGTGGTACATGCTAACACGACATGTAGTATGTGGTTCATAGCAGATAATAATGCTTAGGACAGCCCACTTGTATGGGGGACATGGTAATTAGTTGACATGATGCACCTGTGCTAACATCCAGTCAACAAGTCGCCAGAGTTGTTTAATTAGATGATAACGTTGCCAGTTTGACGTCACCAAGGTGTGAGTTTAGGGGACGCGAGCTAAGAGCACTATATAGGAAGTTTTTTATATAGGAAAAAAGACTTTTTCAACCAAAATAAATAAAATATTGTTCCAGTAGAAACCTAGAGTTTAATTTTCTTCACACGGTGATATCAACAGTTGTTGAATATCTCTCAAGGATGTTCTGAAATTTAATGACAACTTTTCCTCTTCATTTAAAAAGTTTCTCATCTAATGCCGCTATGCTCATGACAGATATTCAACAACTGTTGATATCACCGTGTGAAGAAAGTTAAACTATAAATGTCTACTGGAACAATATTTTATTTATTTTCGTTTAAAAAGTCTTCTTACTATAAAAATTGCAAAAAATAAAATTGACCTTACATCTACTTAAAGGTCTATGTTTAAAAATATAATCATCAACCGGACTGAAAATGAAACATATATTCAATAATCGAATGTTATCGAAACGTGCGTAAAATAATTAGAGACGAGATAATTGATTCCTATGGTATTCGAGATTAGTAAAAAACTCATATAAATATTTTGAATGCAATTACTAAGACTTTGACTTGATATAACAATTTGTAAATATTCGGTAAAAGGAATTCTATAGGCTTGTGTATTTGTTAGAGTAACAAAATCACAAAAAGAACAAAATTGTATAAATATAATTAATTGATTAAAAAAAGTGTTCTCTTTTTTTTAGGAAGTAATAAACATGACAAACAAAACACTATCTGTCAATGACATCAAGCCTTAAACGATTTAATAAAAAAATTATATTTTCATTTTAACTAAAACTGTACATTTTTAAAAATCTGAGAATTCGAAAGAAAATTTAAGATTCGGATTCGAGAAATTAAGGATTTGACCCATCTCTGAAAATAATTCAACACTGTTCTCGTTTTCTTTTATAGAAAAGGCTATAATCCATTCAAAATTTTATTTAATATCTCATTATTATTAATGAAAAAATTTCATTATAAAAATATGTCATCCCTAATAGCAATAATTAATTATGATTTCATGTATGTTTTCAAAACTTTTTATTTTTGTTTGATATTGTGTTTTTTTTAGTTTCGAGTTCAAATACGCAGAGAAATGATTGAAGTGTAGTTAATTAAATTGGTATTATAATTTGAATATTATATATATTCCATCATCATACGTATTTCTATGGCACAATGTTAAACCTAAACAAGAATCAAGTTCAATCGGATTGATGGTAGTTATACATTTCTATATTTTTTCCACCGAATAATCTTTTAGTAAATTGTGTGTAGGGCTACCATCATGGTTGAACGGTAAAACGGCTTATGAAAAAAAAATTTTTGATCATTTGCGTTTAAGATTTGTTCAAAATGTTTTTAAAGCAAATTTTATTAATATCTAAAAAATATTCACATTAAAAAATATAATTATAAAATCATCTAAAGTGGTATTTTAAGTCCAAAAAGTTGAGCTAATAACACTCAAAGACCAACTGTTCATTTATATTATTTTTTAAAAATATTTTGATTTGAAACTACCTTTGTTTCTATTAGCCATATCGGTGGCAAAGCGGAATAAGTCGTCAGACTTGCATTAAATTGGATCGGTGGTAATAGGGAGGATCAGGATTATAAATTGGTCACCTACCTTTCTTTACGATCACTTAGGTTCACTTGTTTCTTTACAACAATCTTTATCAAACCTACCCTTTGGATGAAACCGTTACTAAAACTTGTTTAAAAAATACACATGTTGTGACAGGGTATCACCCAAAAAAGGCATCTATCCAACTATATTAATAGTAGTTTATTCATTAAAAAAATATTAAAATTTGTCTCCTAATAAAATAATTAAGTTTACAAAATAACCTATTCTGTTGTTAAATAGTCTAAAGGCTAAGGCGTAGCTCTCTAAACTGACCGGGCTGACGATCACAGGTGGAACTGAGTTCGATTCCCACTCGGGTGCACTGAGTGTTTTTTTCCTAAATGGGTTTACACTCTCCCTCCACGCAAATGTGGGTCTATGTCCTCTAAATTCGACCTTCCTCTTTCCTAACAAATTACTATAATTAGTACAAATGCTTTCAAGCCGAACGGTTGGTAAGACGCGGTAATAAAATAGTTTTAAAGGCGTATATATTTTTTTACAGGACAGGTTTATATTTGGCTATATGTGGTAGATTTTGAAAGCTTTAGTTCATCGTAAATCTCCAAAAATTGACCAAACATTTCCGCCCGTCTGTTCAGATGAAAACTCTCATAAATAAACCTTACATCTCCGAAATATTTTCACCCCATATTTTTATCTAATCCTTTCTTCTTCGTAAATCGGCTTATTTTAATATGAATTCTGCAAATGCTACATTTTCTATCATTTAAAACAGAAACCTGATCCATTTTGAAATAAACAGTAGTTTTTTGACATCCGATATCACAAATATTTCCAAACACAATTTTAGTTTAGTTAAATCAAGACTACAATTTATATTATCTTCAAAAATTTAAGACAATACTGAACTTAATTATATCTATATTATTTCTAGTGTAAATATTAAAATATAATAAAGAATACTTTTCCTAACTAAATACTCCACAATCTTTGAACAAAATAAAACTTTCACTAAACATGTAAACATGTTTCATCTTAATGACGTAATCGGAGACGTCACGCTAAGTTATTATTATTATTACTATTATTATTATTGTTATTATTATTATTAGCACTGCGTCTTACTACCCGTTCGAGTTATACGCACTTACGCTAATGTGTGATGGTAGGGTGATTGTGAGATGGAAATGGAGGACCTACAGTTTAACGTGGGATCCGAACCACGGTGGAGGCCTGGCACTCCACACATTCACACGTTGTGATTAATACACGTCTTGTCAGAGGTGAAGGAAGGGTTTGGCCCCCTGTTGATGTATTTACTTTTTATTCGATGACCTTTTAAAAAATATAACATTGAAACATAAAACTTAAATTCTTTAAATAATTCTAAAAATAGTCCTAGATAATCATAACATTATTATGGTCGGTCCTTACTTAGCTTTTTTTTGTAAATACTTTTTTTTTAATCTTCAACAATTCGGGCTATTTGGTCTTTTCTTGAGAAGTATACCTGTAGAACTATTCCTGCCAGGATGTAGATTAAAAAAAAAGTCCGTGGAAGCATTTGTCTATTTAGAATAGAAAAACAAGGTAAAGGTAATTTTGAAATCCAAGTAAATGCGGCCCAGGAGCGGATAGTAGAGTAAGTGTGTATATTCGTCAGTGGAAGAGGGAGAGTTTTAAAAGACGAATGGAATATCTCTTAGGGAGAACTATTAATTTTATATTCCTTCTTTCAATCTTGTTCATTGGCGTCTTAAGTGTGATGGTGCTTGAAGAGCTTAAGGAGCAGTGTAGGGAACATGACAAAGGCAAGTGTTTCTTTTGCAGTTTTTATAACAAAATATGTATAAGTAATAAGGCTCCAGTAGCTACCTAGAGTTTAATTTTCTTCACACGGTGATATCAGCAGTTGTTGAATATCTGTCGATAGTGTCCTGGAATTTAATGACAACTTTTTATCTTCATTTAAAAAGTTTCTCATCTAATGCCGCCATTCTCGCGACAGATATTCAACAACTGTTGATATCATCAGGTGAGGAGAATTAAACTAAACGTTTCTACTAGAGAAATATTTTATTTATTTTGGCCAAAAAAAAAAAGTGTTGCTATTAGAACTGCGAAAACATTTCCCTTAACTAACATTCTTTACACTCCAACCTTACGTGATTCAAGTTAAGGAGGGAATCATTAACCTTGGTGGTCTCGGGGTAAAGTACTCGCCTCAGAACCCGATGTTTGTGAGTTCGAACCCAGCCGGGTGTTGGCGGATATTATTTGAGCGATAAAAATCCTCAGCACAAATTATTGTGGAGGGTAAGTAAAACCGTTGCTCCCGTGTCGATTGTGGCACCTAACAGAACCTTGGAAGGTATGTGAAAATACCTCTCCGGGCCGGCCAAATTAATAGGCTCTTGTTTGCTCACGCGTAGAAATTCTCGTGTGCTGATATAATCAGTCCTTTCAGAAAGTGCACGTTAAATAACTCAAATAAATAAATTTTAAGATGCGACACGCTTCGCTAAGTAGCTTCGAATTCACAAAGAGAGCAACGTCCTTAAAGAGCTTAGTCCTATTCAACTATTTAAATACATTAATTTATATTCTCATGCCACCGTTTCTGATAAACTTTACTATATTATATTTTGTTATTTTAAACAACCTTGGCACTTGATGATCTACTCCCAATGGCAGGCTAAAATGGTCTTAACTAACCCTTTTCCGCATCGTTGGTTGAACGGTCTAGCAGCTAACTCATCACTCTCACGTTGGACTGTATTTCTGGTGATGTGGAGATTGAGATTCGAATCCCGGCGTTTCCAGATCTTCTGCGAAGCAGTGGGCCCGGAACGGGAACAAGCTCAGCCCCGCGAGGACAAAAAAATGAGGAGCTACTTGAATTAAATTCAGCGGCTCCGGTTTATAAAACGACTGGTAGGATAGCTGTGCTAACCACGTAACATCTCTCTGTAGAAGTTGGTACTATATTCACCAACAGACGGTGGCTGCTCGATTGCGGACTGACGCTATGTTTTTTTATCAGTGCTATTTTATAGTTATTGATAATATGTGTTAAAAGTGACAGCTGCAGTATACATGACTTGACGTATGCATACATAAAAACAATTATCGTACTAACTCTAAAGAATGTAAGATACGGTTTTTCCTATTAAAATCCAACTAAGATTATCTGTAATGTGTTAGAAATTAATGTCACTTGGAGATTCAGTATGTTAGCAACTGAAAACTCTCTTTCTCTCTCGCACACTCTATTTCTCCCCTGTCCCTCTCTCTCTCTCTCACACACACACACACACACACACACACACACGTGCGCGTGTCCACTCAGAATCCGTTGTGCGACCGACCATATCTTTGCGAAGTCAGAAAGTGATTTGGGAGGTGACCCAAGTCCCCCAGTAATTGTCATGGGTAATTATATTGGTAATTAGGCCGGGAAATCCCCTTGATCCCTCATGTTAATTACTGACCAGGTCACCAGTCGGAGATCAAAGGGGAGCTGTAAATCCACGACCAAGCAATGGAAGTCTCTTTTAGGGTCCTCCTTCGCGTTTTTTCCTTCTCAGGATTAAATGGCGGATTATCACGCAGGGAGTTTCCGACGAATTGGGATGTTCTTTCGAATAGCTTTGGTTTTGTTTGATGACTACTTTATTTTGGTGATTCCCGCTTCTGTGGTCGATTGGTCTAAAGCATCATCACTCTTGCATCATATTGGGACTGGCCCTGATGGGGAGATCGGGGTTTGAATACTGGCTAGGTGTAATGAGAGTAGTTATTCCTAAACGATTTTTTACTTATCCTACATGCAAATGAGGGAACAATTTCTCTAATATTAGCCTTACTCATCCTTATCCTATTTTCGTGGTTAGTAAATAAGCGTAAAATCCGAAAGGATACTAAGACGCGGTGCGAAAAAAACAAATATTTATTTTAAATTATATATATTTTTACAGGTTAAATAATAGTTATCAAATTCTCGACCAATGTTTATTGTTCTTATGGTAATAATTAAGGGTAATTTTTCCCTAATTTAATATTCATTTGTGAGCGTCATTAAAAAAAACAAGCTGTAACCCTCTAAACTTGGCTTCACCAAACTCCCGACCGCGAGCAACCTGTGGCT
Source organism: Timema podura (assembly GCA_033556935.1). NCBI lineage: Eukaryota > Metazoa > Arthropoda > Insecta > Phasmatodea > Timematidae > Timema > Timema podura. The sequence continues at coordinate 8,005,601 of JAVRXN010000014.1, read as the reverse complement.
CGCGCATGGAATATTTGTTTGCGCAACAGAAATTTACACCGCAATATCCTGAGTTTGGTTGGTAGCACTGCACGCCTCACACAACTGAATTTTCAAATTATGCGCATGCGCGGGACGGCTGTCATCCTCATCTTGCGATTAGACGTTATGTTTGATTTATGGTACGTTTCAAAATAATTACTGTTTCTACATGTTTAGACCCGCCTCGGTGGCGTAGTTGGCTAACGCGCTAGTCGTGTTCAGCTCGACCACCGAGGACGGGGAGATCGAGGCTCGAATCTCGGTCGGGTGAACTGGGGGTGGTTTTTCCTAAATGGTTTTCCACTCTCCCTCCACGCAAATGCGGGTTCACTTCCTCTAAATTCAACCCTCCCAATTCCTAATCCATTAGCGTAATTAGTACTTAAGCGTATAACCCTAACGGGTAGTAAGACGCGGTGCTAAATAATAATAATAATAATAATAATAATAATACATGTTTAGGTTGACGGGATTACGTTTATTTCCTTTTAAATTTTCTTAATATTAATTTAATTTTGTAATTTAAAATGTTTAAAGTAGCTCTCACACACACAATAGGTTTGGTGATCCATGCTCTACATATTCCTCTACGCCCTGTTACTCATAAATATCCAAAAGACGCTAGAAACAATAAGAAGCGCCTCACTAAAAGGTGGCGGCAATGTGTCGTACCGATCTGTATTGCGGATTGCATTTGATACGTTTGCAGGCGTTTTAAAGAGAGTTCTATATTTTTTATCATCTATTCAGGTTATACGTATATATAATTACCCTAATGGGATAGGAAAGGAAGCATTTTAGAGGTAATATACCCGCATTTGCGTGGGAGGAGAGTGGGAAACCACAAAAGGTTTGGAACCGTTGGTAGGCCTATACATTCTTTCTTCCTCTTTCCTGGCCTTTTGGGGTAAATAATCGAGAATCCCCCCCATCCGACAATGAGTTAAAAGTCCCGGGTTTGATTTCCAGCATGGCCTAGAAATGTATCATTGATGAAGTGTGGGTCTAATCTTTCACAGTGGTAAATTAATTGCCGGGGGACTGGATGTTGTGCCTGTCCTAGTCTTAAGTTATGTTATAAGGCATATCTACGACAGGTCTAGCAAGCCGGTAGTGGAGAATATATGTCTTGAATAAAAAACTGACCAAGGCTGGAAACAGTATTGGCTGTAAAATAAATCGAATATCTCAGACTGACAGTAAAACGGAGAGTTCGAATAATATATTAATAGTTTTTATTTGTCTCCTTAGATCTCAAAAGTGTTTCACTGTCCTGTGACATCTTAGTGACCAATCACTGGACCCGTCTCCGTCCTATTTGACCTCTAAAATATGTCCCCGTGGAGCGGGCAAGGATTACACAGTATGACTAATTACTGCAGTTGAGAATTTAGTAATTTGTCTGCGCCTGAAGCCTCCTCAAGTTCGGAACCACACAACTAACTCTCACAGCCGAGCATATTATATTTGTAAACAGTGGCGTGTATTGGAATGTTGCTAGGATAGTTAGATATATTTTTTTAAATTTTAAGGCTATACGCATATTTAATAATTACGCTAACGTGTTAAGGATAATAAAGGTTGAATTTAAAGTAATTGTGCGCAAATATGCTTCGGGAGGAAGAAGGAAGAGCGTCAAAACATTCAGGAATAAATAAACACAGTACACGCGACCGGGGTTTAAACCTTGACCTACTCGTCACCGGCAGTATATACTTGACGAGACTGACGCCTTTTCCCACGTATCCATCAATGCGGTTGTTGTTATGTGTTAAAATTAAACTTAAATATAAACGTTTAACACAGCTCACTCCTGAGGGGGGAAATCTTATTTTAACTCCTATCAAGTCAATTTATTCAATACTCCTATAATAAATTAAATAATAACATTTACACTGAGATATATTAAATTTTAAATCTATTTATCGTGTTTTATATTTAGAGGTGGACGTTTCAATAATATTTAAAAAAAACTTTCATGACGTCTACCCGTAATCGATTCATACAGACCGAGAGTCTGCCATCTGTTGGCGAGGATAGTGCCAACTTACACGGATAGAGGGTTTTATATGGTCATCACAACGAACCCTCTTACCATTAATCTCAGTTTTCTAGACCGGAGCCACTACTTCTTTATTCAAGTAGCTCCTAATTCGTCCTGACGAGGCTGAGTTTGACCCCGTTACAGATCTGTAAGCACAGAGGATCGAATCCGGTACCTCTGTATCTGTAGCCAGGAGCTCTGACCACTAGACCACATCAAAAATGATTTAATGAATTCGTCGAAGTAGATAGTCATTATTAATGATAATCAAGGCGTGCAGGATGGAAAGGGGTAGTCATGAGGTGCGTATGGACACAACACATTAGTTGGGAAACCTGAAGACACAAGACCCTTTTTTGAGAAGACGATGTGACCAGGGGTTTGAGCCCGGGTGGAGTGTGAGGTTATTGATGGTCGGAGGTGTCTCAATAGCGAGCCATGGATTTTCCAGTTCCTTAAGGGTCAGAGTGTTAGTTAGTTTAGTTAGTTGAGGGTAACTGGAGCTTCAGTAAGACGTGGGCTACTGGTCAAGGAATTAAGTGCTACGTTTGTTATATAATTGGGTTATTTTGGGCGTCGTGTACCTACATAATTGGTTAGAGTAGAAACTTCGGGTTAAATTACACTATTAAAATAAGCGTCGCCAAACAGTTGAACATAATAATTTATATTATTATTATTAATGTGGTAAATCCTGATGTGAGGCCGCAACAAAGCGTCATTACTCGGGTTATTCCTTGTTACAGTTTCTGTGATGGGTTAAATTCTGGTGGAGTGTGTTGTCAGCTCACCCACCACATATATTCCTGCGAGCGAGCGAGAAATGATCCGACCAATTTTGCCCGGAAATATATTTTCACATACCTTCCAGGGTTCTTTTACACGCCACAATCGACATGGTGGACTGACGGCTGTACTTCCCCATCCGAAGGAAGTTGTGCTAAGAGTTTTTTATCACTCAATAAAAATACGTCGATCTCGGTTAGGTTTGAACCCACTAACTTCGGGGGCCGAGGCGAGCACTTTTCTCCCCCAAATACCACCGAGGTAGACAATTTCTCATGTAGTTTTATAAATAGGAACAACATTTTTTTTAAGATCGGCTATAAATCGACTACCCTTAAATCATTATGATAATCAAATGAGAAACGGGTTTAGATATTAATTTTGAATGGATTTTGTTAAAAACATTTTCGAAAAATTTAAATTAAAAAAAAGTTTGTAACTTACCCTTAATTTTAGGGCAAAAATCAAAATCATAATTTGGTCGTTATGTGTTACTATATATCATCTGAATAAAGAGTTTGAACGAAATATATCAAACCTTCTTTTGTTATCACCGCGTCTTACTACCTGTTCAGGTTGTACGCATGATAGTCGCTCTAACGGGGTAGAAACAGGACGGAAGCGTTTCAAAGGTAATCTACCTGCATTTGTGTGGAAAGAGAGTGGAAAAACCATTTAGTAAATTCACCATCAACAGACCTGACTGAGATTCGAACCCTGATCTCCCCTTAATCAACAGGCCCTAATACGATAGTGACGCCTTAGACCGTTCTCCACTGAAGCGAGTAAAACCATCAAACTGGTTCAGCTTTATACCTAGGGATAGAAAAACAAAACAGAGGGACAGACGGACAAATAGATGGATAGAAAAACAAACAGACAGACAGACAAACAGAATTAAATGACCTAATTATTTGAGCTCAGAGGCATATCAAACGTTAAGATCCATCATAATCTCAAATATGAACATTTTCACAATTACAATATTTAATCTATATGAGAAATAAAAATACAAGGATAAGCAATTCAATAAATTTTGTTTACGAAAACCGCGGGATAGTTTTCCGAATGTAGTAACGTGATATCCTTATTTCAAGTAGGAGTTGAAGGAAGACGCTGATAAAGTAGGTTAAGTGGTTGAAACATCGCTGCTGTGTCCAGAAATTCACATATGATCGAAATAATACAGCCTATTGTTATTTTTATAAAAGCTTTGTACACACACAAGGCGGGTTTCTCAAAGCAAGAAACAAGAAAAAAAGTTTCGGGACAAATTAAATAGTTTTAGTGAAAGAGAAGGAAAAAAAATATTGATAAAAGAGAAGAAATGGAAGAAAATCTATAGGTTAGTTTTTTTAGATAGATCTGTAATATAAGATACTGATTGATTTAATAAAATAATATTTTATTATCACTTGTAAAAATGCCTGTTTTGTTTTAGTTATATTTCAATTTAATAATTAGTATTTCAAATTTGAAGGATTTTGAAGAATAAATAGATACATGTTCTAGAAAACTATTTGGCTTTCTGGAATAACATTTCATCGGTTGTAAGATAGATATATTTTTTATGTAATTCTTAAATAGTGTGTGTATTATTATAAATAGTTTCACATTCTTGCTTGAGTTTTAATAGATCTAGTAAAGTCTTGAAAGTAAAGTTTTATTATTATTAGCACCGCGTCTTACTACCCGTTCGGGTTGTACGCACTTACGCTAATGTGTAATGGTAGGGTGATTGTGAGATGAAATGGAGGACCTACAGTTTAACGTGGGATCCGAACCACGATGGAGGCCTGGCATTCCTCACATTCACAAGTTGTGATTAATACACGTCTTGTCAGAGGTGAAGGAAGGGTTTGGCAATCAGATAAATCTGTGCCGAGACCGAGGATTGAATCCCAGACCCCAAGCACAGAAGTCTAACACCTTACCCCTAGACCACCAGGTCACCGTTATTATATCGTCACGTGATCATGTTTCTTAGTTTGTCCTAAAATTAAGATTTTCACTGATTTCGAGCCATTTTGAATATGCCATTAATATTTTAAGGAAAAGTGACTGTACTTTCTGAATTTGAGATTAAAACTATTAAATATCCCACAAAATTAATGTATAAATATATTCTTAAAATATTTTGTATTATTAATATTACAAATATCAAATTCAAAAAGTATAATAACTTTCCTAAAAAAATATTAATGAAATATTCAAAATATCTCAAAAGTGGTCTTAACCTTAATTTTAGGACAAACAAAGAAAACACACAATACTTATTTTGAAAAAATGGGGTACTTTTTAAATGCGAAGCGGAGTCAAAGTTCAAGATAATGCTTTTGTTGTTATCACATAGCTCTCCTTTTATTTTTTTAAATTACCCATCAATAATTTAAGCAAATAGAAAGGTTTAGAGTAAAATCAAAAAACACTCTAAAATATTCTATGCTGACATGTCCGAATAATTTATCCCTGCTTACGTTATAAATGTAATTTAATCCCCCTAGTCGGTGATAAAATATTGATTAGTGGCTGTTATAAAAATGATTATATGTTTATATTTATATAACATAATATCTAGTGAGAAACTTCATATCTTTTCATTACATTTTTTTCTTCTAGAACCCACGTCTTACTACCCGTTCAAGTTATACGCTTATGTACTAATTACGCTAAAGGTTTAAGGGGATTTAGAGGAATTGTAGGGAGAGTGGAAAGCCATGTTGGAAAAAAACCGAGATTCGAACCTCGATCTCCTCGGCAGTAATAGTTTATTGCGAGAGTAGCGCGTTAGACTACGCGGCCACCGAAGCAAATTGTTCAATATAAATGAAGTTTTTCTTCTTCCTTCTAGATGTTTCTAAAATGTGGGTAACAAAGTCGAAGAAAAGTCGATCTGAACCTCGACTTTTGACTTGGGCACTTCGAAGCTTTACACTACACTATTCAAAGGGGTAAATTTTCGGATCTGCCAGGATTCGAACGTCAGAGTATTTTAGTCCTGAAGACACGTAATCCCGTTACATTGGGTATTTTTTTTAAAGAAAAGACTACAATATTCTCCTAATATTCACGTAACATTCACGTAACAGCTTTAGGCACGTCCATTCCAAGTAAATACGTGATACTTAAGCTTGATGGATCCTTCCTTGCTACCAACTTCTCTAGGTGAATCCCCCCCCCCCATTTTCCACACTCCTCGGGCTAGTAATTTCCCCCAGGAGTACCAACATTCCGACCGACACCAGACGTAAACACAAGACCCCTCACGTGATGGAAATTTATTACCAACTTTACCAGAGGGGCTTGTCAGAAAGGTGTATCGAGTTAGACTGTATAGTAGGTGATGGTGTTAGGTTGTGAGGCGAGGGGAAGAGGCATAAAGACAGTCGATAAAAAAAAGTTATGGTATGGGTGGTATTTTAACTGTACGATACAATATTTACAAGCGTCGAACTCTATTGGGACTACTGACGTCCAAGTTAATTAACTTGGTAGGAATGTCCACATAGGTGGTCTTGGGGGTAAAAGGTTTGCCTCGGACACGATGTTCATGGGTTCGAACCCAGACTGGTTTGACGTATATTTCTTGAGCGATAAAAAAATCGTTAACACAACTTCCTTCGGATGGGAAGTAAAGCTTTCGGTCCTATCTCGATTGTGGACATGTAGAAGAACACTTTGAAAGGTATTTATGTGTAAATACCTTCCCCCAGAAAAAATCGGTAGGCTCTTTCGCTCTTGCTCATAGAAACTCACATGTGCTGATGTTATCAGTAGGTTCAGAAAGTGTACGTTAAATATCACAAGGAGAATTTAAAATATCGCTTTAACTAAAGAGTTTGTGTACCGACTTGACTTGGTTAGATCGTGGTAGTGATCCTTCATAAACCTGCTTTTGTTTGATTTTTTAAACGTTCAACATACCATATATCCCGTACTTTGTTACAGCCCGGAGTTTTTTCACTTCATGAAACGTTCACAATAAAAAGCGAACATGCATGAACGTCCTTTTCCCGGACAATCCTACATTTCAACCCTATGTCCAGTGTCCGGGAGGGTTTTAAAAAACTTCCAAAATGTTCTCTATTTTTTTACAGAATAAATAAATCTGTCTGTCATTTGTTGGTGTTATTTTCTCTAAAAGTGATCTTATAGCATTTATAAATTCTGTCGTAAGATAGTATTTCAGTTATCACTAGCAGTCTTCGCCACGCTGTGTTCACGTGATAAAATGTGTGGTTTATATTGGCCGCCTGCAAACCGCCAACAACCAATCACAGCGAGCGTTTCTAATTCATGAGTTCATATGAAAAACATGCTTGAAAGTAAAACAAAATGTGTAAGATGGTTATCAACAGGGTTCAGATTTTGATGATGTGTCATTCTGAGACACTGCAACTAGGCTGGAGAGGGTAGCTATTACTTCTGAAGGAGGTATTACACATTCCTGGTGAGACTGTAACTAGACTGGAGAGGGTAGCTATTACTTCTGAAGGAGGTATTACACATTCCTGGTGAGACTGTAACTAGACTGGAGGGGTAGCTATTACTTCTGAAGGAGGTATTACACATTCCTGGTGAGACTGTAACTAGACTGGAGAGGGTTGCTATTACCTCTGAAGGAGTATTACACATTCCTGGTAAGACTGTAACTAGACTGGAGAGGGTAGCTATTACTTCTGAAGGAGGTATTACACATTCCTGGTGAGACTGTAACTAGACTGGAGAGGGTAGCTATTACTTCTGAAGGAGATATTACACATTCCTGGTGAGACTGTAACTAGGCTGGAGAGGGTAGCTATTACTTCTGAAGGAGGTATTACACATTCCTGGTGAGACTGTAACTAGACTGGAGAGGTTGCTATTACTCTGAAGGAGGTATTACACATTCCTGGTAAGACTGTAACTAGACTGGAGAGGGTAGCTCTTACTTCTGAAGGAGGTATTACACATTCCTGGTGAGACTGTAACTAGACTGGAGAGGGTAGCTATTACTTCTGAAGGAGGTATTACACATTCCTGGTGAGACTGTAACTAGGCTGGAGAGGGTAGCTATTACTTCTGAAGGAGGTATTACACATTCCTGGTGAGACTGTAACTAGACTGGAGAGGGTAGCTATTACTTCTGAAGGAGGTATTACACATTCCTGGTGAGACTGTAACTAGACTGGAGAGGGTAGCTATTACTTCTGAAGGAGGTATTACACATTCCTGATGAGACTGTAACTAGACTGGAGAGGGTAGCTATTACTTCTGAAGGAGGTATTACACATTCCTGGTGAGACTGTAACTAGACTGGAGAGGGTAGCTATTACTTCTGAAGGAGGTATTACACATTCCTGGTGAGACTGAACTAGACTGGAGAGGGTAGCTATTACTTCTGAAGGAGGTATTACACATTCCTGGTGAGACTGTAACTAGAATGGAGAGGGTAGCTATTACTTCTGAAGGAGGTATTACACATTCCTGGTGAGACTGTAACTAGACTGGAGGGGGTAGCTATTACTTCTCAAGAAGATATCTATTAAAAAAATGCCTCAATTTAGCAGAATGCAAGAATTTAGTTGTTGAAGACTTTTCAATGCAATTTACATTTATAAAGTGCGTGCTTTAGTTAGTCGTGTGTATTTATTGCGAGTTTTTGTTAATTATTTTTAGGTCCATTTTTTGAAAATATGAAATTTTTTTTTAGAATTTTCAGGTAATTTTACTGGTCATTTTTTGATAACTTCGTCTCATAAAATTTAGGACTCTGTTTTATCAACAAAACACATTAAGTGAATTAGTAAAAAATACTTTTTTATTTTTTATTTTGTAATATCTAGCATTTTTCTTGAATGACCTACTTTTTGGGAGTCACTGTCGTCCTTTGTCCCAAAGGCATCCGGTCACCCTTTGTATGTGTGAAATATTTAAACGGACCGTTGTTGTGTTTTACGCCGTTGTTGTTTCCCTGTCAATTTCATGGAACATGGAAGGGCTGGATCAAAAATGGAGGCTCCTGCAATTAGTGAGGATTTGGCGGTTAGAGCACGATCAGGTTGGGAGGATTTCACCGGGGGATAATTTTGTTCGTAGTTAACAGGATTATGTTGTACTCAATAAAAAGGTACGAGAAAAAAATAGTTCCTTGTATTAGAGACAAGTAGCGTTTGTATTTTTATTTTTTTTAACACCGCGTCTTAATACCTGTTCAAGTGACACACTTATTTACTGGTCACGCTAATGAGTTAGGGATTAGGAAGGCTGGATCTAGAAGAATCGTACCCACATTTGCATGAAGGAGATTAGAAAACCAGTTAGGATAAAATTCCTCTCAATACAGCTGGCCGGGATTCGAACCCCAACTCCCAACCAATGGTGAAATAGTCTATTGCTATAGAGAACGCCTTAGACCATGTGAGTTCACCTATTATTTCAGTAAAGTGTAATTACTTCTTTTTTTTAGACATTAAGGTGGTAGAAAGCGTGGGAACTGGGGGGTCCGTACTCCCCTGTAATTGGATGGATCCCAGGTAGGAGGGTTCCAAATATACGTATACAAAGTTTTATCGGCTAAGGTTATAGTAACATTTTATATAGGGCAACTTCTAGAAGCATTAGCTTTCTACGTACTTGTAAGACATGCAATAGCCGCTTGTGGCGTGTCGTGTCGCCAGGGTAAGCATAGCTAAGACTCTCTTCACACCTATACGAGTAAAATCTAAACCAGGCAAAGTTTGGTGTCACCGGTAGTTCTCGGGAATGTACGAGGACGTCCGGTAGTTCTGTGTGGAGCTATCGCTGTGCAATCGGGGGACAGGGGGGCTCGTAACTGGTCCACCACTTTCCTCCATGAGAATGCGGGTACACTTACTTTCAATACGACCTTTATCATTCCTAACACACTATCTTCAGGGACGACTCCAGTTTTAGACTGGACTGCCAAAGACGGCGAGATCGGGGATCGATCCCGGTCGGGTGTACTGAGGGTGATTTTCACTGAACGGTTTTTCACTCTCCCTCCACGTGAATTCGGGTGCACTTCCTCTGAATTAAACCTTCTTCGTCCTAACACATTATTGCAATTAGTACGTATGTATGTATCCATAACGGGCAGTAAGACTCAGCGCTATAAATAAATTAGGAGTGTACCTGCAGTTTAGTATTGGATACACTCACTAGATGGCAGGGATACTGCTAGCACTTTCACTAATAAGAGACATAATCCTGGTTCTAAATGGCGTAAAGTGGTACAAAGGCCCATCCTATGCGAGCTACCTGATACCCTATTGGATGTATGGGTGTCATGTGGTCAACACAACATATCTCCTGCCACTACTCTCAGTTTTCTAGACTGGAGCCGCTACTTGTTTATTCAAGTATCTCCTCACAAGACTGAGTTTTGTCCCCGTTCCATAACCACCGCTTCATAGAGAAACTGAAATTGCCGGGGATCGAATACGGGACTTCTGGATCAGAGGCGGTTTTATGGCATTTTGTAAACACCTGACTCAGTGCGGATAGCCGCCTATTATCCTGTAAATCATCTTAAATGGTCTGACCCATGGTATAATGATGTTGGAACAGATGAGTTGGGGGTTCAGGGGTTTCATCGGGGCACAGATGGGGGGGAGTAACTATTCACTCTAGGGAGCAATTCATAGTAATTATCTCTTAAACTATCAGTTTAATATTCAATTACCCGCTTCGGGGCCACGTGGTCTAACTCTCGCAGTAGACTAGACTGCTGTGTGTGGGGGTGAATGAGATTAGAATCTAGGTCGGGTGTACTTAGGGTAGTTTATCAAAAAGTGTTTTCACTCTATCTCTGCGCAAATGTGAGTACACTTCCTCTAAATATAGCCTTCCTAATACCTTAAAACCATTAGCGTAAAATAGTATATAAACATATGGCCACAATGGGTAGTAAAACGCGGTGAATTTTTTTTTTATATTTAGAATATTAACAATAAATAATAAAATACAATTCTCCAAAGATGAAAGGAGAATATTTTTTATCGTATGACCGTGAGAGATGCGTTAGGCCTATCTGGTTCACTCGCCCCTGTATGTAGACTTTTAGCCGCTCTCAAACTCAAGGTACAACATAGGAGGTTGTCTACGCTGTCGGACTCGCGACGAGATGATGTGATGATGGTTATTATGAAGGCTTAGAGCCAGGAGTGATATTAAACCAAACTTAGGACTAATTCACCATACCACGGCGATCGTAGGAACATTTCCCTTTCGGGAAAAATGCCTAAAGTACTATCGAATCAAACCCGAGACCTCGATATCAGTAGCCAGTGGTGCTAATCAAGAGATCAAGAAGCCGATCATAAAGGAATATAATATACCCGGACCAAGCGCTCATTGACAAGTGTTGACGATGCCTTTTGTAAATACCGCGTCTTCTCTTAGATGAAAAACGTTGAAAAATGACCCCTTTCTTTCCGTGAATACCCCTCCTCTTACTTTTAGTGGTTGTACCTCCGACTGAACGACGGGAAATGTGTTTTTATTTAGCAATGAAAAGTTTGCCCCTTTATTCGTTTAACATAAAATGAAAAAAATAAACCCCTACGGGGCTCGCACGGCCGTAAGTATAATTCGAACTTAATTTTAGTTGGGGTGCAAAGCTTTTTAAAAATATATCCTACTGACTGCTGAAATACACATAATTTTTTTTTTAACTTTATTTATTTTTCTGTTGTTATCTACTCTACCTGACGAAAATTTGTAGTCATTGAATAACATATACAAGTAACGTTATTTATCAATTTTGGAGGAGACCTGTGCATTTTTGCCATAACAAATCACTTTTATATAATATTTGACCGCTTTTGACCGGCCTGGTAGTCAGAATTCCTGGCTACAGATCTAGAGGGACCAGGTTCAATCCCCGGTGCATCCAGATTTCTCTGTAACGAGGTAAAGCTCAGCCTCCGTGAGGACAAAATGAGGAGCTACTTGAATAAATAGGTAACGGCTCTGTCTATACATATGAGATTAACTGCCGGAGGGCTCGCTATGCCGACAACATGACACCCTCTTTCCGCAAATGTTGGCACTATCTTCGTCAACAGATGGTGGCCGGTATAACTATAATGCAGGCTGACACCGTGCATTATGCACACATATAATATTTGTTTCAAAATAATACGTTTCTTAACAAATATTTGGACTTAATGTCAACTTCGGAAGTATTACATTTCGAATATAACATTGTAACACTCACTCCTCTATTTAATTTATATTTCAAATATTGTGAAAACATTATTTAAATTAAATGGTTTAATCGACCTCTCTATCTTGGACAAGCTTAGTCTTTAGTTCAAATTCCGAGAAATCGATTGAGTACCTAGGGTGTAATTATTGAGAGATTGACAGCTTGAACCGCGTGAACAAAGATTATTTTCTTTTAATACAATGCAGAATGCATTTATTTTCTGTCAGATTTGATCACCAACAAAAAATAGCAATAGATAAATTTCAAATTCCGTTACTTTAAAGTTCCTTAACTTAAAAACATGAAGCAAAACCTACTTTTCAAAAAGTTATCAGCATTTGCATTGATGAATTTCTTTGAAATATGTATTTCTTCTCCTGTGAGATTAGATTATTATCTTTATAATAATAAAAGGAAGTGTCTGTTTGTTTGTGTGCGATGCCCAGCCAAATCGACGGCACGCAGAGATCTGAAATTTTTAACATAGGCGGACGGAAGGGGGTCCGAATGCACCTCGAAGCAGGATTTATTAATTTTTAATGATCTTTTTAATCAAGCTATTTTTAACAAATTTTTGAAGAAAGCGTTGTTAATCAGGTTTAAAATTACGTTTCAAAGATAACTGTGATAAAAATTTGCCGCATCCTCTCGGGAAAAAAAAAAGTGTACGAAATCGACCGTAATTCTAAACCATTTTTGTGGGGGTGGGGGGAGGGGGGTCTTATACAATTCTTGTACCACAGTGGGTCACGGGCAACACCATCCAGGATTGCTTATATATAATTTTTTGTCATCCAGTACGGGGTTGGTTACGTGTATACCAATCAAATATTCAACAGTAAGTTAATTGAATACTAGGCCTTACACTAATTAGTCAAATTGGAATTTAGTTAATTATACATCGCTTCAATCCAGTATGTTATATTTGATTCCGTAAAAGAAACAGTAATTCTATCTGGGACTTCACGGAATAATAATTAATCACACCTTTTTTGTTTGTTCAAAAAAATCATCTCAAAACATATTAAAACAATGTGTAGTACTGGATAAAAATTTTCTCTTTTTTTTTTTTATGTAACTGTCGTGTCGAAAACAATTTCATATTATTGAGAGCCGTGATGGGTTTCTACGCCTGGTTCACGAATTTAGGCTGCACGCAACAACGGCTTACAAACACAATTACTTTTTTTCTAACGGGATTCTTTTAAATATCAGGTAACTTTCGGGACGCATAGTCTAGGGCAGTGATTTTTAAACCTTTTTTGACTCACGACACATTGAAAAAGAGGAGCTAAAAATATCAATGTGCACCATCAGGTTTTTCTTAAGGTGCGGCCGAAGGGGACGAAAGTATTTTTATAGTTGTTATAAAATTGAAATTTTTGGCCAAAATAAATCAAATAATTCTCCAGCAGCAACATAAGTTTAATTTTCTTAACGAGGTGATATCAACAGATTTTGAATACTGTCAAGGATGTACTGGAATTTTGTCAAAACTTTTTAAATAAGATAAAAAGTTGTCATTAAATTCCAGGACACCCTTGACAGATATTCAACAACTGTTGATATCACCTCGTGAAGAAAATTAAACTTTATGTTTCTAGTGGAGCAATGTTTGACTTATTTTGACCAATCTCGGTCGGGTGAACTGAGAGTGGTTTTTCCTAAATGGTTTTCCGTTCTCCCTCCACACAAATTCGGTTCACTTCCTCTATATTCAACCTTCCCAATTCCTAGCCCATTAGCGTAAATAGTACTTAAGAGTATAACCCGAACGAGTAGTAAGACGCGGTGTAAATTATTATTATTATTATTATTATTTTGACCAAAATTTTTTGTATAAAAACTGCAAAATCACTGGCCTTATCTCGCGTCCCGTTACATCCCCACCCTAAAGAAGGTAAGATAAAAAAAAATTGTATTCGTATTTGCGTGAGGAGAAACTGAAACATTAAATCAGAAATTAATCTCTTTACTCCCGGAAGCAGAGCCGGCGTAATGGTTTCATACGTCTTAGGCAGACTTACATTTTACGGCCCAGTTGTATTATGTGTAATATAAATAAAAACACACCCTTTGCGAGACCAGAAATAATAATAATTATAGGGCGCAAAAATAGCAGACAAAATAAATACAAATAGTTAAAAAGATAAATAAATTAAAAAATGAGTAGTAAGCTCTTTTAACGTCTTTGTTCTCTTAATATTTTCAGAAGATTTTAATAAAATATCAAAGTGAATTGCTTCCATAACACTTTTAATGTCATAAAAACGTAAAATTTATAATGCTGTTAATCAATCTTTGTTTTAAAATTAGTTAAAATATTTAGATGTTATTTCTTCATTTAAAAAATAGTTTTTAGCTTTGTTTAATTTAAATTGTTATTTAAAATAGATAACAAAAATTGCACATTTTTGGAATGAGCCCCTAGGACCTTTGCGTTTCGAATCCCGACACTCTCAATTACCTGCAAACCATACAAACGAGACTGAACCTTTTAACCCGTACAGGGGAATAATTTTGTGTTTGTATTGATCTTAATTGACTGTGAGACAGGTTATTTATGGTAAATATTTTTTCCCCTAAAAATATATATGTAATTTTAGATTTTAATATGACTGGGAATTGTTAATTTTCTCTGAAAGATTATTTTTAAATTATCTTTTCGATCTAAGCAAGGCTAAGTGAGCTGGGAGAATCCCTGTCTGATGCCATAACTCCAACCAGACCATTTTACATTGGGAGAATAATTTTCGATAAAAGAGGATTACATTTCTCTAACAAACGATAGCTAAATTTACTTAAAATTCACGCTTCTCGTGCTGATCCTTTATATAAGCTAAGTTTAACTTCATAATATCCTATATTGACTTTATATAATGCTACAAATCCTAATAAATCACATTTATTGGGTACTTATGTCGTTTTACCTCCAGGTGTTTAGGGCCTAACCCTTGTTATTTCTCGTCATTCTCCGCTGCTTGTCACAGCTAACTAGGTTTAACTCTATGTTTTTCAATATGTCCGGTGGCTTTCCAATACCCAATCCACCCCCCCCACTACCGGTTAGTGCACGTACCCTTAAAATTAGTCAGTGTTAGAGAAATAATAACATCACAGTCGGAATCCACGTTCATTTTTTTTTATCTGACGTCCCTTTGAATCATCTAAAGTCACATATAATTATTCTATTTTTTTTTATTTAAAATGTATATCTTGATATTGTAATCGGGGCTAGTAAATTAATTATACATAGATATATATTTTTTCCGACACCTTAAAGTCAGTCGGTGGCGTGTGTTGTCTTCCTATTGAGCTACGGGTCCCAGGTTCGTGTAACGACATGGTCTGAAAATAAATAATTGGTAAAACGTGGGTTCCAACTTTCACAGTGATTTATCAACGGTTAGGGGTACTGGATGTTGTGTCTTTTTCTTGATTTAGGTTAGTTAATAAGTCGTGTGTTTGATATAATCAGTCTGTCCAGAAAGTGCACGTTAAATATTTCGAATAAAAAAATATATTATTTTCAGTGAGAGGTCTAGTGCTAGAATTAAATACAATTTACTATGTAAACTACAAACAGGTAGTGGGCATCGAACCAGGGGCTTCTTACAATTTCAGTGCCACTAATCTACCACTTAGTTATTCGGGTTTGACTCCTATCTGCAACTATTGGCCACGTTTTGTCGTGCACTAACTCATCGTTTTAGCTTCTCATCCCCGGTAATACTGTCAGGTACATTTGCCATGGGACCAGTTGATCACACTATTTATAGACGGTTGACCAAGATTATTTATGTCTCTCTTTACCTCCTGAAGTACATTTTATCTCACGTCTATCATTTACCACAAACGCACCACCCATATAGTTCCAATCCTATCTTCAGCCAGGTAACAGTATTTTACCAATCCAGCAATTTATATAGCCTATACAATTAATCTGAGAAATTTTTATTGATTTTAAGAAATGATTATTCCTCTTAATTTAAATCCCTATACTATTTTTTAATTTAATTTATTATTATTATCAGCACCACGTCTTACTACCCGTTCGGGTTATACACACTAAGCTAATGTGTGATGGTAGGGTGATTGTGAGATGAAACGGAGGACCTACAGTTTAACGTGGAATCCGAACCACGGTGGAGGTCTGGCATTCCACATATTCACAAGTTGTGATTAATACACGTCTTGTCAGAGGTGAAGGAAGGGTTTGGCAATCAGATAAATCTGTGCCGGGACCGGGATTGAACCGATACGTCAAGTAATTTGATCTGATGCTTTCACTTTTGATAGATATTATCAATACCAATAAAATAACACTAATAATTTAGTGAAATGCCATCATCGTTGAAAGTAAAAGAATAATTTTTTGTATTTTGTAAAAAAAAAATTCTTCCAGCATCCTTAGTAGTCTTCGCTCAGTCAGTAGCGTGTCTGTCTACTGAGCTAAAGGTCCCGGGTTTGATTCCCGGTATAGCCGAAAAATTAATCATTGATGGAATATGGGTTTACCCTTTCACATTGATAGAGTAACGGCTGGGGACTGGATGTTGTGTCTGTCCTAGTCCTAAAGTTACATTATAAGGCATATAAAGCTACGCAGGCCTAGCAGCTGTAGTGGAAAATATATGACTTGAATAAAAAACTGACACGGACCAGAGGATGGAAACAGTGGATGTAAAAATCCTGCTTGTAAATTTTCGATACCTCACCAATGTTTCGTTTTCAAAATAAATCTGAATAAATATATTTTATTACCACTCAAATACGTAAGCTGTAAATACTGTTACACATGACAACATACATGTAAACCAAATAACTATATCCTTTAACATGATTATGAAAGATTAATATTTGCTCATGTTTTGTACTTATTTCTACGTAGGGTGTTATTTGATGTAAAATAGGTTTTTTCCTATAACATTTATTCACAGACAAATGACATGAATATAAAGAATCGTTAAAAAATACTATATTTTTAAAATAGATATTCCCAATATAAAGAATGTTCTGATTAAATTTTTTAATCCTAATAAAAATTATAACAAAAATTACGATCATTTTTCTATATTTTTTATTGCTTACACTGAATCACAATTTTTAAATATATTAGCTAAAAATTTATTTTATTTTAAATTAAAATACAAAGTTAATTTATTTAAAAAAGAGCTTATTTTACTGTTTAGACCAAAATAAACTGTGTACAATTTTGTTATATTATTATATATAACTACAATCCCACACGGCGCTGCCCGTGACCCACTGTGGTATAAGAATTTTATAAGCCCCCACCCCATCATGGTGCCCGATTTAATTTTTGGAAACATTATCTCTGAAACGTAATTCTAAACTAGATTAAAATATTTTCTTTAAAAATTTGTTAAAAATAGCTTAACTAAAAATTTAAAATCCGGCTTCGAGGTGCATTTGGACCCCCTTCCGTCCACCTATGTTAAAAATTTCAGATCTCTGCGTGCCGTAGATTTGGCTGGACATCTGCACACAAACACACACACACACACAACATACAGACAAACACTCTCTTTTATTACTATAGATTCACGTTTTAATTAATCAGAACTTGAATGGGCCTTACGTCATATTTAGAAACATGTTTCATTCCATGGTATGGTAATAATAATAATCTTGGTTTATTTAAATAAACTGTTACTGCTATACAAATAAAATTATTAGGTGATTGAATATACTTATTATGAAACTCCGCAGTGGTGACTTAGTGGTATAAGGTGTTAGATGCGCATTGTAGATTATCCCCGTAGTTAGGAGGGTTCATGTTATAATCCAGGGTGGGCGCAATTAAGTATTTTTTATTCTAAAATTGTTTCACTTTCTCTCGCTACAAGTGAAATGCGGGTACTATACCTCTAAATTCTAACTTCCTTATCCCTAATCCTTAAGTGTAAATATGCAACTAACACGGACGACTAATTAAAATAGAGCACATAAAAAAGTTGCTTTGCACCGCGCAGAATTTCCTGTTCCTTTGCCTGAAAATGGAGACCTTTATTTAAAACTAGTAGGCCTAAGATGTGTGAAACAAAAATAATATAAATTGATTACAGAAACATAATAGAAAAAAATAGCATTACATTCCACCAACGATCATAAGCGACATAATATGCACTGTTACATAAGTATTTTGAGAATAAAGTATCCTATCTTTTCATAAAGAGCATTTTCTCGATTTCCGGACCTATATTTAAAAATATATATTTGCCAATAGGTCATGAAATATGATTTTCAAAAAAAATATATTTAAAACAGTTTTTTTATTTGAAATAATACTACAACTTTGCAACAATAAGTTATTTGATATCTCAAATAGTTACGGAGATGTAATCAAAATTTAAAATTTCCGCGTATGTAAAGTACCCTCAAAATTATTTTCATAGGAAAATGAAAATTTCCATTTTGTTTATAATGTCAAACATTGCCTAACTACGAATATTAATCAAAATCTGAGTTTGATAGATTAAATCCTTCTCTTTTAGTCCTTCAGTAAGCTACTCTTAATTTTGATGAGACTGCATATATATATATATATATATATTGTTGTATTCGCTTGCTCGTTGGGGGCTCCACCTTCAAACCCCGAGTGAGTTTTATTTGCAAGTGGATGTAAACTAATGTAATTCCAGTTTTGTTTTGAACGTAACAACTTAAAGTTAGCAGTATTGTATTGTATTGCATTGTATATACCACACCAACTTTAAAGTTTCTCCACAATTTAGAATTTTTTTCGGGGTTGAAAATTAAAATTTTAACTTTTTGGAATTTTCCCGTCGGTTACAGGCTAGAAGCTATAAGTTTGTCAAATTTCAAGTTTATAGCTCATCTGGAAATGGGTAAATACTAATGCCAGCGAGTGAGTGAGTGAGTCAGCCATGTGAATTTATAGTAGTATAATTCCAAAAGCCCCTCTAGGGGCCTTATTAAAACCGTAAATACAAAGTTTTAGTCTGATCGGTAAGATGGTTTCGACTCTAGGTAGAAATACAAAGAACGGTATCAAGAAAACAACTTTCTCGTGTTAAAAGTGTGTATGAAAAGTCCAATATCCAGCAAATCTCGAACGATTATTTATTTTTACCATCACAATACTTTCTCTACCTAAGAGATCGCGAGAAAGTAAAAAAATCTAATATTTTAACCTTGAAATTACTTTGCATACCAGTGTTTTAAATTATTTATGAAATGTATCATATCGGCTTATCTTATCATCTACTCTAATATAAAACATTTTTATTTATAAAAAATACGCAAGTTAATATGGTAATAAAAAAATTATATTACCCGAACATATTCTCTCGAATACGTTTACACAGACTCAATTTAAATACGGGAAATAATTTGCATTCGGAAACTACTTTTACATCTTTTGATGATAAATTAACAACACACCACGCTGCTAAATAAAAATGTCAACCAAAATTATGAAGTCTACTTGAAACGTTAATCATTTTTACAACATTTTTAAGTTACAATTTTTTACATAAGTTGAATTTTTTTTTCAAGCACGTTTTTAATTTCATTATTTGTTTAGAGGAAAAATATGTTCGACCCTGAAATAGCATTTTATAATCGTATTATTTTTTCCCCCTTTTTTAGCAGCACGTCTTACTACCCGTTCGGGTTATACGCCGCCTATGTACTAATTAAGCTAATGGTTTTAGGGATTAGGAGGTTTATATTTATAGGAAGTGTACCCGCATTTGCGTGGGAGAGCGGAAAACCATTTGTTTGTAACTCTCCTTTCACGCAAATGCCGGTATATTTCCTTTAAAACACTTCCTTCCTCATCTCTACCACATTATAGTAACTGTCATACATTCGTATAACCTGAACAGGTATTAAGACGCTATAAAAAATACCACATCTAAATTAGTTGACACCTGTACATAGGAATAGAACCCGGGACCTTTATCTCAGCTCATCAATGATCTCTCACTGAGCTACCCAGAAGTTGTCCCGTACTCAGGGTAGTTCTTCACTTATAATTTATGGCTGAGTCTGTGATGGACTTGTGGAAATTTGGTTCCCTCTATACGTACGGTTCCTTAATTACAATTATTTGTAGCCTGTGGGTTGCTATTAACTAATTATAAAGTAAAATGTTATCAATTTCAGACGCAAAAAAAAAAAAACTTTCTTATATTCTAAAAAGGCCTTCCTACGAAAATTGAGCTGTATCTTAACTATATTTTATTTCATTAGCACCTTGAGAGACGGAACTAATTATTGCACAAGTCAGTACGGTAGCGCCTCGTGGTTAAATGCTAACCTGCAATTAAAATAATGGCGGTATCTTGTCTCTGTCTGTATAATAGTTGCGGCTGTCACACACACACACACACACACACACACACACACACACACACACACACACACAAAGGTCCATCATCCCCACCTTCTGACCTTGTCAAGTACACCCCTTGTAACCCTTAGGACAGGAGCGAGCCTCTCTGGAAATACTTGTCAGTCACACTCGGGGGGTGTGTGGGTGTGTGTGTGTGTGTGTGTTGTGTGCGTGTGTGTAGAAAACAACCGCAACATTTTATTGGAGTATATTTGTATATTTTATTAACCAATATTGATTTTTCCATTTATTTATGTATTTAAAGTGCACTTTCTGAACCAACTGATTAAATATATATATATATATATTTTTAAATTTTCAATTCCTTTATACATTTGTCCTGACATCTTATTTTACTATAAAATTCAGGACTTTTTCTGCTCTGTTCATATTACTATATGCCTCCTATGTACTTAATCTAAAAATTTTACACATAATTTCTGGAATATAACCATATACTACTACTAAAACTACTTGTCCTGTTATTGATCATTACCAATTTACCTTGACCTGTGCCTGTTAGCAGCTCAGTCTACATATACCAATACCATGATTTAATTTATGATAACTTATAACTAAACTTGCCCCTCTTTCCCTATTGAAGTTATTTTAGTTATATACATTTTTCCTTTTGATATGCCTGCTCTGGACTTAAATCTAACTTAACTTAACCTAACTTATACCTAGTGCCGTCGTCTACACAATCAGACTGATTATATCAGCACACAACTCGTGAACTAACTTAAGGTGCGGCCGAAGGGAGCGCAAGTATTTTTACAGTTTTTACAGAATTGAAATATTTTTGTTTGCCAAAATAAATCAAATATTTCTCCAGTAGCAACATAGAGTTTAGTTTTTGCACATGCTAATATCAACAGATCTTGAATATCTGTCAAGGGTGTCCTGGAATTTTGTCAAAACATTTTCTCTTTATTTAAAAATTTTCGACAAAATCCAGGACACCCTTGACAGATATTCAAGACTGTTGATATCGAATGTTAGAAACTAACTCATGTTGCTACTGGAGAAATATTTGATTTATTTTGGCCAAAATGTTCAATTCTATAAAAACTGTAAAAATACTTGCACTCCCTTCAGCCGCACCTTAAATATACATAACAGAATTAACACCCAACCTTCCAACCATCAATTCACCACTATGAAAGAGGAAATCCACATTTCACAGATGATACATTTTTCGGCCATGACCGAGGAATCGAACCTGGGACCATTATATCAATAGACAGACACGCTACCGACTGAGCTAAAGTGTTAGACATGATTTGATATATTTTTTTTTTTTAAAAATCACAGAGTCACACTTCCTTTTCGGCACTTACGCACAGGCACTTATTACACTAACGGGAGCAAGACGCCGTGATATAAAAAAAAAGAAGTTTGTTCAGGATAGAAACAATCTTTTTTGACAGTTAAAAGTTGTATTGTATTTAATTTCACGTGTTCATACGTCAGACCATGTGATTTACAGCTAACACATTTGATAAATATTACAAATAACTAATAAATAGCACACATACTATAGTAATATGTTATTAATGTTGATCGCAAAGAAATATGTTGGTATTTTCTGAAAAGTTCTTCATATGAAGATTAGGCTGTATGTGTGTTGGTTGAAAAATGTTGTTTCAGAAAAAAAATTTTAAAGCTCGCTAGTGATGGTCCAATACATTCTTATGTTTTGTGAAAATCTCTTGCTAACTATTACTGTGAATATATCCAAATTGACTATATTTTTATCCACTTCGGTGACCGCATGATTAAAAGGAACTACTCTCGCAGCATACTAAACTGCTGAAGACGGGAAATCGAGGTTCGAATCTCAGTCGGGTGTATTGATGTTGGTTTTTCCTAAATGGTTTTTCACTCTTCCAAGAAAATGCTGGTACACTTTCTATTATATGACCTTCCACATCCCTAAAACTATTACCGTAACTAGTACATAAAAGTATAATCCGAGCGGGTAGTAAGACGCGGTGCTAATAATAATAAAATACCTAGGTTGTTTTATGAAGGAACAAAAGGGGTCCACTTGTTGAAGGCACGGGCGTCGTTAGTGGGCCACTCCCCCCCCCCCCCACAAGAACCAGTGAACTGTTTCATTCAGAAAATCTAAAATTCATGATTGGAGCCATGTATTAATGATAAAGGTAACTGGTTTGTATGAAGAATATAATTAAATGTATCATCGTAATATGTTTGTTATTTGTTTGGTAAGAAATGTTTACTATTTTCTAATTAGAAGTATAAATGAGTTCGTTCTGTCAATACTGTTAAATTAAGAGCTATCAATCGTCAGGAGTTGAAAGAGAGACACTTGACTTACCAGACCACGATGACCGCTACCAGAAGTGGATGACCTCCGTCAAAGTCTCCTGGGGAACGAACCTTTTTTTACAAAAAAAAACAAAAAAACTTAAAACCCCGTCTGTTTCGGACTTTAAAAGAGGGTGAGGGATTAGTAGTAAGGATATATGACTCGCTTTTATCAGTTAGTGTGCGCGTCTTGTGTGCTGGCGAGGGGTTTTTAGTGTGCTGCTGGCAACAGGTGGGATAACTCTCGCGCTGCCTTATGCGTGTGCTACTGGAATATATATATTTCTCTCTCTCTCTCTCGGTAGCGTCCCGACGTCTAACTGGTACGAGCACTGCGCGTCGAATAGCTGAACGACGCCGAACCGCGTTGCCTTTTATAAAGGCGTCCACGCGTCAGCGGGGGCGGGAAAAGGGCCCTTTTATTGTTTGTATGTGAGTGTACGAATATTTAACGTTATTTGCTTGTTTCTTGGTTGACACACCACAGACCTAGCTGTAGGATTCTAGTAGTAGGAAATATTCTCCCAAAAGTGTACTATTTTTTTTTGCTTTAAACATTGATAACATTTTAATATATTGTTAGTTTATTTAATAGTTATTTATAATATCTATCCAAAGTGACCGATTTAAATCACACAACTTGGCGTATGAATACGTGAAAGTAGATCTAGTAACTTCTCTAGCTTAAAGATAAGTGAGGCGCTTTCTAAGAAAATTGGTGCTAGCTCGCCCGTTGAATTCTCATACGTAAATTTTAACGACAGCTTTAAGGTGGTTATGTAGGGAACTCAAGCTAAGGTCAGTGTTTTTTGCAGTTTTTTTTAATGGTAAAACATTTTTTGGTCAAAATAAATCAAATATTGCTCCAGTATAAACATAAGAGTTTTATTTCTTCACTACGGTGATATCAACAGTTGTTGAATATCTGTCATGAGTATAGCGGTATTAGAAGATAAACTTTTATAATGAAGATAAAAAGTTGTCATTAAATTCAGGAACCCTTCACAGATATTCAACAACTGTTGATATCACCTCGTGTGAATACATTTTGAACAAAACAAAATACCGCCCTTATATCGCATTTATTAGATTCCCTCTTAACCGTAGCCTTTAGATTTTAAGAAATGTTATCTCAAGATTTCTAAGCGCTTGGTCATCATCATCAATTCTATTATAATATTCTAAATCAAAATTAAAATTAGGCCTATATGGTACATTAAAAGTGCGGGAGTCGTTTTCATAAATTGCGGCTTTGCTATTAAAAATTTGTAAACTTTGATATAGGAATCCTCAAATTAAATCTTTTATATTTACAAAAATATAAAATTTGGTAAAACTAACCCCCTCTGTAATACGGTGGTCAAAATTTCTGGCTACATTTCCAAAAGAGAGTTCAATCCCCAGTGCTTCCAAAATTTTTTATAAAGCAGTGGGTCAAACTCATCCTCGTTGGACAAATGAGGAGTTAATTGAATAAAGAAGTAGCGGCTCGGTCTAGAAAATTGAGATCAATAAACAGAGGGTTCGTTGTGCTGATCAGATGAACATCCTCTATTCACAAATGTAGCTTTATCTCCGCTAACAACGGTGGCCCCTCAGTCGGTGTGCGGCTCATGACATAGAGTTATTTTGTTGTTGGAATATTTTTGGGAGTTTGAAATTTTCGGGCAATCTTTGATGCATAAGTTTTTTATTACTACTATTATATTATTATTATTACTACTACTACTGTACTAACTTATATACTACTACTACTACATTACTACTTTAAACTACATATCTTACAATACTAACTACTATTAATTATTATATTATTAAATTTTATTAATATATTTATTATTTATTAATATAATTATATATTATTTTAAATTTATTAAGCTACTTATTACTTATTAACATTATTTGGTTATATTTCCTGCTATCACTGTCAAAAAAAAGTTGTTTCATGTCTTAAAAGTATAGATTAGTTTTGCTTTACAGATATTTAAACTATCCACCAAAAATGGTAGTTGGACATAGCTAACCTGTAAAGATTTTGTTCAAAATGAATATTCCGTCGAGTGTTTTATTAGATAGATAAAATTATATACTTGATTTTCAGAGCAAAATTCATCTCAGGTCAGTTTACTGATAAGCAATTTTTAATTTTTACTTTTAAATTTTACTATACTATATAAGAAAAATGAAAATATTTACGTTTGTGTTGTAGAATTTATTTAATTTTGATCCAAGTAAAAGTTAGATTAATTTTTTTCAAAATATATACTCGATCAAATTAAAATTTGCTTGCACTGTGGGATAAAAAAAAAACTACATGTCAACTCGCAATCGAACCATACCTAGCTAAATAAAAAATGTGTCTAAACCCTTATTTGCACGACAGTTGGACTGGTATGGCTATTGGCGCAAGCTAAACATGACCGTGTATACGGGTCTTTAAGGCTGTCTGGCAAGCTAAACATGACCGTGTATACGGGTCTTTAAGGCTGTCTGGCAAGCTAAACATGACCGTGTATACGGGTCTTTAAGGCTGTCTGGCAAGCTAAACATGACCGTGTATACGGGTCTTTAAGGCTGTCTGGCAGGCTAAACATGACCGTGTATACGGGTCTTTAAGGCTGTCTGGCAAGCTAAACATGACCTTGTATACGGGTATTTAAGGTTGTCTGGCAAGCTAAACATGACCGTGTATACGGGTCTTTAAGGCTGTCTGGCAAGCTAAACATGACCGTGTATACGGGTCTTTAAGGCTGTCTGGCAAGCTAAACATGACCTTGTATACGGGTCTTTAAGGCTGTCTGGCAAGCTAAACATGACCGTGTGTACGGGTCTTTAAGGCTGTCTGGCAAGCTAAACATGACCGTGTATACGGGTCTTTAAGGCTGTCTGGCAAGCTAAACATGACCTTGTATACGGGTATTTAAGGTTGTCTGGCAAGCTAAACATGACCGTGTGTACGGGTCTTTAAGGCTGTCTGACAAGCTAAACATGACCGTGTGTACGGGTCTTTAAGGCTTTCTGGCAAGCTAAACATGACTGTGTGTACGGGCCTTTAAGGCTGTCTGGCAAGCTAAACATGACCGTGTGTACGGATCTTTAAGGCTTTCTGGCAAGCTAAACATGACCGTGTGTACGGGTCTTTAAGGCTGTCTGGCAAGCTAAACATGACCGTGTGTACGGGTCTTTAAGGCTGTCTGGCAAGCTAAACATGACCGTGTATACGGGTCTTTAAGGCTGTCTGGCGGGCTTGACTTCATCTCCAAGCTCGGATTATTTTCTTTTTCTTCTTCTCGCGCGTGCGTGTGTTTGTTTGTTTACACTACACAGCAAGTGCGCGGCTCGGCTGAAATGGGAATTCCAAATGTAATTGCTTATTTAATCAGCCACTACAGCTTGGTATGTTTCAATAGAATGATTAAATCAAGTTTTTCCCATTCTCTAGAAGGAAAGAAAAGCTGCAGATAAATGGAGGTGAAACAATTAGATAAGTAATAAGTAACATATAAATATAAAGCAGTTCTCTAGAATGAATTAAAAGTTAAAAATTAACAAATAAATTTAAAAAAAATACTAAGTAGCATAATATAATTTTTAAGTAAATCTCTCGAAGGAAATAAATGTTAAAAATGCATAATTAAATAAAAAAATTGTTGAAAAGTAATAAGTAATATGATAAATTCAACATAACTTTATTTAAAAAATAAGAGTTAAATATGATTTAAATATAAATAAATAAAATTAAACTTTTTTAAACAGTAAATAACTAACATATAAATTAAAAGTAATTTACTTGAACGAAATTTGCTATCCAAACAACCCATTGTCTTGAAGTAAATATAGATTGTATTTACCACAATTAAGGAGGTCAAAGTTCAAAACCGGACCAGCTTATTAATCAAATTTTTTATTTTAATCTAATTTATCATTGTTTAATTGTTCATCCCCATGCTAATTAGGGTGTGATTCCCATAGATACTCTCTCTATCCCAACCCCTTAGGTTAATCTGTTTATTCACTTGGTATAGAACGGATTAATAAAAAACTCTATTAGAATAGAAAGTTTTTTAGCATCGGGTCATACTACCCATCCGGTTTACACACATGTTTACTCATTGTTCTAATGTGGAAGGGAGTAGGAAGGCTGTACTTAGAGGAAGTGTATTGAATTATTAGTAACGATAAATTATTAAAATAATATTTTTTTTTGTTATTGAACTAATCAATAACTTTTTTATGATTGATAAGATTAGAATAATTGATGCAATGGTTTGAATTAAGAAGTATTTTAATGTAGATTCATATGATAATAAATTTATTAGTTGTAGAAATTAAAGGAATAAATTATAATTCATTAATTTCTAAACCTATTCACACATCTAATCAAGAATTAGATGAAATATATATAATAGTTCCTAACATGAGGGTAGTTGAAAAGATAATTTAAATAGAGTTTACATGCATTAGAAAAATAAATATTGTTTAATATTATTGAGTGTATTTGTGTGGAGGGAGAGTAAAACACAATTTAGAAAAAAAAAATTCTATTCTCATCGGAGTCCAGTCTATTGCGAGGGTGACGCCTTAAACCATACGCCCACCAAAGCGAGTTTTTAAACTGTTAAAAAAATACTGGTATTCATTCACTCTCCTCATCCTGCCTTGTTTGGTTGGGTATCTATTATAATAAAAGGAAGTGTCTGTCTGTTGTTTTTTTTGTGTGCGATGCCCAGACAAATCTACGGTACGCAGAGATCTGAAATTTTTAACATAGGTGGGCGGAAGGGGGTTCCGAATGCACCTCGAAGCCGGATTTTTAAATTTTTAATTAGCTTTTTAACAAGGCTATTTTTAGCCAATTTTTTTTTTTTTAATATTTTTATCTGGTTTAGAATTACGTTTCAGAGATACGGGCACCATGGGGGGGGGGCAGGGGGAGCCTTATATAATTTTTATACCACAGTGAGTCACGGGCAACGCCGTGCGGGATTGCTAGTAATTAATAATTAGCGACGCCTATTGGAATGACTCCCACTCACTCTCGGAACAACATGTATGATGTTAAGTACAATACGTCTACCCGCCATCGTAGCGTTACAATCAAATTGCTCGAAACAGTCCGTCACCCCGAATAAACCTTCCCTACGCCGGGTTAAAATGTGGAAGGTCTTCACCCCTGACCTGCCCGTCAAATGGGGTGTAGTGACCCTGCTCCTCCTATCAGGTCCCTTTCGACGACAACTTGCGTTGATTGCTTCGACAACAGATTTGCATCGTAATGAATCATTTGCAACAAACGTTGTGTGCAATTAAAATGACGTTGACTAAAAAAACCAAAAAGGCCGAGACCAGGGTCTAAAACGTGGGTTCTTAAGGTGGGGATGTAGGGGATGCCAGAAAAGGTTTTTTTGTAGTTTTAATAGCAAAACTTTTTTGGATAAAAAAAATCAAATATTGCTTCAGTAAAAAATAGGTAGAGTTTAATTTTCTTGACACAGTGATATAAACAGTTGTTGAATGAAGATTGAAAGTTGTCATTAAATTCCAGGACACCCTTGACAGATATTCAACGACTGTTGATATCACCGTATGAGGAAAATTAAACTTTTTTACTCCATTGGAGCAACATTTGATTTATTTCAAGCAAAAAAAAAGTTTTGGTATAAAAACTTCAAAAAACATTGACCTTTTTAAGTCTGCCTGGGACGTTTGCTGGGTGAATGGAGTAGCTCAGCAGCGTCAGTGCCGGTCCCAAGCCCGGATAAAAGAGGAGGGGTCCTGGATAAAAATATTAGATAGCTCAAAGAAACAAGAACTTGCCTCGGAACCGGACCGGCGAAATACCTCCATGGAGGGGAAGACCTTGAAGACCGAGGCGAAGATGGAAGGACGGTCTTTAGAACCCTTGGAATGGAAAAAGGCCAAAGAAGACACCTTTCCTCACTTCCCCCACGCCTTAAGACCGCATCAGGCGTGTACTTGCCGAGTGAGAATCCCACGACTTTCACCGGTGGTGGTTGTATATTATCCGCGGGGGTGGGAAAATATACGACTCCATTATTCGTGGACGGTCCATCCGAGTGTAAACAGGTCCAGGTGCGTCCGTCGCGACAAAGTGGAACTTGGCTGAGGAAATATACGGCCATAACGTCCAGAGTCGTGGACTGGTCCACGAACTACAACCGATCGATAGATTCAGGATGAATCACGCTCGTGCAGTTGCCTACATGAGAAACCATCTTAAATACCGGTGTACGTTTGTCCGTGTCGCGTCTTATCAGCTCATCTATACATTATTCTGTATTCAAAGTAAAAAGTAAGCCGGGCCACCTCATACCGGGAGCTCCTCATATTCTGAAAAGCAAGCTCACACTTTTCGGCATAGGAGGTCTCCACATTCCCCCACCAACGGGTTAACGTCCCAAACCGTCAACAAGGGATGATTTAACTCTCTGCCCGGCATCAAATAAGCAGACGTCTCTGTAAACTCGTGTATGTCTGAATTAAAACCTAAGATTCAGAAACTTTAAATCGTCATCCCATAAAGTCTGGGTGTAACATGATAAATTGCGAGAGCCATCTTAAGATTTAGGTTAGATTTTTCCACCTGATTCGGAGCAGAGTTATAAGGGCTGGTAGTGGCATATTTAATTATGAAATTTCTTAAATACTTTCTAAAAACCGGCGCGGAAAGATACGAGCCGATGTGATACGACATATTTTGCACTTATTACTCTACTATAGACTGGAGGTTAGGAGTTTAAATCTAGTCGGGCGTATTGAAGCGGTTTTTTTCCCATAAATGATTTCCCACTCTCCCCGAACGCAAAACATGGGTACAATTCCTCTAAACCCCATTTTCATCATCCTTAACCCATTGTACTGTGGGACATCGTTCGGCGGTCGTTCTCGGAAACTTCTTCGCTGGTGTTGTGTGCTGTCGGGTGGGGACGACTTGTCGTAATCGAGGGAGTGGATAGTCTGCCTCATGCCATCAAACTCTGAGGTTGTGTATGCGCTGAAGTAAGCGACGATACCTCTACTGACAAACCAGTGGTGGAAGGAACGAACTACAAACATAAACCTTTGTCTCTGTGGTCATATTATTTTTAGGGGCTCAGCATGAACTTAGCGCAAAGAAAATTTGAGCAGATGCACACCATACCTAGCCATACTTTACCTTGCTGGCCATCTGAACCGCAGCTTTGTTCTTCTAGCCTCTTCCCTGTCGACAGCTCTGGTCTCATCTTCATCCAGTTATCTTAGGTCACTCCATCACTCCATCTGAACCGCAACCTTGTTCTTCTAGCCTCTTCCTTTGTCGACAGCCCTGCTATCATCTTCATCCAGTTATCTTAGTCACTCCTTACTCCATCACTCCATCCCTCCTTCGGTCTTCCCAATGGCCTTCTTCCCTCTGGTTTTCCTAGGTACACATGTCTCACAACTCCCTTCTCACTTTTCAATACATGCACCAATCACTCCATTCTTTTAATTTTTATTATTATTATTGTTGTAATGTCTACTTTACTAAAAAGATCATGTAACTCAACATTTTACCTACAGTAGCCCAAGGCTTCTTTGGTTCTGACTGACAGGCTCACATCTGACAGCTGGCGCCTTTGAAAAGTTACCAGACCAAATTAGGTATCCCTACGCCGAACCATATGATCTGCAAAAAACATGTGTTTAGCAGCTGTCACTTCTGACGGTCAAAATTTAGGTATATACCTAAATGTTGACTGTCAGAAGTCAGCTGTGAACTGTCAGTCAGCACCACAGAAGCCATGGGGCTACTGTAGTTATGAATTCCCTATGTTCTTGGATTGGTCCAAAAATATTCCTTATCACTTTATTTTCAAACGCTAATAGCTTCTTCTTCGTCTTCTTGATTAACGTCCACAATTCAGATTCGTGCAGTAGCACTGGTTTAAATAATATACTCTTAATTTTGTTCATCTAGACATTGAATTAGATGAGGCGAGTCTGACGCCTTAATCTGCGTGCCCATGGAAGCGGTATTCCGACCATTATGTGCTAATTGTTATTAGTTACGTGCTATGAGTAGGCTAGCCGTCTACTACTCGCATCATTCCAGGACAGAAAAAAAAATATTTCAACAGAAGTATAGTTGGAACATAGTTTATTTTCGTTATATTAATTTATAGTAATAAATAAATAATCGCATCAGATATTGACATTTTTGACAAGATAAAAAGTTTCAAATACTTCGTCATTTAAATTTACACTGACTTGACCTTGGTGTATGTTTTGGTTGGACCGTAAATAACTAAATAAATTAGTTTTATATTTCATGTTCCTGTAACAAATAACTATTAATAACTGAATCTATAGACAAGCTTTATTTGTTAGTCAAATAAAATTTGTTAATCGTTGTTAATATTGATATTTTGATTGAATGATAATTTTATCCGTAGGAAAGCACGCAACAGATGTGAAACTCTTACGTTTATATTTGAAACCATTGCTGCCGCCAGATGTAGCTTCCCTAGCTAGTTTGTTAAAATCAAAAAGAGGTAGGTAGTGCCATAGTTCAAACAGAATGGAACGATGCTTAAAATATGCGCAGGCATGTCAAAAAATTAAAATTAAACTTGCATATTGAAAATTGGTATTTTTTAAAATACTGGACACTGTGGCTAAACCAGAGACGAATGGAAACCCTAGTTTTTTTTTTTAAAGACCACGTCTTACTACCCGTTCGGCGTATACGCCTACGTACTAATTACAGTAATGGTTTTAGGGATGAGGAAAGTTATATTTATGGAAACTGCAACCGTATTTACGTGGAGGGAGAATGGAAAACCATTTAGGGAATACCACCTTCAGTACACCCGACCAAGATTCGAACCTCATCTTCCCCATCAACGGCGGTCTAGTCTACTGTAAGAGTAGCGCCTTAGATCATGCGGCCACCGAACTGGGTGGAAAGCCTAGCTGTGCATGATGCTTAACTCAACCTAAGGATGGTAAATTATTGATAGCACTATCGATAGTAGCCACACTGCTATCAATAGTGTCACTTTTGAGTTTGGGCGCCTAATTCTCAGGCCGGAATGTTAGGAAAAGGGTAGTTGATAAATAAAAATGTTCTTTTAAAGCTATGCCAATTTAAAAAAACATCTTTTGTAAATATTGGCTAAGTTACACAAATTCAATATCAGTATAATTATATTTCTAATTCTGTTTTTCCTTTTTTTTTTCCCAGGCCATTTATGACTATAGGACTCTGCCATTAAAGAATCGAAATAACTTCGTTTCATTCTGATCGATTATTTTTTAATTAATTCTATATTGTATTCTAAATTTTAATAACTCAGCCACTATCGATAGAGCTGCTAAAATCAAATATTTTTTTTTGTGGTGGGGGGAAAAAAGTGCGGGAAATAGTAGCGAATGGCAGGCAGCGCATTCTAGCGTCTTGGCGCGCAGTATTCCTTTTGAGACAAAGAAAAGGGTGTCTCAACCATGCGAGGAACGTCAGTCAACCCTGCCCCTGACGAAACCACCCGGGGTGCGGCGTTCTTTAGTAGCTCACACTCTCTTTTCCCCCCCTTCACACCCGCCAACCCTTAGTAAGCAGGGTCTGTCACTCTCAAGGGGTTCTTAGTTCCTCTTTCTACCGCTATGAGAGCGGCGCTCAAGGTGCACAGTAAGGTATGCGTCTAAACTAGAAATATTCAGGAGTGGTTGTCGTGGGAAGGGAAGCCCCAAGCGCGACATACCTTCCTTAAGGTGCGATGTGATGGAACACGAGTAAAGGTCCGTATTTTTTTTTAAATACATTTGATAACAAAAACTACTTTTTTTTTTTTGGACAAAATGATTCAAATATTTCTTCACTACAAAAAATTAGTATCGCTTTCAACACGTGGTAATCGCATCGGTTCTTAACTAAGATGTTATGAGCATCGCGGAATTTGAAAAGGGGACTTCTTTTTCTACCCACTTCGGTGGCCGCGTGTGGTCTGACGCGCTACTCTCGCAACAGACTAGACTGCCTATGACGGGGAGATCGAGGTTCGAATCTCTGTCGGGTGTACTGGAGGTGGGTTTTTTATTCAATTGTTTTACACTCTCCCTCCACGCAATCGCGGGTACACTTCCTCTAAATAAACACTCAATAAATAAATGTGGGTATGGAAGAAAGAAGAGAGGATGCAGAGGACAGATCAGGTAACCTATTGAAGAAATTCTTCTAGGAAGGGTAGATGAAAAGAAAAACTATTCTACAGGTGATTCTACGAATAGAGGCCGGCTGGATGGATCACATTATGGGGATAAATGTCTTATTGAGTGACGTCATAGAAGGCAAAATGGAAGTGAAAAAGGGACCAAGAAGACGGAGAATTTAACTGAAGGATTACCTTAAAAAAAAAAAGGAAAGTAGATTAGGTTAGAGGATCTAAGAGAGGAAGCTGTTGATAGGACATGCTAGGGGACTCAATGTGGACAAGGCAATGGACCTGTCGAAAGACAAAACATCTAATAATAGTAATGATAGTAAAAGAGAAGGAACTAGTTAATTTCCGGATAAAGTGTTTTTTTAATAACTCTCCAATCCAAGTTTCTCCTCATTTAAGAGATTATAAATAAAACATGTAGATGATTTTATTAATAATAATTAATGACATGTAATTATATAATACCAAACCGATTAAAGCATGATTATATTATAGACATTATTTTGTCAGTTATATTTTGAAACGATAATCGGGAACATGAGATCCGTCTTCCGAAGATTCTCATGTCACTTCATATCTCTAGTGTGTCACCCAATTAAAAATAATAATTAACTATAATACTTTGTTCATTATTTCTCCTTCTTTTCTCCATGCGATACGTTTCACTGGACATCCAGAACTATGCGACTAAGGGCCGATCTTATGATTACCGTATAAATATTGCTATTGGGAGCTTAAAGTTAGCTACCAGATAAAGGTATTCAGCCACTTTAATATTTTACGCGTATTAGGAACTGAATTTATCTGCTGGATAGTTATCTGTAGGATAAATATATTTTTATGCATAAAACGCAAGGTTGGTACTGTTTTTACTGGTGCGCGCATGCGTACAACCTGGCTAGTGGCTACAACGCTTAACATTTATTAAATAATAGCGGCTAAACAAGTGCGAATCAACAGATGGCGTCACGTGGGCATAGATTATTATTATTATTATTAGCACCGCGTCTTACTACCCGTTCGGGTTATACGCACTTACGCTAATGTGCAATGGTAGGGTGATTGTGAGATGAAATGGAGAACCTACAGTTTAACGTGGAATCCGAACCACGGTGGAGGCCTGGCATTCCTCACATTCACAAGTTGTGATTAATACACATCTTGTCAGAGGTGAAGGAAGGGGTGGGCATAGAAGTTAGGTTGTATTGCAAGTATTAATTTCGGTGTCTGTCAAAAATGTGGGCAATAGTTTGGTACAAGGTTTACAAAATGTAATTTATTGTACTCAAATTTAAATAATTTGTTCTTATATGACTATAGCTCTACAAATAGCTTGTAAGTTTTTATAAAAGTGTGAATTAAATGTTCTAGCTTTATAAACGTATAACCCGAAGGGTTAGTAAGACGCTGTGCTAAGTATGATTGTTCTAACTTTATATATAGTTAGAGCCTAAGCCTGTGCCAACTTAACACATGAACCAAGAATTTAACTTAAAAACAGATTCAGATAGGCTAAACATCATGAAAAACAACGCGTCACTATGGCAACGCCCAATTTAACTTTCAGATAAAAGTTATCAGGTACTTAAAACTCCTTATAGAAATGTGATGGATAATAAAAAAAATTATCTGGCAGTCACAGGAAGCACTTTTAAACTATCAACCAGATAAAAATATTTATCGGCCAGATTAATAATTAACCAGGAGTCATAAGACTGGCCCTTAATCAGTAAAGTAAAGGGTAGATGATTAATAAGATATATAAAATAATTACATCAAACCAATGAAATCATATATTATAGAGAGTGTTGTGTTATTCAAATCTCGAATGAAACAGCGGGAACCTGATGTCCGTCTTCTGAAGATTCTCTTGTATCCATTGGTACGCCTTCTCTTGCAGATCCGGAGTGAACTCTTCAGACCAACCCCCTGACTTACCTGTGGTAATATTGAAACAAATTTACAAATAAATCTTAAAAATTATCCATCTATTATTTTATAAACTCAATAAACATAAAAATATCAAAAAGATACAGCTCTTCAAATCATTAGTATTATAGTAGAAAAATTAGTCCTAGGATTATTATTTTTTAGTTCTTTCACTTGTCTTTGGGCACTTAACCTTGAGGAATTTCGTCTCTCTGTCCAGATATTTGTCATGTGACAGCTGTCAAATGCCTTAACCAATTTTGATTACATTTGTCATTGACATTCTTTGAAACGAGGCCAAATGACGTATTTATATAGCGTTTCGATCTGATTATCCGGTTCAAGATGGTGGCCACTCAAATACCCGTTTGTCTGTTTGCTCTGTGATAACTTCCCAGTTTTTTCTCATACCTTTGGGATAGCAACTACTTAACCTGTCTGTTGTAAAGGTAAATGATTAAATAAGTGTCAATCATCAAGAAATGCACCAGAACTAGCTCCAAGAAGATGGAAAACCACTTGCAGGGAAAACACTCTAAGTGCACCAGAACGGGATTAGAACTCCAAACTCCCAGATCAGAGTCTAGTGTGCTAGCGGGGCAGTTCCTCAAAACAAGATAATTTTTTCCTGATTGTTTATTTTGACAATATTTATGATTTATTCTCCTTTTTCTCCACGTCTGACTCCTCAAACCCATATTTACACTAACAAGATAAGAAGTTATTTAGAGGAAATGGATATAAATTTGCGTGTGGATATATCTATGTGAAACAATCTTAGGGGGTATTTGTTAATCACGGCTATAGCCGAATCTGAATAGCATGAGGGTGTCATTTTACAGTTAAAAGAATGTTTAGAAGAGTTAAACGATTCAGACGGATAGCCCACCTCCCAGACTGATATTATTATCCCACTTTCCCCCGTTTACGTCAAACCAGACAAGACAAGACTGATGCCTTTGTGCACGTAACACCCTTCCTGCCCCTTCTCCTCACCCCGCTGTACGGAACTTTAGTCCTTGATGTTGAATATTTTTAACGCG
The DNA here is from genome assembly GCA_033556935.1 of Timema podura. Taxonomy (NCBI): domain Eukaryota; kingdom Metazoa; phylum Arthropoda; class Insecta; order Phasmatodea; family Timematidae; genus Timema; species Timema podura. The sequence continues at coordinate 7,969,648 of JAVRXN010000014.1, read as the reverse complement.
ATATTTCTGTATGGTATAATTTTGTAAGGGGGAAGAAAAGAAGACATTTCAGACATTCTTTCCTGCTAAAGTCAGTGTATATCTTACACAGGTGTACTATTGACTCGAATGTTTCACCTTTCCTGCTAAAGTCAGTGTATATCTTACACAGGTGTACTATTGACTCGAATGTTTCACCTTTCCTGCTAAAGTCAGTGTATATCTTACACAGGTGTACTATTGACTCGAATGTTTCACCTTTCCTGCTAAAGTCAGTGTATATCTTACAAAGGTGTACTATTGACTCGAATGTTTCACCTTTCCTGCTAAAGTCAGTGTATATCTTACACAGGTGTACTATTGACTCGAATGTTTCACCTTTCCTGCTAAAGTCAGTGTATATCTTACACAGGTGTACTATTGACTCGAATGTTTCACCTTTCCTGCTAAAGTCAGTGTATATCTTACACAGGTGTACTATTGACTCGAATTTTTTCACCTTTCCTGCTAAAGTCAGTGTATATCTTACACAGGTGTACTATTGACTTGAATGTTTCACCTTTCCTGCTAAAGTCAGTGTATATCCTACACAGGTGTACTATTGACTCGAATGTTTCACCTTTCCTGCTAAAGTCAGTGTATATCTTACACAGGTGTACTATTGACTCGAATGTTTCACCTTTCCTGCTAAAGTCAGTGTATATCTTACACAGGTGTACTATTGACTTGAATGTTTCACCTTTCCTAATGAACCCCTGCTCTCCGGGCCTAATCATGTCCAATTCCTGTAATCCCGGGATATCGATGGAAGGGTTGTTCCTGAAAGTGTCGATGTGTAGGTGAGCAGCCAACTGGGTCACTTGCTCCTCCGTAACAGTCTTGTTCAGGAACTGCGCCACTCCTCGGATGGTGGATGGAATATTCTGCGGGTTACATAAAACAGGGGTAAAAACTACTCGCAAAGAAATACTAAGCGTTAACAACGGAGAGGTGAGTAAATATACCAAAACAAGAATTAAATATTGTGTTGGTTGTTTTCACCACCCATCCATCTTTTCCTCACATCTACACTAGCGGTATAGAGAGTAGTACGGTATGATTTATAGGAAATGAACCCGCACTTACGTTGTTTCTAGAGCAAAACTATTTTCGGATTAACCCTTTATGCCCACCCAACCAGTATTTGAATACCGACCAAAATACCAGACAAGCCGTGCCACCGTAACATTTCGAACTAATATTTACTTTGTAAGAATAAAAAGTGAAGGAACAAGAATAATATTTTTTAAAAACTTGCAATGACACAAATATTATTTACATAATAAGATAGTTTGTGTGTGTGTGTTGATATTTCTTTAAATTGACTAAAATTCAGGGTATTTATTTTAATACTAAAATTCAATAGAAACCCCAATTAAAGCCTAGTTCTAAGAAAATCCTTCATACTTTTATCTATATATAAAACTAGATATGTTTTTAAAATATGTATATATATATATATACACACAATATAAATAAAAGTGTCAATCAATTATATTAGGGTGGAAGAGATGTTATTGTGAGTGCGGATTTTATATTGTATGATGATGATGATGATGATGATGATGATGATGATGATGTAGACCCTTATATGCCCTACTGTTGGGCAGAAATTATAACGATACCTGGTTTTATGATGATGACGAAGCGTGCCTGCCTTACTAAGCACTTGTTATCACTCATTCTTGACGATCTGATTTTATGTTTCTCGCTGTAGGTTTACTGATTGTTTAACTGTCGAAATTAGTAGAGTTTTAACATTTTACACTATTTATTTTATTTATTTCACTTTCATTATTATTAAATTGACATTGATACAGTTTTTTACTTTCTCTCTATCTTACAGGTAGAGAAAGTATGGTGATCGTCAAAAAAATCGAACTCGAGATTTTGATGAATTTTGACGTTTCATGACTCCCTGAATCCGAAAAAGTGGTTTTTGAATTTCCGTCTGTCTGTCTGTCTGTACCTCCAACTAGAGCCTGAACTATTTTACCGATTGAGCTGAAACTTGATATCTAGGGTTTTCAGAGGGTTGCCCCGAGGGGTTTTTGGAATTTGATATCTACCCCTAAAATTAAGGGTAGTTTACTGAAGGGAAAAAAGAGAAAAAGTCAATTTTCTCAAAATCGGCTCTAACGATTTTGATTAAATTTCATTTATGAACATTAGTAAATATTCCAAACAAAATGGCTACTCTCAATATTTCGGCAAAATGGCTTTAAGGGCTCCGGTCTGATGCGTAAATTAACATTTTTTATAATAGCTCCGAAACTATTTGAGATATGAAATTACTTAGCATTACAAATATGTATATATATTTATGATACACATATTTTATCCAAAACATATTTTTATAAAATCAATCACTTTCAATCTATACGCAATTATATATATATTTTGAACTTTTTGGACATTAAAGCTTAAGTATTGCGATCGTAAAAAAAAACTAACCTGAAAATGTTGATGGATGTCGACGTCTCATGACCCCGGAACCCTAAGAAATAGTCTTTGCAATGCCGTCTGTCTGTGTGTCTATTAAAACTTAAAATTAAGGGTAGTTTACTGAAAGGCTAAAAGAGAAAAAGTCGATTTTCTCAAAATCGGCTCAAACGATTTTGATTAAATTTCATTTATAAACATTAATAAATATTCCAAACAAAATGGCTACCCTCGATATTTCGGCAAAATGGCTTTAAGGACTCCTGTCTGATGTGTTAATTAATATTTTTTATAATAGCTCCGAAAATATTTGAGATATGAAATTACTTAGCATTACAAATATGTATATATATTTATAATACACATATTTTATCCAAAACATATTTTTATAAAATCAATGACTTTCAATCTATACGCAATTATATATATATATTTTGAACTTTTTGGACATTAAAGTTTAAGTATTGCGACCGTAAAAAAAAATTAACCTTAAATGTTGATGGATGTCGACGTCTCATGACCCCACAACCCTAAAAAATAGTCTTTGCAATGCCGTTTGTCTGTGTGTCTATAAAAACTTAAAATAAGGGTAGTTTACTGAAGGGCGAAAAGAGAAAAAATTGGTTTTTCTCAAAATCTGCTCAAACGATTTTGATTAAAATTCGTATCTAGCGTTGATTAAGATTATAAATAAACTGGCTATTTTCATTTTCCTATGAAAATGATTTTTAGGGTACTTTACAGAAGCGTTATTTTCCGTATCTCCACAACTATTTGAGAAACTAAACAACTTATCATTGCAAAATTGTAGGACTATAGAAATAAAAACTTTTATTTGACATATATTTTTATAAAAGCAACAGTTTCTGAGATATTTGCAAATATATTAATACAATTTTGTGAGCTTTAGTTGTAAACATATACTACTTAAGTTTTAACGCAATAATTCTCCAATGCCATAGAGTAATTAAATATAAGTATCTAAAAAAGTATGTTATTTTTCTTTAAAGCTCTTAGGAGAAATGTTTGCACAGCAATGATCTATCTCCATTTTAGACTCAATAGTCAATATTTACATTTTTTATTGGTCAACATGTATAAATGAATAATTAAATATCAATGCGATGACTTGAAGATCTGCAACACTTTATAAAATGTTAAAATTTTAACCAGAAATCGAAATTTTAATACGAAGTGTTGACCCTTGTGGAAGACATTAAACTGTTTGAAATGCTCTTAGGTGTACAAAGATGCGCCTCTTTTCTCATTGATTCTATATCATTGTATATTATTTTATGCGTGTTCTCATATGGAGTGGTGCTGATACAATGTACATTATTCCGTTCAGAAATCTTACGAGTTTATAGAAAGAGAGAGAAAGTCTGTGCGGTGCGCCGTACCATTTATTTTCATTTACGAACCGATGTGGAAAGCCTGAGCTAGTTCTGTTACAAACTGAGTTTTTTCTCTGAAATCACTAAGTTTCATGTGATATTATTAGTTTTCCTCTGGAGATTACTTTATGCTGTCATATCACTGTTACTGTCTATATTTATACGCACAAGCTGCTTGTATATGATCTACACCCCTGATTCTTGGACCCTTGTTACAAGTGTTAAAACCTACTAATTTTGGAACGATTAATCTTCCCATTGGATGAAAGGTAGTCAACTCATTCATCACCTGATTTTCAAGTATAACAAAGTTTTTTTAAAGAAAGAAAGTTTTTAAACGTATAGTATTGAAATTACTTCTGAAAACGCGTGTTTCTCATGGATGAAGTATTCAAAGGAACTTTACATACAGTTCTTTAAGGAAAAGCACACTATATCCATGACTTTTTGAATAAAATGAGAGGGATCCAAAAAGTTCATTACAATGTGAGTATGGAAAACTGAAAAGGATGTATGAGGAAGAGTTAATCATGTAAATTGATAGGGGGTACTTTCCCTTATTTAGATTTTTATGTCAGGGGAAGGAGTGCTCAGGCCACAAGGAATAGGGGAGGGAAAATATAATAAAGAAAAAAGAATTTTAGCATGGATATATGCTCTTACATTGTATACATTATATAGAACGGAGGGAGTGAAACATTTTAGAAGTTTACAAGTTGTCCAGACCATTATGAGAGGAATAAATTTCGACTAGAAATATTTCGAGAGTTTTACCAGTTTTCTATAAAGTAAACTATTAGTGTTTCGTCTCCCGATTCGTCTACAAACATCTGTTCATGCGGCTAAAAAAATAATTGTTACTTCACCTTATTATGTCTTCGTAAAAGAGGAAAAGCAGGTTCGGATTCTGTCTTAGTCCCCAGGCCTCGGTCACGTGAGACCAGAATGGAGCCCATGGTACTGCCAAATCAAAGATACAATCTGCACGTTATGCTAAACTTAAAAAATACAAATATATATATATATATATATATATATGCATTCTTAAAGACATAAGAGTAAGGTTTTTTTACAATCCTAGTATTATTATTGCTTGATGGGCATGTTAAACTCAGCTGCGCTTCAGACCATTTGTAAGTATCGCGCCTGACTCTGTATGTTATTTGCAGTGATGCATCTGGAGGCTCGGCTGGAGGGGTGGTGAGGTTCAGGCATGCCTTCCTCCCCTCTCAATCCCAGCCAACACTTACAGCTGGCCTTGCATTCGGACTAGAAAACGCCACACATAGCCGCAAGATAGAGACATATTCACTCTGGGTGTGCCACGCTTACAGTTATTTTTCGAGTAGAGGGTGCGGTGCGTTTTCTTTGTTTTATTTACTAAATAATATTTTCATTCAACCATTTGTAAATTAACACTATAGTAGTATAAAATTATTTTATATAGAAGAGTGATATATGCCTATTGAGACTAGAGTTGTGTTATGTATTGTGTTAGAGATAGAAAGTATATAGGCCTTAATTAATATTTGAAGTCTCCGTATTCTGGGTGTTTTCCAACCTTCTAACCCTGCGATTACGAGATGTTTACTTTCAAAATTGAACTAAAAAACATACATAAAATTTCAGATTTTTCAACATAAAATTTTGTTAGTGAAGATGGAATAAGTATGAAGTTGTTTTTTGAGCAGGATGTACAGTTTTTTGCCTACCTCGTAAGGGAAAGGTATGATTATGTGTGTATGTATGTATTTTTTGATTGTATATATGTATGCATACATGTTATTAAACTGAGAAACACATCAAAGGTTATAATATATCTCCCGCACTGGTGGGCACGCGGTCTTAACGTCAAGTCCATATAACATGGTTTCAGAAGACAGGTCTCAAATCCCAGGTGAGTGTGCTGAAGGTTTTTTACTATAAAAATTTTTTTACCACTCTCTTACCTGACGAATGCGGGTACATTTAGCCTACTCGATACTCAAATTTATCATCCTTACTACAAGAGTGTAATTAATGAATACATATGCATCCAACCCGGATGAACAGTAGGGAGAAATTAAAGAAGACAGACACCTTAACTCACTCGACAGCTTGTTTTTCAGCTAAGCTAAAGGTCCTGAGTTCTATTCACAGTAAGGCTGAAAAATGTATCTTTGGTTAACTGTGTATTTCACCTTTCACAGTGATGAATTAACGTCCAGGGAGTTGGGTTTATTGTCTGTTAAGGATTTAAGCTAGTTTACAAGTCGTGTGCTGAAAATAATCTGTTGGGTGAATTAATAATAATATTTTTTTAAATTCAAAACATCAATTTAAATAAAAATGTAGATGTAGCCCTTCGATCAAATTACTCACTTAAATTTCTTTGGAAATAGTCCCAGTACCGGTGGAAGTCATTTTGGAAACCCATATTGCGGAAGAAACGGTTATGGTGGTAGAAAGACACGGCGACATCCTTTGGGTCCCGAGCGACGTAGATCACCTTAAACAGGAAATATAATTTGGTGAACCATTACAAACATAGATAAATGTTACTCGCTTGGGATATGTATATAATATATATTTGTATCTAGTAATATTACAAACGTGTTTCAATCTTTAATGTAAATCCGATAGATAGAAGCTGAGGTAAAACGTCAAAAAGTAATGTTTTGAAACCACCATATTTAAATTTTAATCATCCAAAATTTTAACTGTAAGTCTGAGTTATGTCTTCGTGAAATTTCAGCACAATCATTGAAGTATTTTTATCTTGAAAAAATATCAGTTTAAAAAAGCCCAAAATTAATTTTTGTAGTCACAATATTGAAACAAAATGGCAGACGTATATTTTAATCAGCCCTCTGTTTTATAATTATGTTAATCAGACGTCCAAGCTAAGTGTATTTGAAATGTCAGTACAATCTTTCAAGTAGTTTTTGCTTGAAAGAGAAACAGACACAAACTAATTTTGAGATATATATATAACATCTATTATTTATATAATATATAAATATGGTTAAATATGACACGCATCGGTGGACATGAGTATTGGGATGTTTGGTTCACTGGTTTCGTAGAGGTGGGTTTTAATCCCAAACGGGTGTGGTCTAATGATTTTTAACAACCTGGTTTTTCTTCTATATAGTTTGTGAATGTAGCGATATAGTTTATGTGCTGAGTGACGTCACACGCTCAGCCAAGCAGATTTCATTCTCCCTCTGGCGTTACCTTCTTTTCTCTTTATAATACACTCTTGTTTACTGAGTGACGTCACAAACTAACCCAATTAATTTTCTCCATATGGCGTTACCGCCTTATATTCTCTTTACAATGCTTTCCCCCATTAGAAATTATACCATCCACATACCCTCGCCATTATATTAATATATTGCTAGCCTGGAGGGGTAGTGAAACGGGGTTTGGAGCAGTGTTTCTCAAAGTATGGTCCGCGCTTATCTATCAAGTTGTCCGCAGGATCCCAGGAAGTTTATTAATAGTAATGAATTAAATAAAGTTGATCATAAAAAATTATAAAATTTGAAATTAAAAAGATTACATATAAAATATCCATACTACGGTATATTTAATTTTTCGGTGGTCACAAGCAAATAGAAAATGAAGTCTGTACCAACCTTAGTCAACAAATCTTAACATTTATTTATCAAATATTAATATGCTTAAGAATGTTAAAAATAACAAAAAAATTCACTTACTAGCTATTCAATTAATAATGTGGTTTTTCAAAATTTAATTCGATGAATTATTTGTTGTTTTATATTTATAGTAATTAAATTGATATATTTAAAAATAGTATTTCCTCTGTATAATTTTAACCCCTTTCCTGAATCTAAATGGTTGAAAGGTATATGAGCCAGGAATTGTTCTAATGATCTAAGTTTAGCCTTCTTAGTTTCTTTCCATAATGCAGAAGGTTTGGCGGTAGCAGGCTGAAAGGTAGATGGGTTAGGAACTGTTATAATGATATAAATTAGACTTCTCACCTTGGCTCCAGATTCCAGAAGGTTTGGTGGCAGCAGGCTGAAAGGTAGATGGGTCAGGAACTGTTATAATGATCTAAATTAGACTTCTCACCTTGGCTCCAGATTTCAGAAGGTTTGGCGGCAGCAGGCTGAAAGGTAGATGGGTCAGGAACTGTTCTAATGATATAAATTAGACTTCTCACCTTGGCTCCAGATTCCAGAAGGTTTGGCGGCAGCAGGCTGAAAGGTAGATGGGTCTTAATGAAGCGAGGGGAGGGAGTAACATCAAGCACCTCGTAGGTTGGGGTACAAATTCTGTCAATGATCGCCAGTTTCTCTGGCTCACTGGAGTACCTAGCCCTGTACTCGTCCATGAATTTGTCGTTCACAAAGAGACAGACTCTACGAAACGAAAATGAACAAGTCTTTGATTAATTGGTTTGTCGGTTTCAATTCCAGAATGATACCTTGACAGTAGAACTAAGAATATAGAATATCCATAGATCATTTTCTAATATGTGTGTGTGTTTTCCCAACCATCAGAAGCCTGTAGATGGCCTAGAAAGCTGAAACATTGTACATTTATACTATAAATTAGGGTAAAGAACCTAACGAAGTTGGATTTTCAATTTTTGTTGTTTTTTCTGGTTGATTTAAAAAAAATCACTACTGTATAATAAATATCAGTTTCATTTTTGTCATCTGTCTCTTCAAAAAAATCTCGTAATCCAGAAGGCCTAAGAAACTGAAATTCTGTAGACATGTAGCCCTAAATATAATAGGATACATTCTTAAGAGCCCGTCTTACCCAACGGATAACACGTAACTTAGGTAGGTAATAAGGCTAGAACCACACGTCTTAAGAGACCGTATCACCCCCCAGATAACACCTAACTTAGGTAGGTAATACAGCTAGAACCAGACGTCTTAAGATACCATTTCACCCCACAGATAACAACTAGCTTATGTAGGTAATAGAGCTTGAACCAGACTTCTTAAGAGCCTGTCTCACCTCACAGATAACACCTTACTTACGTAGGTATACAAGGCGAACTAGATGTATTTGGAGCCCGTCTGTACCCACAGATAACACCTAACTTAGGTAGGTAATACAGCTAGATCAAGACGTCTTAAGTGCTCGTCTCAGCCCACAGATAACACCTAACTTACGTAGGTAATACAGCTAGAACCAGACTTCTTAAGAGCCCGTCTCACTCCACAGATAACACCTAACTTACGTGAGTAATACAGCTAGAACCAGACGTCTTAAGAGCCCATCTCCACACCACAGATAACACCTAACTTAGGTAGGTAATAGAGCTTGAACCAGACGTCTTAAGAGCCCGTCTCACCCCACAGATAACATCTAACTTAGGTAGGTAATACTTCTAGAACAAGACGTCTTAAGAACCTATCTCACCCCACATTCTACAACTAACTTAGGCATGTAATACATTTTGAACCATAAGTTGCATTGTAATGAGGTTTTCTACTCATTGTAATTGAGACCAGTGAACCTGTTTTATCATGTTTAAAAAATTCATCAGTATAGATAACGTAAACTTACTCAATGAATGGAAATCGTATTAATAGGTTCACGTTACTGGCGGTTTCAAAATCCATTTGGTTTGCAATCATCCAAATCATCTCTTGACTTAGGGTCGTGCCTGAAATATAATACTGTATTTTATAAGTTGCGTACCGTGACATGTTGCTAGGGTTGCCAAGACTATTCTAAACTGTAACATGCACCTTTCACATAAAACAATAACACATATTGACTAAATTAAAGGTAATTCAACAGGTTTGTAACTAAAACGATAAATCCCCAAAATACATTCTAAGGGGATGATGCATTCTCAGAAATCGACAATTTCTTGATACAGAAATATATGAATCCCTACAAACCCGATTTGAATGTTCATATTTTTTTGAGTAAAGAAAAAAATTTTTAGAGTGGGCACGTCATTTTTTAATAACTTAATTATTTTAGGTTTTTTTGGCACATAATTTTTGGGTTAGAGATATTCCTATTCTTCTACTGACAGTTGTGGATATGCAACAATCTTCTCAGGCTAGGACACTGTGGTGTGATTACTTCGTCCCGATGATATAATGTGATGATGATATAATTTTTTGTGTGATGCCAGTGGAAGTCTTAAGCCCAACTTAAACTTAAGTGACCAGACCATGGAGGACATAACAACAAATACCACTTCGGTAAAAATGAAAATTTAAACTACCACCGGTAATTAAACTAAGGACCTATAAATTTGAAACCAGGAATTCAGAACACTTAACCTAGGTGTTGAGCTTTCAATAGCTAATCCTTAATTTATAAATATATTACGTCAGTTGGTGAATGTATGGACGCTATTACTAAAACTGGGTTCTCGATGTTATTAAAAAAGGAGTTGAGGTTTCTAGAAAAATGGTCTTTATCTTTGTACTTTGTTGCTGGTCTTAACATTTTCATCTTTATTTATCTTTCACTATCTCTCTTTATATATTCTTACTTTCTTTGTTCGTTCTCTTTCTGTCTTTTTCTTTCTTTAATCCTCTCTCTCTAAAGGCCCGTTGACACGATGTTAGTTGGCTAATGCAAGTCCACTAATTTGGCTGCGCGCGCACAACTTGCAGCGTGTAAACAGACGAGCAAGCTACTAACATGCAAGTCTACTTGCAACTGAAAAAGTTGGTCACCTTCCAACTTTACTAATGCAAGTAGACAATTCAAAATGGCGGCAACTAAAATATTGTTGTGCGGGAGACACTTATTTGTGGAATGTTATGAAAATAATGAGTTTTTGTGGAATTTTAAGCACCGGATTTATAAAGATAAGGATGCGAGGGATATTGCACTAGAGGATTTGGTAAAGTGATATCAGGCTTACATATTCTCAAGAAGTGTCCAAAATAAAATGTTATGTAAATATTGCAAGAGTGCCTTGTGAGCGATATTATTTAATATCAGTTAATAATGTTATAAATAATTTTATCAAACCATTATTTCCTACCAATCAACGTGGCATGTGTAATTTTTTTTACATACAATCACAAAATATAATAAAACATTGTAGTACCGTGATTAGTTCCGGCAACATAATATTCGTGTTATCGGCAAGTAAGGTATAATTGGCCGGCGAATTTCACGCGAAATCACCGGCACGCTTTCCAATCTCCGTATTTGACACTTTAACCAATCTTTATAAGTTTTAATTAATAATGTTCAGCCCATACATTTCAAACATTTTGTAGTAATGCTTTGGCAACTTGAGTAGATACACAACATTATATTATGGTCTCATAGCAAACCAGATAGTTTATATTTAAACCAATCTACAAATTAATTTATTATTATTTTTAAGGAATATTTTAGGCCTAGCATTTAACAAGAGATTTTGTTATTAGTATACCAACATTTAAACAGGGTTGAAAAAACCGGGGTTAGGCCTATTTATAAAAAAATGTTCAACCTAGTTTGGTTTTATTGGGATTTATTGACTTTGAGTTTAATTTTATTGATCATATATGCTAAGTGAGTTATAACAAATCAAGCAAAATAATAAAATAATTATTTGGGATCAACTGAAACATATTTTAATGTATTAAGGAATTAATAAATATTAGACATACTAATCACAAACGTTTTTATGTTATCTATATAAAACAATTTTTTAAATAGGTCAACTAGTTATGATACATTGCGTTTACTGAAAAATTGTAATTTATTTGGCCACCCAGTCTTATTCTAAATTCACTCTTCCTAGCTCCTAACACATAAGCGTAATTATTAGTATACTCCATTCACGGTAGGAATTATTCTTTGAAAGGTCTTTTTTCCTACCAATATCCTACTATATAATAGATTTCTAGTAGGGAAAAAGGCCTTTCAGAAAACAATTCCTACGCTGAATAGACTTTATATGTGTATCAATAACCCGAACGAGAAATCAGAAGAAGTTATGAAAGAAAAGAATCCAATAGAGAGATCAGTTCGCACCACTTCATTTTCAGCCATGTTTTTAGAAGCGATACTAATACAAGTGAAAAATGCGTGTCAACACAACTAACATGTTAGTGAGCTAGTACTAGTAAACTTGCATTAGTCCACTAACACCGTGTCAACGGGCCTTAAAGAATGCCAATAAACAAAGCTGACCATGTGACGGATGCCCTCATCTTTCTCTCACACGTGACCTACTCCTGCTTACCTGACCTTGGGAAAGTGACGATCCACGTGTCGTCAGGTCTAACCTTGAAGTTGTAGAGTCTAGGTCCGTGTATCTTGTAGCTGCTTGGATATAAATAACCCTCCGGACCAACTTGGACCCATCCTGTCCTCTCGCCGTCGAAGTCCTGAAGTAGCTGCTTGTTCAACTCAGGGTCGACGTCTCTGATCTTCAGGGGGAACTCCTCCATTGCTTCCAGGGCTACCAAAACAATAACATTATAAATCTCAACTCCAGGGGAAACTTCTCCATTACTTCCAGGGCTACCAAAACAATAACAATATACATCTTAACTCCATGGGGAACTCCTCTATTACTTCCAGGGCTACCAAAACAATAACAAAATACATCTCAACTCCAGGGGGAACTCCTCCATTACTTCCAGGGCTACCAAAACAATAACAATATACATCTTAACTCCATGGGGAACTCCACCATTACTTCCAGGGCTACCAAAACAATAACAATATACATCTTAACTCCAGGGAAAACTCCTCCATTGCTTCCAGGACTACCAAAACAATAACATTATACATCATACCTCCAGGGAGAACTCCTCTATTACTTCCAGGGCTACCAAAACAATAACAATATACATCTTAACTCCCTGGGGAACTCCTCCATTGCTTCCAGGGCTACCAAAACAATAACAATATACATCTTAACTCCAGGGGGAACTTCTCCATTGCTTCCAGGGCTACCAAAACAATAACATTATACATCTTATCTCCAGGGGGAACTCCACCATTGCTTCCAGGGCTACCAAAACAATAACAATATACATCTCAACTCCAGGGGGAACTCCTCCATTGCTTCCAGGGCTACCAAAACAATAATAATATACATCTTATCTCCAGGGAGAACTCCTCCATTGCTTCTAGGGCTACCAAAACAATAACAATACACATCTTAACTCCAGGGGGAACTCCTCCATTGCTTCCAGGGCTACCAAAATAATAACATATACATCTTAAACTCCATGAGGGTAAAACTCCTCCATTGCTTCCAGGGCTACCAAAACTATAACAATATACATCTCAACTCCAGAAGTAACTTCCTCCATTAATTCCAGGGCTACCAAAACTAATAACATTATACATCTCAACTCCAGGGGAACTCTCCATTGCTTCCAGGGCTACCAAAATAATAACATTATACATCTTAACTCCAAGGGAAACTCCTCCAATGCTTCCAGGGCTACCAAAACTATAACAACATACACCTTAATTTAAGGGGAACTCCTCCATTGCTTCCAGGGCTACCAAAACAATAATATACATCTTAACTCCAGGGGGAACTCCTCCATTGCTTCCAGGGTTACCAAAACAATGACAATATACATCTTAACTCCATGGGGAACTCCTCCATTGCTTCCAGGCTGCCAAAACAATAACATATACATCTTAATCTCCAGGGGGAACTCCTCCATTGTTTCCAGGGCTACCAAAACAATAACAATATACATCTTATCTCCAGGGGGAACTCCTCCATTGTTCCAGGGCTACCAAAACAATACAATAACATCTTAACTCCAGGGGGAACTCTTCCATTCTTCCAGGACTGCCAAAACATAATTATACATCTTAACTCCAGGGGAACTCCTCCATTGCTTTCCAGGGCTACCAAAACTATAATATACACTTAACTCCAGGGGGAACTCCTTCATTGCTTCCAGGGCTACCAAAAAATAACATATATAATCGTAACCTGGTGTTTGTTCCAGTGAAGCGTCTTGCTTAATTTTTTTCGATGACAGTTTTCAACTATAACCTTTAGATCTTATGCATGTAAATTGAAAATTAAATTATTCAAGGTTCCTATTTATTTAATTTTTTACAATTACGAAATTTTCTCCTTTCAATATGTTTGAAATTAGAAATATTTGGGCAAATTCTCAGTGTATAGATTTAATAAATATAGGATGATAATCGATTGGTAGAGTTGCGGCAATCATTGCCGAAAGTCTCACTTAATTTTTTTTTTAATGTTGCCACTCTACTATCCGTCCGGAGTATACGAACATGTACACTTTGTTCAACGTGAAAGGTAGCAGAGTTAGTTGATAGCTTGCAAGATAGAACCTTACCGTGGTAAGTTAAGTGAGACTGCTACCTTTCAGGATAGGTGGAGTGTATTAACTACACTGATGAGGTTAGGAGGTAAAACGTATTTTAATGTAAGATTACCTGCATTTGCGGGGAAGGAAAATGGACAATATTTTAGGAAAAACCACCCTCATACACAATAAGGGATTAAAATCCCGACACCCCATCATTGCAGTCCTCTCTATTGCGAGCGTGACGCCTTATCCACCCAACCACCGCACTGGGTACTTATCGTTTATTGAATTATAAATTACGAGCGCAGTCTTTTATTATAATAAGATCTGATATTATATATTCACTTACCCCATCATGGTCACATGTTCTAACACGTCACTTTTTGGCTCTGGAACTGTATCTCCTGATGACGGGGAGTCAAGGGTTCGAATTCCGTTTAGGTGTACTAAGGAGGGTTGTACCTACATGCGGGTACATTTCCTCTTAAAATCTACCTTCATCGTTCCTTACGCATTTAACGTAATCATAAAGTAGGCGTATAACCAGATTTATTCTAAGACTCGTTAAATAAAAGTTATTAAATATTAATCATGTAAATTTTTATAAAATTAAGTGTGTGAAATTTTTGTCTCTGACTCTTAGCTAACAATTGAAAGCAGCCATTTTTCTCATTATATTATTAAAACAAAATTTTGAAGTCAGAAATATTGGAAATATCTTGTTGGTGTTGAAATGGCGTAGAGCAGAATACGCCAGATTATTTATCCACCACTTAAATTTTCAATCAAATTAATATACCTACCTGGTGTTCCTTATTTGAATGTTTTCTTCCTACTGCATTTAAGTGACATCTACCAACAGATGCACGCTGATTCTCTGATTGCAGAGTAATTATTACATCAAGATAATAAATGCTATATAATTAAGTCAAAGAACATGATAGCCTTGGCAGTGAAAAAAATAACGCAAAGGTCATTGTTAATCTAAGCCCAGCCTAACAGCATTTGAAATACTTTTTGTCTACTCTTTGTTTCACAATGTGGTAGTTTCTAATTGGTGTCCCAATCTTTTCTGTAAATAATTGTAAGTATATCAAGAACAATTAGATCTTTAAACGTGACCTTGATCTTTAGAAATCCCACTGTGTATTCACTTTAAAAACGCAGAACAGAAACGTGGTCACGTGACGCGCTCTAAGACCTTATCGACGCGAGCTGTTCCGGTAAAGTTCCACTCATTCTACTTTGTACGCTCTGACTGAGAGTTCGCGCGAGGAGAGCCAATCAAACTCAGAACCAACCATCTAAATCAGTGCGCCCAATTGCGCATGTGAGTACAGCAGAACCAGAAACAGCTTATTGGCCTTTTGCGAGGAGATTTCGATAGTAACCGTTAATGTAAAACGTGTGTATCGATGTATTGTTGTGCAGGACATAGCGTTATAATTTGTAAACATACATCGGGAGAATGATATAAAATAAATGTCTAACCACTAGTAAATAAAATCGTGTTTGATAATCAGGTAAAGGTTTTAAGTTAACGATTTGCCAATGTAATGACCATACAGTACATCTGGTCGCTGTTTTAACTACCTAACGCGGAGGGGTGTAAGCGTCTTTCCCACTCAAATCATCAGAACCATGTTGGCTTCCATATCCAAATCGTTCATGAGCCCTGAGTTATTTGACAAAGTTTTTAGACGAGTACTGTCAAGTTCTCATCAGACAGTCTGAAGTAATTTTTTAGTGTAAGGACTATCGTCTCTAATAAACTTAATTAAATTTAAATGTGTGAATTTGTTCTTTTTATCAACCAGTTTTCACACTCACTCTTCTTTTTTTTTAATCTTTAGTTCTCACGAAACGCCACATTCGTCTAAAATAATAACCGCTGCTGCATCTTGCTCCGACAAACTCATTGTAGACACTGAAATATTTTTATGAATTTCATTGTTCGGTAAAAGTTGAGAGCTAATTGTTTTTTAATTATGTTATCCCTATATTTTTCTTTGGATTTCTAGTTGAAGTATTTCCTATACTTTCTCTTTGGATTTCTAGTTGAAATATTTCTTATACTTTCTCTTTGGATTTCTAGGTGAAATATTTCCTATACTTTCTCCTTGGATTTAAAGCTAGTATTTTCCTTGGTGATTAAGTTATACGCTAAACAAATTATTACATTATTTAAAAAAACTTTATTTATAGTGAATCACCTTTGCGCACGAGGTCAAATACATTATTCGGTTTAGTTAAAATATTTTTTCTGATAAATTTTCACTAAAAAATTCATTTGGAAGAAACCACGAAACTAACAGATCGGGGAATTAAGCGGTAAGGGAGTATTTTCTCGAAACAAGGTGGCCATTGCCTCTTTGTACAGTGTCAACAGATTAAAATGGGCTCCGTGTTCTATTTTCACTGTAAAAGCCATATTTTGTTTGTTCTTTTTCTCTGTTTGTATCAACTTTTCCTGTAACTTCTTCCAAATATAATAAAATAACTCGTAAAGTGAATAGGGATATATTGTACAAGTTTTTATACATAAAGTGTTGTAGTGTTAGTTGTTTAGAGGAAAATTGGAAAATGAATATGTAATATTGAAAGTAAAATAGAGTGGAACTTAATATATAGTAAAATATATAATTAAATTGGGTTGTCAAAACAAAGGAAATGTTTTATTGATCAATACTGCCACCATAAACATCAATAAGCGTGATATACATATTCCTTTTCTCCATGAGACTTAATGTTCTTAGATCTAAAGCTATTTTAAAACGGTGCAATCACAAATCTCTGGTTTATCAAACCATGTAAAAATTTGTGTTACAGTAGTTTTTTCAATATTTTTATATTCTACCTTTCACTGACTATATAAAATTATATAACAAACTCAGAAAATTTAAAAAGGTAGATGAAGGGATTAATAAGATATATAAAATAATTACATCAAACCAATGAAATCATATATTATAGACAGTGTTGTGTTATTTAAATTTCGAATTGAACAGTGGGAACCTGATGTCCGTCTTCTGAAGATTCTCTTGTATCCATTGGTACGCCTTCTCTTGCAGATCCGGAGTGAACTCTTCAGACCAACCCCCTGATTTACCTGTGGTAATATTGAAACAAATTTACAAATAAATCTTAAAAATTATCCATCTATTATTTTATAAACTCAATAAACACATAAATATTAAAAATTACAGATCTTCAAATAATTAGTATTATAGAAGAGAAATTAGTCAAAAACTTTAATTAGTTTTTTTTACTTTTCTTTGGGCACTTAACCTTGAGGAATTTCTTCTCTCTGTCCAGATATTTGTCATGTGACAGCTGTCAAATGCCTATACCAATTTTTATTAAATTTGTCAGTGATATTCTTTGAAACGAAGCCAAACAACGTATTTATATAGCGTTTCGATCTGATTATCCGGTTCAAGATGGTGGCCACTCAAATACCCGTTTGTCTGTTTGCTCTGTGATAACTTCCCAGTTTTTTCTCATACCTTTGGGATAGCAACTACTTAATCTATCTGTTGCAAAGGTGAAAGATTAAATAAGTGTCAATCATCAAGAAATGCACCAAATCTAGCTCTAAGAAGATGGAAAACCACTTGCAGGGAAAACACTCTAAGTTCACCAGAACGGGATTAGAACTCCAAACTCCGGATCAGAGTCTAGTGTGCTAGCGGGGCAGTTCCTCAAAACAAGACAATTCTTTCCTGATTGTTTATTTTAGCAAATTATTTATTATTTATTCTCTTTTTTATCCACGTCTGACTCTTCAAACCCATATTTACACTAACAAGATAAGAAGTTATTTAGAGGAAATGCACCTAAATTTGCGTGTGGATATATCTATGTGAAACAATCTTAGGGGGTATTTGTTAATCACGGCTATAGCCGCATCTGAATAGCATGAGGGTGTCATTTTACAGTTAAAAGAATGTTTAGAAGAGTTAAACGATTCAGACGTATAGCCCACCTCCCAGACTGATATTATTATCCCACTTCCCCCGTTTACGTCAAACCAGACAAGACAAGACTGATTGATGCCTTTGTGCACGTGACACCCTTCCTGCCCCCTACCTTCTCAACACCCCGCTGTACGGAACTTTAGTCCTTGATGTTGAATATTTTTAACGCGATATTTTTGTATGGTATAATTTTGTTAGTGGGGAGAAAAAAAGGTGATATTTCAGAGTCTTTCCTGCTAAAGTCAGTGTATATCTTCCACAGGTGTACTATTGACTCGAATGTTTCACCTTTCCTGCTAAAGTCAGTGTATATCTTACACAGGTGTACTATTGACTTGAATGTTTCACCTTTCCTAATGAACCCCTGCTCTCCGGGCCTAATCATGTCCAATTCCTGTAATCCCGGGATCTCGATGGAAGGGTTGTTCCTGAAAGTGTCGATGTGCAGGTGCGCAGCCAACTGGGTCACTTGCTCCTCCGTAACAGTCTTGTTCAGGAACTGCGCCACTCCTCGGATGGTGGATGGAATATTCTGCGGGTTACATAAAACAGGGGTAAAAACTACTCGCAAAGAAATACTAAGCGTTAACAACGGAGAGATGAGTAAATATACCAAAACAAGAATTAAATATTTTGTTGGTTGTTTTCACCACCCATCCATCTTTTCCTCACATCTACACTAGCGGGATAGATAGTAGTAGGGTATGATTTATAGGAAATGAACCCGCACTTACGTTGTTTCTATACCAAAACTATTTTAGGATTAACCTTATAAGCCCACCCAACCAGTATTTGAATACTGACCAAAATACCAGACAAGCCGTGCCACCGTAACATTTCGAACTAATATTTACTTTGTAAGAATAAAAAGTGAAGGAACAAGAATAATATTTTTTAAAAACTTGCAATGACACAAATGTTATTTACATAATAAGATAGTTTGTGTTTGTGTGTGTTGATATTCCTTTAAATTGATTAAAATTCAGGGTATTTATTTTAATACTAAAATTCAATAGAAACCTCCATAAAAGTCTAATTCTAAGAAAATCCTTTATACTTTTATCTATATATAATACTTGATATATTTTAAAATATACATAAATATATATACAGTATTTATAAAAGAGTCAATCAATTATTTTAGTGTGGAAGAGATGTTATTGTGAGTCAGGATTTTATATTGATAATGATGATGATGATGATGATGTATACCCGTATATGCCCTACTGTTGGGCAGTAATTAGAACGATACCTGGTTTTATGATGATGACGAAGCGTGCCTGCCTTACTACGCACTTGTTATAACACAGTCATGACGATCTGATTTTATGTTTCTAACTGTCGGTTTACTGATTGGTTAATTGTCGAAATTAGTAGAATTTTAACATTTTACACGATTTATTTTATTTATTTCACTTTCATTAATATAAAATTGATATTGATACAGTTTTTGTCCCTTTACGAACTGATGTGGAAAGCCTGAGCTAGTTCTGTTACAGACTGAGTTTTTCTCTCTGAAATCACTAAGTTTCATGTGATATTATTAGTTTTCCTCTGGAGATTACTTTATGCTGTCATATCACTGTTACTGTATATATTTATACGCACAAGCTGCTTGTATATGACCTACACCCCTGATTCCTGGACCCCTTGTTACCAGTGTTAAAACCTACTAATGGGAGAGCTCCTGGCAACATGATATTGCGAAAACTATCTTCCCATTGGTTGAAAGGCAGTCACCTCATCCATCACCTGATTTTAAAATATAAGAGAGTTTTTTTAAAGAAAGAAAGTTTTAAAACTTAATGTATTGAAATTACTTCTGAAAACGCGTGTTTCTTCATGGATGAAGTATTCAAAGCTGACTTTACATACAGTTCTTTAAAGAAAAGCACATTATATCCATGACTTTTTGAATATATGATAGGGATCCAAAAGAGTATCATTACATTGTGAGTATGGAAAACTTGAAAAGGGGATGTATGAGAAAGAGTTAATCATGTAAATTGATAGGGGGTACTGTCCCTTATTTAGATTTTATAGTCAGGGGAAGGAGTGCTCAGGCCACAAGGTATAGGGGAGGGAAAATATAATAGAGAAAAAAGAAATTTTAGCATGATATATGCTCATACATTGTATACATTATATAGAACGAAGGGAGCGTTCAGATCCAATGAATTGAGGTATAGTTAATATAATAATATAGTTAAAATAGTTAATATAGTTACAATCCTGGATATTCGAGATGCAACCCGCACAATCAGACAGTTCTAAATACAATTTTCAATCTAAAGCTTGATTCAAACGTTCGCTGAAAATAGAAAGCAGAATCTGTTTGAGTAGCGCAGCCATTCCAACGGTGTACGTTAACTCATAATGCATTGCAGCACTAACTTGAAGCAGCTGATTATCTCACATATTATCCCGTCTATTTTATTTTTATAGTAGATAGACATATATTTTAGATCTTTCTGGAGATGGATGGTTTAAATGAAACACAAGATTTACATTATCGGGTTGTTTAAAAACGCCCCACAACGGCCAACGAAGCTGTCTGCTTGCCGTCAGCTCTACAGTGCATGCCTTGTCATATGCCCATGCGCACTGATTTGAGATTTGATCAGTTCTCCCGTGTTGGAGATCTCAGGCAGAGGGGATGAAGTAGGGATGAGTTGAACTTTAGCGGAACAGATTGCACCGATGAGGAGGAAATCATGTGATTGGCTTAGAGCTCGTCACGTGACTACTTTTCTGTTTTGGATTTTGTTTTTCGTTGAACGTGTGAATCCACAGTAACGGTAGAAGGTGTGGCAGGGTATTATGGGAAATAACAGGGTGTGAAACATTTTAGAAGCTTTACATGTTGTCTAGACCCATTATGAGAGTATTATTACGACTAGAAATATTTCGAGAGCTTTACAAGTTTTCTATAAAGTAAACTATTAGTGATTCCTCTCCTGATGCGTCTACAAACATCTGTTCATGCGGCTAAAACAAATCAATGTTTACTTCACCTTGACTATGTCTTCGTAAAAGAGGAAAAGCAGGTTCGGATTCTGTCTTAGTTCCCAGGCCTCGGTCACGTGAGACCAGAATGGAGCCCATGGTACTGCCAAAACAAAGTTACAATCTGCACTTAATATGAAACTTAAACAATACAAATACATTTTACATATGGCTTTATATGTATTGGGTGTAAACCAGGGGCGAATCCTCCAAGCATTCTTAAAGACATAAGAGTAGAGGTTTTTTAACAATCCTAGTAATATTATTGCCTTGATGGGCATGTTAAACTCAGCTGCACTTCAGAGCATTTGTAAGTATCGCTCCTGACTCTGTATGTTACTCGCAGTGATGCATGTGTTGGCTAGCCTGGAGGGGTGGTGAGGTTCAGGCATGCCTTCCTCCCCTCTCAATCCCAGCCCACACTTACAGCTGGCCTTGCATTCGGACTAGAAAACGCCACACATAGCCGCAAGATAGAGACATATTCAGTCTGGATGCGCAACTCTTACAGTTATTTTTCGAGTAGAGGTGCGTTGCCTTTTTTTGTTTTATTTAGTAAATAAATTTGTTCATTCAACCATTTGTAAATTAACTCCATAGTAGTCTAAAATTATTTTATTTTGAAGAATAAGTGAGATATGCCTATTGATAGCTAGAGTTGTGTTATGTATTGTGTTAGAGAGAGAAAGTATATGGGCCTTAATTTAACTTTGAAGTCTTCATATTCCGGGGGGTTTTCAACCTTCTAACCCTGCGATTACGAGGTGGTTACTTTCAAAATTGAATTAAAAAACATACATAAAATGTCACATTTTTCAACATAAAATTTTGTTAGTGATGATGGATTAAGTGCGAAGTTTTTTTGAGCTGTATGTAGAGTTTTTTTCCTAACCCGTAAGGGAACAATGTGATTATATGTGTATGTATATATATATATATGTATGTATGTATATTTGTATGTATGTATGTGTATATGTGTTTATGTGTATGTATGTATGCATGCATGTATGTATGTATGTATATATGTATGTATGTATGCATACAGGTATGCATGTATGTATATATGTATGTATGTATGTATGTATGTGTGTATGTAAGTGTGTATGTATGTATATATATGCATTTATTAATGTATGTATGTATGTATGTATGTGTGTATGTATATATGTATGCATGTATTTATGTATATATATGTATGTATGTGTGTATGTATGTATGTATGCATGTATGTATTTATGTATGTAGGTACGTATGTATTGTGTATGTATGTGTGTATGTATGTATGTATGTATGTATTTATGTATGTATGTATGTATGTATGTATGTATGTATGTATGTGTGTATGTATGTATAAATATTATGTATGTATATTGTATGTGTGTATATATGTATATATGTACGCATGTATGTATATATGTATGTATTTATGTATGCATATATGTATGTATGTATGTATGCATATATGTATGTATGTGTATATGTATGTATGTATGTATGTATGTGCGTTTGTATGTGCGTTTGTATATATGTATATATGTATGTATGTGTGTTTGTATGTATGTGTGTATGTATATATGTACGTATGCATGAATGTTATTAAACTGAGAAACATATCAATGCTGATTATAGATCTCCCCGCACTGGTGGGCGCGCGGTCTAAACTTCAAGTCCAAATAGCATGGTTTAAGAAGACATGATCTCAAATCCCAGGTGAGTGTGCTGAAGGTTTTTACCATCCCAAATTTTTTACCACTCTCTTACCTGGCGAATGCTGGTACATTTAGTCTACTCGATACTCAACCTTTCTCATCCTTACTGCAAGTGTGTAATTAATAAATACATATGCATCCAACCCGGATAAGCAGTGGGGAAAAATTAAAGTAGACAGACACCATAACTCACTCGACAGCTTGTTTGTCTGCTAAGCTAAGGGTCCTGAGTTCTATTCACAGCAAGGCTGAAAAATGTATCTTTGGTGAACTGTGGATTTCACCTTTAACAGTGATGAATTAACGGCCGGGGAGTTGGGTTTAGTATCTGTTAAGGATTTAAGCTAGTTCATAAGTCATATGCTGAAAATAATCATTTGGGCTGAATTAATAATAATATACGTAAAGATATTTTCTTTAAATTCAAAACCTCAATTTAAAAAAAATAGATCCACTCTTCGATCAAATTACTCACTTAAATTTCTTTGGAAATAGTCCCAGTACCGGTGGAAGTCATTTTGGAAACCCATAATGCGAAGAAGACGGTTTTGGTGGTAGAATGACACGGCGACATCCTTTGGGTTCCGAGCGACGTAGATCACCTTAAACAGGAAATATAATTTGGTGAACTATTACAAACATAGATAAATGGATAGTTATCAGTCACTCTCAGAGGACATGTTTTATAATACATATATATATCTAGTAATTTTACCAACTTGGTTCAATCTTTAATGTAAATCCGATAAACAGGAGTTGAGGTAAAACGTCAAAAAGTAATGTTTTGAAACCACAATATTTAAATTTTAATCATCCAAAATTTTATCTGGATGTTTGAGTTATGTCTACGTGAAATTTCATAGATGACTGAATTGTATCCATGCAGACATTTCTTAAACAAGCATCACAAATAAAATGTTTGATTTGTATCCATTCTCATAATATCCACAAAATTCTGAATTGTATCCATTCTGAATGGTAAGCATTCAAACAATTTTCAAATAAACGACTTTAACAAAAATCCTGATTTGTGTCCACTATAATTATTTTCATTATATCCACAAAATCCTGAATTGTATCCATTCTAAATGTTATCCATTCAGACATTTTATTAACAAGCATCAAAAATAAAAAGTCTGATTTGTATCCATTACCATAATATCCACAAAATCCTGAATTGTATTCATTTAATTGGGGTGCAACTTGTCTGATAGATGGCAGCAGCTGAGACTCTCCTTAACTCATTCCGTATTTACTAGAGAGCAGCACTATCATTAATTAAATATATAAAAAATATAAAATATTTATTCGAGTTTCTTTTAATATAATAATTAAAGGGTACTTTACAAATGATTGAGTTTTAAAAATAAATATGATCTAATTTAAAATAGGTACTTGAGGAAACATTTTATAAAATAAATAAATATTTTAAATAGTTTGAAAAATGTAATATTCCAGGATCCCGAAATTTCATAAAAAATGTGTTGACGCCTGAAAGTTTAAGTTTTGTTCGGGTGGGTTCGTTTATAATATTAAAAATTATAACTATTGCCTATTAAATACTTTGTGCCATGTTGTGACTTTCTTTGAATATTCATGTTATAAATAATAACGTTCTTCTGTGATTGATGAGAGTTTTGTTGATTTGTTTGGATTATATATAATTTATTTTACAATATTAATTTTGTTATCATTGCAGATTTGTTTTTTACTGTGTGTAGAGTTGGCAAAAAATATAAACTTGTCATATGATGACAAAGAAATACAAGGAATCCTTCTCTTTTTATATACCTACTATTATAGAAATAAACATAAGTCCTTAACTTATATGTTTACGGGTACATAATCACTTTTAACCATAGTCTCAATAATTTCCTTCAAATCACAAGATGAATTTTTTATTTAACAGTTAAAAGTAAAGACATTTATTTTTAAAAACTGACCTCTCTCTCGTTTCACTTCATATTGATAAATGGTTAGGCAGTTTACAATGTAGGGGCTACCTGGGTTGAAGTAGTTTTAAGAAACCTTATTTATAGGCTATCAAACACAACTTGAACACAGGCCTAATTTTATGTGCTAATTTTGTTAATTTTGATTGAAACCCCCTAAAAATTTGTGTTTATATTTAACACTCTCCGCAATAGCTAAAATTATATGTTCAGACAGTGTTAATTTATTCCCATCAGGCCTACTATAAGTAGAAATGCCTAGCCATCTATCCAGCTGAAGTGAAACGAGAGAAAGGTCAATGTTTAAAAATAAAAATCTTTGCTTTTAACTGTTAAATAATAAAATTCATCTTGTGATTTGAAGGGAATTATTTAAACTATGGTTAAAAGTGATTATGTACCAGTAAACATATAAGTTAAGGACTTATGTTTATTTCTATAATAGTAGGTATATAAAGAGAGCGGGATTCCTAATACTTATTTGTCATCATATGACAAGTTTTAAATTTTTTTCCATCTCTACAAACAGAAAAAACAAATCTCCAATGATAATAAAATTAATATTGTAAAATAAATTATATATAATCCAAACAAATCAACAAAACTCTCATCAATCACAGAAGAACGTTATTATTTATAACATGAATATTCAAAGAATGTCACAACATGGCACCAAAGTATTTAATAGGCAATAGATATAATTTTTAATATTATAAACGAACCCACCCGAACAAAACTTAACCTTTCAGGCGTCAACACATTTTTTATGAAATTTCGGGATCCTGAAATATTACATTTTTCAAACTATTTAAAATATTAATTTATTTTAGAAAATGTTTCCCCATGTACCAATTTTAAATTAGATCATATTTATTTTTTAAATCCAATCATTTGTACAGTACCCTTTCATTATTATTTAAAAAAAAACACGTGTAAGTATTTATCTTTTTTTAAATAGGCAATAAACGAACCCACCCAAACAAAACTTAGCCTTTCATGCGTCAATACTTTTTTTTTATGAAATTTTGGGATCCTCAAATATTACATTTTTCAAACAATTTAGGGTATTAATTTATTTTAGGAAATGTTTCCCAGTGTACCAATTTTAAACTAGGTCATAACTATTTGTTAAAAACCAATTATTTGTAAAGTACCCTTTTGTTATTATTTTAAAAGAAACACCAATAAATATTTTATCTTTTTTATATATATAAAGCTTAGTGATAGTGCTGCTCTCTAGTAAACACAGAATGAGTTAAGGAGAGTCTCAGCTGCTTCCATCTATCAGACAAGTGGCCCCCCAATTAAATGGATACAATTCAGGATTTTGTGGATATTACGATAATGGATACAAATCAGACTTTCTATATGTGATGCTTGTTTAAGAAAATGTCTGAATGGATACCATTCAGAATGGATACAATTCAGGATTTTGTGGATATAATGCCAATAATTACAGTGAATACAAATCAGGATTTTTGTTAAAGTCGTTTATTTGAAAACTGTCTTAATGGATACCATTAAGAATGGATACAATTCAGGATTTTGTGGAGATTATGAGAATGGATACAAATCAGACTTTTTATTTGTGATGCTTGTTTAAGAAATGTCTGAATGGATACCATTCAGAATGGATACATTTCAGCTTCCCCAAATTTCAGCACAATGGTTGAAGTGGTTTTACCTTGAAAAAAATATCAGCTTATAAAAGCCCAAAATTAGTTTTTGTAGCTACCATATTGAAACAAAATGGCAGACGTACATTTTAATAAGCCCTATGTTTTATAATTATGTTAATCAAACGTCCAAGCTAAGTGTATTTGAGATGTCATTACAATCTATCAAGTAGTTTTTGCTTGAAAGAGAAACAGACACAAACAAATTTTGATATATATATAATATATATTATTTATATAATATATAAGTAATATATATAATATATATTATTTATATAATATATAAGTAGGGTTAAATATGACACGCATCGGTGGGCATGAGTATTGGCATGTTTGGTTCACTGGTTTCGTAGAGGTCGGGTTTCTAATCCCAGACGGGTGTGCTCTAATGATTTTTACCTAAATAGTTTACCACTCTTACTCAATTTAAAGATAATTCTTTGGAGGAAATTGATTATGTCATTGTTTACGTCATCCGGTCCAGAGCAGTTAGTAGTTAGAAGAGTAAATTATGTTAGTTGGATATTGATGTGGAGTTTAAAGGTTTATTTATTATTTAAAGTTCAAATGTGACCTGATTTTTAACAACTTAGTTTTTTTCTACATAGTTTGTGTATTTAACGCTATGTCTTGTTTACTGAATGACATCACACGTTCAGCCAAGCAATTTTCCTTCTCCATCTGGCGTTACCTCCTTCTATTGTCTTTACAGTGCTTTCCCTCCTTAGAAATTCCACACTTCACACCCCCTCGCCATTAGTATTAATATTAATATGTAATTAGCCTGGAGGGGTAATGAAACGGGGTTTAGAGCAGTGTTTTTCAAAGTACGGTCCATGTTGATCTATCAAGTGGTCCGCAGGGTCCCAGGAGGTTTAATAATAATAATGAATTAAATAATCTTGATCATAAATAATTCAAAAATTTGAAATTATTATTATTATTACCGCGTCTTACTAACCGTTCGGGTTATACGCACTTAAGCTAATGTGCAATGGTAGGGTAATTGTGCGATGAAATGGAGGACCTACAGTTTAACGTATAATCCGAACCACGGTGGAGGCCTGGTATTCCTCACATTCAAAAATTTGAAATTAAAAGATTAAATATAAAATATCCATAATACGGTCTATTTAATTTCTCAATAGACACAATCCAAAAGAAAAAGAATTCAGTACCAACCTCAAGTCTACATATCTGAACAGTTATTAATAAAATATTATTAGGTTTAAGAATGTTAAAAATAACCCAAAAAAAACCATCACTTACTAACTATTCAATTTAATAATGTAGTTTTTCAAAATTTAATTTGATGAGTTATTTGTTGTTTTATATTTTTAGTAATTAAAATGAATTATTTAAAAATAGTATTTCCTCTGTATAATTTTAACCCCTTCTCTCTCCCCCCACTCTCAGCTCTTCTGATGGCCCCAAGTGAGCATAACTTCAAATTGGTGGCCCCCGAGTATGCATAATTTCCATTTGATGGTCCTACATTTCCAAAACTTTGATAGACACTGGATTAAAGAAATAGCACCCGTGATAGCGTAGGTATAGGCTGTAATACCCAGAAAAAAACGTTATATTGGGATTCCCCTTCCTCTTTTACCTTCAATACAGTTCGTTCCTCAACTATCTCCTTTTTATTTACGCTCACCAAGTCTTACTACACGTCCGGGTTATCCTAATTATTAAACTACTAGAGTAAAGATGGGATATTAGGATTTTAGAGAAGGGGTAATGGTATTTTTTGGACGTAAAATGAAAATTGTTTAAAAATAAAAATACCATCACAAACCAGCCGAGATTCGAGACCGGTACTTCCGTGCTTGATCCATGTGTCTTTAAACAGTTTAAATAATTAAACTTTATGTGACCCAAATTATACTTCTCACCTTCTTTCCAGAATCTAAATGGTTGACAGGTATATGAGCCAGGAACTATTATAATGATCTAAATTAGACTTCTCACCTTGGCTCCAGATTCCAGAAGGTTTGGCGGCAGCAGGCTGAAAGGTAGATTGGTCAGGAACTGTTCTAATGATCTAAATTAGACTTCTCACCTTGGCTCCAGATTCCAGAAGGTTTGGCGGCAGCAGGCTGAAAGGTAGATAGTTCAGGAATTGTTATAATGATCTAAATTAGACTTCTCACCTTGGCTCCAGATTCCAGAAGGTTTGGCGGTAGCAGGCTGAAAGGTAGATGGGTCAAGAATTGATATAATGATCTAAATTAGACTTCTCACCTTGGCTCCAGATTCCAGAGGGTTTGGCGGCAGCAGGCTGAAAGGTAGATTGGTCAGGAATTGTTATAATGATCTAAATTAGACTTCTCACCTTGGCTCCAGATTCCAGAAGGTTTGGCGGTAGCAGGCTGAAAGGTAGATGGGTCTTGATGAAGCGAGGGGAGGGAGTAACATCAAGCACCTCGTAGGTCGGGGTACAAAGGTTGTCAATCATCGCCAGTTTCTCTGGCTCACTGGAGTACCTAGCCCTGTACTCGTCCATGAATTTGTCGTTCATAAAGAGACAGAATCTACGAAACGAAAAGGAACAAGCCTCTAGATGACATAGAAAGCTGATATTTTGCAGGCAGGTAGACGCTAGACAAAATGGTGCAGTAATAAGAACTTGTCACATCCCACAGATAACCCCTAGATTTGGTAGGTAATAGAGCTCGGACCAGACGTCTTAAGAGCCCGTCTCACTTCACAGATAACACCTAACTTAGGTAGGTAATACAGATAGAACCAGACGTCTTAAGAGCCCGTCTCACCTCACAGATAACACCTAACTTAGGTAGGTAATAGAGCTCGGACCAGACGTCTTAAGAGCCCGTCTCACCCCACAGATAACACCTAACTTAGATAGGTAGTACAGCTTGAACCAGACGTCTTAAGAGCCCGTCTAACCCCACAGATAACACCTAGCTTAGGTAGGTATTACAGCTTGAACCAGATGTCTAAAGAAACCGTCTCACCCCACGGATTACAACTAGCTTAGGCATGTAATACATTTTGAACCATAAGTTGCATTGTGGTGAGGTTTTCTAATCAGTGTAATTGAGACCAGTGAACTTGTTTTATCATGTTTAAAAAATACATCAGTATAAATATCATAAACTTACTCAATGAATGGAAATCGTTTTGATAGGTTCTCCTTACTGGCGGTTTCTAAATCCATTTGGTTTGCAATCAGCCAAATCATCTCTTGACTGAGGGTCGTGCCTGAAACATAATAATGTATTTTATCAGTGGCGTACCGTGACATGTTGCTAGGGTTGCCAAGACTATTCTAAACTCTACCCTGCTTTTATTCACATAACACAATAACACATATTGATAAAATTAAAGGTAATACAACACGGTTGTACCTAAAACTATAAATCCACAAAATACATTCTAAGGGGATGATGCAATCTCAGAAAACTACAATTTCTTGATACAGAAATATCTTGATCCCTACTAAAACGATTTGAAAGCTCATGTTTTAAGAATAGTGAAAATCATTTTACTTCTAGAGTGGGCATGTCATTTTTTTAATAACTTAAAAATTTTAGGTTTTTTTGGCACATAATTTGTGGGTTAGAGATATTCCTAGTCTGCTACTGACAGTTGTAGATATGCAACAATCTTCTCAGGTTAGGACACCGAGGTGTGGTTACTTCGTACCGATGATATAATATGATGATAATATATATTTGTGTGATGCCAGTGGAAGTCTTAAGCCCAACTTAAGCTTAAGTGACCAGACCATGAAGGACATAACAAATACCACTTTGGTAAAAATGAAAACCTAAACTACCACCGGAAATTAAACTAAGGACCTATAAATTGGAAACAAGGAATGCGGACAATTTAACAATAGGGTTGATCTTTCAATAGCTAATCCTTAATTTATAAATATATTACGTCAGTCGGTGAATGTTTGGACGCTATTATTAAAACAGGGTTCTCGATGTTATTAAAAAAGGAGTTGAGGTTTCTAGAAAAATGGTCTTTATCTTTGTACTTTGTTGCTGGTCTTTACATCTTTATCTTTATTTATCTTTCACTATCTTTCTTTGTATATCTTACTTTCCTTGTTCATTCTCTTTCTGTCTTTTTCTTTCTTTAATTCTCTCTCTAAAGAATGCCAATAATCAAAGTTGACCATGTGACGGATGCCCTCATCTTTCTCTCACACGTGTCTTACTCCTGCTTACCTGACCTCGGGAAAGTGACGATCCACGTGTCGTCAGGTCTGACCTTGAAGTTGTAGAGTCTAGGTCCGTGTATCTTGTAGCTGCTGGGCAATAAATACCTCTCCGGACCAACTTGGACCCATCCTGTCCTCTCGCCGTCGAAGTCCTGAAGTAGCTGCTGGTTCAACTCAGGGTCGACGTCTCTGATCTCCAGGGGGAACTCCTCCATTGCTTCCAGGGCTACCAAAACAATAACAATATACATCTTAACTCCAGGGGGAACTCTTCCATTGCTTCCAGGGCTACCAAAACCATAACAATTTACATCTTAACTCCAGGGGGAACTCCTCCATTGCTTCCAGGACTACCAAAACAATAACAATATACATCTTTACTCCAGAGGGAACTCCTCCATAGCCTCCAGGTCTACCAAAACAATAACAATATACATATTAACTCCAGAGGGAACTCCTCCATTGCTTCCAGGGCTACCAAAACTACAATAATATACATCTTAACTCCAGGGGGAACTCCTCCATTGCTTCCAGGGCTTCCAAAACTACAATAATATACATCTTAACTCCAGGGGGAACTCCTCCATTGCTTCCAGGGCTACCAAAACTACAATAATATACATCTTAACTCTAGGAGGAACTCCTGCATAGCTTCCAGGTCTACCAAAACAATAACAATATACATCTTAACTCCAGGAAGAACTCCGCAATTGCTTCCGGGGCTACCAAAACAATAACAATTTACATCTTAACTCCAGGGGGAACTCCTCCATAGCTTCCAGGGCTACCAAACCAATAACAATTTACATCTTAACTCCAGGGGGAACTCCTCCATAGCTTCCAGGGCTACCAAATCAATAACAATATACATCTTAACTCCAGGGGGAACTCCTCCATAGCTTCCAGGGCTACCAAACCAATAACAATTTACAACTTAACTCTAGGGGGAACTCCTCCATTGCTTCCATGGCTACCAAAACAATAACAATATACATCTTAACTCTTGTAAGAACTCCTCCATTTCTTCCAGGGCTACCAAAACAATAACAATATACATCTTAACTCCAGACGGAACTCCTCCATAGCTTCCAGGTCTACCAAAACAATAACAATATACATCTTAACTCCAGTGGGAACTCCTCTATAGCTTCCAGGTCTACCAAAACAATAACAATATACATCTTAATTCTAGGAAGAACCCCGCAGTTGCTTCCGGGGCTACTAAACAATAAAAAAAAATCATCTTAACTCCAGGTGGAACTCCTCCATTGCTTCCAGGGCTACCAAAACAATAACAATATACAATTTAACTCCAGGGGGAACTCCTCCATAGCTTCCAGGACTACTAAAACAATAACTATATACATCTTAGCTCCAGGGAGAACTCCTCCATTGCTCCAGGGCTACCAAAACAATAACAATATACATCTTAACTCCAGGGTGAACTCCTCCATTGCTTCCAGGGCTACCAAAACAATAACAATATACATCTTAACTCCAGGGGAACTCCGCTATTGTTTCCAGGGCTACCAAAATTCCAAAATTATTTAGCTTATTTACAGGGTTAACCCTGCCATTGCTTTCAGGTATACCAAAACAACAACATAATATTGCACATTATTCATTTGTATTTACTACTTTTCCACAGCTTAGTTCAGTTGGTGTTATGTGTTACATATTAAGCTAATGGTCCGTGGTTCGGTAATCAGTATGGCCAAGAAATGTTGGTGCTTGGTGAGATGTGAACTTAGAGTTTGGTTAAAAGACAAATTAATTTTAAGTAGCTGCATAGTGTGCTACAAAATAAGATCAAATTAAATTATCAATTTATTTACGTGTAGCTAAAAAAACTTTTAAACTTCTTATAGGCTTATATGAATCATTATTATTTCATTTACATATTATAAATATTTCACTGTGTATACTTCATATGAATGTCTAGTTATACAAAATTTACATAGTTTAAAATTGTGCAATTCAATCTTTACTACCGAATGAACTTAATATGCCTACGAATTGTTTAGCTGCGAATTGTTACCAAGTGTTTTCTAACCGAGTATTTTCTTCCTACTGGAGGTAACTATAGCTATCAGCAGATTCACAGCTAGGTATCCGATAACAAAGTCAGTGATAACGTCTTTGAAGTAAATGTTAATTAACTGGGTCAAAGAACATGGATAACTTGACTATTGTCAAGTGAGCAATAAGGCGCTGTGTGATTTAAGGTCATTCGACCATAAAAAAAATGGTAATGCAAAGTTTAACAAGTGTATGGTTGTAAGCTATAAAATTAATAATGAATCAATAATTTTGAAATCATTACAGTTCACGAGATATAAGGTGTCCAACTAGTTATTATATGATTTTCAAGTACCATTGGTAATATAAAGTAATTAATGAATGGGGCTGAAATTTACTATAATTAGACATTCTTATGAGGTGAAACACAAGGAAATATTTATAGTACCTATGTTCAAATAAAAAATAATTTATGATGTATAAGCAGTTTTAAATGAGTAAAATTATATAATTATTAATCATATAACTATACTGTTCTTTTTAAACTCAAATAATTTGATTTTATCTTATTTTGTATTACACATTGTCATTATTTAAAATAATTTTTTTTACAATCCTATCTCTGTTATCTAATTTTATTAATGTGTCTAAATTGATGATTGCAAATATATATTTGAAATATCTATTTCATGAAATGCATTATTTTGGATATACTGATTGTAGAGACAATACCGAATTTTTACATCCATTACTGGTTCCAGCCTGTGGTCTGGGTATTTTATTCAAGCCATATATTTTCCAGCACGTGCTGTCCAGGCCTGTCTTAGCTTTAATTGCCTGAAAATCTAACTTAAGACTAGGACAAACACAACATCCTGTCCCTGCCGTTAATTTATTAATGTTAAAGGGTAAACTCATATTTCACCAACTATACATTTTTTGGCCATGCTGGGAATCAAATCCAGGACCCTAATCTAAGTAAGCAGACACGCTACCGACTGAGCTAAGGTGTCGGATTGAGAAAATATTGAACAACAAAACATAATATGACCGGCCAAGACGGAGGGTCAAATAATCAATCCCAACTAATGAAACGCCCAGGTAAAGCGGACGCCGGCTTCCTTACCTGGTCGCTGTTGCTGGAATAAACTGAGACATCGCTACTCGCTGTATTTACAAAATAACCCCCAACTTCACATATGTTACATTCCCTGTCAAGATGTTATAGATTCAAATAATCTTAGTAATTATTAGTGTCAAATGACCTTAATGTGCTAAACAATTACCAAATTGTAAAACGTGTGCAAGTGTTTTATTAAAGTGGGCATGGCTGATTATTTTTTAAACTTTCCTTTTAAAGCGCATTCTTATCACAAATAATAGGGCTGTTATCTACTTCTGAATGCAATCAGCAAACACTTGTGTGGGTTTTTTTTCAAATGTAGTGATAAAACACATTTTTTTAAATGTTATTGTTTGTTCACTCGGTTTATTATTTCTATCATGTTTATTAATTGCCATAGATTTTCATTGTACGCATCTTAGTACTGATATTTCTATTTATCTATAAAGAGAGCCATAATATATATATATATATATATATTACCACGTCTTACTACCCATTCTGGCTAAACGCATATTTTCTTCTTACGTTATTGTGAAAGGGATGAGGAAGGTCACATTTATAGGAAATGTAGCTGCATTTGGATGAAGAGAGCGTGGAAAACTATTTAGGGAAAACCTCCCTAGTTTACCAGACCCGGGTTTGAACTCCAACCTCCCATTCTCGGCAAACAACTTTCTTTGTGAGAATGGCGCGTTACTCTGAGGTATTCAAATTGATAGATGATTTAGTTTTGGGTCATGTTCTACTTCCTGCCATGGCTATAAGCTACACTTAACCTAGAACACGTCCCAGTGGCTGAATGGTCTAAGGCGTCACTCTTTTGTTGGACCGGCCTACCGAAGATGGGGAGATCCGGGTTCAAATACTTGGCGGGTCCTCACAGGGCATTTTTCCCTAAATGGTTTTTCACTCTCCTTCCAAGCAAATACGAGCAGATTTCCTCTAAAAATACATTCCTTCCTCATCCCTACCTCATTAGAATAATTATAATATATGTGTGTAACCTAAACAGGTAGTAAGACACGGTGATACAAAAATAAAGAGTACTGGCTTCAATTCCCGGCAAAGACAAACCAATCATTTATAAGCTATGAAATTGAGGATTCCCCTTTCACACTGATGAATTACTGTGCGGGGGAATGGATGCTGTGTGTTTTCTAAATCTAAATTAGTTTGTAAGTCATGTGTTGAATTAATCAGTCGGTTCAGTAAATAAAAAGGAATGTGAATTTCTAAAGGCAATTTTAAAAGACTTCGGGTCTCGTAATATTATAAATTTCCGTTGATGGATAGGCCCATGTCCACATTTCTGCCGTGAGGATTAGTAGGTGGTTTTCCCGTCCTCTGTCCACCTTAATACTGGTGCACTTCATTCATAACGACCTATTCGTTTCTATCTTTAACTTTATACGTTCACCCTGTTATGTTAGACGTTATCGTTAAAAAACACACAAACACACAGTCGTATAAATTATCCATACTACGGTATATTTAATTTTTTTGGTGGTCACAAGCCAAATAGAAAAAAAAGACTATACCAACCTTAGTCAACAAATCTTAACATTTATTTATCAAATATCAATATGCTTAAGAATTTTAAAAATAACAAAAAAAATGTCACTTACTAGTTATTCAATTTAATAATGTAGTTTTTCAAAATTTAATTTGATGAGTTATTTGTTGTTTTATATTTTTATTAATTAAATTGAGTTATTTAAAAATAGTATTTCCTCTGTATAATTTTAACCCCTTTCCTCTCCCCACACTGACAGCTCTCCTGATGGCCCCAAGTGAGCATAACTTCAAATCGGTGGCCCCCGAGGGCGCATAGTTTCCATTTTATGGTACTACATTTCCAAAATTTGATAGTCACTGGATTAGAGAAATAGCACCCGTGATAGCGTAGGTATAGGCTGTAATACCTAGAAAAAACGTTATTTTGGGATTCCCCTTCCTCTTTTACCTTCAATAAAGTTCGTTCCTCAACTATCTCCTTTTTATTTACGCTCACCAAATCTTACTACACGTCCGGGTTATCCTAATTATTAAACTACTAGAGTAAAGATGAGATATTAGGATCTTAGCGAGGGGTAATGGTATTTTTTGGAGGTAAAATGAAATTTAAAAAATAAAAAGACCATCACAAACCAGCCGAGATACAAGACCGGTACATACGTGATTGATCCACGTGTCTTTAAACAGTTTAAATAATGAAACTTTATGTAACCCAAATTATATTTCTCACCTTCTTTCCAGAATCTAAATGCTTGCAAGGTTTATGAGCCAGGAACTATTATAATGATCTAAATTAGACTTCTCACCTTGGCTCCAAATTCCAAAAGGTTTGGCGGCAGCAGGCTGAAAGGTAGATGGGTCAAGAATTGTTATAATGATCTAAATTAGACTTCTCAACTTGGCTCCAGATTCCAGAAGGTTTGGTGGTAGCAGGCTGAAAGGTAGATGGGTCAGGAACTGTTATAATGATCTAAATTAGACTTCTCACCTTGGCTCCAGATTCCAGAAGGTTTGGCGGCAGCTGGCTGAAAGGTAGATGGGTCAGGAACTGTTATAATGATCTAAATTAGACTTCTCACCTTGGCTCCAGATTCCAGAAGGTTTGGCGGCAGCAGGCTGAAAGGTAGATGGGTCAAGAACTGTTATAATGATCTAAATTAGACTTCTCACCTTGGCTCCAGATTCCAGAAGGTTTGGCGGTAGCAGGCTAAAAGGTAGATGGGTCTTGATGAAGCGGGGAGAGGGAGTAACATCAAGCACCTTGTAGGTCGGGGTACAAAGGTTGTCAATCATCGCCAGTTTCTCTGGCTCACTGGAGTACCTAGCCCTGTACTCGTCCATGAATTTGTCGTTTACAAAGAGACAGAATCTACGAAACGAAATTTAACAAGTCTTTGATTAATTGGTTTGTTGGTTGCAGTTCCAGAATGATACCTTGACAGTAAAAATAAAAATATAGAATTACCATATATCATTTCCTAATGTGTGTGTGTGTTTGTGTTTGTGTTTTCACAACCATCAGAAGCCTGTAGAGGGCCTATAAAGCTGAAGCATTGTACATTTATACTATAAATTACGGTACAGAACCTAACGAAGTTGGATTTTCAAGTTTAGTTATTTTTCCTGGTTTATTTAAAAAAAACACTACTCTATAATAAATACCAGTTCTTTTTTTGTCATCTGTTCCTTCAAAAAAATCTCGAAATCCAGAAGACCTAGGAAGCTGAAATTCTGTAGACATGTAGCCCTTAATGAAATAGGGTACATTCTTAAGAGCCCGTCTCACCCCACGTATAATACCTAAATTAGGTAGGTATTACAGCTAGAACCAGACGTCTTAAGAGCCCATCTCACCCCACAATCTACAACTAACTTAGGCATGTAATACATTTTGAACCATACGTTGCATTGTGGTGAGGTTTTGTGCTCAGTATAATTGAGCCCATTGAACCTGTTTTATCAAATTTAAAAAATACATCAATATAGATAACGTAAACTTACTCAATGAATGGAAATCGTTTTATTAGGGTTACTTTACTGGCGGTTTCGAAATCCATTTGGTTTGCAATCAGCCAAATCATCTCTTGACTGAGGGTCGTGCCTGAAACATAAAACTGTATTTTATCAGTGGCGTACCGTGACATGTTGCTAGGGTTGCCAAGACTATTCTAAACTCTACCCTGCTCCTTTTCACATAACACAATAACACATATTGACCAAATTAATGTTAATTCAACACGGTTGTAACTAAAACTATAAATCCACAAAATACATTCTAAGGGGATGAAGCAATCTCAGAAGTCGACAATTTCTTGATACAGAAATATTTGATCCCTACAAAACCGATTTGAAAGCTCATGTTTTTCGAATAGTGAAAATAATTTTACTTCTAGAGTGGGCTTGTCATTTTTAATAACTAAATAATTTTATTTTTTTTTGCCACAGAATTTGTGGGTTAGAGACATTCCTATTCTTCTACTGACAGTTGTGGATATGCAACAATCTTCTCAGGTTAGGACACCGAGGTGTGATTACTTCGTCCCGATGATATAATGTGATGATATATATTTATGTGTGATGCCAGTGGAAGTCTTAAGCCCAACTTAAACTTAAGTGACCAGACCATGGAGGACATAACAACAAATACCACTTCGGTAAAAATGAAAATTTAAACTACCACCGGTAATTAAACTAAGGACCTATAAATTTGAAACCAGGAATTCATAACACTTAACCATGGGGTTGAGCTTTCAATAGCTAATCCTTAATTTACAAATATATTACATCAGTCGGTGAATGTATGGACGCTATTATTAAAACAGGGTTCTCGATGTTATTAAAAAAGGAGTTTAGGTTTCTAGAAAAATGGTCTTTATCTTTGTACTTTGTTGCTGGTCTTTACATCTTTATCTTTATTTATCTTTCACTATCTCTCTTTGTATATCTTACTTTCTTTGTTCGTTCTCTTTCTGTCTTTTTCTTTCTTTCATCCTCTCTCTCTTTTAAGAATGCCAATAAACAGGCTGACCACGTGATTGATGCCCTCATCTTTCTCTCACACGTGACCTACTCCTGCTTACCTGACCTTGGGAAAGTGACGATCCACGTGTCGTCAGGTCTGACCTTGAAGTTGTAGAGTCTAGGTCCGTGTATCTTGTAGCTGCTGGGCAATAAATACCTCTCCGGACCAACTTGGACCCATCCTGTCTTCTCGCCGTCGAAGTCCTGAAGTAGCTGCTTGTTCAACTCAGGGTCAACGTCTCTGATCTCCAGGGGGAACTCTTCCATTACTTCCAGGACTACCAAAACAATAACAGTATACATCTTAACTCCAGTAGGAACTCCTCCATTGCTTCCAGGGCTACCAAAACTACAATAATATACATCTTAACTGCAGGGGGAACTCCTCCATTGCTTCCAGGGCTACAAAAACAATAACAATATACATCTTAACTCCAGGGGGAACTCCTCCATTGCTTCCAGGGCTACCAAAACAATAACAATATACATCTTAACTCCAGTAGGAACTCCTCCATTGCTTCCAGGGCTACCAAAACTACAATAATATACATCTTAACTGCAGGGGGAACTCCTCCATTGCTTCCAGGGCTACCAAAACAATAACAATATACATCTTAACTCCAGGGGGAACTCCTCCATTGCTTCCAGGGCTACAAAAACAATAACAATATACATCTTAACTCCAGGGGGAACTCCTCCATTCCTTCCAGGGCTGCCTAAACAATAACAATATATATATAGTAAGCTGGTGTTTGTTCCAATGAACTGTCTTGCCTAAGTTTTTCGACGACAGTTTTCCACTATAGCCTTTAGATCTTATGAATGTAAATTTAAAATTAAATTTATTCAAGGTTCCTATTTATTTAATTTTTTACATGTTAGAAATTCTCTCCTTTCCATATGTTTGAAATTCAAAATATTTGGGCAAATTCTCACTGTATAGATTTAATGAATATAGGGATGATAATCGATTTGGTAGAGCTGCGGCAATCATTGCCAAATAGTCTCACTTAATTTTTTTTTAATGTTACCACGTCTTATTATCCGTCCGGAGTGTACGAACATGTACACTTTGTTCAACGTGTAAGGTAGCAGAGTTAGTTGATAGCTTGCAAGATAGAACCGTACCGTGATAAGTTAAGGTGAGATTGCTACTTTTCAGGATAGATGGAGTGTATTAACTACACTGATGAGGTTAGGAGGTAAAACGTATTTTAATGTAAGATTACCTGCATTTGCAGTGAAGGAGAATGGACAATAGTTTAGGAAAAACCACCCTCAGCCACAATAGGGATCTGAATCCCGATCACCCCGTCATGTGCAGTCCTCTCTATTGCGAGCGTGACGCCTTAATCCACCCAACCAATGCACTGGGTACTTATTGTTTATTGAATTATAAATTACGAGCGCAGTCTTTTATATAATAAGATCTGATATTATATATTCACTTACCCTCATCCTGGTCACATGTTCTAACACGTCACTTTTGGCTCTAGAACTGTATCTCCGATGACGGGGAGTCAGGGGTTCAAATTCCGTTTAGGTGTACTAAGGAGGGTTGTACCTACATACGCGGGTACTTTTCCTTAAATTTTTACCTTTATCGTTCCATCGCATTTAACGTAATCATAATGTAGGCGTATAACCAGATTTGATTCTAAGACTCGTTGAAATAAAAGTTATTAAAGATTAATCATGAAATTTTCTATAAAAGTAAGTGTGTGTTTGCTCTCACTCTAGACTAACAATTAAAAGCAGCCATTTTTCTCATTTATATTATTAAAACAAAATTTTGAAGTGAGAAATATTGGAAATATCTTGTTGGTGTTGAAATGGCGTAAAGCAGAATACGCCAGATTATTTATCCACCACTTAAATTTTCAATCAAATTAATATACCTACCTGGTGTTCCTTATTTGAATGTTTTCTTCCTACTGCATTTAAGTGCATCTACTAACAGATGCACAGCTGAGTCTCTGATTGCAGAGTAATTATTACATCAAGATAATAAATGCTATATAATTAAGTCAAAGAACATGATAGCCTTGGCAGTGAAAAAAATAACACAAAGGCATTGTTAATCTAAGCCCAGCCTAACAGCATTTGAAATTCTTTATTGTCTACTTATTGTGTTCACAATGTGGTAGTTTCTAATTGGTGCCCCAATCTTTTCTGTAAATAATTGTAAGTATTTCAAGAACAATTAGAGCTTTAAACGTGACCTTGATCTTTAAAACCCCTCTTATCTCTAGCATTTTAATAGTGTTACAGTGGATTCACAAGTTCGATAAAAAACAAGCGCAGAAAAGAAACGTGGACGCGTGACGTGCTCTTAGACCTTATCGGCGCGAGCTCTTCCGGTTAAAGTTCAACTCATCTCTACTTTGTCCGCTCTGACTGAGATGTTCGGCGCGGGAGAGCCAATCAAATCTCAGAACCAACCATCTTAAATGAGTGCGAATGCGCTGTAGAGCCAGAAGAAACCAGAAAGCTTCATTGGCTGCTGCGAGGAGATTTGAAGCAACCAGTTGATGTAAAACGTGTGTATCGATGTATTGGATTGTGCCACGACATAGCGTTATAATTTGAAAACATACATCGGGAGAATGATCTAAAATACATGTCTAACCACTAGAAAA
Source organism: Timema podura (assembly GCA_033556935.1). Classification (NCBI taxonomy): domain Eukaryota; kingdom Metazoa; phylum Arthropoda; class Insecta; order Phasmatodea; family Timematidae; genus Timema; species Timema podura. The sequence continues at coordinate 7,928,700 of JAVRXN010000014.1, read as the reverse complement.
TAAAATGTGTTGATAATCAGAAGTTTTAAGTTAACGTTGCAATGCATCATGGGTCAACATTAAGCGAGTAAATCGCTGCCCCAATCAGAACCATGTTGGCTTCCATATCCAAATCGTTCATGAGCCCTGAGTTATTTGACAAAGTTTTTAGAGGAGTACCGTCAAGTTCTCGTCAGAGAGTCTGAAGTAATTTTTTAGTCGTAAGGACTATCGTCTCTAATAAACTTAATTAAATTTAAATGTGTGAATCTGTATCTTTTTATCAACCAGTTGTTCTCCATCACTCTCTTTTTTTTAATCTTTAGTTCTCACGAAAACGCCACATTCGTCTAAAATAATAACCGCTGCTGCATCTTGCTCTGACAAACTCATTGTAGACACTGAAATGTTTTTTATGAGTTTCATTGTTCGGTAAAAGTTGAGAGCTAATCTGTTTTTATTATGTTATCCCTATAATTTCTCTTTGGATTTCTAGTTGAAGTATTTCCTATACTTTCTCTTTGGATTTCTAGTTGAAATATTTCTTATACTTTCTCTTTGGATTTCTAGGTGAAATATTTCCTATACTTTTTCCTTGGATTTAAAGCTAGTATTTTCCTTGGTGATTAAGTTATACGTTAAACAAATTATTACATTATTTAAAAAAACTTTATTTTTAGTGAATCACCGTTGCGCACGAGGTCAAATACATTATTCGGTTTAGTTAAAATATTTTTCCTGATAAATTTTCACTAAAATATTCATTTGGAAGAAACCACGAAATTAAAAGATCGGGGCATTAGGCGGTAAGGGAGTATTTTCTCGAAACAAGGTGGCCATTGCCTCTTTGTACAGTGGCAGCAGATTAAAATCGGAACCGTGTTCTTATTTTCATTGTATAAGCCATATTTTTTTTGTTCTTTTTCTATGTTTATATCCACTTTTCCTGTAACATCTTCCAAATATAATAAAATAACTCATAAAGTGAATAGGGATATATTGTACAAGTTTTTATACATAAAGTGTTGTAGTGTTAGTTGTTTAGTGGAAAATTGGAAAATGAATTAGTAACATTGAAAGTAAAATAGAGTGAAACTTAATATATAGTAAAATATATAATTAAATTGGGTATCAAAACAAAGGAAAAGTTTTATTGATCAATACTGCCACCATACACATCATTAAGCGTGATATACATATTCCTTTTCTCCATGAGACTTAATGTTCTTAGATCTAAAGCTATTTTAAAACGGTGCAATCACAAATCTCTGGTTTATCAAACCATGTAAATAATTGTGTTACAGTAGTTTTTTCAATATTTTTATACTCTACCTTTCACTGACTATATAAAATTATATAACAAACTCAGAAAATTTAAAAAGGTAGATGAAGGGATTAATAAGATATAAAATAATTACATCAAACCAATGAAATCATATATTATAGACAGTGTTGTGTTATTCAAATTTCGAATTGAACAGCGGGAACCTGATGTCCGTCTTCTGAAGATTCTCTTGTATCCATTGGTACGCCTTCTCTTGCAGATCCGGAGTGAACTCTTCAGACCAACCCCCTGATTTACCTGTGGTAATATTGAAACAAATTTACAAATAAATCTTAAAAATTATCCATCTATTATTTTATAAACTCAATAAACACATAAATATTAAAAATTACAGATCTTCAAATAATTAGTATTATAGCAGAGAAATTATTCAAAAAATTTTATTAGTTTTTTCACTTTTCTTTGGGCACTTAACCTCGAGGAATTTCGTCTCTCTGTCCAGATATTTGTCATGTGACAGCTGTCAAATGCCTTAACCAATTTTGATTAAATTTGTCAGTGACATTCTTTGAAACGAAGCCAAACGACGTATTTATATAGCGTTTCGATCTGATTCTCCGTTTCAAGATGGTGGCCACTCATGTATCCGTTTGTCTGTTTGCTCTGTGATAACTTCCCAGTTTTTTCTCATTCCTTTGGGATAGCAACTACTTAATCTATCTGTTGCAAAGGTGAAAGATTAAATAAGTGTCAATCAACAAGAAATGCACCAAAGCTAGCTCCAAGAAGATGGAAAACCACTTGCAGGGAAAACACTCTAAGTGCTCCAGAACGGGATTAGAACTCCAAACTCCCGGATCAGAGTCTAGTGTGCTAGTGGGGCAGTTCCTCAAAACAAGACAATTCTTTCCTGATTGTTTATTGTGACAATATTTATTATTTATTCTCTTTTTTATACACGTCTGACTCTTCAAACCCATATCTACACTAACAAGTTAATAAGATATTTAGAGGAAATGCATCTAAATTTGTGTGTGGATATATTTATGTGAAACAATCTTAGGGGGTATTTGTTAATCACGGCTATAGCCGAATCTGAATAGCATGAGGGTGTCATTTTACAGTTAAAAGAATGTTTAGAAGAGTTAAACGATTCAGACGTATAGCCCACCTCCCAGACTGATATCATTATCCCACTTCCCCCGTTTACGTCAAACCAGACAAGACAAGACTGATTGATGCCTTTGTGGACGCAACACCCTTCCTGCCCCCCCCCACCTTCTCAACACCCCGCTGTACGGAACTTTAGTCCTTGATGTTGAATATTTTTAACGCGATATTTTTGTATGGTATAATTGTGTTAGGGGGGAAGAAAAGAAGACATTTCAGACATTCTTTCCTGCTAAAGTCAGTGTATATCTTACAAAGGTGTACTATTGACTCGAATGTTTCACCTTTCCTGCTAAAGTCAGTGTATATCTTACACAGGTGTACTATTGACTCGAATGTTTCACCTTTCCTGCTAAAGTCAGTGTATATCTTACACAGGTGTACTATTGACTCGAATGTTTCACCTTTCCTGCTAAAGTCAGTGTATATCTTACACAGGTGTACTATTGACTCGAATGTTTCACCTTTCCTGCTAAAGTCAGTGTATATCTTACACAGGTGTACTATTGACTCGAATGTTTCACCTTTCCTGCTAAAGTCAGTGTATATCTTACACAGGTGTACTATTGACTCGAATGTTTCACCTTTCCTGCTAAAGTCAGTGTATATCTTACACAGGTGTACTATTGACTCGAATGTTTCACCTTTCCTGCTAAAGTCAGTGTATATCTTACACAGGTGTACTATTGACTCGAATGTTTCACCTTTCCTGCTAAAGTCAGTGTATATCTTACACAGGTGTACTATTGACTCGAATGTTTCACCTTTCCTGCTAAAGTCAGTGTATATCTTACACAGGTGTACTATTGACTCGAATGTTTCACCTTTCCTGCTAAAGTCAGTGTATATCTTACACAGGTGTACTATTGACTTGAATGTTTCACCTTTCCTAATGAACCCCTGCTCGCCGGGCCTAATCATGTCCAATCCCTGTAATCCCGGGTTCTCGATGGAAGGGTTGTTCCTGAAAGTGTCGATGTGCAGGTGAGCAGCCAACTGGGTCACTTGCTCCTCCGTAACAGTCTTGTTCAGGAACTGCGCCACTCCTCGGATGGTGGATGGAATATTCTGCGGGTTACATAAAACAGGGGTAAAAACAACTCGCAATGAAATACTAAGCGTTAACAACGGAGAGATGAGTAAATATACAAAAACAAGAATTAAATATTGTGTTGGTTGTTTTCACCACCCATCCATCTTTTCCTCACATCTACTCTAGCGGTATAGAGAGTAGTAGGGTATGATCTATAGGAAATGAACCCGCACTTACGTTGTTTCTAGAGCAAAACTATTTTCGGATTAACCCTTTATGCCCACCCAACCAGTATTTGAATACCGACCAAAATACCAGACAAGCTGTACCATCGTAACATTTCGAACTAAGATCTCCTTTGTCAGAAATAAAAGTGAAGGAAAAAGAATAATATTTTTAATATTTAAAAAAAACTTGCAATGACACAAATGTTATTTACATATTAAGATAGTGTGTCTTTGTGTTGATATTTCTTTAAATTGACTAAATATCAGGGTATTTATTTAAATACTAAAATTCAATAGAAACCCCCATAAAAGCCTAAAGCTAAGATTATCCTTCCAGTCATACTTTTATCTATGTATAAAACTAGATATATTTTAAAATATATATAGACAGTATATATAAAATACTCAATCAATTTTATTAGTGTGGAAGAGATGTTATTGTGAGTCAGGATTTTATATTGATGATGATGATGATGATGTAGACCATTATATGCCCTACTGTTGGGCAGTAATTAAAACGATACCTTGTTTTATGATGATGACGAAGCATGCCTGCCTTACTATGCACTTGTTATCACACAGTCATGACGATCTTATTTTATGTTTCTCGCTGTGGGTTTACTGATTGGTTAATCGTAAAAATTAGTAGTTTTTTTAATATTTCACACGATTTATTTTATTTATTTCACTTCCATTATTATAAAATTGACATTGATAAAGTTTTTGTCCATTTAATAACTGGTGTGGAAGGCCTGATCTAGTTCTGTTACAGACTGAGTTTTTTTTCTCTGAAATCACTAAGTTTCATGTGATATTATTAGTTTTCCTCTGGAGATTACTTTATTAAGTGATATCACTTTGTTACTGTCTAAATTTATACGCACAAGCTGCTTGTATATGACCTACACCCCTGATTCTTGGACCCCTTGTTACCAGTGTTAAAACCTACTAATGGGAGAGCTTCTGGCAACCTGATGTTGCGAAAACTATCTTCCTATTGGTTGAAAGGCAGTCAACTCATCCATCACCTGATTTTCAAGTATAACAAAGTTTTTTTTAAAAGAAAGAAAGTTTTAAAACTTAATGTATTGAAATTACTTCTGAAAACGCGTGTTTCTCCATGGATGAAGTATTAAAAGCAGACTTTACATACAGTTCTTTAAAGAAAAGCACACTATATCCATGACTTTTTGAATATATGATAGGGATCCAAAAGAGTATCATTACATTGTGAGTATGGAAAACTTGAAAAGGGGATGTATGAGGAAGAGTTGATTATGTAAATTGATAGGGGGTACTGTCCCTTATTTAGATTTTATAGTCAGGGGAAGGAGTGCTCAGGCCACAAGGCATAGGGGAGGGAAAATATAATAAAGAAAAAAGAATTTTTAGCATGGTTATATGCTCATACATTGTATACATTATATAGAACGGAGGGAGCGCTCAGGTCCAATGAATTGAGGTATAATAGTTACAATCCTAGATATTCGAGATGCAGCCCGCACAATCAGACAGTTCTAAATACAATTATAAGTCTAAAGCTTGATTCAAACGTTCGCTGAAAATAGAAAGCAGAATCTGTTTGAGTAGCGCAGCAATTCCAACGGTGTACGTTAACCCAAAATGCATTACAGCACTAACTTGAAGGAAATGATTATCTCACATATTATCCCGCATATTTTATTTTCTAGTAGATAGACATATATTTTAAATCGTTCTAGAGATGGATGGTTTAAATTATAAAGTTGTGTTGAGGTGCAATAAAATACATCGAATCCCAAGGTTTACATTAACGGGTTGTTTAAAATCGCCCCACAACGGCCAACGAAGCTGTCTGCTTGCCGTCAGCTCCAGAGTGCATGCCTTGTCATATGCCCATGCGCACTGATTTGAGATTTGATCAGTTCTCCCGTGCTGGAGATCTCAGGCAGGGGGGATGAAGTAGAGATGAGTTGAGCTTTAGCGGAACAGCTTGCACCGATAAGGTGGAAATCATGTGATTGGCTTAGAGCTCGTCACATGACTACTTTTCTGTTTTGCATTTTATTTTTCGACGAACGTGTGAATCCACAGTAACGGTAGAAGGTGTGGCAGGGTATTATGGGAAATAACAGGGCGTGAAACATTTTAGAAACTTTACAAGTTGTCCAGACCCATTATGAGAGGAATAATACGACTAGAAATATTTCGAGAGTTTTACCAGTTTTCTATAAAGTAAACTATTAGTGATTCCTCTCCTGATGCGTCTACAAACATCTGTTCATGCGGCTAAAACAAATCAATGTTTACTTAACCTTGATTATGTCTTCGTAAAAGAGGAAATGCAGGTTCGGATTCTGTCTTAGTCCCCAGGCCTCGTTCACGTGAGACCAGAATGGAGCCCATGGTACTGCCAAAACAAAGTTACAATCTGCACTTAATATGAAACTTAAACAATACAAATACATTTTACATGTGGCTTTATATGTATTGGGTGTAAACCAGGGGCGAATCCTCCAAGCATTCTTAAAGACATAAGAGTAGAGGTTTTTTTACAATCCTAGTAATATTATTGCCTTGATGGGCATGTTAAACTCAGCTGCGCTTCAGACCATTTGTAAGTATCGCGCCTGACTCTGTATGTTACTCGCAGCGATGGATCTAGAGGCTTGACTGGAGGGGTGGTGAGGGTCAGGCATGCCTTCCTCCCCTCTCATCCCAGCCCACACTTACAGGTGGCCTTGCATTCGGACTAGAAAACGCCACACATAGCCGCAAGCTAGAGACATATTCAGTCTGGGTGCGCAACTCTTACAGTTATTTTTCGAGTAGAGTTTGCGTGGCGTTATCTTTGTTTTATTTACTAAACTAATATTTTCATTTAACCATTTGTAAATTAACACTATAGTAGTAGAAAATTATTTTATATAGAAGAGTGATATATGCCTATTGAGAGCTAGAGTTGTGTTATGTATTGTGTTAGAGAGAGAAAGTGTATGGGCCTTAATTAAACTTTGTAGTCTTCGTATTCCGGGGGTTTTCCAACCGTCTAACCCTGCGATTACGAGGTGGTTACTTTCAAAATTGAACTAAAAAAACATACATAAAATGTCACATTTTTCAACATAAAATTTTGTTAGTGAAGCTGGATTAAGTGCGAAGTTTTTTTTTGAGCTGTATGTACAGTTGTTTGCCTAACTCGTAAGGGAAAGGTATGATTATGTATGTATGTATGTATTTATGTATGCATGCATGTTATTAATCTGAGAAACACATCAATATTTATGATAGATCTCCCCGCACTGGTGGGCACGCGGTCTTAACGTCAAGTCCATATAACATGGTTTAAGAAGACAGGTCTCAAATCCCAGGTGAGTGTGCTGAAGGTTTTTTACTATACAAATTTTTTTACCACTCTCTTACCTGACGAATGCGTGTACATTTAGCCTACTCGATACTCAAACTTTCTCATCCTTACTGCAAGAGTGTAATTAATAAATACATATGCATCCAACCCGGATGAACAGTGGGGAGAAATTAAAGTAGACAAACACCTTAAGGGTGCTACATGGGCAGGTAGAAATACCTCGTCGCCTTTTGGGAGTAAAAAAAATATTTCACCTCTTCTCTTTACTATCATTCTTCCTCTGAGTTCGTAACAGATTAGTGAAAGAGGAAGGACGAAAGACTTGTCACTCAAGGCCGGGATGATACATTCACCAGTAAAGCGACAGCTTTACAACTCTTTTGGCTTATATTTCACAACAGCCCACTGGCTTGATACACAACCAATATACTCCTAAATTTAAACAGTGGTCGAATTGTTTAAAAGAAATAAGAACATTACTATTTCAAGTTGCTGGTAATGCTGCTCTTGTATATTAAATCGTGATTTACATTCCTTTACATAAAATAATTAGGTACCTATAACTTTATTTTTTAGCTTTGTATCTAAATATTGATTTTTTAGGTAAATTTTCCACAACAATCAAACTACCTGTTATGGATTATTTTCATATCCACTAATTATTACGCTAATATATTAGGGAAACGAAAAGCTTAATTTTAAAGGAATTGTACCCGCATTAACGTGGAGAATGAATAGAAATCGACCATTCAGGACAAAATCCCCTCTTTACAACAGACCGGGCTTCAAACCCTAACCTCCACGTCATTGACAACCATTTCTATTGTTAGAGTGACGCCTTAGATCATTCGATCCTTTGGGTAAATCCGAGCCGGAGAGTAGTTTTGAACTCGTCTAATTTTTTGTCTAAACATCTTATAAAATCATGACTAAAAAAATAATAGCCCTCTCCAGTGGGCACGTGAACAAAATCATTTCTCTCATCTAATCTAATTTACAGGTGATGGGTAGGTCGGGATTGTAATTCCAGTAGTGTGGTCTGAGATTTTTTTTCACTCTATCTTCACACAAATGAGGGTATAAGACCTCTGATTGATAGTTTCCACTTTCTTCCCCTTTAGTGTGATTATTGTATTATTAGGGAACTCAATAATTATTTAAATGTGTAACAGTTGCATAACAATTATCTTTTTTTCCAATTTTGAAGTAAGTGGTGGTGAAAACTTTAATTGTATAGAACGTTTAGATATTTGTAGTACAATATTTTGATTTCTAGTTGGTGTAATTAAAACTATTATGTGACAACTTTATATCCTGTCTTTATCAATAATATTCGATAAGATGGTGTAGGTAAGCGTGACCTTTAAAATTACTTATTAGTTATAACCACAAAATAATTACGAAATATTATGCTTGTGTTTTGATTTATTTCAATTTTTATATTTATAACTTATTTTGTATGTTTCAAAATATTTATAAGCAAAAAAAAAAAATTACAATAGCTACCAATAAGCTTGTAAGGATATAGTTTTTACATAAGTCATAAAAAAATTAGTTTAATTTGTTGGTATGTGATTAAAATAGCTTTAACTTTATATCTACCAACGAGTAAAATGTGTTTGTTTCAATCTCTACGTGGAGAGCCTAAACAAGGGAAGTAGTGTTGAATATATTTTTACAACCAAATAAAGTTGAAATAAAATATAAATCTAGAAATAAATTTAGGCAAGGAATGTCCACTATATATGTACACCTAATGAAGGGAGGCAGTACCCACTATATGTGTACACCTGATGAAAAGTTACAATGTCCACTATATGTGTACACTGTACTTTTAATGAAGGGAGGCAGTACCCACTATATGTGTACACCTAATGAAGGGAGGCAATGCCCACTATATGTGTACACCTGATGAAAAGTTACAATGCCCACTATATATGTACACCTAATGAAAGGTTACAATGCCCACTATATGTGTACACCTGATGAAAAGTTACAATGTCCACTATATGTGTACACCTAATGAAAGGTAACAATGTCCACTATATGTGTACACTGTACTTTTAATGAAGGGAGGCAGTACCCACTATATGTGTACACCTAATGAAAGGTAACAATGTCCACTATATGTGTACACTGTACTTTTAATGAAGGGAGGCAGTGCCCACTATATGTGTACACCTGATGAAAGGTTACAATGTCCACTACATGTATACGCATCCGATGAAGGAATGCAATGTTAACTATATGGGACTTCACTATCTGCATGGTTCAAAGCAGTAATTCTCAACGTTTTTTTTTTTAACCTACTGCCCCCTTTTGAGAATTTCATGCTGTTACAGCCCTCACCCTAAGTTAAATGTAATATGCATTCTGAAATCAATGATAATAACCTTGCAGAAATACTATCTTGCCAACAGGTCAATATTTCCTCGTTTGAAAAAAACATGATCACAAAATAAATGCACATTTTACGTGGCATAATTTATAATTCTTATGAATAAAACACGCGTTAAAACATAATGTATGTCAAATGGTTATAAAAATAAGTACTTGATCGTATTGTCAAAATTATAGAACATAAGTACAGTATTTAATATAAGAACATGTTGTTATATATTCTATAGCTTGTATTTATTAGCATAAAATTATTTCTGCGATATTAGTAAAAACCCATACGCTGCCATACAACTCCCTTTCAATTATTTACCATCTCACAAAACTAAAATACCCCCTGAAGGACGGTATCACCCAATGTGGGAAACACTGGTCTAAGGCTTCATTCTCGTGTTATCATCGTCGTGGCCTGCTGATGACGGGAATATTGGTTTTCAAATCACAGTCGGGTATGAAACACTACACTTATACCACAAGGCTTAGGAAAATTCTGTTCACTATACGTAGGCCTAGATCACAAAATAAAGGAAAATCATGTTCACTACACGTATACTACAAAGTTTAGGAGAATTATGTTCCCTATACGTAGGTTAGTTATATTACAATATTCGAAATTTACAGATTCCAGCGAAAGAACGAAGCGAAGGTGGACCGAAGAAATTCCCCAGGCAAGTACCGAATAACTCTTCTATGCAACCAAAATGAGCTTTCGAACTTCAGGAAAATTGTATACTGCGGAAGTTGTGAAAGATGTGACATCGGGCAGCCCATCAAAAGCTCAAAGGTTTCGAAAATCTTTGAAGTTTATTCCAGAAACCATTATTTCCGGCGATAACGCTCTTTCACTTATAATTGAGCAGAAATTATCGCGAAGTCAGTATCAGGGTTTAAGAAATATAAGCTTAGAAAATAATTTTAAATTGTATCCCTCGTATAAAGAAGTTTTAAAGTCTAAACGTAAATGTTATCCTGATACATCAAGCATCACTGTAACTGAATGCAGTGCTGAAGTAAAACTACAGGCCTTATTAGACCATACAGTTGAACAAATTTTGTCGACTCAAATGGACGTTATTAAAAGCTTGAGTTCTGAAAAACTTCTTAACTTGAATTTTATTTGCAAGTGGGGTTGTGATGGCAGCTCTGGCCAAAGTACGTATAAACCAAAATTCAGTGATGATGACGGAAGTAAATCAGATGCAAATATTTTTTTCACTTCACTTGTTCCACTACAAATCATAACCGAAGATGAAGTTAATAATGCAAAAATCCAAGACCTTCATCTCCTCGATTTTGTCGGCCAATTAAAATTGAATTTTTGCACGAACATACGGAAGACACTGTAAAACAAACTGAGTGTGTTAAAGAACAAGAGACAAAACTTGTACCTTTTGAGATTGTAAGAAATGGAAAATAAATATCAGTTTCTTATAAACTTGCGTTAACGATGATAGATGGCAAAGTTTATAATGCAATTACCAATACTGTATCCACTCAACGTTGCTATTTATGCCGATCAACTTCCAAAGGTTTTAATAATATCGACGATATTTTATTAAAAAAGATAAATCGAGTTAGTTTATTGTTTGGGTTGTCTACACTACACATGTGGAGTCGATTATTTGAATGCTGTTTACATTTGTTCTATAAACTAGAGATTAAAAAGTGGCAAGCGCGAAGAAAAGAAGATAAAGAAAAAACAGAATAGAAAAAAATATTCAAAAAGATTTCCGTCAAAATTAGAACTTATTGTCGATCAACCAAAGCCTGGATTTGGTAGTACGAATGATGGAAATACTGCTCGGAAATTTTTTGAAAATTTGTCTGTTTCCGCTTCTATAACGGGCGTTGATGAAGGTCTAATTAAAAGATTTCTTGTTATATTGCAAGCCATTTCAAGCAGCCATGAAATTGATATAATTAAATATAAAGAATACACATTAGAAACAGCTCGTAAATTTGTGGATTTTTATCCCTGGTTTTACATGCCAACTTCTCTACATAAACTTTTGATCCATGGCACTGAAATTATAGCTAATGCATTAGTGCCGATAGGACAAATGCCTGAAGATGCGCAAGAATCTTGTAATAAATATATAAAAAGATATCGTGAAGACTTCGCGCGAAAATGCAGCAGAACAAAAACAATGGAATAGCTTATTTTACGTCTTTTAGTAGCATCTGATTCCTTTATTTCAAGATTGAGAAAATTCCCTTAAAAAAAAGTTAAAATCTATGTCACCAGAAGCAGTTGAATTATTAATTTCACCAACCATTTATATGTGTCATGCGCTACAACACTTCTTCTTTTTCGATGTCAGAATCCTCTGATTACGATACAGGTAACTCAACTGATGACAATGAATAATTTTCATTAACATATTATGTAAAAAACTTGATAAATACAGATTTATTTTATACATTTCACTTTGTATTTAATTCTTAAATTCTTAAGTTTTTCATTTTATTTGTTTTAATTTTTTCAGTCTCTTTGATTGAATAGTACAATAAAATATTTTGCAAAATCTTTCTGCGTGAAAGTTGTTGTTAAATTTGAGTCAATATATGGAAAAAATCACTATTTGTGTAATTTAAAATGCTTCAAAAGAGATAGTAAATATACATGTTTTACTTATTAACATAGATTATACTTTAAAATCTTACAGTTTTCTATAAGAAGATCATGTTTTTGCTGACAATACTCTAACTTAAATAAATATATTTTTAAAATCAAATGCAATTTAAAATCGCTGTAATTTTATTTTAAATATTTTCAAGAATAGGGCCTATAACCCTATATGAATACAGTTTCTAAAAAATTGGAATAAATCTCTTGCGTAAGAACTCTTTTTTAGTGTAAAACACATGCTTTTAGAAACAAATATCTTATAATTTCTTAAAGTTAATTTCAAGGTAAATAGTACATAAGTATAATTTTAAAGACAGATTAAATGTAAACAGTTTAAAAAAATGTAAGTAGTTTCCTAATCATTTCTAAATTTATTTTACTATTTAAATAAAATGCCAATTTTTGTAAGAAAATAAAAATTAATCAAAAGCTAAAATTAATATTATTACTATGTTAACTTTGCCCCACTTTCCCCTATTTACAAAGTTTTTTTCCTTAAATTGATCTCGCTCGGTTTCGTGGGTTAAATAATTATTTAATATAAAGGTTTATGACTTTTACTATTTAAATATTTAAATAAAACAAATAATAATTCTACCTGGTTTCGTACATTATTGTATTATTGGGTTAGAGTAAAAGGTTTTTTTAAATTCTAGTGTATAACTTCAACAAACAATAGGTTTTTTCCTGTATCGTGGGTTATTGAGACATGGGCTTAAAAGGTTATGGTTTCAATATAAATAAAAGTTTATGTTCTTCTAATAAATCTTTTATTATGTTACACCTTAAATTTTTCCTGGCTAATAAGGTGTAGGGCCTATAATATGTTATTTTGACTAAATTGTGTATGTTTAAATATTTATGGTCACTATATTGAATCCGTAATTTTATTATTTTGCAATTTTGACTTTGGTTTCGTAATCAGTGACCTCTAAAACCCCTAGGTACCAAGTTTCTTACAAAATGAATAAAACTTGAATATTTTGCCGGCTTTTATGAATTTAGAACTGCCATAATGGGTCCACCATTTTGTTTTTTCAATTCTGACTTTTGATTAACAATCAGCAACCTTTAAAACCCCTATGTACTAAATTTCATACAAATTGAATAATATTTTCATATTTTGACCAGCTTTTCGGGATTTGGCCCCACGGCCCGGCGGTGGGAAACGCTGCTTTAAACACATGCACTGGTGCTTCTGGCTCTCAAGAAACTCGATTGATTTGAGGAAGAGGTAAAGATACGAATACTAACTAGATGCACAACATCTAAATTGTCCCTGTTGTTTACCCATGCTCACTCCATGCTGATGCAAGTGCACATTTGCTAAACTACCTTATCATTACATTGCACTTAAATCACCTCTTAATAAATATGGTGGCTAAGTAATTAAAAAATGCAGGTTGTGTAGCACACGTTTAAATGTTTACATCTAGAGGACACTAATTTGATACCGGGGGTGCTAGAGAATAAAATTTCTATTTGTAGATGGATACGTCCTTCTATCTGAATGGTGAATATCTAGGCTATATTTCTGAATGTGAAGTACAGATCACATTGTTACCTAAGTTAGGTTGGCTGTTTAAAAAGTGTACGTTAAATTCATGAATATAATTAGGCCTGTGTCATTTTTAAGCAATTCACTGTTTCTATATATACTAAAAAATAGTCACCTAAAATCAGCAATGCATAGTTTCTTCCCCTTATTCCAATTTCTTTTCTTGCGGTGGGCTGTGAGGTATAATCTTATTTTTATCCCTCTTTTATGGTCCGCAGTTGTATTTTCTCGGTTCATACTGACGCTAGCTTATTTTAGCTTGCACTTACTAAAATGTGGTCAAAATGTATTTTTCAATAAAGAGCGTCACAACCTGCAAGGTTCTACCGAAGGTGATGAGCCGGGTGGAAGTACGAACAGCAAGAGAAAGCGAGGGAAGGATTAACCTGCTCGTCTGCCATTCTTTCACTTCTCCTCCCCCCTCCTTCGCTCGGAGCAAAGTTTGACCGGTCCTTTGCCGAGTGATGACGTTAGTGTACAGGGAAAATATTACCAGTTGCTACCTCTCAGGTTAATAATAATGCCAATAAATTTTGTGTTGTGACCCTCCTAATAAATTATATAATTCGATTCACAAATCTCCATTCTATGTTCCTATAATATTGCCCTTTCATTTCGCTTGGATTTAGGTCTTTAACAATCAACTCAAATATCGCTAATTTTGACTTTTCTAAGGGCAAAATTTCTTATTTTAAGCCATGTTTACAGATCTCTCTTATCTATAGAAACATAGAATAGAGTTTTGTATTCATTCCAGTGAAGACCAAACTTCAATACAACTAATAGTTTTATCAAAATCGTGATAGAGCTGAACACTTGAGTGACACAGTATTGGCTCCCCTATGTAGCCCCCTTAACTCACTCGACAGCTTGTTTGTCAGCTAAGCTAAGGGTCCTGAGTTCTATTCACAGTAGAGCTGAAAAATGTATCATTGGTTAACTGTGGATTTCACCTTTCACAGTGATGAATTAACGTCCAGGGAGTTGGGTTTAGTGTCTGTTAAAGATTTAAGCTAGTTCATAATGCATGTGCTGAAAATAATGAGTTGAGCTTAATTAATAATAATATACGTAAAAACATTTTCTTTAAATTCAAAACCTCAATTTAAAAAAAATTATATCCACTCTTCGATCAAAATACTCACTTAAATTTCTTTGGAAATAGTCCCAGTACCGGTGGAAGTCATTTTGGAAACCCATAATGCGAAGGAGGCGGTTTAAATGGTAGAATGACACGGCGACATCCATTGGGTTCCGAGCGACGTAGATCACCTTAAACAGGAAATATAATTTGGTGAACCACTACATACATAGCTAAATGTTACTCGCTGGGGATATGTATAAATTATATATTTGTATTTAGGAATCTTTCAAACTTGTTTCAATCTTTAATGTAAATCCGATAAACAGAAGCTTTGGTAAAACGTCAAAAAGTAATGTTTTAAAAACCACTATATCTAAATTTTAATCATCCAAAATTTTAATTGTAAGTCTGAGCTATGTCTACGTGTAATTTCAGCTTAATCGTTGAATTGTTTTTATCTTGAAAAAATAACAGCTTATAAACGCCCAAAACTAATTTTTGTAGCTACCATATTGAAACAAAATGGCAACGAACATTTAAATAAGCCTAATGTTTTATAATTATGTTAATCAGACGTCCAAGTTATGTGTATTTGAGATGTCATTACAATCTATCAAGTAGTTTTTACTTGAAAGAGAAATATGCACAAACTATTTTTTTTTATATATATATAATATCTATTATTTAAATATTATATAATTATTGTTACATATGACACGCATCGGTGGGCATGAGTATTGGCATGTTTGGTTCACTGGTTTCGTAGAGGTCGGGTTTCTAATCCCAGAAGGGTGTGCTCTAATGAATTTTACCTACTTTCACATTATTTAAAGATAATTCTATGGAGGAAATTGATTATGTCATTGCTTACGTCATTCGGTCCAGAGCAGTTAGTAGTTAGAAGAGTAAATTATGTTAGTTGGAGATTGATGTGGTGTTTATAGGTTTATTTATTATTTAAAGTCCCAAAATATGACCTAATTTTTAACAATATAGTTTTACTTCTATATAGTTTGTGAATGTAACGCTATGTTTTGTTTACTGAGTGACGTCACACGCTCAGCCAAGCATAATTCCTTCTCCATCTGGCGTTACCTTCTTATCTCTTTATATTACTTTCTTGTTTACAGAGTGACGTCACAATCTCACCCATTCAAATATATATTTCTCCATCTGGCGTTACCTCCTTCTATTCTCTTTACAATGCTCTCCATCTTTAGAAATTTCACCCTCCAAATCCCCTTGCCATTAGTATTAAAATGTAGCCTGGAAGGGTAGTGAAACGGGGTTGAATTAAATAAAAACCTGCTTGATGTAAGTATGATGGAGGATTAGAGCAGTGTTTCTCAAAGTATGGTCCGCGATTATCTATCAAGTGGTCCGCAGGGTCCCAAGAAGTTTATTAATAGTAATACATTAAATAAGGTTGATCATAAATAATTCCAAAATTTGAAATTAAAAAAATTACATATAAAATATCCATACTACGGTATATTTAATTTTTCGGTGGTCACAAGCCAAATAGAAAAAGAAGCCTGTACCAAACTTAGTTAACAAATCTTAACATTTATTTATCAAATATTAATATGCTTAAGAATGTTAAAAATAACAAAAATATTCACTTACTAGCTATTCAATTTAATAATGTAGTTTTTCAAAATTTAATTTGATGAGTTATTTGTTGTTTTATATTTTTAGTAATTAAAATGAATTATTTAAAAATAGTATTTTCTTTGTATAATTTTAACCCCTTCTATCTCCCCCCACTCCCAGCTCTTCTGATGGCCCCAAGTGAGCATAACTTCAAATTGGTGGCCCCCGAGTATGCATAATTTCCATTTGATGGTCCTACATTTCCAAAACTTTGATAGACACTGGATTAAAGAAATAGCACCCGTGTTAGCGTAGGTATAGGCTGTAATGCCCAGAAAAAACGTTATTTTGGGATTCCCCTTCCTCTTTTATCTTCAATAAAGTTCGTTCCTCAACTATCTCCTTTTTATTTACGCTCACCAAATCTTACTACACGTCCGGGTTATCCTAATTATTAAACTACTAGAGTAAAGATGAGATATTAGGATCTTAGCGAGGGGTAATGGTATTTTTTGGAGGTAAAATGAAATTTAAAAAATAAAAAGACCATCACAAACCAGCCGAGATACAAGACCGGTACATACGTGATTGATCCACGTGTCTTTAAACAGTTTAAATAATGAAACTTTATGTAACCCAAATTATATTTCTCACCTTCTTTCCAGAATCTAAATGCTTGCAAGGTTTATGAGCCAGGAACTATTATAATGATATAAATTAGACTTCTCACCTTGGCTCCAGATTCCAGAAGGTTTGGCGGCAGCAGGCTGAAAGGTAGATGGGTCAGGAATCGTTATAATGATCTAAATTAGACTTCTCACCTTGGCTCCAGATTCCAGAAGGTTTGGTGGCAGCAGGCTGAAAGCTAGATGGGTCAGGAACTGTTATAATGATATAAATTAGACTTCTCACCTTGGCTCCAGATTCCAGAAGGTTTGGCGGTAGCAGGCTGAAAGATAGATGGGTCAGGAACTGTTATAATGATCTAAATTAGACTTCTCACCTTGGCTCCAGATTCCAGAAGGTTTGGCGGCAGCAGGCTGAAAGGTAGATGGGTCAGGAACTGTTATAATGATATAAATTAGACTTCTCACCTTGGCTCCAGATTCCAGAAGGTTTGGCGGCAACAGGCTGAAAGATAGATGGGTCAGGAACTGTTATAATGATATAAATTAGACTTCTCACCTTGGCTCCAGAATCCAGAAGGTTTGGCGGCAGCAGGCTGAAAGGAAGATGGGTCAGGAACTGTTATAATGATCTAAATTAGACTTCTCACCTTGGCTCCAGATTCCAGAAGGTTTGGCGGTAGCAGGCTGAAAGGTAGATGGGTCAGGAACTGTTATAATGATATAAATTAGACTTCTCACCTTGGCTCCAGATTCCAGAAGGTTTGGCGGCAGCAGGCTGAAAGGTAGATGGGTCAGGAACTGTTATAATGATATAAATTAGACTTCTCACCTTGGCTCCAGATTCCAGAAGGTTTGGCGGCAGCAGGCTGAAAGGTAGATGGGTCTTGATGAAGCGAGGGGAGGGAGTAACATCAAGCACCTCGTAGGTCGGGGTACAAAGGTTGTCAATCATCGCCAGTTTCTCTGGCTCACTGGAGTACCTAGCCCTGTACTCGTCCAAGAATTTGTCGTTCATAAGGAGACAGAATCTACCAAACGAAAATGAACAAGTCTTTGATTAATTGATTTGTCGGTTGCAGTTCCAGAATGATACCTTGACAGTAAAACTAAAAATATAGAATTTCCATATATCATTTCCTAAGGTTGGTTTGGTTGTGTGTGTGTGTGTGTGTGTGTGTGTGTGTGTGTGTGTGTGTGTGTGTGTGTGTGTGTGTGTGTGTGTGTGTGTGTGTGTGTGTGTGTGTGTGTGCGAGTGTGTTTGTGTTTGTGTTTTCACAACCATCAGAAGCCTGTGGATGGCTTAGAAAGCTGAAACATTGTACATTTATACTATAAATTATGGTACAAACCTTAACGAAGTTGGATTTACAATTTTAGTTGTTTTTCCTGGTTTAATTTATAAAATATCATTACTGTATAATAAATACCAGTTCTTTATTTGTCATCTGTCCCTTCAAAAGAATCTCGAAATCCAGAAGACCTAGGAAATTGAAATTTTGTAAACAGGTAGCCCTTAATTAAATAGGATATATTCTTAAGAGCCCGTCTTACCCAACGGATAACACCTAAATTAGGTAGTTCATACAGCTCGAACCAGAAGTCTTAAGAGATCGTCTAACCCCACAGATAACATCTAACTTATGCAGGTAATACAGCTAGAACCAGACGTTTTAAGAGATCGTCTAACCCCACAGATAACATCTAACTTATGCAGGTAATACAGCTAGAACCAGACGTCTTAAGAGCCCGTTTCTCCCCACAGATAACACCTAACTTAGGTAGGTAATACAGCTCAAACCAGACGTCTTAAGAGCCCATCTCACCCTACAGATAACACCTAACTTAGGTAGGTAATACAGCTCAAACCAGACGTCTTACGAGACCATCTCAGCCCACAGATAACACCTAACTTAGGTAGGTAATACAGATAGAACCAGACGTCTTAAGAGCCCGTCTCAGCCTACAGATAACACCTAAATTAGGTAGGTAGTACAGCTTGAACCAGACGTCTTAAGAGCCCGTCTCACCCCACAGATAACAACTAACTTAGGTAGTTAATACAGCTCGAACCAGACGTCTTAAGAGATCGTCTCACCCCACAGATAACATCTAAAATAGGTAGGTAATACAGCTAGAACCAGACGTCTTAAGAGATCGTCTCACCCCACAGATAACATCTAACTTATGCAGGTAATACAGCTAGAACCAGACGTATTAAAAGCCCATCTCACCCCACAGATGACATCTAATTTAGGTAGTTAATAAAGTTCGAACCAGACGTCTTAAGAGCCCGTCTCACCCCACAGATAACACCTAACCTAGGTAGGTAATGCAGCTAGAACCAGACGTCTTAAAAGCCCAACTCACTTCACAGATAACACCTAACCTAGGTAGCTAATACAGCTAGAACCAGGGGTCTTAAGAGCCCGTCTCGCACTACATATTACAACTAGCTTAGGCATGTAATACATTTTGAACCATACGTTGCATTGTGGTGAGGTTTTGTACTCAGTATAATTTAGCCCAGTGAACCTGTTTTATCAAATTTTAAAAATACATCAGTATAAATAACATAAACTTACTCAATGAATGGAAATCGATTTATTAGGGTTACTTTACTAGCGGTTTCAAAATCCATTTTGTTTGCAATCAGCCAAATCATCTCTTGACTTAGGGTCGTGCCTGAAACATAAAACTGTATTTTATTAGTGGCGTACCATGACATGTTGCTAGGGTTGCCAAGACTATTTTAAATTGTACCATGCACCTTTTCACATAAAACAATAACACATATTGACTAAATTAAAGGTAAAATTCAACACGGTTGTAACTAAAACTATAAATCCCCAAAATTCATTCTAAGGGGATGATGCAATCTCAGAAGTCGACAATTTCTTGATACAGAAATACCTTGATCCCTACAAACCCGATTTGAATGTTCATATTTGTGGGCACGTCATTTTATAATAACTTAATAATTTTAGGTTTTTTTGGCACATCATTTGTGGGTTAGAGACATTCCTAGTCTTCTACTGACAGTTGTAGATATGCAACAATCTTCTCAGGTTAGGAGACCGTTGTGTGATTACTTCGTTCCGATGATATAATGTGATGATGATTTAAATGTTTGTGTGATGCCAGTGGAAGTCTTAAGCCCAACTTAAACTTAAGTGACCAGACCATGAAGGACATAACAACAAATACCACTTCGGTAAAAATGAAAATTTAAACTACCACCGGTAATTAAACTAAGGACCTATAAATTTGAAACCAGGAATTCAGAACACTTAACCATGGGGTTGAGCTTTCAATAGCTAATCCTTAATTTATAAATATATTACGTCAGTCGGTGAATGTATGGACGCTATTATTAAAACAGGGTTCTCGATGTTATTAAAAATGGAGTTGAGGTTTCTAGCAAAATGGTTTTTATCTTTGTACTTTGTTGCTGGTCTTTACATCTTTGTCTTTATTTATCTTACACTATTTCTCTTTGTATATCTTACTTTCTTTGTTCGTTCTCTTTCTGTCTTTTTCTTTCTTTAATCCTCTCTCTCTAAAGAATGCCAATAAACAAGGCTGACCATGTGACTGATGCCCTCATTTTTCTCTCACACGTGTCTTACTCCTGCTTACCTGACCTCGGAAAGTGACGATCCACGTGTCGTCAGGTCTGACCTTGAAGTTGTAGAGTCTAGGTCCGTGTATCTTGTAGCTGCTGGGCAATAAATAACCCTCCGGACCAACTTGGACCCATCCTGTCCTCTCGCCGTCGAAGTCCTGAAGTAGCTGCTTGTTCAACTCAGGGTTGACGTCTCTGATCTCCAGGGGGAACTCCTCCATTTCTTCCAGGACTACCAAAACAATAACAATATACATATTAACTCCAGAGGGAACTCCTCCATTGCTTCCAGGGCTACCAAAACAATAACAATATACATCTTATCTCCAGGGGGAACTCTTCCATTGCTTCCAGGGCTACCAAAACTACAATAATATACATCTTAACTCTAGGAGGAACTCCTCCATTGCTTCCAGGGCTACCAAAACTACAATAATATACATCTTAACTCCAGGGGGAGCTCCTCTTTTTCTTCCAGGGCTACCAAAACTACAATAATATACGTCTGATCTCCAGGGGGAACTCCTCCATTGCTTCCAGGGCTACCAAAACTAGAATAATATACATCTGATAGCCAAGGCTAGCTCTGCCATTGCTTTCAGGTATACCAAAACAATATTATATTGTACATTATTGATTTGTATTTACAACTTTCCCACATATTATTCCAGTTTGTGTTGTGTTACATATTAAGCTAATGGTCCCGGATTTGATACCCAGTATTGGCAAGAAATATTGGTGCTTTGTGAGATTTGGGTGTAGAGTTAATTTAAAAAACGAATTAATTTTAAGTAGCTTCATAGTATGCTACAAAATGAGATCAAATTAAATTATCAATTTAGTTACGTGTAGCTAAAAAACTTTTAAACTTCTTATAGGCCTATATGAATAATTATTATTTCATTTACATATGATAAATATTTCACTGTGTACACTTTATATGAATGTCTAGTTATACTAAATTTACATCATTTAAAATTGTGCAATACAATCTTTATTACCGAATGACCTTAATATGCCTATGAAGTGTTACCTGCGAATTGTTACCAAATGTTTTCTAGCCGGGATTATTCTTCCTACTGGAGGTAACTATATCTATTAGCTGATTCACAGCTAGATATCCGATAACACAGGAAGTGATAACGTCTCGGAATTAAAGTTAAGTAATTGGGTTAAATAACATGGATAATTTGACTGTTGTCAAAAGAGCTATAAGGCGCTGTGTGATTTAAGGTCATTCGACCATAAAAAAATTGTAATGCAAAATTTTAACAAGTATATAGTTGTACGCTATAAAATTAATAATGAATAAATAATTTGGAAATTATTACAGTTCACGAGCTATAAGGTGTCCAACTAGTTATTACATATAAGATTTTCAACTACCATTAGTAATATAAAGTAATTAATGTATGGGGCTGAAATTTTCTATAGTTAGACATTCATATGAGGTGAACACAAGGAAATATTTATAGTACCTATGTTAAAGAAAAATAATTTATTATGTATAAGCAGTTTTAAAGTGGTAAAATTATATCATTATTAATCATATAAATATACTGTGCTTTTTATACTCAAATAATTCGATTTTATCTTATTTTGTATTACACAATGTCATTATTTAAAATAAATTAGTTTTTTATAATTTAGCTCTGTTAGTCAATTTTATTAATGTGTCTAAATTGATAATTGAAAATATATGTTTGTAATTTCTATTTCATTAAATGCCTTATTTTGGATATACTGATTGTAGAGACAATACCGACTTTTTACATCCACTACTGGTTCCAGCCTGTGGTCTGGGTAAGTTTGTTATTCAAGTCATTTATTTTCCAGCGCCTGCTGGCTTGGCCTGTCCTAGCTTCATATGTCTTTAAATCTAACTTAAGACTGGTACAGGCACAACATCCAGTCCCCCGACCGTCAATCCATCATTGCGAAAGGTTAAACCCACATATTCACCAATGATAAATTTTTCGGCCCTGCCGGGAATCAAACCCGGGACCCTTATTTCAGTAAGCAGACATGCTACCGACTTAGCTAAGGTGTTGGATTTTTTAATTACCAATCTAATTTGGCCTGCCATCTTACAATTTTAAATCCAGGCCTTATTTACATAGTATCATAACATTTACTACTATTATACATTATCCAATTTTATTTGATCTAAACAGGTTTTGGCTCCTATAGTACCTATCTCCGAGATACAATTTCATTCACCAGCTGGTCCGCCCCGGGTACATTACTTCCCCGGTACTCTCCTCCGCTGGTTACCCCATCAGACCTGAATTTTCATCCCAGTCCAACGGTGCGCCCAGCAGAGGCGAGCATCCCCCTTTCCGCCACCTGGGGAGGCTCCCTTACCGAAGTTGGTGCTCCACCTACACCTAGGTGCGAACCACTTCCTTACCTATCTTCCCTAATTCTACATTCCCTGAAATTCTTTCTCCTAACCTACCCAATCCTATTACCCTCCCTTCCCTATCCTATTATAATCCTATCCTAGTCTTACAACTAACTAACCTAAATATCTTCTAATCCTCCGGGAATGTCCATTACCCCGATGGTACAAGAGGGCTGCAGAGCAGCCGCCTATCTCCATCTTGACGCATAGGGCCCTTACAAGACCTAATCCTACACTTCTTGTTTCCAAGAAGAGGGATCTGCAGTCACAGGGGTTCCTCCATGCGTTCCGTTTCTTTCCCCTCATCTGTCCCATTACTCGGCTGGAATGATGATCCTTCGGAATTACCAGGGCTACCCCAGTAAGCCTACGGATCCATCAGCCGAACTGGTATGCCAGTCCCACAAGGCTTCGTGGTTGCCACTTTCCGGCATCTCTCCTTGTTCCTCATAGAAGGTTGTATAGCAGTAATTCCACAGAAACAACCTTCACCTTTCCCTATATTCCCCCCGCTGAGACCTCACCTGCGTCCGTCTCAGTTCCGCTTCCCGTGTTTCTGTCCTCGTGTCTTTCATTGTCCTCATCAATGTCTCTGTCTTCGTCACTATCCCTGTCACTGTCCTCGTCACTGTCACTGGTCTCTCCCCCTTTCTTCTCTGTCCCTCCGTCTGTTTATCATCTGTCTCAGTCCTCGTCTCTCTCCCAGTGCCCTTATATATTCTTCCTTGGCTCTTTCTGAAGCTTCCGCTGCCAGCTTATCTAGGAACCTCCAATGGACGGGATCTCTCAGGATATCACCCACCATTCTTCCCTGCACTTCCTGCTGGTTAGGTCTTCTTAGCTCAAGCGTACGGGCACATTCCAAAACAACGTGTTCCGGGGTACCCACCTCACCACATTCACACCGATCAGTTTCAGCCAAACCCATCTTCCTTAAGGGTTCTGGGTACGGCCCCTTCCCCGTGATGAATTGGACCAGACCCGGGGATGGTTCCAGATGTGCCTTATCAATCCTTTCGACCACATTGGGAAAGAGTTGATAAGCTCTCCTACCAGTTTCACTTCCCTCCCAGCGTCTCTGCCATTCCCTCAACAGAGCAAATAGTGCATCTTCAGATGTTTCCACTTCGGGTGAGGTGAGTCTCCTAATTTTCTCCCAGTTGCTCTTTCTCTTCCAGTACCCAATTGCCCTCTTCTTAACCAGAAGGTCCAACTGCCACACACCTAGGGTGACGCTCAGTGCGTCTGTCGCCACTGTCCGGTAGGCGCCCGTAAGTCTCAGAAGGACATTCCTCTGTATACTCCGGACAGCCCTAGCCGGCACGACGTTGTTCAGTCTGTGCGCCCAGACGCACGCTCCATAGCCAACCATAGGGAGAAGGATCGCGTGGTGGTATGTTTTTATTACCCGCATGGGCAGGTGGAACCTCCTCCGCCCAATGCTTATAATCTTATTCATGACCCGCTGAGCTCTCCCCATCACTTCCTCTATATGCACCGTGTAATTTCTGTTCTCATCGAGAGTGACTCCCAGGTATCTGACCGTTTGGCTCCTTCTCAAGTTCTTCCACTCAACCTTTATTGCAGGGTTCCGCACCATTTTCCCCCTAAACAGCATGAATGTCGTATTCGCCGGTCCCATCTTCAGTTTGACACTTTTTCACCATCTTACTAGCCCGTCTAGCACTCGATTGGACCTTTCCTCCAGGCTCTTCCTTGAATTACCTTCTAACCACTATTAGAAGGTCGTCCACGAAGGCGACAACCCCATGCATTTCGAGAATTTCCTCCAGAATCTGCAGTCACGGCTCCAGCCCCACATCCCAGAATATCGGCCCAAAGACGGATCCCTGAGGACATCCCTTGGTCAATCTTTTCTGCACGCTGGCACTCTGACACCTCAGGGTGGCATACCTATTTCGGCAGTAGTCCTTCAAGCTTCTATACAATTGCCCTGGGCACTGCAGTTCTCATAACCGGCCGAACAACGCCGGCCACCATAGGTTGTCAAATGCCCCGAGATGTCTACGAATACCCCCACCACGTATTTATCAGTATTTATCAGAAAATATTGAACAACAGAACATAATATGCCCGGCCGATGGTAAGATATTTATAACTAATGAAACGCCCAGGTAAAGCGGACGCCGGCTTCTTTACCTGGTCGCTGTTGCTGGAATAGACTGAGACATCGCTACTCGCTGCATTTCCAAGATAGCCTCCTACCCTCACATATGTTACATTCCCTGTCAAGATGTTATAGATTCAAACAATATTAGTAATCAAAGTGTCAAATGACCTTAATGTGCCAAACAATTACCAAATTGACGGACAGTAAGACTTGTGCAAGTGTTTTTAAAGTGTGCATGAATTATTTTTATTTTTTACTTTCCTTTTAAATCGCATTCTTATCACAAATAATAGGGCTGTTATCTACTTCTGAATGCAATTAGCAAACCCTTTTTTTTAATTATAACGATAAAACATATCATATTTTTATTACTCTTATTGTTGTTTCACTCGGTTTATTATTTCTATCATGTTTATTAATTGCCATAGATTTTCATTGTACGCATCTTAGTACTGATATTTCTATTTATCTATAAAGAGAGCCATAATATATATAAAATATATTTAGTACCACGTCTTACTACCCATTCTGGCTAAACGCATATTTTCTTCTTACGTTATTGTGAAAGGGATGAGGAATGTTACATTTATAGGAAATGTAGCTGCATTTGAATGAAGAGAGCGTGGCAAACTATTTAGGGAAAACCTCCCTAGTTTACCAGACCCGGGTTTGAACTCAGATCTCCCGTCATCGACAAACTAGTTTTTTTTGTGAGAGTGGCGCGTTAGCCTGAGGTATTCAAATTGATAGATGATTTATTTTTGGGTCATGTTCTACTTCCTGCAATGGCTATAAGCTACACTTAACCTAGAACACGTCCCAGTGGCTGAATGGTCTAAGGCGTCACTCTTTTGTTGGACCGGCCTACCAAAGATGGGGAGATCCGGGTTCAAATACTTGTCGGGTCCACACAGGGCGTTTTTCCCTAAATGGTTTTTCACTCTCCTTCCAAGCAAATACGGGCAGATTACCTCTAAAAATACATCCCTTCCTCATCCCAACCTCATTAGAATAATTATCATATATGTGTGTAACCTGAACAGTTAGTAAGACACGGTGATACAAAAATAGAGAGTACTGGCTTCAATTCCCGGCAAAGACAAACCAATCATTTATCAGCTGTGAAATCGAGGATTCCCCTTTCACACTGATGAATCACTGTGTGGGGGAATGGATGCTCTGTGTTTTCTAAATCTAAATTAGTTTGTAAGTCATGTGTTGAATTAATCAATCGTTTCAGTAAATAAGGAGTGTGAATTTCTAAAGGCAATTTTAAAAGACTTCGGGTCTCGTAATATTATACATTTCCGTTGGTGGATAGGCCCATGTCTACATTTCTACCGTGAGGATTAGTAGGTGGTTTTCCCGTCCTCTGTCCACGTTAATACTGGTGCACTTCATTTAAAACGACCTATTCGTTTCTATCTTTAACTTTATCCGTTAGCCCGGTTATGTTAGACGTTATAATTTTAAACACACACAGAAGATATGTGGACAAAGCCGTCAGTTTTATCTATTCTGGTTCATTACTGACTAGAGGGTTGGGGTTCGATTATCAGCCAGGTTCAATTAGGGTGATTGTTCCCTCCCCCCTTACGTTGTTTCTCAAACCTCCTTACCACGGATTTGGGTGCAATTTCTCTAAAATTTTACCTTTCTTATGCCAAACGCATTTATATATAAATACTATTTTTATCTTCTAAAATGTCCATAGATTCTTTTTTTTTTTGCTGTCAACATTTATAATTAAATTATCATTATTATTTTATAAATATTGAAATATCTATAAAAAAAAGTGACCGCTGCAGCTCACATGACTTGACGTATGAACACTTAAAAATAGATCTAGTAACTTTTCTAGATGTCATATGAAAATTGAATTGTATTTTAAAAATGTATAATCTTTAACTGGTACTGAGTCGTGTTGAAGGGGGGAGATTAGGGAATCAGGGGATATTTGAGCCCCCAAAATCGGCCTTCCCTCCACCCTTCCAATTTTCTATACGACCTTGGGTTCTTCCATCGACACCGGGGCGGCGTCAGCATTCATCTGCTGACCGCTGAATGTGAATGTAATCAACGAGCGCATTCAACTATCCCAGAAATAATTGGATACATATTAATTGGTTTACCGTGGACGTTAAGGCCATATTGGAAATGCATTCACAACCAATTAAAATTCACGCCCGCCTTCCTTTGGTTAACCTTTAATGACGTCACCCGGGAGATTGTGTTGTTACTTTTTTTTTAATCGTTAGATATAATTAACTAGTAAACGCATGATTTATGGAGTTAAAATTAAGGACTGTAACAAAACATGTTAATGAAATTTAAGGTGTCATGGATTTAACACCTAAAAAATATCTATAATGACAAATACTATGATAAATATAGGAGTATGTTTTTTATTATTATTATTTTTTTTTTTTTATTTAGCACCACGTCTTACTACCCGTTCGGGTTATACGCTTAAGTACTAATTACGCTAATAGATTAGGAATTGGGAAGGTTGAATTTAGAGGAAGTGAACCCGCATTTGCGTGGAGGGAAAGTGGAAAACCATTTAGGAAAAACCACCCCAGTTCACCCGACCGAGATTCGAACCTCGATCTCCCCGTCCTCGAAGGTCTGGCTCAACACGACTGGCGCGCTAGCCAACTACGCCACCGAGGCGGGTTTTTTTTATTAAACTTCACTGAACTAAGCCAATAAAAGTGGTTTTATTTTCAGATTAGCTCGAATGTAAAATTAATATCTTTCTAAAGAAAATAAACATTGGTTATTTTTTAAATTCATTTTTTGATGTAATTAAAGTAATACAACTTTAAAAGAACACATTAAAAGCAGTGTGTTTAGACACCTTGTATAAGGAATCTTAGTCGACTATACCAATATAACTATGTATAGCTCATTCCCTGTAAGAATCAAACAGCCAAAGCTATTATTTATGCTTTTTAGTGAGGAATTCTCGATCTAGATATCATATTCTGAAAATTGACTATACTTTCAACAAATAATTTGTTCATGTCCATACGCAACCAATTTAAATTATGTCATTACCTCACACACACATTATGTACTGCCTGATAGTCAGTGGCGTGGCGTGGAGTGTTCCAAGTCTAAGCAGAGTTATTTTAATACAACCTTGTGAATTGTCCTCATCTCTCAATAGAATACTCATTAGTGAGCTATCAGTGAACGTCCATTCTCATGTGAGGTGTGTAGAATAGAGTCTATGTCTGATTGGTCAAATGGGGACAGAGTGGGGGAGAACATATCACAGGTACAGTTGTAACAAGCTCTGCTTATCCTGTCAACACTCCACGACATTGATACATTCCCATGTGAGGTGTGTAGAGCAGAGTCTATGTATGATTGGTCAAATGGGGACAGAGTGGGGGAGAACATATCACAGGTACAGTTGTAACAAGCTCTGCTTACCCTGGCAGCACTACACTGCTAACAGTATATTTTGACTATCAATTTTTTATAAATTTAAAGTGAATAAACGGTCATTAATATCGACTTATAATACTAGAAGTTTTATGACAAAAAGACCTCACTGATTCTAATAAAAAAAAAATGCTAGCTATATCATGATCGATCATGATCGTTAAGAATTATATTTTGTTTTTATCGTTACTAGTCTTAAGATTTATCTTTTGGTTTCAAGTTGAAATATCTTCTTGGATTTTAAGTTGATATTCTTCCTTGGTGATCAACCAGTGTCCACGCGGTTTAAGACGTTAGTCTCGAAATATGTGTAAAAATTTACTAAAATATTCCATAGGTACTCGACCAATTGTCTAGAATTTTAAATTTAATTCACTTGCCGCCACATTTAAACGGATAGATCAATTTAGAAAACTATTAACCCGCTTCGGTGGTCTAGCGCGCTACTCTCGCAGTAGACTAGACTGCCGATGATGGGGGGAGATTGAGGTTCGAATCTCGGTTGGGTGTCCTGAGGGTGGTTTTTCCAAAAGGTTCGCTACTCTTTCTCCATGCAAATGCGTGTACAATTCCTCTAAATATATCCTTATTAATCCATAACACTAATATCGTAATTAGCATATAAGCGTATAACCCGAACGGGTAGTAAGACGCAGTGCTAAATAAAAATCTATAATAATACAAGGAAATGTTTGTCTGTGTGTTTGTTTGTTTGTGTGCGACACCCAGCCGAATCTACGGCACGCAGAGATCTGAAATTTTTAACATAGGTGGACGGAAGGGGGTCCGAATGTACCTCCAAGCCGGATTTTTAAATTTTTAATTAGGCTATTTTTAACAAATTTTTGAAGAAAATATTGTTTATCTGGTTTAAAATCACGTTTCAGAGATTCGGGCACCACGGGGGGGGGGGGGGATTGAGGGGGGCTTATATAATTCTTATACAACAGTGGGTCACGGGCGTAACGCCGTGCGGGATTACTAGCAAATAAATAAAACAAGACCTTTGTTACGCTCGGTCAGTTATAATGTAGTCTAAAATGTTTAGCTTACTATGAACGTATTAAATGTCAAAGCTTTGCATCAAAAACAAAAGTTTTAGTTTGTAAGTTGCAGCACGGAAAACATGAACAGGACTCGCCTTGTTAGTCCTTCAGAGAGACGTAACATTTTAATGACAAGAACCAACACTGTTTCCTAGTGTCACATAAACAATAACTTTTTGTGATAGTAAAACCGGAGTTTTGTTAACTTTTAATGCAAGGTTTTACGAGTGCATTTTGAACTCGGACATTATATTCGTTACTTAGTTTGTCCATAAAGTGGCCGCTCTGATTCGTCACAGAATGATATATGTTCTGGGGATTAGCTTCGTCACGATTCTAATGGGGCATCTCAACCATTGTGAGTAATTAGTTTTAATTAAATTTGTTATCGCCTGGTCTTACTACCCATTCGGGTCGTACGCATGTGTACTAACTACGATATGGTGCTAATATGTGAGGAAGATTTTATTTATAGGAAGTGTACCCACATTTGCGTGGAGAGAGAGAGTGTGGGAAACAATTTAGGGGAAAACCACCCTCAGTACACCCGACTGAGATTCGAACTTTGATCTTCACGTCATCGGCAGACTAGTCTACTGCGTGAGTAGCGCCTTATACCACGCAGCCACCGAAACGGGTACCGTTTTATTTGTTCTTGTTGCTGGAGAGGTCAGGGATCGAATACCAGCATGTTCCACACCCTCATCGGGATATTAGGTGACCTGGTGGTCTAGAGGTAAGGTGTCAGACTTCTGTGCTGGGTGTCCGGGGTTCAATCCTCGGTCCCGACACAGATTTATCTGATTGCCAAACCACTTCCTTCACCTCTGACAAGACGTGTATTAATCACAACTTGTGAATGTGTGGAATACCAGGCCTCTACCGTGGTTCGGATCCCACGTTAAACTGTAGGTCCTCCATTTCATCTCACAATCACCCTACCATTACACATTAGCGTAAGTGCGTATAGCCCAAATGGGTAGTAAGAATATCGGTAGTCACCCGGAAAAAAGGCTTAAGTCTTGTTTTATCTACACTGTATATCATCTTTGAGGGAACCGAATGGTTACTATTGGGATACAGCGTTGTCATTTTCTCGTTTTTATGTGGTCAATCTCCTCTCAGATATAGGACAAGTTTGGCAACTCTGGTTAGTCGATGTTGCCAGTGACTCCTTCTTACCCTAGAACACCACCTTCCTACGTAACAGAGAAAGGGAGAGCGAAGATAAAACTTTTCTTCATAAGACCTGCAGTTATCTCAGAGATGATATTGGGTGGTGTGTCAGCAATGGGGTATAAACGAGGGGGGGGGGGGATCTGAAGCGCCCACCCCTCCATACCTCCCCTCCCCGGAATTCTTTAACCCCTATTATTACTATATTATTATTATTATTATTATTATTATTATTATTATTATATTGTCCATAGCGCCAATTCTAGATTTGTCGAATTCAACTTTTATCATAAAAGGAAAGCTAAACTCAGAGAGTTATTTAAGGAAATCCCATATCAATAATTTATCATGTAGAGGTTCTGCCTATAGTATTTAAATTTACAATATTCTGATCTATTTTTTGCATATTGTTACTGCTTTTAACCACTCTTTAGTTATTTGTTATTGATGCTATTTTTTATTCTTATCATCATTAATTTTTTCTTAACTATTCACCAGTATATAACATTATTTAGCTATTATTGTTTATCTTATTTTCTCGTGTGATTGTACATATATTTGTAAGGTACTTGTGTACTTTTCAGTGCTGGCCTGTTATAAGTCTTACGACTGTTGGCCAACACTATAATAAAGGAAATTATTATTATTATTATTATTATTATCATTAGCACCGCGTCTTACTACCCATTCGGGTTATACGCACTTACGCTAATGTGTAATGGTAGGCTGATTGTGAGATGAAATGGAGGACCTACAGTTTAACATGGGATCCAAACCACGGTGGAGGCCTGGCATTCCACACATTCACAAGTTGTGATTAATACACGTCTTGTCAGAGGTGAAGATAAACCTGTGCCGGGACCGCGGGGATTGAACCCCAGGCCCCCAGCACAGAAGTGCGGTCTTTACCGATATACCATCATGCACAAATCATGGTTTCCATGGTGATGTAAACAAAGAATGGTTGTACAGATTAGTCACTGGACACAGAAGAAAATGTGGAAACGTGCTATGAAAATCGTAGTTTCCTTGGAAGATAATATTTTTGATGACATTTTGGACCCTAATCTTTAAAATTAATATCATTTTGTCAAAATATGGTGAGCCTTTTTTTGACGTAATTTCAATGACCGGAAATTGACTTGTCAATTGTTGATGCATGTTTGTTCGCAGTGGCGGGTGTCTCTGGATCCACACGGAGGTTAATTGGGGGCACCCAGATCCAAATAGAGGAGGCCCCATACCAGGTACTAGTAGTGATGGAAATTTCTAAAATTTTCACCAACCATGAGCCGCTTCTTACTACCCTTATAAATATTTTAACTAATGGAGTAGGAGATGATAAAGTTAGAATTCAGAGTAAATAAACCCGCATCTGTGTTCACGTGGTTCAAATGTCAGGCTCATTTAGTCTGGTTTGCCGGTGACAGTGAATTCCAGGGTTGAATTGCTTCCATCTCCCTTCACCCCTCCCCCACGATAGTAACCATCATAATTAACCGGTGAAAGCCAAAGTGGTGTAAGTCGCGTTTAAATTTATTGTTTAATACTTAAAATTGATTATTCAGGCAATTTTCTATAAAAAGGAGTCCGACTCGATTATCTTGAGGTTAGATTATTATCAGCACCGAGTCTTACTACCCGTTCGGGTTATACCCACTCACGCTAATGTGCAATGTTATGGTGATTGTGAGATGAAATAGAGGACCTACAGTTTAACGTGGGATCCGAACCACGGTAACATTCCACACATTCACAAGTTGTGATTAATACACGTCTTGTCAGAGGTGAAGGAAGGGTTTGGCAATCAGATAAATCTGTACAGAGACCGAGGATTGAACCCCAGACCCCCAGCACTGAAGTCTGACACCTTACCCCTAGACCACCAGGTCACCTTTTGAGATTAGAGTTATCGCGTCAGGTCTCGATATTCGTGAGTTCAAACCCAGCCGGTGTCAACGAATTTTTTTTTTCTGGAACGATAAAAATCCATAGCACAACTTCTATCGGAGGGGAATTAAAGCCGTCGGTCCCCCAATGTTGACTGTGGTTTGTAAAATAAATAACCTTTTGAGCTACGTGAAAATATCTTCCCCGGGAAAATTGGTAGGCCCTTTCACTCTCGCTCATAGAAATTCTAGTGTGCTGATATAATCCGTCGGTTTAGAAAGTGCACGTTAAATATCTCAAATAAACTAAAATGAAAATTCTGAAAATTGAAAAATGACATTTGGACACGGGAATCGAACCCGGGACTTTTGGCTGGGTTCGATTCCCGTGTCCAGGTGTCATTTTTCAATTTTCAGAATATGATATCTAGATGGAGTAATTCCCACTAATAAGCATAAATAATAACTCTGGCTATTAATTCTTAAAATGAAAATACTGGACGGAATTTACACCACTTTTGCTAATGGCGATACGGAATTTATACATGAGCTCGGAGTCATAACATTTTCTGGGACGGAATTTACGTCAACCCAGCACGACTTGGCTGAGTCTATTAGGAATATAAAATGCAAAAATGAGTTTTTATGTCACTTTGAACATAATGTAAAAGTAAAGTTAGTGGTAATTTTTCTCTTTATTTTCATGCATCAACATGGAAACGATACTAATTAAACAAATTAGTGGACGTAAACTAAGTTAGTGGTTTAGTTTAAATTTTTATGTCCTGACTCGACTTAAAACTATTATTCAAAATCTTATTTTGCGGGTGTCGGAAACATTCATTGTGGCTATTAGTTTTAATGTTTTATTAATAAAATAATGGAGGCCTTGGATATAATACATAGTAGAAATAGGTTTGGTAAGGTTATAAAAACTACTAGAGTTTCTTTCATATGTTCATAATGCAAGTCATGTTATCTACAGCTGTCACAATTTATGAATCGTATCACTAACGATCATATAATTATTTTTACTTTTTTCTTATATAGAAAGTATTGCAACTCTGAGACATTGGAATTATTATGGATCTTAAAGTCTTAAGTGCCTTCAAACCCGAAATATTTTGAAACTCTGCTTGTTTGTAACAGGGGCTCTACTCAAAACAGTTTGAAAGATTTTTCTCAAATTTGATATGCATGCATTTGTTATATGATAATTCCTTAAAGAGTTTTTTTTTAAATTATTATGATTCTATCGCTCAAATTAAGGAAAATTCAAAATTTCCAAAGTTATCTAAAGTGTTTTTTTTTTTCTGATTTATATGTTGACAGTGTTTAACATGACATATACCACGATTTACTTTTTATGGTGTAGGGGGAGTTTAAATTTTTGTTTTAAAATAGTTTACTGATGACTGATTTTCTAAATTTTCAAATTTTTGAGAATCTTTCTAACCGTTTCATCTAAAATGGATAGCTGGGAAGCGTATTGAAAAATAAATAAGGATATGTATATGTTTTTCAAGAAAGAAAAAGGAAATTGAGAGTAGCTTATGAATGACTGATTTTTTAAAATTGTGTCATCAACTATAATAAGCTACATGTGCGATCCTTTTGTTTCTTTAATTTTACATGCAGACGGCAAAAACATATGTTTGTGTTTTTAAAAAGTTCTTTCTATCGGGCTATCGATAAAAATGGGACGGAAATGAGCTCAAACCTTAACTCTTGTAGCTAAACTTTGATTCCTGAAAAAAATACAGGCTTTTTTTTTTTGTACATAAGCTTTTCAGTTAAATTTTTGATCATCTTCTATCCAATTCAACTTCTCTATGTTGTACCTTAAGATTGTAAAATTAACTTGAGTCACTGATTAAAAAAATACTCAAACAGAAGAAAGTGTATTAGTAATAAAATTAACAAAAGGACGTTTTAATATTTACTACCGTAATTATTATCCGTTTCAGTGACTGAACAGTCTAAGGCGTCACTCTCGTGGATAGATTGTCATCATCATCATCATCATTTAGCACCGCGTCTTACTACCCGTTCGGGATATACGCTTAAGTACTAATTACATTAATTACCTGGGAAGGTTGAATTTAGAGGAAGTGAACTCGCATTTGCGTGGAGGGAGAGTGAAAAACCATTTATGAAAAACCTCCCCCAGTTCACCCGACCGAGATTCGAACCTCGATCTCCCCGTCCTTAGTGGTCTGGCTCAACACGACTGGCGCGTTAGCCAACTACGCCACCGAGGTGGGTGTTAGATTGTCCTGCTGATGAAGGGGATATCGGTGTCTAGGGTGGGTCTACTGAGGGTGGTTTTTCTTGAATGGTTCCCCACTCTCTCTCCAAGCAAATGCGAGTGGACTGCCACTAAAATGCTTCCGTCCTCGTCCCTAACCCATTGTAGTAATTATCATATGTGAGTACAACCCGAGCAGGTAGTAAGACGTAGTGATTACAACAACGGTAATTAGGTATAGGAAAGGTCGATAGAAACATATAAAGGGGACGAACACAATATGGAAAGGAGACCACAGTTCACACTTTACACTGCTGCCACTGGACAAGGAGGTAATGGTCGCCTCTTAAGGAAAATGGATCTTCACCGCCCAATCCCCCGACCTAGGTTTCATTCTATCGGAAGTTGCGTTGTACGTTTCACAATGCTCCCTGATGAGTTCCGATAGAATGAAACCTAGGTCGGGGGATTGGGCGGTGAAGATAGATTTTCTACCAGAGGCAGCCATTACTTCTTTGTCCATTGGCAGCAGTGTAAAGTGTGAACTGTGTTCTTCTTTTCATTGTAAAAGCCATATTGTGTTCGTCTCTTTTTTATATGTTTCTATCCACCTTTCCTGTACCTTCTCCCAAATTTAATACAGTTACCTCATAAAGAGAAAAGAGGTTTTCCTTATAGAGAACAACAGTAATTAGTAATGATTTGTTTTTATTTCAGTTATCGTTTCTGATACGAGGATTTCATCGGTGTGGGGCTGTGATCCTTAATCAATACTGGGCCCTAACCTGCGCTCATTGTCCTCACGAGTAAGTAACAGACAGAGCTGTATGTTCAGAGATGTACTGTATACATGGAAACACACCAAACATATTTTTAGAAATTAATAAAATGAAGATTTTGTCTGTCTGTCATGAGTATGTCTCGATATCTATCGCACGCAGAAGTTTTGAAATTTAAAAAAGAAATTGATAGCCCCTTTACACGAACATGTGCAACTCGAAGCTGTAAGTTTAAAATTTAAAGTCACCTTCCACGTATTGTACAGTTATTAAACTTAAAAAAAAAATTCTCGCTGTTTACTTCAACTAGTAGACCTAATATAGATATAAAACTAGTTTGAAAACAAACACTGGTGATGTTGTAGGTCAGTTATTTGAGTGTAGACATTAAATACTTGTCAAAATACCAAGAAATCAAACCGTACTTTAGGAGGAAAATTAGATTTGGTTTTTTTTTTCTAGTTATTTTATGGTGTAACATATGAGAACATAATATTTATCGGTTTATAAAGTCTCGTAGGATTAGATATAGGTATGCAGACCCGCATCGGTGGCCACATGGTCTAAGGTGCTACTCTCGCAGTTTATAAAGTCTCGTAGGATTATACATAGGTATTCAGACCCGCATCTGTGGCCACATGGTCTAAGGTACTACTCTCGCAGTTTATAAAGTCTCGTAGGATTATACATAGGTATTCAGACCCGCATCTGTGGCCACATGGTCTAAGGTGCTACTCTCGCAGTTTATAAAGTCTCGTAGGATTATACATAGGTATTCAGACCCGCATCTGTGGCCACATGGTCTAAGGTGCTACTCTCGCAGTTTATAAAGTCTCGTAGGATTATACATAGGTATTCAGACCCGCATCTGTGGCCACATGGTCTAAGGTACTACTCTCGCAGTTTATAAAGTCTCGTAGGATTAGATATAGGTATGCAGACCCACATTGGTGGCCACATGGTCTTAGATGCTACTCTCGCAATATACTAGACCGCTGATGACGGTAAAGTCGAGGTTCTAATCTCAGTTGGGTGTAATGAGAGTGTTTTTTTCTTCCAAAACTGTTTTTCACTATCCCTCAACACAAATGCGGGTAAACT
Source organism: Timema podura (assembly GCA_033556935.1). Lineage (NCBI taxonomy): Eukaryota > Metazoa > Arthropoda > Insecta > Phasmatodea > Timematidae > Timema > Timema podura. The sequence goes on along the minus strand of JAVRXN010000014.1, from coordinate 7,891,921 downwards.
ACCAATAAATATAGTCTTTCTCATCCCTAAAAATGATTAGCGTAATTATAATACTTACTGAAATGTTTTACTTCCTACCAAAAGCATACCATACAAGGTAGTACCGGCAATAAGAGATGAGTTGAACTTTAGCCGGGACAGTTCGCGCCGATGTGGTGGAAATCTTGTGATTGGCTTAAAGACTGTCACGTGACCACGTCTCTGTTCTGCGCTAGTTTTTCGGCGAGCGTGTGGATCCCACATTCCACAGTAATTCGTTCGAATAAATTGATTGCTGTGACTCAACCGAGTTATTCTTTGTTACAGGGAAGAGAAGACGTCTCTAGCGCTGAGGTCAGGGTCCACGGTTCGAAACCGCGGAGGACAGATCCATGTGATAAAGAATGTATTCATACATGAGCGGTACGACCCCGTGACATTCAACTACGACATCGCCGCAATACAGGTAGACCGGCGTCTCTTTTACACCGGATATCTTCTCTGAGGGAGGTAGACCGGCGTCTCTTTTACACCGGATATCTTCTCTGAGGGAAGTAGACCGGCTTCTCTTTTACACCGGATATCTTATCTGAGGGAAATAGACAGGCTTCTCTTTTACACCGGATATTTTCTCTGAGGGAAGTAAACCGGCGTCACTTTTATACCGGATATCTTCTCTGAGGGAAATAGACCGGCTTCTCTTTTACACCGGATATCTTCTCTGAGGGAAATAGACCGGCTTCTCTTTTACACCGGATATCTTCTCTGAGGGAAATAGACCGGCTTCTCTTTTACACCGGATATTTTCTCTGAGGGAAGTAAACCGGCGTCACTTTTATACCGGATATCTTCTCTGAGGGAAGTAGACCGGCTTCTTTTTTACACCGGATATCTTCTATGAAGGAAGTAGTTCCTTCTTACCCCAGTATAACACCTTCTGACATAAATGAGAGCAAGAGGGATCGACTCCCGCTCGGGTCTACTGTTGGTGGTTTATCCTAAATGGTCTCCCACTCTACTTCTACGCATATGCAGTTAGGTTACCCCTAAAATGATTCCTTCCTCATCCCTACCCCATTAGAATAGTTATCATAGTTGAGTATAACCTGAACAGGTAGTAAAACGCGGTGATTAAAAAAAACACTAACACTTTAGTAAAATTTTATCAATGTTGACTGAAAAAATTTATATTTACTAATCAAATTGGACAGTAGCTTTATTTTAATACGCAAAGTTTCGCGTTAAAATTATAATTTTTTAATTATTAACTTTTTAGTTCTGATTTCTAACAGTATAATGATTTTAGTTTTTCCCCTTGTATTTTTTTATCTGATTACCAAACCACTTCCTTGACCTCTGACAAGACGTGTATTAATCACAACTTGTGAATGTGTGGAATGCCAGGTCTCCACCGTGGTTCGGATCCCACGTTAAACTGTAGGTCCTCCATTTCATCTCACAATCACCTTACCGTTACACATTAGCGTAAGTGCTTATAACCCAAACGGGTAGTAAGACGCGGTGATGATAATAATAATAATAATAATAATAATAACTTGTATTTTTTTTAAATTCAGCTTACAAAATAAAAAACTATTTTCTCCTGTTGATCAGGTTAGAAATCCATTCCGGTTCTCCAGGAAAGTGGCGCCGATCCCCATGCTGCGGTCAGAGGTGGAACTAGAGGAAGGAGATGTTGTCAGTGTCACTGGCTGGGGGAGCAGCAAAGTATACGAGAGTCAAGTTCTTATTTTGTATTAATTTTATATATTTTTTTTAAACGTTTTACACCAGTGCCCTTAAGGCTGTTACATGGGGAGGGCGTTTTATGCGTTTAGAAATCCCGCATTTTTGAAGAAGTGGTTTTATATTTTTAAATATGGTTTTCACCAAACTGTAACGAAAGCTATCAACAGGTCCCTATTAAATATAAAGTTTAAATTTTAAGTTTAAATTTTTAGAAAAAATTCAACTACGCTTTATGCCAATATTTGTACTTTGAGATTAAAGTAAAAGGCTAGAGGCCTAGAACTAGCCATACTCTATCAAAACCAGTCGTTTTTTGATTGGGTCACAACAGGAAATTTGAAGCAAATGGGGTGATTGTTTTTTAAGGTTTTATATAAGTTACCAGACTTTTTTTAAATTTAAATTTAAAGTTTAAACTCTTTAACTGGTCAAAACTTAAGCCTAAATTTTGTTTAAAACCATTTTAAGAAATATCAAACCACTTCTAATAACGATTTAATGACTTTAATTTTTCTTGACATGTATATTCTACGTTGTTATATCAAAATACATCTTTTAACCAAAATAAATCAAATATCGATACATTAGATAAGTTTATCTCAATTTTCTACACTTTGAATCTCAAATTATTTTAAGGCCTGCCTCGGTGGCATATTTAGCTAACGCGCTAGTTTTGTGTTCGACTATACTGCCGAGGACGGAGAGATTGAGGTTCGAATCTCAGTTTGATGAACTGGGGGCTGGTTTTTTTCTAAATAGTTTTCCACTCTTCCTCTACTCAAATGTGGGTTCACTTCCTTTAAATTCAACCTTTTCAACTCCCGAACCATTAGTGTAATTAGTACTTGAGCCTATAACCCAAACGGGTAGTAAGACGGGTGATAAAAAAACTATTTTGAATATCTACCTTAGGCATAGTAAACTTTGAACATAAACTTTTTCACCATGGATTACTACCCGTTCGGTTTATCCTCCTATATGTGCCAGTTTAGTTAATGTGTCAGAGAGGAGCAAGGTTGAATTTAAAGGAAGAATATTTATATTTGGTTAAGAGATAGTGAAAATCCATTTAAGAAAAATCCACCTTCAAATACACCCGTCCATGATTCGAACCCCGATCTCCCCGTAGACAGCAGTCCCAGACTATTGCGACGATGACGCCTTAGATCCTTTAACCACCGAAGCGGGTGACATAAGTAGACCTAAACATTAAGGCTCAACTAAGCTTGAAATAGGTTTCTGTTTGTCAAAAGATGTTAGATGGGGTGACGCATTTGACCACTTCGTTACAATGTTTCAACTCGCATTAAAATTAACCATCATGAAATGGCTTCCTTTTTTCCCTCCTTTTTTTTCTCTAATCAATTTTAGCTTTTTCATTAGGAACTATTGTAGCTACTCAGCGCCCATTTCATTATCAAGTCCATTACCAAACAATTTCCAAGAACTAGATTAGAATATATGTCAAAATTACTACGCAGACCCTTTATAAAGGGAGTTTTAAAACCCTCCATCCACATGGGATGAACTGGATTTTTTTTTTTATGGAAACTAAAAGTATTAATGGTTTAGTTTGAAATTTCACGACATGTTAACGTCAGACCTGGAGGTCTAGGGGTAAGGTGTCGGACTTCTGTGCTGGGGGTCCGGGGTTCAATCCTCGGTCCCGGCACAGATCTATCTGATTGCCAAACCCTTCCTTCACCTCTGACAAGACGTGTATTAATCACAACTTGTGAATGTGTGGAATGCCAGGCCTCCACCGTGGTTCGGATCCCACGTTAAACTGTAGGTCCTCCATTTCATCTCACAATCACCCTACCATTGTACTTAGCGTAAGTGCGTATAACCCGAACGGGTAGTAAGACGCGTGCTAAATAATAATTAATAATAATATAAAATAATAAGTTAATACCTCGCTTGTATCGATTGATTAGGAATCCATTAAGAACTTTTTTTACCGTCTGTTTTGGGACCGATCCTCATCATGATCATTGTTTTAGTCGCGTCGGTGGATACACGCACCAAACGTCAAGCTCATCTGTTTGTTTTTATAAATGCGCCACGTCTTACTAGCCGCCCTAAATATACTCATATTTACACTCTTAGGTTAAGGATTTTATGGCTAGGTGAGTGTTCTATAATGACGGAGAAAGGTTGTTGCAGACCTAAAGGTCGGTAGACAAGTGTTACCCCCCTCATAGATCACGGTGGAGTTGCGGAGTACAGCGAGGTCCTCCAGTTGGCAGAGCTACAGGTCGGCTCCACCGACAAGTGTAACCACACCTATCCGGGGAAGATCACTGACGTGATGATGTGGTCCTACCAACATCCTCAACACGAATCTCCTCGAGGATCCTGTCAGGTGAGGGTCCTAACTTAGGAGGATGTGAAGTCGCATCGGAATAACATGTTCGACTGGACTGCCGACAGTGGGGAGACAGGGGTTCGAATACTGAGAGTGTAAGGGTGGTTTTACACTCCACTTCCACGCGAATGCATGTACACTGTCTCCCCTTTTTTTAATCACCGCGTTTTACTATCCATTTGGGTTATACGCCTGTGTAGTAATTACACTAATGTGTTAAGGATTTTGAAGGTGACATTTAAAGGAAGAGTACCCGCATTTGCGTGGAAAGAGAGTGGGAACCTCTTTAAGAAACCACCACCTTGAGTACACCCGACCGATATTCTAACCTCGATCCCCCCGTCATCTGCAGTCTAGTCTGCCGCGAGAGTAGCGCGTTAGACCACGTGGCCACTGTAGCGGGTCGGGTCACACTGTATAACTTGCGGGACTAGTATGAGGAACATGTCCTTGACCCCTCAGGGTGACTCCGGAGGTCCTCTGACCTGGCGGGGGTTCTTGGTGGGGCTGGTGTCCTTCGCCGAGGGATGCGCCTTCAAGGACTACCCCACGGTGTACTCCAAGATATCAGCGCTCCGGCCTTGGGTGACGGCCACCATCGGTGAGTCGACATCCGAGAACTGGACGGTGGGGGCTTTCTTTACTCTTACCTCTGCTAATAATACATTATTGTTATTATTATTATTATTATTATTTTATAGTATTGATAATATGTATCAAAAGTGACTGCTGCAGATCACATGACTTGAGACGTATGAATACATGCGAATAGAACTAGTAACTTCTTTAGTTGTCAGAAAAGACTTTTCCTACCGGAATCCTAGTATATGGTGTCACTAAATTATGAGGACGTAATTGTTCTGTTTTTTTTTTTTTCAGCTGGAAGCCGTAGAAGTTTATCCTCAAGATTCCTTGAGGGTGGACGGTACCCTTACACTCGTCCAACTAAATACCACAGAGGATTCTACTAGTGAAGTATCAAGTTCGAATGAAAGGGTTTGATTGTTTATGTAACTACAGATTGTTCATAAACTGTAGCAATGGTTCAGATAACATGATAGATATAGTGTGTTCAAGAATTTGGTGTTGGTGTGAAGTACGCGCCTCGGGACCCGATGTTCGTGTGTTCAAAACCCAGCCGGGTGTGATGGATTTTTCTCGAGCGATATCACGGGGGTTTGAGATGTAGGGGGGAAATTCCCCATCACCCCCAAATAATCAGGAGACTTACGAAGTAAACACAGGCGAAAATGGCCAACGAACATGAATTTATATAAAGGTGAGATCCTCTTCATTGGCTGCATGGTCTAACGCGCTACTCTCGCAATAGAACAGACTGCCAATGATGGGGAGATTGGGGTTCAAATCCCGGTCAAGTGCACTAAGTTTTTTCCTAAAATATTTTTCCACTCTCTCTCTCGGCGCAAACGCAGGGCACTTCCTCTAAATTCCACCTTCCTAATCTACAATACATTAGCGTAATTATTACACAGGCGTAAAACCCAAACGGGTAGTAAGACACGGTGTTTTTATTATATATATATATTATATGTTATATATATATAAGTATATCAGTAAAAATTAGATCGAGATATTTGTGAACGAGAAGGCAGAGGACAGGGTGCATTTGCGCTCTAAGTTCACTGACAAAAGGAATGGACATGTCGTAAGATAGAACACATAATAATAATGGAATGATATCGTTTTGGACCCACAACAAGTAATTGAGCTTTTGCCAAAACTAGCAAGCACATAATGCTCATATAGGCTTTTATAAAACTGTATTCTTTCTTAACGATTGTTTTATTTGTATTTCCATTTATTGTATCTTGTTTCTAGGAGTCCAGGATTGCCTTAAAACGCAACTTTTTGGTTTGGATTTTTTTTAATCCCCACCTCTAGAACCCCGGGTTATTGTACCCCTTAAAAAAATTGATCCCTGGATCCGCTCAGGAATAAACAGATATTTAAGATAATATCATAATGATGTTTTCAAATTATAATATTATTAAGATCGATTCAAAGGTATCGGTTTTTATTCACGAATCGATTATTTACTGGCAATTTCAAAATACAAATAAATTAATAAGTATATTTAAAATTGTATTTCGTTTTGTATTTGACACCCCTCCCTCCCAGTGGTATGGTGGTCAGAGTCACTGGCTACACAGCCAGAAGTCCTGGGTTCAATCTCCAGGCTTCTAGATTTTTCTATGAAACATTGGACCGGAACGGGGTAAAACTAAACCTTGTGAGGACAAATTAGGAGCTACTTGAATAAAGAAGTAACTGCTCCGTCTAGAAAACTGAGATTAGCAGCTGGAGGATCGTTGTGCTGGCCACATGAAGCCCTATATCCGCAAATGTGGCGCTATCCTCGTTAACAAAGTCGGTATAGCTCGCTTTCCGATCACATCATGGAGGTTTATATTTTTAATTGCTTTCAACGTTTTAATACGCCAAACATAATAACAGTACAACAGCCCAACTCTTGTGAGTTATCGTATATTGTTGACGAGAGCTGATATATTGTTTGTTGTTAACATTCAAGAAGATTCACTTTGGAGCTAAACTTATAACTTATCCTGCAGAAATTAATTAAATCTACTCCTCTTAGAAAGTAGAGTTGAGAAAGGAAATTTTTATATTCTTACTGCATCGATTTAGAAGACTTCAAGGCGATGTCGAGTTTTTTTTTCTCTTTTTAATGTCCACGCACGGCGGGGATTATAACCTTTTTTTTATAATAATATTTCAGGCACGAAGCGAATAAACTTTACTTGTTTTAAGAGTTTTAAAATATCAAATTAGAATTTGTTACAGAAATAACTTCTCTATAGCAGGACTTTGGTAAGAAAGAACTTAGCTTTCAGCATGGGTAATATTTTACTATTATTACTAGAACTATTTAATATTTCATTGTTTTAATAAGCGCAGCAATAATTAACCTTAGAGCTCCTAATTATATGGAGTGAGTTCATAAAGTGTTTATTTTAATAAATAGAGCTTTTCTGCTAGATACTTCACTTTAGATTATAATTCCCAAGTGCCGTTTGAATTGTTTTAATAATTAATACAGATTAAACTAGTCTAGAAACTCAGATCAAGATGTTGCTCCCCCCCACCCCCTTACGTTTTAGTAGAAGGGGGGGGGGGGAAATTATGTGGAAGTAAAGCTATGTATAAAGCTAGGGATATTAAAAAATTATTATTTTTAAATAACATTAAAAAAAGTATATACATAACATATATATATATATAAGAGTATGGTAAGCATTTGTGTTTGGGGGCTGGGTGGAGGGAGTAAAATCCTTCTATACCCCCCTTTACTAACCATACCACACCCCTTGTGGCTACGCTACTGAATTTAGGGTGGGGCGGAAGGGGACGCGAGTTAAGGCCAATGTTTTTTTTTACAGTTTTTATAGCAAAACTTTTTTTTTTGTCACAAATAAATAAACATTTCTCCAGTAGAAACCTAGAGTTAATTTCTCTTCACACGGTGATATCAACAGTTGTTGAATATCTGTCAAGGGTGTCCTGGAATTTAATGACAACTTTTTCTCTTATTTAAAAAGTTTCTCATCTAATGCCGCTATGCTCATGACAGATATTCGCATTCGCAGAAAGGAAGATGAATGTTATTTTTACGTGAGCAATTTTGGGTAACGATTTCTTTGACGTTTAAACTACAGTGTGAGACCCGCCTCCGTGGCGTAGTTGGCTAACGCGCCAGTCGTGTTGAGCCAGACCACTGAGGACGGGGAGATCGAGGTTCGAATCTCGGTCGGGTGAACTGGGGGTGGTTTTTTCCTAAATGGTTTTCCACTCTCCCTCCACGCAAATGCGGGTTCACTTCCTCTATATTCAACCTTTCCAATTCCTAATCCATTAGTGTAATTAGTACTTAAGCGTATAACCCGAACGGGTAGTAAGACGCGGTGCTAAATAATAATAATAATAATAATAATAATAATAAAAATACAGTGTGAGAAAAGCACCTTAAACCGCTTGACCAACGCTACATATAGAAGCGCAATACAATAATGAATGGTACGGGGTACCGCGAATACATTTATTTTTCAATTATCTTAATACATATATATACATACATACTTAGTCACGCCATTCCCTTACGGGGTAGGCAAGAAACTGTGCATGTAGCTAAAAAAAACTCCGTACTTAATCCATCCTCACTAACTTCCTCCACACTTCCCTATCCTTGTATACTTCCTTCGCTTCAACAACATCCATACACCGAGTTATACATGCTCTATTATTCTTAAAAATATTAATGTTTCTCTTTTTCACACACTCGTTTATCGAACATTTAACCACGTCTTACATGGCCTAAGCCTTCCTTTTGATCCACACACTTTACCTTCATATATTTGCTTCGTCACTCGATCCACACACATCCTATCAACATGCCCAAACCAACGTAAGACACTTCTTTCATATTGACGTGTGTATTCCCTATCAAACTGCACTCCTTCAGCACTCATTCATTACTGACTCTGTAATATAAAATGCATTTACTAAAAGGTCGTAAGATTTGTGAAACGAAATTATTACTATTAGCACCGCGTCTTACTACCCATTCGGGTTATACGCATTGACGCTAATGTGCGATGGTAGGGTGATTGTGAGATGAAATGGAGGACCTACAGTTTAACGTGGGATCCGAACCACGGTGGAGGCTTGGCATTCCTCACATTCACAAGTTGTGATTAACACACGTCTTGTCAGAGGGTGAAGGAAGGGTTTGGTAATCAGATAAATCTGTGCCGGGACCGAGGATTGAACCCCGGACCCCCAGCACGGAAGTCTGACCCCCTACCCCCTAGACCTCCACGTCACCGTGAAACGAAATAATATAAATTGTTGCGAAAACACAACACCAAAGAGCATATATGAATTAATGCTGTTTCAGAAACATTGAGAAAGAGCAACCTTTTTTTCCGCCAGAGTCTAACAAATAATTTTAATTGAAAAAAGATTTCCATAAAAAAATACATATATATTTGCTTATCGCTCAGAAACTGTTTGTTTTATAAAAAATATATTCAAAATAAAATATTTTAAATTTAATTTTAATTACTACTACGGCTTTACAGTGAACAGTTATTTCGTGTCTCAAATAATTGTGGATTTATGATCAAAATTGGAAATTTCTGCTGATGTAGATTACCCTCAAAGTCATTTACATGGGAAAATGAGAGCAGGCATTTTATTTGTAGTGCTAAGTAATTCTTAGTTATAAAATTTAGTTAAAATCTTTTAAGTGTATTTGAAGAAAATGGAATTTTTTTTAAATCTTTTTGCACGTCAGTAAACTTTCTTTAATTTTAGGGTAGCTAATTCTAAAAACCCCTCGGGGAAGACCTTATGTAAGCCCTAAATACCAAGTTTCAGCCTGATCTTAGGTTTCATGAGGTCATGAATAGTCGACATTAATTTTTTTTTTAATCAAAATTTTATTTCGATTTTTTTTGATGATCACAATACTCCTTTCTCCAAGGGGTCAAAAGACAGTAGAGATAAATTAAAAACAAAAGTTCTAGTTGCTGTTTCCAATAAACATTCCTGAGGCTTGTATTTATTTTAATAATTTATTTAAGTCAGTATGACAATCCAACCAGGTAAAACAATCTTGAAGAATAAACGTCAATTAATTAAAATCTAAATAATTACTAACACTCAAGTTTCATACAACACAGGTTGGCTGAAATCTTTGAAAACCCAAACGGTAAAAAAATAGAGTGGTTTTTATTTAATTTCTTGTTTTGTATTTCGTTCGTCGTACTTCCAAGATTCTTGTGTTAAAACAGGAAGGGAAAAATATGCACAAAATGTTAATTATTATCTGTAGCTTTGTTACGTCTTTAATACCAAACATTTTACTCTTTTTAGAAACATTCTTTCTACAAGAACGCAACTTTCTCATCAACTTCAAAAGGATTCATATGGATCTAAAATAAGAAGTTCAATAAAATGTTCCTTGTCTTCTCTGTAAGGACTGACAAGTTTGTTTTCAAACTGCATATATTAGAAACTATTTATGTTTGTGTGTCAACAATAATTTCAACACTATTCAGTTATTGATAATAAGCGAAAAAACTGGTTGTATGATTTATTTATTTTAAATACAAAGTAGCAAATCAAGAAATAAAACAAAAGAAAAATACGGATTACAATGAAATCAATTTATTTGGGAATAATTTGTATAGTACAAATACCATCCTAAACACAGAACTGAGTTGAGTAAGTAAGAACTGAACAGGTATGAACAAATAGACACTTGTCCCCTTCCCCCTTGTGGGCCCTATGACTGTCAGGATGGGCTTCAGCCCAGGATGGGGACGGCGATGAGAAATATATGTGTTGTGTGGGAGGTAGGGGGTTAGTAATTTATAGACGGCTTTGGCTTTTAGGGTTTATTGCGCTACCTGGCACTACTACAAAATGTGATGTTATTAAGACGTTACTAAAATTATATAATGAATCAATTGCCTGACTGACACTGTAGGTGATCCTACAAGGATAAGAACCTAGGTATCCTGGTCATGACGGTAGCCCTCCAGCACACGCACTCGATGAACCGGCGTACTAACCCGTGCAGCCCCCCCTAAAAACGAGCAGAGTGACCCCTTAGAACCGTTGTTAAATTGTCAGCCCTGTTAACTCGAGAAATATTACTGTGTAGTATGTACCGCAATTTGTCCTGATTGCCAAGAGGAACGCTGGCTGACAAGCTGTTATGGGTTGTCAGTATTTGTGTCTTTTGGCTTACTCAAACATCAAAACACTACGATAACAGTTCTGTCACTCGAAATTCAAACAATTACAATGTTAAATAAACAAACACTTCAATTATTTATGTCATGGCGATTACACACTTATATATTTGTATTTAACATTTTATATAAACAGATTCAGCAATGTGATCATTAATTAGTAACATTTAGGTTCATAAATTAATTGCAGTTCGTTTAATGTCGTGTTCTCACTTCTCACTTAAGTTAGTATTAAATTGCATTTATCAGGCTTTGTGCAAAGAGAATGCTTTGGAACTGGCATCAAAATTTCAAGAGGTCGACAACAGGAGGACAAGTAACTAAACTAAGAGAATGAACTCGTTACGAACCTCCTGGAGGAAAGAACGATAAAATACACATCACCATCCATTGATATGAAATATTATCATTCGTCAGAAAGTAGCGCTGAAAACTGGTACGTGTAAGGGGGCTTCCAGACTGGGCGTGCGACTAAAATATAAAATAGAACACATTGGTTGTAATGAGAGGTGGTCAGACTGGAGCGCGCACGCTTGAAAGATAGAACTGGTTCTATTTTTCAAGCGCGCGCGCTCGAGCCGGAACAGTCTAGTTTACAGGCGCTGGGCAATATTATTATATATTGGTTCATTGAGTGCTAGGGAAACTTCTCATTTTGACATTTTTATTAATATAGATAGGTTTAGCACAGTTGCTACTAACGGCCTCATTTAATTAGTAAGATCATAAACCATACCTATATATGTAAAACTGATATGTTAAAATAATTAAATATTATCAAAGTAGGCCTTTACAAATAATAATCACCATTAGCGTGGAGAGAGGAGGAGAAAACCACAACAATAAATCACTTGTCAAAAACTACCCTCAGTTTACTGAGCCAAGATTCGCAGCCTCCTCGTCAACAACTATCGAGAGCTATCTGCTAATTACGCGCGCGCTCGCTTGTCAGTCTGGCCGAACTCTAAGGGGGCGGCCAGACTGAGCGCGCGAGCGAGCGAGCGCGCGAGCGACTAAAATATAAAATAGAATACATGGGTTGTAATGAGAGGTGGCCAGACTGGAGCGCGCGAGCGAGCGAGCGAGCGAGCGACTGAGCGCGCGCGCTTGAAAGATAGAACTGGTTCTATTTTTCAAGCGCGCACGCTCGACCCGGCACAGTCTATTTTACAGGCGCTAGGCAATATTATTGTGTGTTGGTTCATCGAGTGCTAGGAAAACTTCTCATTTTGACTTTTTTATTAATTTTTTATTACTATCGATAGGTTTAGCACACTTTCTGGAAATTGAAAAATCACACCTGGACACGGGAATCAAACCCGGTACCTTTGGCTTAGTACGTCAATGCTCTAAATACTGAGCTATCCAGGATTCGTCCCGTGCCCAGGGTCATTCTTCACTCATATTTTAAAGCAGAGCCTATGATGGAGTGCGGAAATCGTCAGCTACAAGTATGTGATTATATTACTATCACGAGCTATCTATCAGATAACGCAGCCATCCTCGACTCGGTAGTTGGCTTATTTCTAACATTTGTACAATTATTATAATTGTACGGGATTTCATACTAAGAATTAAATAGCCAAAGCTATTATTTATGCTTTTAGTGAGGATTAATCCATCTAGATATCATTTTCTGAAAAGTGAAAAATGACACCTGGATGGCCCAGTGGTTAGAGCCTTGGCGTACAAAGCCAAAGGTCCCGGGTTCGATTCCCGTGTCCAGGTGTCAATTTTCAATTTTCAGAATATGATAGCTAGATGGAGTAATCCTCACTAAAAGCATAAATAATAGCTTTGACTATTTATTATTATTATTATTATTATTATTATTAGCACCGCGTCTTACTACCCGATCGGGTTATACGTACTTACGCTAATTTGCAATGGTAGGGTGATTGTGAGATGAAATGGAGGACCTACAGTTTAACGTGGAATCCGAACCTCGGTGGAGGCCTGGCATTCCTCACATTCACAAGTTGTGATTAATACACGTCTTGTCAGAGGTGAAGGAAGGGTTTGGCAATCAGATAAATCTGTGCCGGGACCGAGGATTTAGCCCCGAACCCTCAGCAAAGAGGTCATACACCTTACCCCTATACCACCAGGTCACAGTTTGACTATTCAATTCTTATTATTAGCACACTTGCTATTAACGGCCTAATTTGATTGCTAAGATCATAAACCATGTATATATTTATATAAAACTGATATGTTAAAATACTTCAATATTATCAAAGTAGGCCTTTACAAATAAGAATCACCATTAGCGTGGAGAGAGGAGGAGAAAACCACAACAATAAATCACTTGTTAAAACCACCCTCAACTCACTCAGCCAAAATTTGGAGCCTCCTCGTCAACAAATAACGAGAGGTATCAGCTAATCACGCGCTCGCTCGCTCGCGCGCTCGCCAGTGTGGCCACCTAGTCGCTTACGCGCTCGCTCGCACGCTTGTCAGTCTGGCCGAACCCTAATGCGGACAGTACAGAAAGTTTTCAGAGAGTTCACTGTATAGTCGAGAGATGGTATTATGTTTCTTTGCATTTCAAATAAAAATAATAATAATAATTACTAGATATTTGGTTAGAAGGATTGCTTCTTGTCAACAATGTAACAAGTGTATATACTATATTAGCAGGTCTGTGGAGTATCGTTGTAGGGCAAGTCTTGCAGATTATTAGCAATCAGGATATCGTCGATAGCCTTGAGAGTTTCTGAACTTGGACTTTTATCTCTGGTCAGAAGCCATGAAAACTCTGTAACAACAAAAAAACACATTTTAAATTAATATCTGTACAACGAATTGGACCCACTTTGGGAACTGTTAGAAAAAAAATAGAATACTAAATAATAAAAGAGTGTTGCCAACAAGAGTACAGTACTGCCACGCACATCGCTGGCCAACTTGTGAACTCATGGTCAGTGGTGGGTCGTGGGTTACTTCCATGGTGAGCCAGGCTTGATGGATCTATGTTTGTGAACGGTTTTCTACATCTAACCAACCACACATACAATAATTTAGTAAATGTGTGTTCGCTGGCTTTAAAAAAACAACAGGATTTTTTATGCATCTCAATCACCCGCCTCAGTGGTGTAGTTAGCTAGTCCGCTGGTTTCGTGTTGAGCTAGACTGCCGATGACCGGTAGATCGAGGTTCGAATCTCGCTCGTATGAACTGGGGGGTGGTTTTTCCTAAAATGGTTTTCCACTCTCTCCCTCCACGCATATGCGGGTTCACTTCATCTATATTCAACCTTACCAACTCCTAACCCATTGGTGTGATTAGTAACTAAGCGTATAACCCGAATGGGTAGTAAGACGCGGTGCTAAGAAAAGAAAGAATTATAGCTCTCAATCGATGCCGATGTGCCTACAAAGCGAATTACAAACAGCATCCATCGTCTACTATTGTTAAGTGATTTTAAATGACTCATCAAATAAAAAGCGCTTATTTCATCATCGGCTTGTGTTGGTTTGTTTCACCACACAACGTTACAAATTATAAAACATCCATCGTGTCAATAACCTAAAATATTTGTTTACCAACTAGATAAATAAATATATTGTTAACTAGCTGTTTCTAGTAGGCGTTGCAATGAATCATGGATACGTCTCTGCTGAGCGGCTGCGGCACTCAAACAGTTTCCGCTCTGTATTTGAGTCACCCAGGAGGATGGAACTTTAACTCACCCAAGTTAAACACCCCGGCTTGCAAACAGGACCAGACAACGGAGTAGCTGGTGTAGTCAGTGCCAAGAACCCAGTACGGGGCGGACACAATTCCTGTAACAGTTGAAAAACAATTCCATTATTACCTACCTAAGTTAAGTGTTATCTGTGGGGTGAGACGGGCTCTTAAGACGTCTGGTTCTAGCTGTATTACCTACCTAAGTTAGGTGTTATCTGTGGGGTGAGACGGGCTCTTAAGACGTCTGGTTCTAGCTGTATTACCTACCTAAGTTAGGTGTTATCTGTGGGGTGAGACGGGCTCTTAAGACGTCTGGTTCTAACTGTATTACCTACCTAAGTTAGGTGTTATCTGTGGGGTGAGACGGGCTCTTAAGACGTCTAGTTCTAGCTGTATTACCTACCTAAGTTAGGTGTTATCTGTGGGATGAGACGGGCTCTTAAGACGTCTGGATATAGTTGTATTACCTACCTAAGTTAAGTGTTATCTGTGGAGTGAGACGGGCTCTTAAGACGTCTGGTTCAAGCTGTATTGCCTACCTAAGTTAGGTGTTATCTGTGGAGTGAGACGGGCTCTTAAGACGTCTGGTTAGAGCTGTATTACCTACCCAAGTTAGGTGTTATCTGTGGGGTGAGACGGGCTCTTAAGACGTCTGGTTTGAGCTGTATGTTTAACTTAACGTTAAGTGATATCGGTATAGATGTAGAAGTAGTGTCGGCTCTAAGTCAGTACCGATGCTAGGTACAGAAAATGTATATTCTTTATCTTGAAAAACAAAACTTGGACATGGAGATGAACCCGGGACTTGTGGTCTTATTACGCCAATGCTATAACCACTGAGCTATCTAGGAGTCGTATGATTTGTAGATGTGGCTATAACATTTACCAAAAAATATAATAGCATGGCTATTTAATTCAACAAAAAATTTAATTTGACGAGAGAGATAAAACAAACTTGGAATGTTTAAGGACGATTATCGCCTGAAGCGAATGGGAACTCTTTCGGCCACAGAAATAAAAAAAAGGAACTACAGTGGCTTTTTTTACAACATGTATTAAAAGTTTTTTTAAACGTAAGATATTATTTATGTTACTTCCTTTCACTTGGTATAAGGATAAAATGTGTCTCAAGTTTGTTTGTATGTGTGTGTACTAGAAGAATACCACTTACCACCGAATTTGACGAGAAGTTTGGCCTCTCCAGAGTCACTGTCCAGTGACGCGGACCCTATAGCTTGGTGGTGCTCCTTAGTGCTAAAAACAAGACAGAACACACATGCTACAGTGACGTGTCGTGAATTGCTGCCAGAGTAACCAAAGATATATATTTATTATCG
Organism: Timema podura; assembly: GCA_033556935.1. Classification (NCBI taxonomy): domain Eukaryota; kingdom Metazoa; phylum Arthropoda; class Insecta; order Phasmatodea; family Timematidae; genus Timema; species Timema podura. The sequence goes on along the minus strand of JAVRXN010000014.1, from coordinate 7,876,001 downwards.
TTAGCACCACTTTACTACCCGTTCGGTTATACGCACTTAAACGCTAATGTGTAATGGTAGGGTGATTGTGAGATGAAATGGAGGACCTATAGTTTAACGTGGGATCCGAACCACGGTGGAGGCCTGGCACTCCACACGTTCACAAGTTGTGATTAATACACGTCTTGTCAGAGATGAAGGAAGGGTTTGGTAATCAAATAAATCTGTGCCGGGACCGAGGATTGAAACCCCAGACCTCCCAGCACAGAAGTCTGACACCTTACCCCTAGACCAGCCAGGTCACCCTCAGATATATTTGAAATTGTACGTTTCTTTACCACTTTTGTCTTTAATTGACCAATTATACTTAGGCTTAGGGATGAGGTTTTTTAAGCACCGTGCCTAATTACCCGTTCATGCTCTACCCACCCGCTTCGCTGGCCGCATGGTCTAGGGCGTGGCACTCTCAAAAGACTATACTGATGAATCCGGGCGGGGTCTACTGTGACTGGTTTTTTTCCTAAATGGTTTCCCCCTCTCCTTCCACGCAAGTGTGGGTATATTTCCTCTAAAATACACCCTCTCTCATCCCTAAACCTATTAAAGTGATTATCGTAAATGATTATTGACTGAAAAAGGTGGTAAAATGCGTGATACTTTTTTTTTGCTGCACAACCTTCTTAATTGTGATTAATTTCAATTTCAGCCGAATATTGCTTATGATCAGCTTGGATATAATTTAGTATCATTTTGTGAAAAAAAAAGTTCTACTAAAATATGATTTTGCATTTTTATGTGTTCCAAAAGGCTCCTTAATACCAAGCTAATCTAATATAGATTGGTATATAACCTATTTAATTATCATTAATTTAGACTTCGATTAGATAACTTCCTAGCATGAAGATGTTTGCACGCAAGTATTCTTCTAATATTTGATATTCGTTTCCAGTGACGTATTATTTGTTCTGCCATCTAAGGCGTGTCAAACCCGCAGGTTATTATTCTGTGCAGCCAGCGGACAACTGAAGAACCAACACACGATGCGGCCATGTTCTTCTTTTATAAGCTGTGTATAAAATGCACAATTTAGGTTATGGACATTTGGAAAGTGAGTACGATTTACAATAATATTTAAAAGATGATTTTCCTCCATTGACATTTTGGCCTACTGTTAGTAGGTCTATAATATGTGTTTAGATTATGGAAAAAAAAATTAGCTCTGGTTTAATACCTCCACAATGGCTATCTACTCAGGGGCTAGAGCTCTGACTTAATACCTCCGCAATGGCGACTTACTCGGTACTATACAGTATTTCTGATTTAATACCTCCACAATGACTACTCACTTGAGGCTATAATGCTGGTTTAATACCTCCATAATGGCTACTTCACTCGGGATTATTGTTCTGATTTAGTACCTCCACAATGGCTACTTACTCGGGAATATAGTTCTGGTTTAGTACTTCAAAAATGGCTACTTACTCGGGAATATAGTTCTGGTTTAGTACCTCCACAATGGCTACTTAATCGGGAATATAGTTCTGGTTTAGTACCTCCACAATGGCTACTTACTCGGGAATATAGTTCTGGTTTAGTACCTCCACAATGGCTACTTACTCGAGAATATAGTCCTGGTTTAAGACCTCAACAGTTCCGTCCTCCTGTGGGGTGTAAGTGGCGTTTACACAAATTCCATCTCCCGCCATCAGAAAAGTGATTCTCTTCTGTTCGTACCATACTCCAGCATACTGCAAATGAACAAATGTCTCCAGTGAGAGTCCTTAGCCTGGGAGGATGAGTGGTGAACACAGGCAACAAGTATTTACAGTCCATTATGTGTTTATATAATTTGTCCTCGGAAACAGGTAATACAATCTTAGCCTAGCTAATAATGATGTTAAACTTCAAGTGCTTTTCAAGGTTGAGGTAATATTTATCAGTGCTGTAATGTTAAAGTCTTGTATGTACACTTGTTCAATGTAGTATAGAACCCAGCCATATATTTTTAAGAGATGTAAAGGACTTCTTATGGCTCAATGGCGTAATATATATATATAAAATACATACATACATACATACATACATATCATACATATATACATACATACACACATATATACATACATACATACATACATACATACATACATACATAATACATACATACATACATATACATACATACATACATACATACATACATACATACATATATAATCACGCAGTTCCCGTACGGAGGAAGGCAAGAAACTGTTCATATAGCTCAAAAAACTTAATCCATCCTCACTAACTTTCTCCACACTTCCCTATCCTTGCGTACTCCTTCACTTCAACAACATCCATACACCGAGTCATACATGCTCTTTTATACATTAAAACTATTAATGTTTCTCTTTTTCACACATTCGACTACAACATTTAGCCACGTCTTACATGGCCTACCCCTTCCTTTTGATCCACACACTCTACCTTCATATATTTGCGTCGTCACTCGATCTACAATCATCCTCTCGACATGCCCAAATCAACGTAAGACGCTTCTTTCACGTTAACCTATTGTTTTCCTTCAGCCCTCATTCATTACTGACTCTGTCCATACAAGCTTTTCTCATACATTTTGTAGATATTCATTCCAACAACATTCACCTTGATCTTGTGTTCTCTCCTGACAAACCCACGCTTCACATCATAAAACAAAGTTGGCGTCAACACACTTTTATATACTTCCATCTTTGCCTCTTTCAATACTACTTCATTCTTTGCATTAGTCCACATACATATAACTGCTTCCCGATATATTTATATAGTTCTGTTTTAATACCTCCACAATGGATACTTACTCGGGAATATAATTCTGCTTTAGTACCTCCACAATGGCTTCTTACTCGGGAATGTTAGTTCTAGTTTAATGTACCTCCACAATGGCTACTTACTTGGGAATGTAGTTCTCCTTTAGTACCTCCACAATGGCTACTCACTCGGGAATATAGTTCTGGTTTAATACCTCCACAATGGCTACTTTGTCGAGGTTATTCAGTATTTCTGATGTATATATAATATACATATATTTATATATATATATATTATATTACATATATAAAATAATGTCGCGTCCTGACCGGGTTATATGCATATGGATTAATTACTCTAATATTTTAGGGTTGAGAAGGCTGAATTTAGAAAAAGTGTATCCGAATGTGTATGAAGGGAAAGTGTAAAACTAAAAAACTAGCCTTCTTTGTCCTTGAAACATCAGTATAGCTAGTACGCATGCGTGTATCCCGGAAAAGCTGTCGTGAGAGGCGGTGATATAAATTTTAAAAAAACTTACGGAAGAGACGTTAAAGTCTGAGACTACTTGAACCTCCGGGCACTCCCCTTTGACCGTTATCTGAGCGTAGACTGCACTTAAGGTCCCCGTCAGCACAAGGAGAGTCAACGTAGTAGTCATCGTCATCTTCACAGCTGCTAGAACCGGGAACCAGGAGATGTGAGGAGGGGCTATGACCTCAGGACAGTGGTGTTATGTCAAATGTTCGTACATGGGAATGGTACTACACAACTGTATTTGCTTTCAAAATTAAGTAATCAGTAATCTAACCTCATTTTATATTTATTGTACTATCATGTAACCATATCCATTAAAAACAAATCGTTATGTCATATTAAAAAATTACCCAATATTTAAATATTCTTTATCTGTGGGCTTCAATGAAAATAAAAATAGCACCCCTGAGGAGAGACAGAATTTTTTGGGGGGGGGAGGGGGGGTTGTGGGGCTCAGGGGCTCATAAAACTTACAGATTCATCATAAGCTCAAGGCCGACATTTTTCACAGTTACAATATTTATCTCTTTATATATATATATATATATATATATATATATATATATATATATATAGAGAGAGAGAGAGAGAGAGAGAGAGAGAGTTTCTAGGTGTTAAATAAGGCTCTTCTTATGAAAATTGGACTGTAAAATGTGTTTATGAAATAAAGCTACATAAATATGGTCTTTACTGCTTGATAAACACTTTCATTAGAAGGTTTCTTGTTTCGTAAAGTGACAGGTAGGTAGTAGTATATTAAGGTAGTTGGTCTTCCATTGGGACGTATTTGAGAAACACTAACCTAGGAGGATTGGAGTAGACTACCTCCACCAGCAAAATCACGTGGTGATTCCCACCGTCTCTCTCCAAGCGAATACCCAGTGCAACCCATCTCTGATATGATCTTTATCGTTTTACTTCTTGAGATAAAGAAAATACTAAAACCTAAACCTTTAGCTTAAATTAATGTGCTCCATAGGAGGGCAATAAGATTATTTGCAGACGTTTAGAGATACCGCATTATTTATGAAACAGTTTGATATTTTTTAATATAGTTTTCAACATTATGTAGGCGAAAGTTATGACTAGATAAAATGTTCAAAGTGTTTTTAAAAAAAGATGTGATAACGTAGATAAAACCCTTTAAAACAATTCCACATTATCTTAAAATGTTCTGTTGTGACTCTGTCAAAACATGACTATTTGATAAAAGCTAGATCTAGGCTTATAATCTTTTGGTTTAATCTCAGAAGTACACATTTTCACCTCATTGAATTTTTTTTTAACTTTATACTCAAAATTTAAACTTTTTAATCTAGTCATAAGCTTGCTGCTAGTTTTCGCCTACATTTTTTTGGAAACGATGAAAAAAATACCAAACAACTTCTTAATAATCCAGGATAGCTAAACGCCTATAAGGGGCCGCAATACGCTATCATATAGCGTTCTTAACACAAGTAGAGTCATTGGGTTGCTCGTTTTTTGTTTTTGTTTTTATCACCACCCGATTTTTGTGGGTTCAAACCACAGGTGAGGTCGACGGATTTATCTTGAGCGATAGTAATATGTAGCACAACTTTCTTCGGGGGGGGAAGTAAAGCCGTCGGTCTCATGTTGATTGTGGCGTGTAAAAGAACTATGCAAAGTATATGAAAATACCTTTAACGGCCAAATTGGTGGGACTCTTTCACGCTCGCTAGTGTGAAGGGTAACAGGTAATCACCACACTCCCTGAACTCCCCTAGTACAAGATATTTCTAACCAGATGGTGTAGGTAACACTAACATCCAAAGGCTGAGTGCATCCTAGCTCCTGATAAAGAAAAATCACATCAAACCAACCTTCGGGTTGTTGTACTTAAGGCCCTTGGCCCTGTCGAGTTGAAGTCTAAAACCTATTTTGTGGAATGGTGGGAGGGAGGGTGAAAGGCGTGACGTGGCTTCACAACGGACGCAAATATCCTTCCGCACCAACAAGAACAGATGGATCACAGAAACAGTAGATGGTGCTAGCTACCGGACAGGTCTTGCGGTAAAATCATACGTTTGGAAATGTAAGTTTTCTCGAGAACGAGTGAAATTTTTATGTTAATATTTTCAACACCCTTCTAAGATAATGTATCGATGTTTATTAATTGTTACATTTTCTTATTTTTGTTATGAAGCCGGCAGTTTTCTATTGAAAAATGTCAATTTTATCGATATTTGATCACTGTTAAAATTATAGAAAGAAGGTATGTATATAAAAAGTATAACTTAATCAACATGCGTCTATTCTTGAACAAATCCTTTCCGAAAAGAAAATTGCGAAACAATGAAAATTCTTTAAGATAACTGTTTGTCCCCATGGCTCTGCATTTCCACGTCAAATAAAAAGCTCCAATCGCCTTAAGAAGAAGTGATCATTTTATGGCTTCATCGTGATCAAGTGTTACGTACTTTCAATTTACAGGTGTTTAGTTAGAAGTACCTGGAATATTTGTTATTGCTATGTGATACATTCAATTCTAATATTCAAATTTACAATACAGACAAACATAATGTAATCACAGATTACCTGATTTCTCTCTTCGAAAGCTGTTGCGACCAAAGAAGATGAACTATCAGAACACTTTGAAAATATCAATTGGTACAACCTGTATTTATACCTCTAATCTCAAGATATTCGATCGGTTTCTTAATTTCATGGCACTCAAAAATAAAGATAAATATCTGGTGAGTTACATAAGCCCGAAAATATTGTATATCTTTGAGTTCATGGATTTCCAGAATTTGTCCACTAGACTTTTTATTTTCTTATCTGTAAAAGTAATTTGAAGATTTTTTTGGGGGGTTATTATCTGGTGGGTGTGGGAGTTAAACACACATGTTGGCACGTAACTCTTTCGTTAAGTCCCAGAATGCAACAATTATAAGTTAAAATGTACAGTAATTAATTAAGATTAAAATTGCATATGTACAATTGTTAATAGTGTAGAATTTGTATTAAATAAGAAGTTCCAACATAAAAGTTTATTTTTCTACTTTCTTGAAAATCCTCGGGTAGATAAAGTATTGTGATTATAAAATATCCATTTCGAGATTTTGATAGATAGGTATATATAAGGTAACCTTTTGGATGTGATTTTCGGTACAAAGCAAACTGGATCGGACACATCCTTAGGAGTAAACTGTCTTCTGCACAACGTCATAGAAGAAAAGGTTGAGGAAAGAGAGCTTAGGAAGGAGGAGAATTCAAATATTGGATGAATGAAGGAAAGAAGAGAATTTGTTAGCTGAAGGAGGAGGCAGAGGACAGGACACTATTGGCGGTCTAAGTTCACTGACAAAAGGAATGGACCTGTCGTAAGAAGAACACATAATGATAGTAATAATAATCTACGTTTAGTGAGCCACCGAATCCGAAAAAAATTGTTTTTTGGTTTGCCATGTTTATCTCGGCCTAGAGCCAAAACCATTTTACCAATCGCATGAAACCGAGTTTCTAGGGTTTTCATAAGGTTCCTCAGAGGGAGTTTTTGAAAATAATATTTAACCATAGAATTAAGAGTAGTTTAATTAAGGGCCAAAAAAGATAAAAGCTACTGTCTCAAAATTGTTTCAAACGATCATCAAAATTCATATCTAGTCACAACAAAATGCACGTGATAGTAATTACAATTCTTATCGGGATAGTCTCATATCAGCCTCTTTTAAAAAAAGATTTTTTTTTTTCTAAAATAAATAAACTGTTGCTCCAGTAGTTAATTTTAGATTTATTTTGTCCAAATATTATGTTATGATAACTGCTTACGTTTCCCTCCACATAAACTTAAGACTTACAACGAGAAAATAAACTCCTTTATACTCGTACAAATGTGGATTTTGAATACTACGTGTGTTTATAATTATTTTAAAATTAGTAGAGTACAATTTGTTAGTCATTTGTTTGTCCGACATGACACTTTAATTTTGTCAAGTTTTGGTCATAAACAATTTTGTGAGTCACGTAGAAATATCGCCAATCACAATGCTTACATAAGCTGACAATCTTATCTTGAGGCTCGGTCAGTTGGTCCTCGAAACAATTTATTTTGTACTTACGTAAAATTTATCGGTTTTTTGAAAACTCCCCTGTAAAAGGGGGAGAGGGTATTAACAGAAGTTTAAATTTAACCTCGAACCATTTTTAACAGTTTAATTTTTATTTATTATTTATTTATCTGTGTTATTTAACGTGCACTTTCTAAACCGACTGACTATATCAGCACACGAGAATTTCTATGAGCGAGAATGAAAGGGCCTACCAATTTTGCCGGGAAAGGTATCTTCACATACCTCCCAGGGTTATTTTACAAGCCACAATCGACATGGGGGACCGACGGCTTTACTGCCCCTACGAAGGAAGTTGTGCTACGGAATTTTTTTTATCTTTTAAGAAAAATCCATCGACTCCGGCTGGGTTAATCTCACGAACATTGTAACCTTAAGAGAACACTTTAACCCAATCCCACCGAGGTCGACCACAACCCCGGTTTATTAAATTTGTTGGGAGACAGAAGTTTTATTTTATTAGTAAACAGTTTTTATAAAATAAATATTAAGGCGGGTTGAAAGAAAACGCACTTTAAGGCCAGTATTTTTGCAGTTCTTATAATAAAAGTTTTTTTCTCCTAAAATTGATAAGAAATATTGCTTCAGTTGTTATGTTTTACTCGAGATTTTAATAAATGTGGACGTTTCATGAACCCCCCCTGAAACAAAAAAACAAAAAGTAGTTTTCGTGATGCCGTCTGTTTGTCTGACGGTCTAGAGCAGAAAGCGTTGTACAGATCGGGCTAAAACTTGGTATCTGGGATCTTCATAAGGTTCCCTTGAGAAGTATTTGGAATTATACATCCAACCCTGAAATTAAGGGTAGTTTAATGAAGGGGGGGAACTGAAAAAATATATATATTTTTTTTCCAAATTCTGCTTTAACAATTTTGATTAGATTCTGAAATTTTGTATCTTTTTTTTTTAACATTATAATCAAAATAGCTTTTCTTGTTTTCCAATAAATAAAAATTACTGTAAGGACACTTAACATGAGCAGAAATTTTCAGTTTTGTTCATATATACGCAACTATTTGAGATAATAAATAATTTATCAGTGTAAATTTTAGTAATATTAAATATAAAACTCTTTTACTTGAAATATATTTTTATAAAACCAATAGTTTCTAAGCTATAAGTAAACATATTACATTATATATATTACTAGCGGACCCGACAGACGTTGTCCTGCCCGAACGTTGGCTTTTAGTTTGGGTGGCATAATTGATTTCGATAATAAAACAAATACTAAGTGATCATCACAATTACAAATTCACAATGAACTCCAATTAGTGAGTTACACAAATATTACAAATTCAGTGTTTGTCAAGACAATATACAAAATAAAACATCTTTTCATTTTTGGCATTTCACCCACAACTCCACAAATATCAGCTGTATCGAAAAACAAACATAGCTATGAATTATTCTCAGAAGTTCAATTATTCATGAACTTTTCAGAAGGTTTTAACGGTCAATTATTAATATTATATTCATTTTATAAATATTTGGGGGGGGCGGGGGTGTTGGGGGGTGAAATTATGAGGTCACATATTCTGATATGCAAAAAATCTTTAAAAAAAAATTCCCTAAAAAATAAAAAAATTCCTAGAACCCGATTGCAGCGCCACCTACCGGGTCCAATTGTGAATCTAAACCATCGGTGGACCCACTCAAACACACACAAAAAATTTCATCAAAATCGGTCCAGCCGTTTAGGAGGAGTTCAGTGACATACACACGTACAGAAGATTTATATATATTAAGAAGATATATGGGACACTTAAGAAATTTAAATTTACTGTAATGCTCTTTGGTGGGTGGAGATGTTCTTATTTTCTCACTGTTTCTGTAACAATATTTATTATGTCACTTATGCTCTTTGTTTAAGTATTTTGCAACAATTTCACCGTACTATTTATTTATTTCCAACTTTTAACGATAATTTTAACCTACTTTCTAACGCAATGCCAAGTTAGGTGCAAGTAACACTTTTTTTTTACACGCTCTAATTTAATCTGAACATTAAGACATTTCCCACCACCCTCCTCGTTCCCCTCACCCGCCTAAAAAAATAATCAGGTTCCTCTGGGTATTTGTTTGCCATCAGTAATATGTTACCCGCTTCGGTGACAACGTGGTCTAACACGCTACTCTCGCAGTAGACTAGACTGCCGATGACTGGGATGTTTAGGTTAGAATCTCGGTTGGGTGAACTGAGTTTTTCCTTAAATGTTTTCCACTCTCCCACCACGCAAACGCGGGTACACTTCCTATAAATACGAGCATCTTAATCCCCAACACTATTAGCGTAATTAGTACATAAGCGTGTAACCCAAACGGGTTGTTAAATGGGGTTAGGGAAAAATTGCACCCTGGAAAACTGCGCCTTCCCAGTAAAAAGAGGGAAAATAGCGCCCTCCTATCAATCATCACACCATTAGGTGGGGAAAGTGCGCCCCACACACTGTTTTACACACTTACAAAACAAGTACGTCCAAGGACCTAACAAAGTGTTTGAGGAGTCTAGCCTGGATTTAAAAAAATTGAGTAAATGGTAATTAGTTTGGTAACTTAAATTTATACGTTCACATCAAATGCTTACAAATACACACTAATCTTTATTTCATTGAAAAACCTAACCTAACCTAACCTAACCTAACCTAACCTAACCTAAACAACAGTCAAAGAGACAGGTGCGATGAATCAATGTACTTTGACCTCCTCAAGACCTCATGATGTATGATGAGTTGATTTGAAATACCCCCCTACTAAACAAAAGGATGCGATGAACCGATCTACGCCGGTGAAAATGTTAAGGTCGTGAGAAACGTGAGAAAAGTGCACCCACAAGACCTTGTTAAAATTATTTTGGTGAGACAGACAAGGTCGTGTGGGCGCACTTTTCTCACCGATTAGTGTGATGATTCGTGCGAGCGCGCAGTTTTAACTTTTTTTCTGGGAAGGCGCAGTTTTCCCGACACCAGTTAAACGCGGTGCTAAGATATAAAAGTATATGTTTATGTGTTTATCTAAGTCTGAATAAGGCGTGTTTACGTGACCTTACGAAGGTGCTACAATTACGTAACAAACAAAATAAGGGGTTTCTCCCAATCAACCTAACTACAAGTTGAACAGAGACCTAAGCTAGTTTATCTTATCGTGCGAATGTGATTCAACATGTACATCCACACCTCTCGAGATTCGGTGTTTGTTGGTCTCGTACAGTGCTCAGGAGCGTTCTTGCCTTCTTCTCTACGAGTACATACAGTCCAATCTTCATAGAAAGAAACTTTTATAGAAAAATACAAATATATTTTGTTTGCGGTCGAAATTGATTGATAGTTCCACTTTGGTGTTCGAGTGATTTTACTCGTCGCTCTAGAATTATATATTGGACTGTCGCTGATGGGGAGATGAGGTTCAAATCCCGGTCAGGTACACCGAAGGTGGTTAATCCTAAATATTACAGCACTTAAATGGAGGTACACTTCCTCTAAATTCAACCATATTCATCCCTAAATTATTAGCATGGTGAGTACATCTCGAAGAGTAGTTGGATGTATGTGGACTATGGCAAAAAATGACGTAATACCAAAAGAGGCAAAGATGGAAGTATATAAAAGTGTGTTGATGCCAACATTGTTTTATGGATGTGAAGAGTGGGTTTATCAAGAGAAACACAAGAGCAAGGTGAATGCTGTTGTGATGAGATATCTAAGAAATGTATGTGGGAAAACTCGTATGGACAGAGTCAGTAATGAATGAGTGCTGAAGGGAAAACAATAGGTTAACGTGAAAGAAGCGTCTTACGTTGGTTTGGGAATGTTGAGAGGATGAGTGTGGATTGAGTGACGAAGTAAATATATGAAGGTAGAGTGTGTGGATCTAAAGGAAGGGGTAGACCATGTAGGACGTGGCTAAATATTGTAGATGAATGTGTTAAAAAGAGAAACATTAAGAGTTTTAAGAATAAAAGAGCATGTATGACTCGGTGTATGGATATTGTTGAAACGAAGGGAGTACAGTAGCTAGGTATTATTTGTGGGGTGAGGCAGGCTCTTAAGACGTCTGGTTCTAGCTGTATTACCTACCTAAGTTAGGTGTTATCTGTGGAGTGAGACGGGCTCTTAAGACGTCTGGTTCTAGCTGTATTACCTACCTAAGTTAGGTGTTATCTGTGGAGTGAGACGGGCTCTTAAGACGTCTGGTTCTAGCTGTAATTACCTACCTAAGTTAGATGTTATCTGCGGGTGAGACGGGCTCTTAAGACATCTGGTTCTAGCTGTATTACCTACCTAAGTTAGGTGTTATCTGTGTGGTGAGACGGGCTCTTAAGGATTTAAGAAAGTGCTATGGAAAGTCACTGTTTTTTTTTGTAGTTTTTATAACAAGAAAAATGTATTGTCCAAATAAACAAAATATTTATTTACTACAGGTGTTCAGAGATATCCTACACATAGTGAACAATTAAACGTATTCACCGAAGCAATATTTGCTTTTTTTTTTAAAGACCAAATATTTATTTAGCTACAAGAACTGCCAACATACTGTTCCTTAACTCTCGTTCCCTTCTCCCCACCTTGAAGGTAGTTATGTAACCAGTCGTCCTCTGGCCTCCACGCCCGAGTATACTACTTGTGTCGAGTCATCGTGAGCGGTGTATGACGTCATCGTTTCCTGGTTGGTTTCCCTCTCAGTATTTAGTAAGGAGGCATCCATAAACAACCTTACGATATTTTCTACCCTCTCTCCCCCCAGCCCCATGTAGACACAAGTCCCCCCCTTCCTCACCCCTCTCAGCAGTGTTATGTGGGTGGACCACCCCTAAGTGGAGGTGTATTTATCAGTGAGACAGGAGAACCAGAGTCGCGATCAACGATCAACGATCAACGCAGTGAGTCAAAACAACAGTTGAATTATTCTGGTACGAACTAAATTCTACAAAACACAAACTTTTTGGTTTGTTTTGTTTTTGTGGTTAAAATTGATAATATTTTACTATATTATTAGAATTATTTTATAGGTATTAATAACATCTATCAAAAGTTACAGCTGCGGATCATATGACTTGACGTATGAACACGTGAAAATATATATAGTAGCTATTTTAATTGTTGTATAAGGTTTGTTCTATGAAATTTGAACTGAATTTGCTATCTCTGCTAGGCACGCGTCTACTTTTAAGGTAGGGAACGCGAGGAAAGATGTAGTTTTTATAGAAAAACATTTTTTTGGTCAATATAAATAAAATATTTCTCTAGTAGAAACCTAGAGTTTAATTTTTTTCCACCTGGTGATATCAACAGTTGTTGAATATCTGTCAGGAGCATAGCGGCTTTGGATGAGAAACTCGCTTTGCTCGTTGGGGGCTCTGCCCCCAAACCCCCAGTGTGTTTTCTTTACAAGTGGATGTAAACTGATGTAATTCCAGCGTTGTTTTGAACGTAACAACTTAAAAGTTACCGGTATTGTATTGTATTTTTCACACATTATTTTAGTTTCTCCATACTTATAGCGCAGCTAGAATCATCAAATTTGACACGCTTTTGGCAATTGGATGTGCCAATATGCCTGCCAAATTTTATGATTCTAGCTGTCCCATAAGTGTGTCAGAAAATTAAAAAATATGTGGAAAATGTGCAAAATTTACCTAAAATCAAAAAAATCTAGCTCTATCTAAGGTATAACCGATGTATATATGACAAAAAGTAATAGGACCAAACTTGTGGATCTCGCCAAATCCGCAGCTGCTGGTGCAATCCGTTTTTTGATAGGTCTTACCGTTTAGCCACAAGAGACCCCTAAAGAAAGGTCCGCACCGACTTTAAAGTTGCTCCACCATTTTGAATTTTTTTTTTTTTTTTTTTTTTTTTTACTTTTTGGAATTTTCCCGTTGGTTAAAAGCTAGAAGCTATAATTTTGCCAAATTTCAAGTCTTTAGCTCATCTGGAAATGGGTAAACATTAATGTCAGTGAGTGAGTCAGCCATGTGGCTTTATAGTATATGGACTTTTTAAATGAAGAGAAAAAGTTGTCATTAAATTCAGGGACACACCTTGATAGATACTCAACAACTGTTGATATCACCCTGTGAAGAACACTAAACCCTTATGTGGAGCGATATTTGATTTATTTTGACATTCTAAGCTACAACTCACCCAACTACCGAGTTGCACACACATATCCATGATAACCATTTGTCCTACTCTACTATTTACGGAAACATAACCTTTATAACTTTTATTTGTGGCGCCACGTCTTAAGGTGCCGCTGAAGGGAGCGCAAGTATTTTTACAGTTTTTACAGAATTGAAATTTTTTGGCCAAAATGAATAAAATATTTCTCCAGTAGCAACATAGAGTTTAGTTTTCTGCACATTCTAATATCAACAGATCTTGAATATATGTCAAGGGTTCCCTGGAGTTTTGTCAAAACCTTTTCTCTTTATTTAAAAAGTTTTGACAAAATTTCAGGACACCCTTAACAGATATTCGAGATCTGTTGATACTAGGATGTGCAGAAAACTTAACTCTATGTTACTACTGGAGAAATAATTGATTTATATTGGCCAAAAAAATCTAATGCTATAAAAACTGTAAAATTACTTGCACTCCCTTCTGCCACATCTTAATACACGTGCAGGTAATAAGCAGATGTACTAATTACGTTAATGTGTTAGGGGTGAGGAAGGTTGGAATTAGATAAAGTGAACTCTCATTTGATTATATGGAGAGTAGAAAACTATATTTTTTTAAAAAACACCCTCTGTACATTTGACCGGGATTCTAACCCCGATCTCTTTATCATTGGTAGTTATGGTTATTGGGAGAGTGACGCCGGCTTAGACCATTTGACCACTGATGCGCGTAATTAAACTTTAAAATGTTGTGAAAAATGTACTTAAATTTAAGTAGAATAGTTCTTAGGAGTAGAAAAATGACTACTCAAATTATTCTTTTTACTTTCTCATCACGAGAGAGTATTGTAATAGTGAATATGTTGGCCTTGAGATTATGCTGAATATTTACGCCTTATGTGTGTCCAAACCTAAAAAAGTGGATTTTACCATTCTGTCTGTCTGTCTATCTATCCGTCTGTCCCTGGCCACAGATCTGAGACAGTTTGATGGGTTTTGTTTAAACTTGATAACTAAATGTTATAGGACTTTTTTTTTATTTTGAGCCTAGACCTTAAATTAACGGTAGTTTACTGGTGAGTGATTTTTTTTCACTCCAAAATTTTCAAAAATGGCTGTTAACTATTTTGTTTAAAAAGTATATTTTTAGAGTGTTTAACACTACAAATAAAACTGTTTAGTCCTACTTGTTGTTTGGGAAAAAATTTGTTTAAGGGTAGTTTACCGACGAAAGATTTTTTTTTTACTCTTAAATATTTTAAACACAGCTTTAACAAATCGGCTCAAAATGTGTATCTGTTAAGTTTTAACAATACAAATCAATTTATATAATAAATTTTTCTAAAAAATATTCATTTAATAGTAGTTTACTTTTGACAGATTTTAGAAAATAGTCCTTAATATTCATTTCAAAGGGAGAACTTTGAAGCTATTTTTCATGATGAATAATAATGGTTTTTATACTTAAATACTTTTACTTCATTTTTTTAAATAAATTATCTTTGATTTAGTGGATTACATTTAATGGTTTGGGGGAATTTGTATTAGTTATTACCCGCCTCGGTGGCGTAGTCGGCTAACGCGCTAGTTGTGTTGAGCTCGACTGCCGAGGACGGGGAGATCGAGGTTTGAATCTCAGTCGGGTGAACTGGGGGTGGTTTTCCTAAATGGTTTTCAACTCTCCCTCCACGTAAATGCGAGTTCACTTCCTCTTAATTCAACCTTCTCAATTCCTAATCTATTAGCATAATTAGTAGTTAAGCGTATAACCCGAACGGGTAGTAAGACGCAGTGCTAAATAATAATAATAATAATAATAATAGTTATTGAAATGTAAAGAAAAAAACTCTTCATAAAAATCTTGTAGTGTATAAACGATCGTTACAAATCTTTCTCTTTAGTACGAAAGTGCATTATTTGTCTGACCCAACATCGACCTATGGTATGGGTCTAAATCGACAAATGAGGACTTTAACGGAAGTGTTTTGATCTGAAGATGTGCAACCGCTATAAAAATTACAACCATTTTTACCTCAAGTCGAAAAGGCTATCCCTTTATCCCCTTGCCCTTCCGAAACCGCTGAAGCTATGGGGCCCTTCTTCAGGTGGGGGGTACCTTTGAGACCTTAACTGAACCCCCCCCCCCCCCAACAACAAAATCTCTATTTGGTTTATTCCCCTAGAGTCTAGACACATCTACGGAAAAATTCCCTCAACCCCAAGACGCATCTCCGGAACGTCACTTTAAAACTAAAACTTACGTCCGTTTGTGTTTTATTCATTTGAGGTCCAACGCTTTAGCTCAGTAGGTAGAGTGTCTGTCTATTAATCTAAGGGTCCCGGGTTCGATTAATGGTAGGCCGAAAAATGTATTATTGGTGAAACGTGGGTTTTCCCCCTTTCTAAGTGATAAATTAACGGCAAGGGGGTCTGGATGTTGTGCTGTTTATAGATTAAGTTAGTTTACAAGTCGTGTGCTTGATATAATCAGTTGGTTTTGAAAGTTTACGTTAAATACCTTGAATATATGCGTATAACCTGAACAGGTATCAAGATGCGGCGGTAAAAATAAAACCACTATTTCTCAACTATGCTTTGACGGGTGTCACAATTTTTGAAAATGTTCGTCCACAGTTCCACGTGTTTGTAATACTGTGTTTTTTCAGTTACAGCAATAATGACGAGGATGTCTTGTACGATCTTTACTCCGTGCTTCTGGTAATGGTCAAGGTCATCCAAGGTCAGGTCGCCGTCAAAGGGCACTGCCCTGAGGTGACCACGGTCGACAACTTTGATGTCAGCAGGGTGAGTTGAGGGGGGGGGAACACTAAATTTGGTTTGCCTGAGGATGTGTGTCCTTTCATAGCTTGTGTCAGGTGGATTTAATCATTTTATTGGGTAAGAATGAGTACCTCAATTTAATTTGTGCAAAGGTGTGTAGCTTTAACTTATTTGAATGAACCCGCCTCGGTGGCGTAGTCGGCTAACGCGCTAGTCGTGTTGAGCTCGACCGCCGAGGACGGGGAGATCGAGGTTCGAATCTCGGTCGGGTGAACTGGGGGTGGTTTTCCCTAAATGGTTTTCCACTCTCCCTCCACGCAAATGCGTGTTCGCTTCCTCTAAATTCAAACCTCCCAATTCCTAATCCATTAGCGTAATTAGTACTTAAGCGTATAACCCGAACGGGTAGTAATACGCGGGGCAAAATATTATTATTTGAATGACTACACTAAAGAGTGAGGTTTTTTTCCCCCATAGTTCATTTTAGCATCCTCTTTCCAAACAAACGCGGGAAACATTTCTCACATTTTCACCTCTTACCTTACTCCCAATATCATTGCTGAGGGAACCGCAGGTCTTTGGAGGTCTCTCTCAGTTAACTGTTGCCAAATCTCCTCACTCTTCAGTTGTGTCTGAATGTGGTGTGCTGGGGTAAGAAGGAGTAATTGGCAACCTCGACTGACCAGCGTTGCCAAACTTGTCTTATATCTTAGGGGAAGATTGACCACACGAAAACGAGAGAAAGACAACGCTGTTCTCCCAATAGTATCCATGCAGCTCCCTCAGGGATGATATCTAGTGTAGTTTAAAGTCGATGCCAAGCGATAATATTTTGGTATTTCAGTTGACTCATTGAGGTTGATCCCCGGTTCTCCTTCATTTTCTTAAATATTGGTTTGTTCCAGTATTCAGGAGTTTGGTACGAGCAGAAGAGGTTGTTTTTCTTGATAGAAGGGAACGGTATCTGCGTCAACGCCACCTACACCCCTCAAGAAGATGGAACAGTCCAAGTACTTAACCAGAACTATAACCCGGAGCAAGTATCAACACGAATTATATCCGCTTCGGTTGGCTGAATGGTTAAAGACGTCACTCTCGCTGTTCAGTATGACGTCATGCTCTACAGAGAGGCTACCTTTGCATCTAATGGGCTTCTCCTCTCCCTTCGCGCAAATGTGGGTACACTTATTCAAAAAGTCAACTACCCTAATCCCTAACTCATTGGAGTAATTAGTATACATGATTGTGTAACCTGAACGGGTAGTAAGACGTGGTGCTAAGAAAAATTTGTTCACGCAAATCGCACCGGTGGTCACGCAGGCCAAGTCATCAAGCTCTCAGATTGTCTGGTTTGTCGTTGATGATAAGGGTGGAATTTATATGAAATGTACCTAAATATGTGAGGATGGGAGAGTGGAGAAGACATTGGAGGGGGGGAGATGGAAACACTATCTATAGACCCGACTGGGGTTCGAACCCCGATATCCTTGTTTTCGGCAGTCCAGTCTATTGCTATAGTGACGCCTTAGACCATTCGACCACCGAAACGGGTTCAGATTAAGTTATTTTGTAGATAGTTTATAGTTATGTTTAGTAAAGTGTGTTCCAGATACTCTTTTGTCAATGTGATATTCCACTGTTACAGCTCACGTCGTTATACCAGCGCAACTGGGAAGGCAACTCTAGCGAGTAAAACTGGGGAGGGGAAGTTATCGGTATCTTTTGGTGGTAAGATTCCATTCTAAGAGGTTTTTTTTTTTTCTTTTTTCGAAAGATGAAAATTCCAACCTTAAAGTACTCCAGTAAATACTAATACTACTCTACTATTTTAGGGTGACCTGGTGGTCTAGCGGTAAGGTGTAAGACTTCTCTGCTGGGGGTCCGGGGTTCAATCCTCGGTCCCGGCACAGACTTATCTGATTGCCAAACCCTTCCTTCACCTCTGACAAGACGTGTATTAATCACAACTTGAGAATGTGTGGAATGCCAGGCCTCCACCGTGGTTCGGATCCCACGTTAAACTGTAGGTCCTCCATTTCATCTCACAATCACCCTACCATTACATATTAGCATAAGTGCGTACAACCCGAACGGGTAGTAAGACGCGGTGTTAATAATAATTTAAATAATAATAATAATAATAATATTTTTAATTTGAAGGCTACAATAAAAACTGACTCCACTATATATATAGCGTAAGGTGGGGATGTAAAAAAAAAATTCAAGTTAAGGGCAGTATTTTTTGCAGTTTTTGTAACAAAACTTTTTTTTTGTCAAACTAAATAAAATATTGCTCCAATAGAAAAATAGAGTTCAATTTTCTTCACACGTTGATATCAACAGTTGTTGAATATATTTCATGATCATAGCAGCATTAGATGAGAAACATTTTAAATTAAGAAAAAAAATTATAATTAAATTCCAGGACACCCTCGACAGATATTCAACAACTGTTGATATCACCAGGTGAAGAAAATTAAACTCTAGGTTTCTACTGGTGAAATATTTTATTTATTTTGACCAAAAACTGTTTTGCTATAAAAATTGAAAAAAAAACTTACCTTTTTTGGCGTACCATTCCACCACACCTTAAGAGCTCACCTTAAGGGCGATTAAATGTAAAACGAGAAACAAGATTACGTTCGAACCTAAATCGCATCGAAGTGGTATTTTCTATGTTCTTCCCTTGTCAACAACAAAATTGACCTAATTTTATTAGTTTGATAATTTTAAAATAATGACATCTCAGTTTTTTGTATTTTAAATAAATATGGTTAAAACTGTCTCACTGGTCTCAATTTTCTTTGTTTTTCTAAACAAAATAATACAGTTAACCGGATCACAATGTGACTTCTGGTTCGAGCTGTACTTCCCCTTTAAGATGGGGTGCTAGTGATCGTTAGTTTAGGGCAGTATTTTTGCAGTTTTTATAGCATAAACATTTTTTGGCCAAAATAAATCAAATATTTCTTCTATAGGAACATAGAGTTTAATTCTCCTCACATGCTAATCTCAACAGTTGTTAAATATCTGTCAAGGTTGTCCTGGAATTTAACGACAAATTTTTCTCTTCATTTAAAAAGTTTGTTACCAAATGTCGCTATGCTCATGACAGATATTCAACATATATTGAGATTAAGCATGTGCAGAAAACTAAACTCTATGTTCCTAGAAAGGACATATTTGATTTATTTTGGCCAAAAAAAGTTTATGCTAAAAAACTGCAAAATTAATGCACTAAACTCGCGCTCACTAGCACCCCAACTTAAATTGCAGTCAGATTTTAATAGGATGGGCCCTTTCTGACAGCTAGAAAAGCTAATAGATCAGGCATGCCAAACTTGCGGCCCACGGACCTTTTGATGAACAAACACATAATTAGGCCCTGATTCATCTTTTTAGAACCACTCTAAAAAATACAACATTTGAGATTATGACATTTGGAAGTTCTTTTTCATTATTTGGGGTAATCTAAGCAAGTGAAGTTGGCGTACCAAATTTTAAACTTTTCTCACTAGATATTTATTCCCAAATGTTGTTAAATCTGCCCACCAAATATGTGGAATGTTTGGCAGCGTGTCATGAGTGTGTGAACGGTGTTTTTTTTTCTTACCAAAAAAGAACAAACGCGCTAAAGGTCATTTTTACGTACATGCATTTATCATCAATAATTATAAAAGTGACTTCAACACCAGATTTAAAGCCCATCAATCACACCCTTGCTGGACAAAAGGTCAAAATTCTAGAAAAAATTAGTAAATATAGTAAATCTTAACATTTTAAATAGCTTTAATCTTTCTTTTAAATGGTAAGGATTTTAAAATTTAATTTTTAACTCAATATGGTGACTATTGAATTTTCTGAAATTCGGTTCCCCTCATTATTTTCGATTTTCAATTTGGCCCTTATGATGAACGAGTTTGACACGCCTGCCTGGATCTATTTTCACGTGTTCATACGTCAAGTCTTGTTATCTGCAGCTCTCACTTTTGATAGTTATTATCAATACCTATAAAACAACAGTAATAATAATAATATAGTAAAATGGTAACAATGTTGACCGTGAGAAAAATATGTTTCGTTTTCTAAAAGGTTCCTTCTATTAGAATTCTTTTATGGGTTTTTATTTTCTAAAATGTTCTTTCCAACATAATTAATTCTTCTATAAGTTTGTATTTTCTAAAAGGTTCTTTTCCCATATTCCCACTGTATGTTAGTATTTTATAAAAGTTATTTTCTCCTAGATTCGTTCTTAAAATGTATGTATTGCCGCAAGGCCGTAGCCAGGGGGGTTTTGGAGGTTCAAACCCCCCGTGAAATTTTATGAACAAAATATATTTGGCTTTATTTATGGTTCAAACAATATCAAAATTAAGATACAAATACAAATTATGGGGCTGTGTTACCATAAAAAAAAAACACTTCCGAGAGCTTCTAGAGGTGTTAAATATTTTGAAATTTTCCTAGCCTTCAGCATTTTGGGGGTTATTTTACCATAAAAAAACACTTCACAGAGCTTCAAAAAGTGTTTAATATTAGAAATTTTCCAAGCCTTCGGCAGCTAGGGAGTTATTTTGCCATAAAAAAACTCACTTCAGAGAACTTCTAGAACTGTTTATCATTTAGAATTTTTTCTAGCTTCCAGCAATTAGGGGATGTGCCCACCAAACCCCCCTGAAATTAATGGCTGGCTACGACCTAGTGTATTGGTATACCCAGGTATCTGTTCTATTTGACGTAGCTCCTATATCCGCCCCCTACTGGGTCCTTGGCACCGACTATACCAGCTACTCCGTGGTTTGGTCCTGTGTGGATGCTGTCTTCTTAAACCTGAGTACGTATCCCACGAGTCAGGGCTAAACAATTAATATTAGCAACGCCAGACTTATGAGCCTGAAATTGCATTCAAATGTTTCCATTTTTTTATGAAGTCTTCACTTGGCTGGAGTTTGTATTTAATTTTTTTAATAGTTCCATTTTTTTATGAAGTCCTCATTTGGCTGGGGTTTGTATTTAAATATTTTTTTAAATAGTTCCATTTTTTATGAAGTCTTCACTTGGCTGGGGATGTATTTAAATATATATATATATTTTTAAAAGAGATCCTATTTTTTATGAAGTCTTCACTTGACTGGAGTTTGTATTTAAATATATATATTTTTAAGGTAGTACCATTTTTTTATGAACTCTCCACTTGACTGGGTTTTGTATTTAAATATGTATATTTTTAGTAGTAGTCAAATGATTATACTCATTTCCATTCGTCTTTCTTGCAATGGAGACTAAAGATAACCTTACCACAATGCGACAGTTGCTTTTATATGTATTATTCAGTTATATATATGTATTATTCAGTTCAGTTATCTTTGGAGGGCGATGCACACTCAAGCTAGTTTGTAAGTCGTCTGTTTAAAATACATGTGTATGTGTTTTTATAAAGTGCTAGATACCCCGTTTTGTTAATATTATACGTTACATTTTTTGGAATTAAAGTAGCCAAACCCGCCTCGGTGGCGTAGTTAGCTAACGCGCCAGTCGTGTTGAGCTAGACCGCCGAGGACGGGGAGATCGAGGTTCGAATCTCGGTCGGGTGAACTGGGGGTGGTTTTTCCTAAATGGTTTTCCACTCTCCTTCCACGCAAATGCGGGTTCACTTCCTCTAAATTCAACCTTCCTAATTCCTAATCCATTAGTGTAATTAGTACTTAAGCGTATAACCCGAACGGGTAGTAAGACGCGGTGCTAAAAAATAAATAATAAAAAATAAATAAAGTAGCCAACTTTTGTATGTCTATCTATTTTATTATGTACTCTACAAGGTCCGTTTATAAATGGTGTATATTTGACTTTTCCTCGTGAAAGGGTTTTCCTGGCTGCTGACGAGAGAAAAGAACCCCGGACCTGAGGTGCTTCAGTCAATTGAAGGCGTCCTGACCGCTAACAATCTGAAGGATCTTCCTTATACCGACACGGCCCAGACTTGCTAGAGGTCGACAAGTCAACACTAGCCTGACGTTTGAACGTTTCTAGAAGAAGTAGAAGGTCAAATCACCACAATATCTTATCACACATATGATTAGTGATTACTTGATAACTATGTAATGATATTCAATTATCAAACAAAATAAAAATATTAAATTGATTCTATTTCACCTTCCCTCTTTATCTGGTCATTTTCAAGATACCATTGGTACTGTCAAAAGTGACAGCTGTAGATAACACGACTTTATGTATGAATATATTCATATTTATTGGAAGGAAAAAGTATTTTTTTTATGTTGCTTTCTTTGAATTATTGTTTTCAACAAATGTTAACTAGCAGGAGTTCACAAGGCCGTAGCCAGCCAATAATTTCAGAAGGGGTTGGGTGGGCACATTTCCCAATTGCTGGAATCTAGAAAAAATTCTAAATCATAAACATTTCTTGAGGCTATGTGAAGTGGTTTTTTTTATGGCAGCATTACCTCCTAACTGCCAAAGGCTAGGACAAATTTTAGATATTAAACACCTCTAGAAGCTCTCTGAAGTGGTTTTTTATGGTAAAATAACCCCCTAACTGCCGTAGGCTAGGAAAAACTCTAAATATTAAACACCTCTAGAATTATCTTAAGTGTTTTATATGGCAACAACTCCATAACTGCCGAAGGCTGAAAAAAGTCTAGATATTAAACACCTCTAGAAGCCCTCTGAAGAGCTTTTTATGGTAACACAGCGCCCTAATTTGTACTTGTATCTTAATCTACATATTGCCTGAATCATAAATAAAACCATATATATTTTGTTCATAAAATTCCGGGGGGGTTGAACCTCCAAAGCCCCCCCCCCCCCCCGGCTACGGCCTGGGGAGTTCAAATAAATTTGAAGTTGCCATCAACTAAAATTAAGATATAGGCCTATAATAATTGAGGAAATAAGAAAAAGGTATTTGTAGTTAGAACGTAGAAACGATCTCTATTTTTGAACTTTGCCATAATCTCTATTAATAAAGTATATTAATATGTTTGGGAAAAAACCTTTTAGAAAAATAAACTTTTCCTTTTTTTCAGAGTGCCTTATATTATATAAAAAAGCTTTTAATTGTTTCTTCATAGTAGGTAAAAGTATTAATCCTTTATAATTTAGAATGGATGCCGTACATACCTAAACACTCACAGGGCCGTATGAAAGAACTTGACTAAGTGGATGCTTAGTGGACACTTGCTTGTGTTTGCTTGAATCATCATAGGTTAAAAGGTGGAGCTATGGTGTGCTCGGGACCACAGTATCGGTCCAATAAGCATTAACTAACGTTCTTGCATACCACCGATAGTGACCTTTTCCGCTAAAAAAATATAAATATAGTAAAAATGTATGGCTTATAACTTTTTTTTAAGATGCCCACATTCAAATTATCAATAAAATTGATATAGTTCAGTGATTAAAACAATCCTTTACCCACTTTCTGGCATTAGGACCACAAAAGTTTAGTGTTGCACTTACAAAAGTACACCACCCATCCATATCTTGAACTAGCTCTATCCCGTCCACCTCATTACACCTTATCTCTCTCTGGTCCATTCTAATGTTATCCTCCCATCTGCGTCTAATTCTTCCCAATGGTCTCTTTCCATTCGGTTTGCCAGTCAATACCCTGAGCACGGGTCTAGAATCTTCCATTCGCGTTGCAGGTCCTGCCCACCACGATCTACGAGACTCGATTATCCTGACAATATATTGTGATTAATGCAGGGTAAGTAACTCATCATTATGTAGCCTCCTCCACTCCACAGTAGCCTCATACCTTTTTGGACAAAACAGCTTCCCAAGCACCTTGTTTTCGAACAGCCTAAATTTGTTTTCGTCATGTAAGGTAAGAGACCACGTTTCACACCCATAGAAGACAACCAGTAAAATTATTGTTTTGTACATTCTAAGTTTTACATTCTTTGAAATCAAGCTAGTTGTCAACAACTTACTGACCGAGTAGTAACATGCATTTCCCGACTGTATTCTTTTCCTAATTTCCAATCGAATACCGTATCGCTATTGTTAGTTAAAATTATTCCTATATGTGTAAAACACATTAGGCCTAACCATTTCAAATTATATGTTTTTCGAGGATATCTCTAAATAGCTGTCCCCAATCTGTGTTCTCTGTGGTTTCATAGTATACTTAGCTCTTTCGGTGTTAACTTCTAAGCCTATTTCCTTACTAGCCTCTAATAAGATGTCTGCAATCTTTGCAACCCAACAGAGAAAAAACATCTGTGTGTAGTAATAGCTGCAATGTACCGTTTGATGCAAATCCTTTTATAACTCTCTTGCATTACCCTAATAACATAGGTACTTTAAGGCTAGATCAATAAGTATTGGGGAAACTACATCTGCTTGTTTCAACCCTTTATGTATTTTGAAAATATCTTATAGGTGACATCCAACCCCCGCCCCGCCAGTCGTATCAGTCAAACATACTTCAATTAGCTTGATAAAATTAATTGGTATCCCAAACTTAACTAGAATTTCATATAACATCTTTATTTTCACTTATTCATAGGCGGTTTTTAAAATCTATTTTTTATTGATGTACTGTCATGTTGTATTCCATTTTTTTCTTCTAATATTTCCGAATAGTAAAATTGTGATCCGTTGTTGATTTATTTCTTCGATCCCCAATTATTGCCTCTGCATATGACGTTAATCTCATTAAAATTATGCTAGACAATATTTTATAACATGTTGGTAGTAGTATAATTATTATTACACTTTGTTTTATCTCCCTTTTCGAAAATGTATATTATAATCAGTGCTGCTTTATCCATTAGGCCGACTAGGCACAATGTCAAGTCGGCCTATAAACCTTTTAAGGCCTACATTATTTCACTTGAAAGAAATACACAAACAAACAAAAATTCTAAAAAAAAAAAACCCAGCAAATTTAAATTTAAAACCATTAAAATTTGCGACTATTTTCAAGATTTTTTTTGTGCGTGAAAACGATGAAATTATCATAAAGATGAGTAAAATTTTCGGACAAACAGGAAAAGTCCCAAGGGCCTACAAAGATCTTCAGCCCTGGACATATTTATGATTTTATATATTTTATTCAAACCATATATATATACCTTAGATATGTATATAAATTAATCTTGTTTAGTTAAATTTACGGTAGGTACTTTTAAAAAAAGTTAGTGAATTATTATATGTATAATTAAGATTGTAGCATCCTATAGACCTCTTATAGACATTTGATTAATTTTTAGTATAAAAAGTAATTTCTGTTGTTTGTTTCTACGCCAAATATAAATATTACTTTCAAATAGTCATTATATTTTAACTAAATCACTTATTTAAAGTTTATTGATAGTAAATTCACTTTTTTATAGATCATTATTTTTAAATATTTTTTTGTCAAGGTTCTAGTAACGCGTGACCTTCTTTGGTGATTTTAAGTGTTCAAATGTTGGTGTAAGATTTGGGTTTAAATTGAATCTACCACCATCAGGTTAACAAATTCGTGGCGAACGTCAAAACTTTCTCCTTGTCTTATATTCTTGACTAAACGTGTCTGATTTGACTAAACATTTTATATAACTTTGTTATAAACTACTTCTTAGTGAATTGATTTGAAAAGGTAGAGTTGCTCCTTTTTATTTATTGTGACTTAATAATTTTATGAAATGAAGTCTAATAAATATTGTAAATATGTCTAAAAGTAAAAAGGTATTGTGGTTAAATAAAATTACTTGAGTCAATTGGTTTGGAGTTACACTGGGTTTTTTTATTATTTTTTTCTCATCGTATACTATTACAATAGATAGGGATAAGTATTAATATTACTAATTCTCTGAAAAGAGTAAGTTAATTTGTTTTGGTATTATCTACGACCTTGGCTGTATTTAGAATTCTCTACTTGTGCGCTGCCGCCTGATAAAAGTCTTGTCCTCAAGCAGAACATGACGCAGGAGTCTGAAGTGTTGTCGATGCTGGAGGCCCGCATGAGCAAGCTTGAGACGTGTATTGTTGGTAGCCCACCCAACCTCGATAGCCAAACAAGTGGTAACACTGTCTGTGATTCGCTGCTTCACACCAACACTCTGGTCGCTACAGCACTCTCCGGTAGAGAGAAGGTAGGTCTCAGAACCTACCTGGAGTATGATCTTTCTGTATCATTAGAGGTGTGCGAAAAATACTTTGTTCACAATGTTGTCAATCACTTTTTGATAAAGATTTTTTTATGATATAAAAACACTATTAAACACAAAAAAAAAACCTTTATGATATAAAACACTTAACACGTAACTATTACGACAACTGGTTTATTGCCATCATCACCATCATCATCAACTGTTTCCAACCTGTGGCCTCCATCTCCTCTCACTTGCATACTTTCCGTTAGCTGCTCCTCCCATATCCTTCCTGGCCGCCCTTACGGTATTTATTCCTACAAATCCAACTTTATCTCAATCATTCTCTTTGGTATTCTCTCCTTTTCCATCTTCATTACATGTCCATGCCGTCTCAGTCTTGCTTCCTCTACTTTATCATATACTCCCTGTACCCCCGCTTTTGCCCGATTTACTTTTTCTGCTTTATTGTATCGAACAGTAATTATTTAACTCAACACGTCTAATCAACAGGAAAACGTTCCACCATGAGGTCAATTTTATTATTCACTTTACATCTAGGTTAACTTAAAAAACTATAATTAGTTATTTCATTTTAACTATAGTTAGACATATTATAATCCTTTTTATATATTTGTTTATGTTATATAACATAAACAAATATATATCAAAACCAATTAAATAAATATTTATAAAATGAGTTATGTATTTTATTTTATTTTAGTTCAGGGGTTTCCTGGTGGCCTGCGATGTCTTTTTTTTTTTTTTTTTTTTTTTGCAGCCCACAAAGTTTCTTGTAAAATTAATCTATTATTGTAAAACTGATGTTTTCAGCCTAGGAACGTAAAGTTTTGACTTTCGCGGGGAAAATCCATAAAGCTCCAACTGATGTTTGTGTTTAGTTTCTTCCTTGCATCTGCTCTGTTGTATGGACATATCACTGATGGTAAACTTTAGTCGGAAAATTTGTGTGATTATAAAAATGTTTAAATTTACCACCTCTTAATTTATTCACAATTAAATACCTGTTCTACTTTTTTACATAATTCGGCAAAAATTAGCCGACTATGATGCCACTAGATTCATGGATTCATTTGTGGCCCTCTGGTACTTACATTAGAAAACCCTGGCGTTTGTATATCTTAGCATGACAATGATCTCTGGACAAATCCTGGATAGTTCAATGTTAGATCATTGGAGCGCTAAGCCAAGGGTCCTGTGTTGAACTCCCTTGTTCATGTGTCATTTTTCAACAAATTGAATACTCTAGCTAAGATAATGAATACACAGCAGAGAATACCTTTTCAACTACTAGTGGCAGGTGATGCGAAAATCGGGCGCCAAAGTAATTTTATTCCCAACCCATTTTATAAAACTATAGTGTGAATCCTTCTCTCCTTTGTAGGTACCACCACTTTTTGTTGTTGTTGTTGTTGCTGCTGTTATTTTCCATTTATTTTGTAGGTGAATGCTGTTTTAAAGAGGCTCGATGAGCTGGAACGCTATGTGGACCCAATGTTTGAAGAGAATTGTTCTGTGGACACATCCGCCAAGATTGAGACGATCCTCTCAGCTGAGCCCCAGATAGAGCGTAATCTTGAACTAGCGCAGCAGTTTTCCACCCTAGTGCCCTTGTTGGACAGCAAACAAGTATGTATTAGGCCTCCCAGGTGAGCCCTGGATAGAGCGTAATCTTGAACTAGCGCAGCAGTTTTCCACCCTAGTGCCCTTGTTGGACAGCAAACAAGTATGTATTAGGCCTCCCAGGTGAGCCCTGGATAGAGCGTAATCTTGAACTAGCGCAGCAGTTTTACAAACTAGTGCCCTTGTTGGACAGTAAACAAGTATGTATTAGGCCTCTCAGGTGAGCCCTGGATAGAGCGTAATCTTGAACTAGCGCAGCAGTTTTACAAACTTAGTGCCCTTGTTGGGTGGCGAACAACTAAACTCTCATTTGACCTAAACACTTGTTATTTGTATATCAAGAGATTGGTCGACTCTCAATACTAGACTATAAATATGGTCCAACCAATCCCCCCCATTCAACCTGAACTGCAAGTTATTCATATACTATAATATTGGCCAACTCCTGAGACTAGATTATAAATACGGCTCTTGGCGTAGCGGCAGATACAAGTGCTCTAATTGTCCAACCAACAGGTTCGAGATGTCACAGAGTCGTCGGGCCGGCTGGAGAAACTGACTTTAGTCCTGCTCGACAGCAAGACGCGCGCCGATGGCACGTCGGAGCGTGTGATGGGTCTCATCGAGCAATACAACGCGATCATCCAGAATCTCACACTTACCTTCGAGCATTGGGACAATGTCCTGACTCGAGCTGAACTCTCCAGGCAGTCTAAGAAGGAAATAGACTAGTCTGGTTTAAAACTCTGTGAACATATTATTTATTATATTGACATTAAAAACTAACATTTATATCACATTTCAACGCACATAACAGCATAAATACAGTCCAATTTTCATAGGAAGAGCCTTATCTGACAGCTAGAATAGTCATTAGATTTACTTCCACGTATTCTTACGCTTAGTCATGTGATTTGTAGCTGTCACTTTTTATAGATATTATCAAAGAAAAAGTGGCACCAAACGGTTGTATTAAACATTGAAAGAAGGATAGGAGGGCAAAGCCTAAATACCTACCAGAAAACTGTAGACCTCAAAGTTCAAAAAAACAAAACACATAATTATGTAATTTTTGGGGTACATCAATAGAGAGTAACGTCTTCTGCTGAAGAAGGGGACTGATGTACCTCAAAAATTATGTGTTAAAGAAGGGTACTGATGTACCCCAAAAATTATGTGCTGAAGAAGGGGACTGATGTACCCCAAAAATTATGTGCTGAAAAAGGGGACTGATGTACCCCAAAAATTAAGTAATTATGTCTTCTGTTGTGTTTTATATTGTGAACTATGAGGCCTACAGTTTTCTGGTAAGTATGTAGTCCTTGGCCTTCCATCCTCTTTCAAATATTTAATCTATCTATTACAAATAACTATAGAATACTACTAATAATATAATAAAATGTTATTAATGTTTACCGCAAACAAATATATTTGTATTTTATAAAAAAACAAACTCTTATGACATTTGGACTGTAGGTACATTTTTGTAACGTCCACCGCGTTCGTAACGCCCAACAACTCGCTGTTGTTTAACAACCTAGACGCTGACTTCATGTACTGCTTTAGCGCTATTTTTTTTTCTATGCAACGTCGATGTCTGAGAACCCTGACAATTCTGGGACTATATTCGTGCCGGGCACTTTTGAACTTCACTAGATAACTTCCATAGGTTGGAGTCCCGATCCTTCCTTGAGGATCCAATGTTATGTTGACGAGGTCCGGGTGTGATAGTTAAGGAACATATAATCAGCTCCATATTGTTTTCCTGATTTACTAACTTATTACAATTACTTAACACATTATAACTATTGGAGTTAATCACCATGTATTGCAAAAACTTGGTACATCACAATTGCTAGACAACCTAACGTCCATCTCGGTGGTATTTTGATATACCATTCCTCGACCCACTGCCAGGCAACGGCGCAACTCTCTTTACTATGCCAGCGCTGGCCAGCGGCAGTCTTGCCAACTACCCCCTGGAAAAGGAGTGTGGAGAGTAAACACTCCCACGACTACTGCGCATCTCTATGATATGTAGTAAGATTTGTGTTGAATTATTGGTCTTAGCCTATTTTCATTTTATGTAGTTTCTTCTTTCATTTATCTTTTATTTATTATTTGAGAGTTTCTCACCATTTGCAACGGTTAAGAAACGAGAGAAGATGGTTGGTCTTCTCTGTGTTAGTTATGGAGTTAATTCAACAAAATCTATTTTATAAACTGTCACTAGAGGGGGAAGATACAGACAGTGGCATTCGGGACATTTCCACAGTCCTTTGGGTTTGCTGTCCAAGAGATGATCAGGCATAAATATGTGTCATTCTAAGTGTCTGTGTCCGTTATTAGGAGGAGGTTGTTTCATGGTAAGAGCCCGCATTATTTTGCTGGGGAGATTTAAAATATCCGTTATAAATAATAATTCACTATTCAGACGTATCCATTAAAGAATATTTCACTGCATATACATTAATTCATTAAATTTAAAAAATATCATTACCAATATAGGGATCAGACGGTTCCTTTTTTAAAAAAAACACTTATACAGCCATACCTACTCATCAGCTACTACTTTTCGTGTTTCTCTTTTCAGCCACAAATCATTGTGTTTGCTTTGCTTTTATTATTTTTGGATATTAGGTACATAGAAAGTTATTGAAATGCCTAAATGCCCATTTGATCTATAATATATTCTTGAAAATTTTTATAAGGAGTATAATGATTTTGGAATCGGTGAAAAATGAAACATGCACCGCTCACACTTACATTCTCGCCACTGGATCAAAGTGGTAACAGCTGCCTCTCGAAGGAAACCTATCTTTACCGCTCAATCTCTCAGCCTAGGTTTCATTTTATCGGAACCTATAAGGTGGATTGTGAAATGAGTAACGCTACTTTCAGGACCAGGTTAAAAAATGTACAAAAAAATAACTCAAAATAAAACAAACCAGTATTATGTACATAATTTATTTCAACGTTGTAAAACAAACATATGGCATAGTAATTAATTTACAAAGTTCATGATTAAACACCCAATTAATGCTTAATATTAAATCGTAAAAATGTATGTACACTATAGCAGAGTGATGAAAATTTCACTCCTGGTTAAAACTAAATCGAGTTCATGTAGGACTATTTAAATATTTAGTAAAAACATGAATATTTCACAGTTTAAAAAGCTATAAATTTTAATAAAAAGCGTCCAAACCTCATTACATACCTTAGATGGTCTGTTAGTTAAATAATACTTTTTTTTTCAAGGAAAAACTTTTTGAATTCAGTGGAAAGAAATATAAAATTTCTTGATAGAAGAAATGAATCTTATAAAATATTTCCTATTTTAAAGTGATATTATTATTAACATATTGGAACCATTTATATAGCAAATACTATTTTTTTTAAATCACTCGCCATCCAATTATATTAAAAGGTCTAGGCTTCATTCATTAAATTATCATTTAGATCAAATAACCTTTGGGAAGTAATATCTGCGCTTATTAACACTTGCTAAACTTATTCAAAATGTGTCAAAATGATTTAAAAAAAAATTATTTTGTAAGAAAAAGAAATTATTTGGATTATATTTTGTACAAAAAGATAAAGTAAAATATATTTACAATAAACTTTCTCAACTTGGTCCCAAACCTGAAACCCTTTTTTCAAGTTCAACTTAAGGCCTGTTTGGAATATTTCACAACGATTGTATTGTGATACATCAATTATTATTAAAGGTGAGAAAAATAAATATAATCTCCACTTGACACAAATTTTTAACACTTGTTAAATTATTAAAATTATAACCATATTACTCAAAATCTTCACAGAATTAGCGTCCATTATTCGAATTTCTTGAACAGTATACTTTCTAAAACATTCAAAGTTTCGTTTCAAATTGAAGCAACTTTATTTAAATAACTTAAAACTAGACACAGAAACAAGTCTCAAAAATAGTTTTTTTCCCCTAATCTTATCTTGAAGTCACTCTATAAAATATATTTTTATACAAATAATGACAGTAATAAGAAGACTATATCTAAATCATAAAAAATTCTTAAAGAGAATAAGAAACAATTTCATCATGTTTTTTTTTTTCTAAACCTGATACACAAAACATTGTATAAGACCTTAGTCACATTGCTCGAACACAAGCTGTACCCAGAAACTGTTAACACAATTGTGTACAATATTTGAACAATACCACTTTCTTTTATGGTTAAATAGAGGTCAAGTACAGTTAAAAATATTATTTACTATAAAAATATATTTAAAAAATTATTTTCAAATTAAATTATCTTCAAACAAGTATTTACATTCGCTTAAGATACATTGAAAGACGTTTTCTTACGAACTTTTACCATCACATTAAAATGATTTTTTTTTTTCACAAAATTGACTATTCGAAATTTGATATGTAAATAAATTGTAAATAAATTTGATTTTAGTGAGAATTAACGATATAAAAACTAAACATTTTATTTATTAAGTATCAGACATCACATTGTTCTTCGCTCTTTTTATTTTTGTTTGAAATTGACAGAAAAAAAGAAGCACGAACTGCAGAATTACAAATTTTTTTCTTAATTTATCTATCCAAAATACTATGCCGCTTAATTTTTTTTTTTTTTTGCCATTCATAGTAAAAAATTAATTTATTTATTCGAATTTTAATATTGAAATGCAAATTTAATCATTTTTATTTACCACAAGTCAGGCCTCTGCGGACAGGGTTATCTTTGTTTACAAATAAATTAGCCAACTAAACGAACATGTTATATTTTCTTGAGATTTGCATGGAATGGTTTGTACAAAGCAAGTCTTGTATATCTTGATTGTTCACACGAAACAAATCTTGTGGCCACAACATCTTATACAATCATATCTATAGGGCTTAAGTTTGTCTGAAAACATTATTTCCTCCAAGAAGTAATAATAGTCACAAGTTTTTGCTAAATAAAATCTACCGAAGTTTATTTGTCAATTTTTTTTTTTTTAGAATAACACCAATTAATTAAAAATAACCACAATAAACCGCTTTGTCAAAAGTGTATATAACTAATATTGTATTAATGTGTAATATAATTAATAGCTCATGTTTTGAATGTCACAATTATTATTTAAAAAAACACTCATTCAATTAAATTTTTAATCAATGTTCAAAATCCAAGTCTCAATGCTAGCTTCATGCCGTTTCATTTTGTTTTGAAATCCTGCGACTATCTTACATTAAGGACTAAAGCTGTCAAACACATGATGCAATATTGTGTGCATATTTTGACTAGCAAAAGGTACACCACCCCACACACTACACACCACACACAATATATAGTAAACCACTAATTTAAATGCACCTGTTTAATGTGACTGACATTAGCACAAAATTAGCTGCAACCCGAAGGACAAATAAAGTACAAATACTTTCTCTTATACATTAACCTACAAAGTATTCTAAATTGAATCACTTAGAATGTATTGCTAATATAGATATTTATTTTAAATTTGAAGGAAAGACAGCGCACACACACCTGACTTAATGGAATAGAAATTGTTTTGATAAAACACACAAAGAAAAAACACGTTTCAAGGCAAGTTTTCACTACCACAGGCAGCTTCTTCAGGTTAAGAAAGTAAACGGTTGTTCTTGGTTGGACGCAAAGTTGACTTTCGACGGCTGATTGTTTCCCATCCAACGCTTGAACCCTTAACTGGAAAACAATCGGCTGTTGAGTCGACCTTACATTACTAATACGAACCCTGCACAATCACTCTGTCAGTCAGTACTGATGGACTGATGATTGGACTGACGAACATACCGAAGAGATTCGAACCGTTATCAGTCATGCGTGTGGTGGGAGAAACCGACGGCGATACCGACCGTACTCGCGCGGCTACTATCAGCACCGCATCTCGCTATTTGTTTGGGCTGTATGCTTGTATAGTAATTATGCAGATGTGTTAAGGATGTGTAAGGTTGAAGTGTATAGGATTTGTATCTGTATTCGCGTGGAGGGTGAGTGGAAAACCATCTGGTGAAAAAAACCACGCTCAGTACAACCCAACCAGGAGATTTGAAATCCCAATCTCCCCGGCATCAGTCTCATCGCGAGTGACACCTTGGACCTTGCAGACACGATGCGGGTCGATTTTTTTTTCTTATATTCATGTTGTTGCCTAACTGCACTTATAAAAAGAGCATCGGTCTAATTCTTCACTTGAAGGTGACCACGGAAGTTAAAGCTTTTCTTTAAAAATGTGTCAGTGCGTTTCATATCACATTTCTACTTCAGTATCACTGTGGCGTAAGCTATCCTTCCCATTTGAACCGACGGCTTTGCCTAGCGCTCTATTACTAATAATAACAATAGTAGATTTGTGATGATTAAGTAGAATGAGCTATGAAGAAAGAACAAACATGATATAGTGATGGTTAAGTGTGTTTTACACATTTTTTTTTTTTGTAAAGGTGGGTAAAAGGAGCATGATAGAAGCAGAATTCGAGCCTGTAAGATGAGATTTTTGAGTGATACTATAGGAGTGACAAGAATGGATTGGAGGAGAAATGAGAGGGCGGGAGGAATAGTTGAGGAGGAGCCGGTGCAGGACAGGATAGAGAAGACACGACTAAGGTCGTGTGAGGAGAATGAAGGAGAGAAAGATACCAAAAGAGATGTTGGATATTGAAGTGGGGGTAGGGGGAGGAGATTGGTTAATGGTGGAGAAAAAAGGATATGTTGGAGAGGCTTATGTTCAAAACAGACCCGGACAGTGGCTAGAAACTGTTTGTGATAATGATTATTATTTTTCCATATGTTATAAATGGTAACTTTTTTAAAGATTGAATGTGCAACTGTTTTAAAAAAAATTTGTTGTATATGCATTACTCAAAAAGTGAAAAAATAATATATACAAATCCGACACCTTAGCTTGGTCGGTAGCGTGTCTATGTGTTGAGCTAAGGTTCCCGGGATTGCCAAACCATTTATCATTGATTAAATGTCGGGTTTTCCCTTTCATAGTGAGGAATTAATGGTCTGGGGGTTGTGTGTTGTGTCTGTTTTAGATTTATGTATAAGTCATATGCTGTAATAATCTTTCAATTAAATGCACTTTAAATACCTCCACTGAAAAAGGAATATACCATTTTAAAACTTAACTAAATGACATTTTATTTCAATAACTGGTGTCGTTAAACATAATCTACTATCGACTACAGTCTTATGATATATTTAATTTATTTATTCATACTATTAATAAAACTTAAAATTATTACTGTGATTATTATTTTAAAACATAAAATAAAAAAATATATTTACATATAGTGTAAATGTCACTTTTGATGATATTTCAAGATATACCCTAACCGATTATAAATCGGTTGTTTTTTATAGCGATTGCCGATTGATTTACAAAATGAACAACAATACTTCACTTGAAATAACATGAACGACCATTAATGGAATTGTTTATATTTAAAATGCTTATTATTCTATGTCCTCAGTACTTGATGAAATAGTGATTTTTTAATTAAATACATTTTTGCTGTAGGTAATAATGTAAAACTACACTTAAACCAAACTTGTTACATACAAATGAGACTAAACATTCAAAGTATACTCATAATTAATGATGAGACACATCACTGGTAAACAGGTTAGAATGGATGGTTTGTGACAAAGAGATCAAGGTTCGACTCTTAGGTGTACCATGTTTTTTTTTTCCCCCAAATGGTTTCGTTTTGAGAGTTAGGATAAGCCTATAGAAGAGAGATGGGTCGTATCATATTATGTTTCTCGAATTTGCATCTCTAATCTGAATCTTAAATTCTTTTTTTAGAATCTAAAATCCAAATTTAAATCCTCAATGTACAATTGAGTTAAAATTCAAAATATTTAAATTTCAGTTTATGTTTTAAAAAAAGTTGTTAGTTTTGGTACCACTGACAAGACGATATTTTGTTTGTCGTGTTTCATAACAATAACAAAGAGCACACTTTTTTTAGTAAATTAATTATATTAATAAAATTTTATCTTTTTTATTTGTGATTTTTTTTTATTCTTTGATTAAAATTGTTATATCAAAGTTAAGAACTTCATAATTATTGTACTTGAGATACTTTTTTGAGATTTTCACTCATCTCGAATCTCTTGTTATACCATAGGAAT
Organism: Timema podura; assembly: GCA_033556935.1. Lineage (NCBI taxonomy): Eukaryota > Metazoa > Arthropoda > Insecta > Phasmatodea > Timematidae > Timema > Timema podura. The sequence continues at coordinate 7,839,796 of JAVRXN010000014.1, read as the reverse complement.
CGAGGATTTGAACCATCTCTGTATATTTTTTTTTTACGAATGGGAATTTGCTCCGTTTCTAATTGTAGCTGTAAAAAATGAATAGAACTGTCTTAAACCTCATTAGTCTAAAATAGTATTTATTTAAAGAATGCGCTCAGCTAATTCAATTGGAGTATTATTAAGAGTTTGTAATTTAATCAACCCGACAATAAAATATTTTATTTAAGTACATTTTTCTGCCACTGGAGGTCATTCTGCCTAAACAAAATGTAAAATGTCTCTTCCTACAGAAACAATCATCTGGAGTTAACGTCTCGCTACACACTCAAAAGCTAAGAGTGTGAAGTGATCCAAGATATAATCTAAAATTCATTAGGTCTTGACAGCTAGAAAATTTACTCTATCTACTTTCATGTATTCATACTTCAAATCATGTGATCTGCAGTTATCACTTTTTTTTGACACTAATAATATAGTAAAATTTTAACAACGTTTGATTACAAAAAAAAATGTATTTCCTAAAAGCATCTTTCTGCTAAAATTCTTCTTTAGGCTAGTAATGTTTTTATTTTTATTTTATTTTATAAGTAGAGTCTGTTTAAAATAATGGATGGAATGAGACACAACGTAAACTACTTTTTGTGTAATATAATGAATCTAATTATTGCAACTATGCACCATATTTTGTGTGTATGCCCTTTATAGTTGCCATAAAGTATATCTCACTCAATTAGTGGTTGTATTATATTTGGAAGAAGGTACAGGAAAGGTGGATAGAAACATATAAAACAGCCTAACACAATATGGCCTTTACAATACAATTACCTCATAAAGCGAAAAGAGGTTTTCCTTCTGATTTTCATTGTAAAAGCCATATTATGTTCATCCCTTTTATATGTTTCTATCCACCTTTCCTAAACCTTCTTCCAAATATAATACAACTACCTCATAAAGAGAAAAGAGGTTTTCCTTATAAAGATCAATTAGTGATAGTGTAATAATAATTATTAATAGTACTATATAAAACCGTATCTATATTTACAATATATTCAGTCATACACATTAAAAAGTGTCTTCGAATATAAATATTCGATATCCAAGACTTTAGCGACACATACTCATTTTCTTTTTAAAATAACATTTAAAATAATAAAAAATATATACATTTTTGGGAATGTGTGAATTCCTAAACACACTTTCATAAACCATTGTAGGTCTAAAAAATATATCGGTGTTATTAAATTGACGACATCGGGGAAGCTATAGGATTTATAGAACTATTCAAAGAATATCCTCTAAAATGTGTTAATTATTTCTTTATAAACAATTAAATTTGCACAATTTTGTGGTCACGGTTTCGAGAATTCAACTGATCATCATTATTCGACGTTTCCGCCTCTGCGGGTCGTCTGACACATCCTCTTCCGTCCCTGTCGATATTTCCAAACTTCTCCCTCAGCCACGATCTTCAATCAGCTTCTTTAGCCTTCATGTCCTTCTGCGCTTGGTCCATTTATCTTGTCCGTGATCTTCAAATAGTTCTTCTAAACTTCTCTCTGTTCTGTAAGGCTTTCTTAGGCATTCTGTGCTTCGTTCTCATCACATGACCTAACCACAGCAACCTTTTCCTCTTCAAATTTATGAATAGATTACAATAACTTTTTTTTTTGTAAGGAAAGAGTACTGGAGTAGAAATCGTTTGGATAAAACACACAAACACACTAATTTCTTCTGCTGAAGAAGAGTCCTGATGTGTCTTGAATATTACTTTCATGTGTTTTGATCGTTAAGCTTTGGGGCCTACATTTTTTTTTCTCTCTATTAAGTGTAGTCTTTGCCCTTATATCCTCTTTCCAAGATTTGATAAAACACATTTATAAAAATGTGTTTTTTTGGTGTTTTATTTAAACCATTATTTAGCCTTGTGTTGGGTTCCGAGTAATCAATAATTTTTTCCTATCCATTAGCTAGAGCCGTTAATTTTATTTTCTCCGTTTTAAGTGGCGGTTGATATTGCGAACATATGTAGACCAACTTTCCCCACTTGCTTACAAGGCTGATTAAATAAATCAGCTCTGAAATGAGAATTTTTTTGTTAGTTACATTGCCAACTCATACATACTACCCACTAGACAAAAAAAGTATACATTTTTTGGTAGGAGGTTAGTAAGTCAAACCAATAAATTTTCACCTCTACAATAATTTCATTAAAATGGGAAAAAAAAATTATTATTTTTTTTTGACCTGAAAAAAATCCTGGTTACTATCTTGGTATAATGTTGAAAGCCATTCTTAATGTTTTTCCAGAATTGCGCTAGTTCTGGCGTTACCTTATAGCTAGGGCAGGAGTGTATTATGTCATTAAAACGAGGAACATTCCACTCTGTTATAGAACAGTATACACGGATAAAAATCAAGTCAGAAAAATCGCTTCATAAATAACAGTTTTGCAATTTTTCTTGTCCAACCCTACAAAAAATGATGAAATAGCCGCAGCACTCTTCACACATGAATCCATTGTAGGCGTGACACTAAAAGGGTTAATCTTTATTCGTCATAATTTTATTATTTTGCTCGTTTAGTTATTTTCTTGGTAAAATTGTTAATTTGAGCAGTTCTTAACGTGTTCTTATAAAAATATGTTCTTGTTCTGATTTTTATCTCTTCTTTTTTTTAATGATTAGGCCCATATAAAATAGGTTTTTTTTTTCTCTCTTCAAACATGGCGATACTGGAGTGCGCAGCCTAAGGTTCTGAGCAAAAGGTATCGGGGTGACATCCTCGTATGTTGAGTTGACGACCTTATCTTCTCCTGACGTTGAACGGAGACTTCCTCTCGAACCTACTGCCGATAGTTGTCTCGACCCAGCTCCTGACGGCAGACACCGAGCTGAAGATGGAGGGGTGGTAGCCGCGCCCGCAGTTACTGTGGTGCGCCAGCACACCCTGGAGTTCCCACATGCCATTGTCGCTGATGCACATCAATGGCGAGCCCTCGTCATTCTGAGAGAGAGAGAAAAAACAAGTTACACGGTGGTATAGTTTAAACTAGGTGTGTGCGAGTATTTCGAAAATTTGAGTTCGAGATGAGTTTTAGTGACTGCTCAAAATCGACACGAAGAATTTTACAAAACTCAAAAAAATATGATTACTCGGAATTTTCAATCTTGTTCTCGAACATTCCTGATTAAATTAGATTCAATTTTAAGATATAATTTCATAGCTAATAGAATCTTTCAATATTTCATTTTGTCTAATCCCTGTACTTCCTATTCTCCCCGAGTTTCTTTGACACTTTATTCATGACCATTTCCGTTACCATTACAAATAGTAATGGTGAAAGAGTACTTCCCTTCTTGACTCCATTTTCTACTTGGAACCACTTGGTCCTCCAACTCTCCGTCTAAACACAACTCCTGTTATCCTCATACATACTCTCCACTCTCATTACAACACTTTCCGCTGCAGACCGTGGACTCAAGAGGGTCACAAGACTGACAAAAAGTTTGGTAAACACTGATGAAGACATTTCTATACCTTACAATTTTTGGACATGTCATAGATTTTAAACATCACATACTCCCTGTCACCAGCAATTCAAACTATTGCTAACTTTACACCTTAGACACTGTAACCACCGATACAGAAAGATTTGAGACCCAGAACTGCAAACAAGTGCATTTGTTGGAATTTTTTTGTATCCATCTTGGATAGCATTAATCACGTGTAAACCCAAGATTTTCTATTTCGAATGGAATATTGAATCTTTGCTTACAAATTAAAATTGAACCCTAATTGAATATTTCATAATGAAATATGTCTTGATTATATCATTTTATAATTAGATATTAGGCAAAATTATATATATATATTTTAATTGAGTCAAATAAAAATATAATAAGATCAATAGACCCAGTTCCAATAATGACTAGATTTTAAATACGAGTTTCTAAAGTCTTTTCTAATAGTGGATTTATGTTAATTCCTTTAAACCGTTAGATTATTAAAATGATTTTCAGATTAATCTTGAATTAAATTCCATCGAATATGGAATCCATTTTGGATTTTAAATTTAGAATCCAAAACAAGTTTTTCAAATACTAAGTTTCATAATTTCAACTCAAATATGAATCCTAACCAGATTCAGATTTCGATTTTAAATTTTAAATTAGGATTTGAAAGAATTGTATCGAGCTTTCAAACACTGATTTACATGTTTTTTTTAAAAAAGGGGATGGCTTCAAATCCCAGCTGGAATGTCATATTGCAGGATACAAACTCTCAAATAGGCTAGAATAAAACATGGCACCAACAAAGAGTACTCACGTAGCACGGGGACTTGTCGACATCCGTGAATCCGGCGCAGATGTCGTCTTCCGTGACAAAACCGGAGTAATGCTTGGTAGAGTTGCATTCATTCAAGTCGATGGTCGGGATCGGCAAGTAGTGGAGGTACTGGCTAAAGTTGATTTCTAGAAAAATGATACCAAAAATATTATTGCCTAGAGAGGTGTGCAAAGCTTTGAAAACTTAGAATTCACTTTGAATGTATTTTGTCACTTTCTCTTTTAATTCGACAGTAAAGTTCTTTATTCGGCAATTACAAAGCTTTGCCAATAAAAATGTTTAAAGATATAATTCTTATTTATGTTAAAGTTTCATAAATTTGTGCTGTTTTGTACACTCCATTTAGCATGAAAGGTAATTAGCAAGGTTAGCTTGCTAGCTTTTAGTGTAAACAAAGGAAACATCATAAAAATGTGTTCACCTGTCAAAAATCTAAAATTTCTACATGTGATAGTAACTTATTTTATCAGCTTAGGATGTTTTACCCGCCTCGGTGACGTAGTTAGCTAACACACCAGTCGTGTTGAGCTAGACCACCGAGGACGGGAAAATCGAGGTTCGAATCTCGGTCGGGTGAACTAGGGGGTGGTTTTTCCTGAATAGTTTTCCACTCTCCCTCAACGCAAATGCGGGTTCACTTCCTCTAAATTTAACCTTCCCAATTCCTAATCCATTAGCGTAATTAATGCTTAAGCGTATAACCTGAACGGGTAGTAAGACGCAGTGCTAAGTATAGTATAAGTATCAGCTTAGGAGGAAATAAGTTTCATTTTTATTACGAAATCAGGTATATTTACCAAACTATAATATGTAATTAAATAAATATGTAGTTGCAGGACAGCCCTAAGGGTTGTGTAAATTGTGTGGCCACTTAAGGCCTTGCGATGTGTTGGGGGAGGGTGTTAGGGCCCCACTTGCTGAGATGACAGAGGAGAAAAAAAAACAGCTGGGTAAAAAAGGGGGGGGGGGGAATATTTGCTTGTGTGTTCGTGTGCCGCTGTTGTTTGAAGCGACCAACTGACCTCCAGGCGACGTGTAACCCCAGCCCGCGGTGACGCAAAGCTGTCTCGGCTCTATCTCCTTCTCGGGCAGACAGATGGCGCTCACGTAGCGTGTGAACTCGAGAGACTGGGTCAGTTCAATCAGCGCAATGTCATGGTTGTATAGGAACTGGTTGTATTTGACTTGAGGGTGAGGTACGATGGTTCGAACCTCGCGGATCTGCGTGTCGGGCTTGTCCGTGTCGAACATAGAACCTCCCCCGAATACCACCCAACTGTTGGGAGACAGGCTCTTATCTCTGAAACACAAAACAAGAATATCAGCGCGCTTTGCCGATGAAACGTCATAGAGCCACACAAACTTATTGCTTTGGATTTTAATGTATCAGAGAAATATTAATACAGGGTGGCCACTCAAATTTTATAGTAGAATTCATGCAATATTCCTCTCTTTCCTGGCAAAAAAACCTCCCTATTTTTTAAAAGGCTTTTCGAGGGTTGAACCATGTGAGCTCATCCTCAACTCTGTTCCTCACTTGTATTTGATACAGTTCTGTTCCTCACCTGTGTTTGATACAAGTTTGTTCCTCACTTGTGATTAATGCAGTTCTGTTCCTCACCTGTGTAAGATACAGTTCTGTTCCTCACCTGTGTTTGATACAAGTTTGTTCCTCACCTGTAATTAATGCAGTTCTGTTCCTCACCTAAGTTTATACAGTTCTGTTCCTCGCCTGTAATTAATGCATTTCTGTTCCTCACCTGTGTTTGATACAAGTTTGTTCCTCACCTGTGATTAATGCAGTTCTGTTCCTCACCTGTGTAAGATACAGTTCTGTTTCTCGCCTGTGTTTAATACAAGTTTGTTCCTCACCTGTGTAAGATACAGTTCTGTTCCTCACCTGTGATAATGCAGTTCCGTTCCTCACCTGTGTTTGATGCAGTTGTACGAAGAGAGGAGCCAGCGCGGGCTGATGATGCTGGCCGTACATCTAGTCTTGTAGCCCGTGTGGTAGAGGAGCGCCACCGAGGGCCACTGGCCGTTGTTAGCCCGGTCTCCTCCGGCGAGACGAGCAGTCACACCTTCCGCCAGACTGTGGGTCCCGCACACTGGAAGGATAACTTGGATTTAGAACATATTTAGTGTGTCAACTGGTCGACAAGGATGAAAAGTTATAAAATGGCGTTTTGATCGTGAAAGTGCAGCAATGAACTTTTGAGTTCCTGATGCCTTAGACTAAGGTCATGAAATTATATTTTGTTTTATAAATCTTTGCGCAACAAGTTCCCGCTGCTCTCTTCCCCTCCCGTCTCGCCACCCATTCTGGTCCATATGAGCTAATCACTCTGATGTGTTAGAGATGAGGCAGGTTGAATTTTATAGGAAGTGTAGCCACATTTATGTGGACAGATATCTTAATCTTAAAGTTATTTTTTTAAAAACCACCCTCGGTTTACCCGCCTGAGATTCAAACCCCAATCGTCCCGTCATGAACTGCAAGAACATTCAACCACCGAACCAAGTTTATTGTACAAGTATAAATAGTACTTTCTTTTTATACTTTGCTCTATATTATATTATATATGGACGAAATCTGTATATTTTTGCGATAAAACACTTTTGTATGGTATTTAGTGTCTAAAATGAGCACAATATTATTTTCCTTAACATAATTTTTAAGAAATATTTACTCTTTGATTCAAAATCAAGAATAATTCATATTTTAAGATCCGATTCAAAAAAGTGGGCTTAGTAAACTCCCTTAAGACTTTCAAAGTATGACAAGCTACGGAGTGGTACTCACTGAACTCCTGGCAGGAAATCTCGACAGTGGAATCAGTCGTACACAAAGTATCAGTGGCCGCCCTCTGCAGGACTGCCGGGAAACGGGGGTTGCTGGTCCCTACAGCGGCGTCTGCCCCCGGTTTCAACATGTAGTAGCCCGTGACGTTGTGGTCAGACTCGGAGATGGGGTGCTCGGTGTAGATAGCCTTGCTATAGCCCAGGTTCTGACATACCAGATCGCTCCACTTGCTGTCCCAGTTGTCTCCGCAGACAGGGTGTCCACCGGTTTTCAGGGGACCTTCAATTCATACACATAATGACTGACTATAGTGCGTACCACAAAAATTAAGATTTTTAACACCGTGTCTTACTACCCGTTCAGGTTGTACGCCTATGTACTAATTACGCTAATGATTTAGGTATTGGGAAGGTCTAATTGAAGAAGTGCACCCACATTTGTGTGGAAAAAGAGTGGAAAACACCCGCCTCGGTGGTGTTGTTGGCTAACGCGCTAGTCGTGTTGAGCTTGACTGCCAAGGACAGGGAGATTGATGTTCGAATCTTGGTCAGATGAACTGGGGAGTGGTTTCCTAAATGGTTTTCCACTCTCCTTCCACGCAAATGAAGGTTCACTTCCTCTAAATTCAACTTTCCCAATTCCTAATCCATTAGCATAATTAGTACTTAAGCGTATAACCCGCCGGGTAGTAAGACACGGTGATAAATAATAATAATAATAAATAAGAGTGGAAAACCATTTAGGAACAAAACTCCTCATGCACCCGACCAGGATCGAACCCTGGTCTTCAGCAGTTCTATTCCAACACTAGAGTAGCGTGTTAGCCCACGCGGCCAATGAAGTGGGTTATTTTTAAATAAAGTTGTTCCAAGTAAATTTTTTTACTAAATCAGACAAAAGTAAATATTGAGGGACTGTATTTGCTATGAAATAATATATTTAATTTTAATCAGATTAATTAAACTCGTGATTTCTTCACTAATTCCCTTGTACACACATTTTTTATTTTTTTTAGTTTCATAAAAAATATTTGATTTTATTTCGAGTTCAACAACTAAAACTTGACTTTTAATTCTAATTTTTGAGTACTCTCATATCCCTAGTGTTGACGGTATAGCTCTCGTAACTCACAAGTAAGACATGTTTGAATCAGTGTGTTTAGTTTTCTCTGGTTCACTTTTTTGTCCATCAAAAACCTACTATTTTAAGCTTTCAGTTACATGTCCCCGTAATGAGGATGGAAAAAAAAAGAGGATGCCAAGAAAATGTCGGAAATCAAGTTTGTAGGAAAAATACCGCAAGGGAGGCCAAGAAAGAGATGGAGGAGCAGATAACAGATAGTGTTCAAGTGAGAGGAGAAGAATGAAAGAAATGAAAGAAGGAAGAGTGGTGGAAGGAGAAAGGAAGATGGAGGAATTTTACTAAACTGACCCGGCCGCAGACTGGAAACAGTTGTTGATGATGATTTACACGTCCCAAATTAACAAATATTATAGTATTTTTTCCTAAATTTTCGCTGTGTTTTCTCAGGGTTATTTTTCCCCCGGATACAAAAAAATTCCTTGCGTCTTCTCGGTGTGTGGCCACCCTGCAAACTTAAAAGAGTCTTCTTGTTTCCCCTCACCTGATCTCCAGTCTGGTCGTCTCAGGATGCAGGTGTATACAGTCCCACTCGTCACTGAAGTCGGGACAGTGCTCGACTCCGTCGCACACCAGGGCTTGAGAGATGCAACCTCCCGTGTTGCACTTGAACTGGTCCAACGAGCAATCTGAACAGAGACCCAACACAAAATCAACCCTACTCGTCGACAAACAACTGAATATAATAAACAACGAGGTTGTGGATGGAAAGGGCAAGGCTTACACACACAACATACAGTTTTTAATCCTAAACCCGCCTCGGTGGCGTAGTTGGCTAACGCGCTAGTCGTGTTGAGCTCGAACGCCGAGGACGGGGAGATCAAGGTTCGAATCTCGGTCGGGTGAACTGGGGGTGGTTTTTCCTAAATGGTTTTCCACACAAATGCGGGTTCACTTCCTTTAAATTCAACCCTCCCACTTCCTAGTCCATTAGCGTAATTAGTACTTAAGTGTATAACCCGAACGGGTAGTAAGACGCGGTGCTAAATATTATTATTATTATTATTATTATTATTTAATCCTAACGTTTATATTTAGAACAAAACTGATCATTTAATTTTATTTGAGGTAATTAACATGCACTTTCTTAATCATGTGATTAAATCAGCACACGAGACTGTCTAAGAGCGAGGTGAAAGAGCCTATCAATTTTGCCGGAAAAGCTATTTTCACATACCTTCTAAGGTTCTTTTACATTCTACAATTAACATGGGACTTCCCCTCCGAAGGAAGTCGTGCTATGGATTTTGCTATCCGCTTCGGTGACTGAACGGACTAACGCGTCACACTCACCGATATACTAGACTGCCGATGACGGGGAGATCATGGTTTGATCCCGGTCGGGTGTATTGAGGGTGGTTTTTCCTTCACGCAAATGCGGGCACACTTCCTCTACATTAAGAAATCCTAATCTCTAATCCATTAGCGTAATTAGTCCTTAATCCTATAACCCAAAGGGTAGTAAGACAGCGTGCTACAAAAAAATTATCATATATTGTTCAGGGATAATACTCATATTTATTTTTAATAAATTCATTAATTAGAAATAAACATGTTTTTACATCAAACCTGAGGCTGATGGTGTTCTTGTTAAGTGTCCAAGGGGTATCAATACTCACCACAAAGCTTCTCATCCTCCCCGTTGGCGCACTCTGGTACACCGTTGCACCGCCAAGTCATGGGGATGCACCACCGCTCCGGACATAGGTACTCGTCATTCCCGCATGAACCTGGTAGACACACACATTTCTTATTGAACGCTTATTTCAAATAAATACCAGCAGTTAATGGCACGCTCGACCCACCTCGGTGGCGTAGTTGGTTAACGCGCCAGTCGTGATGAGCTGGACCACCGAGGACGGGGAGATCGAGATTCGAATCTCGGTCGGGTGAACTGGGGGTAGTTTTTCCTAAATGGTTTTCCACTCTTCCTCCACGCAAATGAGGGTTCACTTCCTCTAAATTACACCTTCCCAATTCCTAATCCATTAGTGTAATTATTACTTAAGCGTATAACCCGAACGGGTAGTAAGACGCAGTACTAAATATTCTTTTTAAAAAAATGGCACGCTCATTAGCTTCAAGTAGAAATAAACCTAACCTTGAACAATCTAAAATCTGATTTTTAAAGGAAACCCACTTTCGATCACCATCAATGATTGAAAGTCATTATAAAGATGGGACTATTTTACTTAATTGACCCAGCCATAGGCTGGAAACAGTTGTTGTTTGTTGTTGTTGTTGATGATGATAAGAAATGTAAACATTTGTGGAATATCCGCCTCAATCTTCCTCCATTAATTGTTTCTATTTTTCTCTTCTGCCTTGCAAACATTCTGTTATCTGCTCCTCCCATCAATTTCTTCGCCTCTCTTTCGGTCTTTTTCCTACATCATATCCATAATTCTATTTGGTATTCTATCCTTTTACATCCTCATTACATGTCCATACCATCTCAGTCTTGCTTCCTCTACTATCCCATGTACTCCTTGTACCCCTACTATTTCCTGGATAACTTCATTCCTAATCAAGTTTCTCCTCATGACAGCTAACATGCTCCTCACAAACTTCATTCCCATGGCCTCCACTTTCCTAGTCTCTCTTACATTCACTGTCCATGTTTCTGCTGCATGTGTGACAATAGGTACAAAGTACACCCTGTACAACACTTCCTTACACTTCAAGGGCACTCCTCTTCTCCATAGCAGGTCTCTTACACACCTGTAGAACAACTCTCCATAGCAGGTCTCTTACACACCTATATAACAACTCTCCATAGCAGGTCTCTTACACACCTATAGAACAACTCTCCATAGCAGGTCTCTTACACACCTATAGAACAACTCTCCATAGCAGGTCTATTACACACCTATAGAACAACTCTCCATAGGAGGTCTCTTACACACATATAGAACAGCTCTCCATAGCAGGTCTCTTACACACCTATAGAACAACTCTCCATATCAGGTCTCTTACACACCTATAGAACAACTCTCCATAGCAGGTCTCTTACACACCTATAGAACAACTCTCCATAGCAGGTCTATTACACACCTATAGAACAACTCTCCATAGCAGGTCTCTTACACACCTATAGAACAACTCTCCATAGCAGGTCTCTTACACACCTATAGAACAATTCTCCATAGCAGGTCTCTTACACACCTATAGAAAAATTCCCCGTAGCAGGTCTCTTACACACCTATATAACAACTCTCCATAGCAGGTCTCTTACACACCTATAGAACAACTCTCCATAGCAGGTCTCTTACATACCTATAGAACAACTCTCCATAGTAGGTCTCTTACACACCTATAGAACAACTCTCCATAGCAGGTCTCTTACACACCTATAGAACAACTCTCCATAGGAGGTCTCTTACACACATATAGAACAGCTCTCCATAGCAGGTCTCTTACACACCTATAGAACAACTCTCCATAGCAGGTCCCTTACACACCTATAGAACAACTCTCCATAGCAGGTCTCTTACACACCTATAGAACAACTCTCCATAGCAGGTCTATTACATACCTATAGAACAACTCTCCATAGCAGGTCTCTTACACACCTATAGAACAACTCTCCATAGCAGGTCTCTTACACACCCATAGAACAACTCTCCATAGCAGGTCTCTTACACACCTATAGAACAATTATCCCTGCTGTCCTCTTCTCATTAGATCTCTTCTACCCCCAACTTTCACCTCAATGACGTGTTTATATAAATTGTTTATTTTAATAAGTTTAGTGTTAGATGTTTGCTCATACTTTGACAGTTGAACTCGTCAGTGTGGTTGTCGCAGTCTGGCTTCCCGTCACACTGCCACAGAACCGGGATACAGCGGCCGGACGGGCACTGGTACTCGTCGAACAGACACTTCCATGTTTCTGGAAGACAAACAAAAGGAATAATTCTATTAAACATTTACGTTTCAAATACCATCATCATACGTAATAGCGGCACGTTTTCAATTCATAGAAACAACAACAGATTGATGTCACCCAGAAGCACCATTATTATGAACTCATTAGACAGATACGCTATCCGACAAAGCTAAGGTGTCTGACTTTATTACAGTTTAATGAGTATATAACTTGGCTGGAACAATTACATTAATATAAGTTATGTATTCAAAATTTGAAAGAAAAATAAATTATTTCTTTCAACTCTCAAATATGAAATATTTACAAATCTTAAAATCTAGAATATTTTAAATCATCCAGAGGGTCAGCCCTTTTAAGAAAATTTTCCAAACCGGCGTCTAGATTGAAACACAATCCGAAGGAAGTTTGCGCCTTACCGCATTCGGACTCGTCCGTGCCGTCGTTGCAGTCGACTATCCCGTTGCACACCAGATGTCTCTTCAGGCACTGACCGCTGGAGCACTGAAAGTTCCCCGGACAACCGTCCACGATGCAACCGATCTCGTCCGAGCCATCCGAGCAGTCGTTGATCGAGTCGCACTTGGCCGAGAGACTCACGCAATACGCACCTTCTTGGGACGTCCCGTTGACACACTGGAACTGGCCTGGAAAACAAGAAGTCATGAGTTCATATCTAACGTCCTCATGTTACAAATATTTTAAGTTGGATTTCGGAAACTAACACAAATTTAAATTAAAGGAATGAACAATTTTTTTTTTTTTTTTTTTTTTTTTTGTGAAAAGATAATTATGATCATGCAGGTTCAGATTTTTAACAAAAATATTATCACATAACAGAAAATGTTGAAAGGCTTCTTTCACTTTGAAATAATACCTTAAAATTGAATCATATTAATAATAGTCCCAAAAATTTTGGAGATGAAATCAAAAATTCAGAGTACTCAATTTATGTTAAAAATTAAAAATTGTGTTTAAATATGTGTTTGACTACTTCTACATTAGAAGAAAAAGGGACCTGATGATCTAGGGGGTAAGGTGTCAGACTCTTTTGTTAAGGATCCGGGGTTAAAATACCGGTACCGGCAGAGATTTATCTGATTACCAAACCCTTCCTTCATCTCTGACAAAGTGTGTGCTTTCACGCTTTGTGAATGTGTGGAATGCCAGGCCCCCCACCGTGGTTCGGAACCCACGTTAAACTGTAGGTCCCCTCTGTTTTCCATCATCACCATTCTCACGTACCATACTACCATCTGGGGATAGTGGAATTCACCTTATTGGTGCCCAACCTCAGAAATGAGTTCCTCCATACCCCAGGAGAGCAGAGGTAAGATAAGGTCACATGACCAAGATCTAGAGCATTAGCCCCGTCCCATATTAGAAGAAAGAAAGATGTTACTTTTGTGCATTGAACTCTTCCCACATTTTTAGGGGCTTTCTTCATACCTTTTTCTTTATTTTTATCAATTTCCATTACTATAAAATTATTTAGCCATTGGGCAGTTTCATTATTAAATATTTTAAATAAATTAAATTATATAGTGGTAAGAGACGCACCTGCAGCGCATTTGGAGAAGACAACAGGTGTCTGTGCTATCAGGCCTGCTCCCGACCTCAGGGCGAGATCTTGGGTGTTCCCTTGGCTCGTGTTGTTTGTGTAAGAATTATTCAAGGTCATTTGCACCATTGGTTTATTGAAATCCTCACTGCTGATCGTTGGCACTGTAGACGACGAAACCTCTTGTTGTTTATCTTCCGTTACAACAGCTTCAGGTCCAATTATATTCCCGTCTGATTCCGTTAGAGTGTCGCCCGACGCAAGCGTAACCGTTTTTTCGGTTGAAATTGAGGAATTACCGACAGAACTATCCTCGTAGTCTGGGGACTTGTCTTTTACGATATCAGTTATGGCCAGTGACAAAGTAGCCGGAGTTACCTCTTCGATTTTCATGGTTCCAAGTCTCGGTTTATCGACACCACTTTCTGTGCTGTTTGTTAGAGAACTCTCGGTGGTTGACCCTGCGTTTATTACTCCGTTTTCCGCAGCGACTGAGGTGGGATGGTCTTCTATGGAATTTTCTTCAGTGGAGGCGCCTTCCGATTGGTCGGCTGCACTTGTCGATATCTCGTGTGCAGGTTCTAGTCCTACACTGTGAGGTTCTATTTCTTGTATCGTCTTGTCGTCGGCCGAATTATTTTCTTTTTTCTCAACTTCCAACTTATCCTTGGAGCTTTCCTCGGATTTCTTTTTCTCTCTCTTCGGTCCAATAAAGCTACCTTCCTCGACTATATTCATATTGTCATTTTGACCGGCGATTGTGTGTATGATATCTTCGTTCTCGTCTTGAATGTTTGATTCGTCACTTTCTTCAGAGATGGCGGATGGTGTTTCATCGGTCGATAACATTTTTTGAAATTGAGTAGCATTGTCTAATGTCCCGGTGGCTTCTGTCACCGTTGTCATGGCAACGGCATCGAGTGATGGAGCAGCCAGACCTAGTTTGTCAAGCTTCCTGTTTGTTTCTTTATCATATTTCCCTTTCTTTTCTGACGAGCTGATAGAAGTCTTCATATATATCGGCTCATCACTTCCCCCTGGTGAATCGGGGTCCTCGCCCGGCTTGACAATCTTTTTATTGTTGCTACTGATGTTAACATCCTTCTTCTTGTTTTCCGTTTTGGGGAGTGGTATCACCAGTAAATTCCCATCATTTTCGATGTCGTGTTTTCAGGCATTGTCGCGTTAGCGTTTTCACCTGAGCTCATGCCATGAATAGAACTGTCGCGATGTATTTCATCGATCAAGGATTCGATGTGAGTAACGCTCTGTGCGGTTGGAGGGATCGCGTTACCATCACTGCTCGGCGGGATATTGTAGATATCTCCCACAGTCCTGTCGGTCGACGACGAGGTTGTGTCGATGTGAGCTCCGAGCTTATTCTCCAAGTCTTCTCTCAAGAATCCGTGGAGATCTTTATGTGGGATTCACTAACTGTTAAATTGTTTTCTTTGCTAAGTGGATCTTTAGTGGTCTTTGCGGACATTTCTTCGTCATTTAAAAATATTTGTTTTCATTGCTGCTTTATCAGAATCTTCATTTGGCCTTTTTCCTCCTCCTACAAGCAAAACTTGGCACTGTCGGATGTAACTCACCTTGAACTAAGCTCCTTCATGGTGTTTTTATCATCGATGGTGGCATTTAAATCTTCAGACTGTGCTGTTTGTAGTGTTATTTCTGTTTTACTTTCGACTATCGGTAATAAATCGAAATGTGAAGAACACTTTCTGTAGTTTTGACATCTAGATTGCTTCCGTGTGGTCGATCATCTGTGTGATCCTTTGTTCGTCGTGCAAAGCCGACTGGTGATCTTTTGGTTCGTCATTTCTTCATGGTTTTCTAGTAGGTTTTCTTCCGGTCTGTGAGTTTTATCCGGCCGTGGGTCTATATTCATATATTCAAGTGGAATAACGCTCTTTGGGTCATCCATACCTTGACTTTCTTTGTCAGACTGGGTGAAGAAAGGATGATTGTTCTCAAGATTATTTTCGTTCGCAGTGTGCTCTGAGTGGAGTTTGTCAGTTCAATGGCAGCCGCAGAGCTCGGAAGGATTGATTCTTCCCCTTCCATATTTGTGGTATTGTTGGCGTCGATGTTTGTGATGTCTGTGGTGGCGTTGGTCATTATGTTTCCTGTCGTCATATTATCAGAGTCGTTTATCGCTTCTTTATAGACCTTTCCTACAATATCCTTAGCTTTCGATAACAGCGTGTCGAAAATACTGTTCACTTCTGTAGAGGAGCTGTTAGACTCATCGCTTGTGTGGAATGTATCTAGCTTTAATAGGCTCCTCTTCAGCGCTCAATGTAGTAGTTGGAAATATCGCATCCAGGAACATGTCAGGGTAAGATTTATTTGTTGCATTATTCTCTTCATCAGAATCTTCTATAATACTGTTTGGGGGGATTGTTTTCATCATTTGATGCTGCCAATTCATCTTTTCCCTGAGTAGTGCTGTCATTGGCTATCTGTATCGAGTTTGGACTCACTGAAACGGGTTCATCGAGCGTTAAGTTTTCATGATGTCCAGGAATGGTTTCAAATGAAGCATCTGTCAATCCAGACACATTTTCTCGGTGAGGAGGGACATCTTTCGGGTTCTTCCCCAACATTTCGTCATCATCAAGCCGCGGTCGCTTTTTAAAACTCGAGTTGGCAGAGTTGGTGTTGTTTTCGTTGCGTCCCGCCCAGAATTTGAGAGCGTAGTTATCGTAGTCTTCATCTGGGAGGACATTTCTTCAGGGCATCGTTATCGTCGTCGTGATAAAGTTCATCTAAAGGATAGCTATCATTGTTCTTTGGTTTTTCAGGTTCGATTTTTGTCATAACAGTTGGGAATGGAGCGGAATTATTGTCTTGGGGAGATGCACCGGTTTCGGTCGAAAACAAAATCCCATCCCGCTGTCGTGAGCATGCTCTTTTCCTGTCATAGAACCGTTCACGATTTCAGTGGTGGTGTCAGACATGTTTGCGCCGACAGATCCCGCTAACTCGCCACTCTCAGGAGTCGTTCCTTTTTCCGTCGTGATGTTGAATAGATCAAAACCGGGCTCTTCTACGGAGTTCTTTAATTTCTCTTTAGAATCTTCACTCAGATCTCTTTCCTCCAAATTGTCTTTCTCTTCACCGGCGTTCTTTATTGTTTCATTCCTTCGGTTGTATTCACCTCGTTTGGGTCTTGACTGCCGTACACAAGCGAGTGCATGAACGCGGAAACTGGGTCTCTCTCGACTTGCGTCGTTTTCCCGACAACACCTTCTCCTTCGGGTAGGAAAACGAGGTGCGTTGTAATCTTCTTTCAGCATATCAGATTCGCTTCGAGTCGAATCAAATGTGTCGTTCGCTGCATCGGCTCCCATGAAGTTCAAACTGTTGCTTTCTTTTTCTTCGTTGGAAGCGATAAGATCATCGATACGATGAAGCTCGTGAGTCTCGGCTGGTTTTCTTTCAGGGACATTATTTTCATCGCTACCGAGGGCTTCATTTGCGTGCTCTTCGTTGTCCTTCATGCTCTCCAAATGTATTTTATCTTGGGGTTCTTTTAGTCCCACACCATGATGGGGTATCGCAGCAGCAGTTGGCACCACTTCCTGTTCAGTCGTTGAAACTTTGCTAGTGGTTGTCATCTAAACAATCGGGCGCTGTGTCTCTGCCTCCGTTGTAGACTGATTGGTGACAGTGATGGGCGGTGTTATGTGATTGGACAGTGACTCGTGATTAATGTCTGGAATTGTTTCTGCTTGGGAGGGTGATTGTTCCGTAGTCTGAGGTGGTTCGGACCCTAGCATATTGGTGGAATCGGATGTGCCCTTCTGTTCTTGGAATGTTTGAGGGACTGGTTGATATTTTGTCATTATTCCAGCTTCCAAGCGAGTATTTTCTGAGCTGGATTGAGGCTCAGATTTGGGGTTCTGTAATTGTTCTGATTCTGAACTAGTTTTCTCTGAGCTGGATTGAGGCTCAAATTGAGGTACTGTGATTGATTCTAAATTATATTTTTCTGAGCTGGATTGAGGCTCAGATTGGGGTTCTGTAATTGGTTCTGATTCTGAACTAGTTTTCTCTGAGCTGGATTGAGGCTCAGATTGGGGTTCTGTAATTGGTTCTGATTCTGAACTAGTTTTCTCTGAGCTGGATTGAGGCTCAGATTGAGGTTCTATAATTGATCCCAATCCTGCATGAGATTTCTCTGAGCTGGATTGAGGCTCAGATTGAGGTTCT
Organism: Timema podura; assembly: GCA_033556935.1. Taxonomy (NCBI): domain Eukaryota; kingdom Metazoa; phylum Arthropoda; class Insecta; order Phasmatodea; family Timematidae; genus Timema; species Timema podura. The sequence goes on along the minus strand of JAVRXN010000014.1, from coordinate 7,821,856 downwards.
GTAATTGGTATTCTGATGAGATTTCTCTGAGCTGGATTGAGGTCAGATTGAGGTTCTGTAATTGGTTCGGATTCTGAATGAGATTTCTCCGAGCTGGATTGAGGCTCAGATTGAGGTTCAATGATTGGTTCTGATTCTGAACTAGTTGTCTCGGATTTGGATTGAGGTTCTGTAATTGGTTCTGATTCTGAATAAGATTTTTCTGAACTGGATTGAGGCTCAGATTGAGGCTCAATGATTGGTTCTGATTCTGAATGAGAATTCTCTGAGCTTGGTTGAGATTCAGATTGAGGTTCTGTAGTTTGTTCTGATTCTGAACTAGTTTTCTCTGAGCTGGGTTGAGGCTCAGATTGAGGTTCTGTTAATGATTCTGGTATGTGTTCAAATTCTTTTTGAGTCTTCTCCGAACTGGATTGAGGCTCAGAATGAGGCTCAATGATTGGTTCTGATTCTGAATGAGATATCTCTGAGCTGGATTGAGGCTCAGAATGAGGTTCTGTAGTCTGTTCTGATTCTGAACTAGTTTTCTCTGAGCTGGGTTGAGCTCAGATTGAGGTTCTGTTAATGATTCTGATATGTGTTCAAATTCTTTTTGAGCCTTCTCCGAACTGGATTGAGGCTCAGATTGAGGTTCTGTAATTGTTTCTGATTCTGAATGAGATTTCTCTGAGCTGGATTGAGGCTCAGATTGAGGTTCAGTGATTGGTTCTGATTCGGAGCATAGCTTTCTTTAAACTGGATTGAGCTCAGATTGGGGTTCTGTAATTTGTTCTGATTCTGAATGAGATTTCTCTGAACTGGATTGAGGTTCAGATATAAGTTTTATATATGGTTCTGATTCTGAATTATTTTTCTCTGAGTTAGATTGAGGCTCAAATTGAGGTTCTGTAAACAGTTCTGATTCTGAACTAGTTTTCTCTGAGCTGGATTGAGGCTCAGATTGAGGTTCTGTAACTGGTTCTGATTCTGAACTAGTTTTCTCTGAGCTGGATTGAGGCTCAGATTGAGGTTCCGTAACTGGTTCTGATTCTGAACTAGTTTTCTCTGAGCTGGATTGAGACTCAGATTGAGGTTCTGTAGTTTGTTCTGATTCTGAACTGGTTTTCTCTGTGCTTGGTTGAGGCTCGGATTGAGGTTCTGTCTCAGATGTGGTCAAGTTTGGTCGTTCAGACTTGGGCATTTCTGCTAATGGTTGGTCCTCTGTTAAATATAGTTCGTGTAAACTGTAGAGTTCTGGTTCAGCCGAAGGTTCTGGTTCAGCCGAAGGCTCCTTGGTTCAGCTGAAGGTTTTGGTTGAGATACTTCCAAGACTTTATCAGGGACAACTTTTTGTTCTGAAAGAAAAAAAAATTAATAATTACTGCTTAACTGATAGGTCTAATTAAACAAATAAAGATAACATTTTACCTCATGTACATTAATAACTTAAATATTATTAGAAGATACAGATTTTAAACTGTGTACAGATAATTTTTCGATCAGGATGTAAAATAACACTTAGGGCGGTATGCAAGAATGTTATTGAATGCATAGTAGACCAATAATGTGGTTCCAAGCACAATATCGGTCCACCTTTTAACCTATGATGAAGCAAGCAAACCCACGCTAGTGTCCACTAAGCATCCACTTAGTCAAGTTCTTGCATACGGCCCTTAGAGATAGCAAGACACAAAGTTTCAAAATATTGAAGGTCGAATTAATTTTTTTTAACTTAACTCCCACATTTTTTATCGCGTGTCTTACTACCTGTTCAGATTATACATATAAATACACGTTATGCTAGCAGTTTTAAGGATTAGGAAGATTATACATTTATAGGAAGTGTACATGCATTTGCATGGAGGGAGAGTGGAAAACCACCCGACCGAAACCTTGATCTCCCCATAATTGGCAGTCTTGTCTAACACGAGAGTAGCACGTTATATCATGTGGCCATAAAACAGGTAACTCGTATAGTTCTTTTTGTATTTTAAAATAATGATTTATTCAACACAATCCTACATGTACACTTCTATATTATAAACTAATGTAAGTACCCGGCTCAGGGTAACCATGCAATTTTCTTTGCTTTAAACAGACAGTGCAACAAAATCTTCATTTTATTTATTTCGATCCATTTTTTAACGAATTTAAAAAAATTAGAGTTGGGGTGGAATTCGCTATATTTACATAATCAAAATCTCCAATTTACCTTTGAATACCGAAATTCTAATTTTGAAAAAAAAAAAAGTATGAACCTCATAGAAAATATCATTATAATAGAATAATAGAAAATACAAAAGTAACTAAATGTTAAATTTATTATAATGTTCATATATTCAGTTAAGTGTTAAATTACTGGTCTGGGCCTTGTTGTTAAGTTCACACTATAAATATATTTGGTTCTGAACCAATAAACAGTATTCAAATCTCTAAAACAAATTTCAATTTAAATATTGATTTTTTTATTTTTTTTAAAAGATTTAGTCATAAATCTAAAATTTTTGTGAATCCTCGAATCATGATATCCTTCAGAAGTCAAGGAATTTGAACTATTCGAGATTAGATGCCCATTCGTAAAAAAAAAAAAATCCAGCTTCTTAGCACATATGTTTAAATTTCAGCCTCTGTGTGTGGTAGATATAACGCAATGCTCACTAGAGACAAAGAGACTTCATTTAGTGAAGAAAATGTTCAATAGTTGGCTATCAGTAAAATGCTGTTAAATGATTTTTTTTCTCATTTTTTTTTTTTCAGAAATAAATCAAAATTATGAAGTGAAATTCAGCATGTAAAACACTCCTAAGATATCCATTGTTACTTTTAAAATTGTTAAAACCTTTTTGAAAAAAAAATAAAATCAGTCAAACTATCTTTAATTTCAACTTAGGAGTAAAATCATAATTTCAGCTTAAGTTGTCAGATGAGGACCTCCGTTTGAAAATTGGACTGCCCAATATAATTTTATAAAGATGGTGCTCCGCGTCCCCTTGACATGGTAATTACAAATTCAGGTCCTTGTCCCGGTCACTCACCTGTCACAGTACAGTTCTTGCCGACCCCATCGAGGGTCATACCGTCCGGGCATCGACACACAAAGTCGAGCGTCCCGCTGTAGTCGAACGCGCATCCGTGGGAGCAGTCCCAGTTCCTGAACTGACAGCTGTCGATCACATCTGCACACACACGACCGCCAACTTTATTTCATCCTTTGCACTCAACTTTAATTATTCTATTTTCGGTCCGGTGACACCCAACAAGACACCAATGTTCAACTTTTCTTTGTATATGAAATTTGTTTTGAAAACTTTTTTTTTTAATTTGAAAGAAAAGTTTTGTTTTTATCTAATATAATTACAGCTATTTAAGGAAAACATTTTGTTGCCAATGGACAGACGTAATAGGCTTCCTCTTGAAGAAAAAAAGAATCGATCGTTACCACCTGATTATTCAACCTAGGTTTTATTCTATCGAAACTCATCAGGGAGGAGTGTGAAACGTGAAGTGCAACTTCCTAAGAGAGGTGCGGGGGAGGGGTTACAAAGGTAGAAAATGGAAATTGGAAAATAATTATAGGGCACTTAGATAGGAACATGTAAAAGGAAGGAATAACATAAAGAACAAACATAGGAAATGTTTTTGGTTTCCTCTTTTAGGAAGTTGGTTGTGCATTTCACACTCCTCCCTGATGAGTTCCGATAGAATGAAACCTAGGTCGGGGGATTGGGGTGGTAACAATCCATTTTCTTAATGAGGCAGCCATTCACCTCTTTGTCCAGTGGCAGCAGTGTAGAGTGTGAACTGTGTTCTTCTTTTCATTGTAAAATCCATATTGTGTTCGTCCATTTTATACATTTTCTATCCACCTTTCCTGTATCTTCTTCCAAATATGCATTACATCATAAAGCGAAAAGAAGATTTCCTTATATAAATATGTTATTGATGAAGTTTTATATTTATTTTGGCCAAAAAGAAAATTATTCATACAAACTGCAGAATTACCTTTGCTCGGGTTCTTTCCATCCCACCTTAAAGCTTGCCATTAAATGTCCGAAAATTTGTAAAATATTACAGTATTTTTATTAGCGTTCTGTAAAATTCCTTGTGTTTCTTGGATCCCCTCGGTGACAGGTGAACCTATTTTTCTAAAAATATTTATATATGACATCGAATGAAACGAAAAACAAATGAGTCGCTAAACGCACGTCACTTACTTCTAGCTCGCACGGAACCCGTGGGCAGATGATATGACTCGAGGTAGCCTCTGTGAGTGTTGAGGTGGTCCTCCATCCTGCGACGAACATCATCCCTCTTTATTGGGTCGGGGGGGTTGTGGATACCCTGCTTGAACACCCAGGCTATCCTTAACTTGGCCACAACGCTGCCGCGCCTGCGGACAAACAGCGTTCATCACACTTTTAACTTCGGAAAATAGCAATTACAAGTCACAGTTCGGTGTAAAGAGTAGTTTCGTGGGTACTTGTAAATTTGTGATCAAGTCGAGTTTTTAGTAGTTTCTCTGCCACTCGACTAAAAATATATTTTTTACAGAGCTCGAAAAAATTTTTGAGTACTCGGAATTTTCGATTTCATCTCGAAAATTCTGTGATCAGTTTCATTCGATTCAATTTTAAGATATAATTTTAATAGCAAAAAGAAGCACTTAAAATTTCCTTTTCTCTGATTTAAAAATAAATAACTTGTAAAACATTAAATTTATTTAGAAATCAAAATCTGTTTGAGAACAAAAAAATTTTCATTCCAAAAAAATATGTTTGAGTTTATGGTTTATTTAAGGATTTATTAAAACGAATTGAACTTGAAATGTTTTTGTGCAGATACTTCTCTATATTACTAGAAGTATAAAAAGCTCGATGTTTTCAGTCAAACTCGACTTTGGTAACGAGACATGTTTCAAAGATGAGTTGAATTAAATTTGTCATTTTATCTACACATCTCAAATATGATAATTTTATAACAAAATAAATTTAAGGGATTAATTTTGTCAAATTGGTATATTTATTTTTATACAATTCTGATTTTTTTGGCACTAGGGAGGGTATAAAATCCAAGTTTTCTTGAATCCAAATTGAAGTTAGAATATTTTTTGCTATTTTTTTTAGGCTTAAAAAAATATATTGTGCTTTTTTATATAAACTATACACAGTAAAAGACCCCCTTTGAGGTCAAGTTCCTGGCTACAGATCCAGAGGTGCAGGGTTCAATCCCTGGAACATTCAGAATGTATCCGTGAAGCAGTGTGTCTGTAACAGGGTCAAACTCAGACTCATGAGAACAAATGAGGGGGTACCTGAATTAATAAGTCTTGGCTCTGGTTTAAAAAACTGAGATTAATGGCCAGAGGGTTCGCTGTGCTGACCATATGACACCTTGTATCCGCAAATGTTGGAACTATCTCTGCCAACATACGGCGTTGTTCGGTCGGTATAGCTCGATTGCGTTGCTTACACCACAGAGTTCTTTTACGCAATAAAATCACTTTAAAAAAATGTTTTATTGCACAATTTTTTGTAAAATTTAATTCTAATCTGATGTATAAAGTCGTTATCACAAAACTTTTCATATTAATTATAATTTTATAACGTACATAACAGCTATGAATGGCAAAACATTTAACATAAAGCGAGTATCATAGCTGTCAAGATTTTGATTGATGAAGCTTCGAGATTTTGAGAAAGCCAGAGTTTTTTTTTTTCTGAAATTAAATTGAATCAGCTAAAGTTAACATTTTAAAAATGGTTTATCCTTTATATTGTTACTACTCACGAGAATTCCATCGCTCTGACATAAATATCTGCCGCTCCGTACAAAAGTGTCTGTTTGTCGAAAAGAGCTTTTTTCACCTGTAATAAAACCCACAACAAAGAATATATTAGTATGTGACTATAAACATTTTCAAGTACTTAACATGAATTTACTAAATTTCTTATAGCATAGTGATTATGTGTAATCAAGGATATTTTGTTCACACTCAAATATCATTTTTTAAATCACTTGAAATACTTGTGACTTTATATGATTCAAAAATCTACTTATAATGAGGATGTTAGTTTTCTTAAGAGATCGACTGAAAATTGCCGTGAAATAGACTCCTGCCTTAAACCATTCTACCATTTTATTATTATTGTTGTTATTATTATTGTCATCATCATTATTATTATTATTATTATTATTATTATTATTATTATTAATTATTACAATTAACACATTGGTTTATCAGAGGTGAGCTCGCATTTGCGTAACTAAATCTCATGCAGAAAAACACGCCCAGTTCACCTAATTAAGATAAGGACCACAATATCTTCTGCATTGATAAGAGTATATTGTAGGCTTGACGCCTTAGACCATGTAATCACCCTCGCAGGTATTTAATCACTAAACCCCAAACACTAGTTCCAGTATTTACTCATTTGATTCACTCATTTTATAAACTGCTATAATATTATTAGTGTTAAATATAGGTCACAGAGTTATCGGCATCTGAGACCTATTGAGTACCCCGTAGTGGTCCCCCAAAACCACCCGCCTGTCACCTCTATATATGACCCTAATCGAGATTAAAACTCAAACCAAAACTCAAAAGAGTCTCAGCCCCGGCACGGCAGATACCAACCACCAAACAGTACCGGCTCACCTCGTCTTCCAAAGAGGTCGCGAGTTTGTGGAACTCTTCAGAGTTTGCATCCTCAAGTTCGGGCGTGTACTCCATGTTGTCAATCACAAGTTCCACCTCCAGTGTCCGCGGGACTGCGAAAACGAGACATTATTGTTTATTAGTTTGGGGGGGGGGGGGGGGTTACTTTACTCATGCTACACATATTTTGAAAACTACAGTACAAATCTTCATAGGAAGAACCTTATCTGACTGTTAGCTGTCGCATTTGATATATTTTTATCAATACCTATAAAATAACAATAATAATACAGTAAAATGTTAACAATGTTGGCTGTAAAAAAATTTGAGTGGTATCTTCTAAAAAAAAATTCTTCCTACCAGAATCATACTATAGTTTGATTTTGTTTTACATCGCAACTTACTACCTTTTCAGTTTACCTACAGTAGCCCCATGACTTCTTTGGTGCTGACTGACAGCTCAAAGCTGACAGCTGACGGCTTTGAAAAGCTACCAGACCAAATTATGTATCCCTACGCCGAACCATATGATCTGCAAAAACATGTGTTTAGCAGCTGTCACTTCTGACAGTAAAAATTTAGGTATATACATAAATGTTGACTGTCAGAAGTCAGCTGTGAGCTGTCAGTCAGCACCAAAGAAGTCATGGGGCTACTTACATGCATATGTATTACTTATACTAATGAGCTAGGTATGAGGAAGGTTGAATTCAGAGGAAGTGTACACGCATTTGCATGGAAAACCATTTACAAAAACCATCCTCAATACACTCGACCGAGATTAGAACCCTGAACTCCCTATCGGCAGTCTAGTCTAACATGAGGGTGAAGATTTAGATCATGCGGTCACAGAGGGAGTAGCTCGAATTTGAACACTATAATAGAGTGAAACCTGCCTTAAACAAACCCTTTATTAAACGGAAATTTGTCTTAAACGAAAATATTTTTTATTCCCGTGACTTTAGGGCTGGAAAAACATATTAGATTCCCTGGATTAAACAGAAACTGTCTAACGCGGAAATTGAAATAAGCCTTTAATACGGAAAACTTCCAATTTTCCGGCGTTTAAGAAAAATTTTTGGCATCCTATAAATTCTACAGAATTCTGTTTTAAGTCTTTCGTTATTTTAAGAGGAGTTGAGATTGAAATGTGAAGTCCGGTATATTTCCTTTCTCCAGGTGGTGATATTGTGGGTAGTAAGTGGAGCGAAATCTCTGGTAGGGCGCCTCCCCAGGTTGCGGGGAGGGGGGATAACCGCCCCCGCTGGGGCTCTCGCCGATCTGGGGACCATTAGATCCAGAGTGCGGTGGGACACCCAGCAGGGCAGGATACCGGGGGGGGGACCAACTAGTAGGTTAGGTATAGGAAAGAAGGACAAATAGGACTTTTAGATTTAGGTGCTTACTCTAAATTTATTAATGTATTAATAATAAAAAAATTATTATTAGCACCGCGTCTTACAATAAAAAAAAAAAAAAAAGAAAAAGAAAAAGAACTTAGATAAAAGATGTAATGTTAGTTCAAGATGCAGATCTAGTTCCCAAACTACATGCTAGGAATCGGGATAAAAAGTGTAAATAAATAATAAAAATATTTCCTTTCTCCTTCATAGTTCGTTTATTACCTTGCTAACAGAATTTTGTAATGTAATTAATTGCCTCTTGACTGTCATCTCTGTTCTTCCCAGTTTCCGCGCTAATGACTTGCCAATCACCTTTTGAATTCCAATTTTTAAAGTTATAGCACTACCTGTATTGAAATACACTTGCTTAGCCCCTTGTGGAAATTTTACTCAATAAGGACAAATTATAGTGTCTATAAATACATAAATACGCTCTTTTTTTATTCTACCCCAATTACATGCACGACCCTGGTTTAATTTTTATACACACCTTCACTAAACAGAAACCTGGTATTAGCAGAAAAATATCCCGGTCCCTTGCCATTCCGTTTAGGGTAAGTTTCAACGTAATTCAAATTTCTGTTTGAAATGTAAACGTACACATTGGACAGTGAGATTCAAATCCAGTGCTTCCACCTTAGAGAGTCTACACTCTTATCACAAAGCTACCTAATAGAGGTGGGTACCTCGACTATAATCTAACAGAGTCTTATATTAGTCGTGTTGATATCAGATACTAATACTTTGTGGCTTCAAAAACTTGACCACTTCTACTCGCTGTCGGCTTTTATGCTGCAGAGTGTTTAAAAAAATAAAATAAGTATCTTAAAAAAAATTATAGTGCTTTGAAAAATCTGTTATTACTTCTTGAACATATGTTGTTACACTTTAAAAATAAAATAAAATTTAAAGGTGTTATTTTAAAAAAAATGTAGGAATGAGGTGAATTACAATGTGGACAAAGTACAATTATTTTTATAGTAAAAACCTCTAAGAAAATACAAACATATATTTTTATGGTCAACATTGATAACATTTTACTATTTTATTAGTGTAGGTTTTTTTAGGTAGTGATAATATCTATAAAAAGTGATGTCTGTAGATCACATGACTTGACGTATGTAAGCATGAAAGTAGATCTAGTAACTTTTCTAGCTGATTATATAAGGTAACTATCACTTTCCCTGTAAGCTAGCAGGCTTACCTTTGTTGGTTCCACTATGGTGTAGCTTATAAGATAGGGTCATAGTGTAGTCAGTCAAGGTATGGCTCACAGGTTTCAGGTTAAACGCAGTGTACCTTCTATGAAAATTTGACAATGTGATTTTAATATGAATAATATTATTATTTGAAAACCAGAAGCTAATGTTGCCCCAATGGCGGAGGAAAAACTATTACAATTTTATTTACATTCTTTTTCCGGTTAATTAGTCGTGTAAATATAAACTATACTGCAATTTATAACAAAGTATTATTCGAAGCTTTTGATAAATATTCAGATTAACTCTATAACAAATAAATCGAATAAGACACATTTCTAGAATGACAAATTTTTGGGGAATTTTAATCCATGTTGGTGTTCGAAGGTGGGTTAGGTTTAGGAAACTTTATAAAAAGTCACACTTCCTTCTTCACCGAGTTGGAATATGTTTTATGACTCACCATAGAGACCACTCATATCCGTGGTGGGCGGTGAGTCTGGCTCTGAGTGTATGGAGGGCGGTGGAGTTACGGAGGAGACCTCCGGCATGGCCTCCGTGGAACCACCGCCATCACCCGAGAGGACGGGCGCAGAGCCGCTGAACTGACGACTGCTCACGCTGGAGTCACCTATGATCGCTTCCTGTTGCGCCAAGATCACACCGGCTGAAGGGGGGGAAAGAGCACTACAGTCAGACCTCGGATATAGGAGAGAGCGCGGAGGTGCCTAAGACGAGGAGAGGAGTTGAGTTTGAAGCCCTTATGGGTCAAGAAATTTAGTATTTTACCCCTTTTATTTTATTATTAGCTTGCTTCAGTCCTTGTTAATTAAAATAAATCTTAACCTTTAGTTTTAGTACCGCGTCTTACCACCAGTTCAGGTTATGCGCAATAATGGATTAGGGATGAGGAAGGTCGAATTTAGAGGAAGTTTACCCGCATTTGCGTGGAAGGAGAGTGGAAAACCCTCCACAATACACCCGACGGAACAACAACCCCCGATCTTCCTGTCAACGGCAGTCTAGTCTATAGCGTGAGTGACGCCTTAGACCATGCGGCCACCGAAGCCGGTAACAAAATACGTCATAATTTGCCTGGAGAGAGGATGTAAAAACAGAATGTGATGTGGGCAGCATCCAATGAGCCTATTAGTAAACTATTAGGTTCTTGCAGAAGTAAATATATACATATTTTGGGTCAGAATTATGTTAATTTAGAATATTATGCTCCAAATTAATTTGGGTACAGGTAATAGTGAATAGTCATGAGTATTTTGCAAACGAGGTTTTCCTCTCTTCGCCGTTATAGTATCTTTGTAGACCAAGGCCGTAGTCAAGGGGGGGTTTTGGGGGTTCAAACCCCCCACTGAAATTTTATAAACAAAGTATATATGGCTTTATTTATGGTTCAAACAATATCAAAATTAAGGTACAAATCTAAATTATGGGGCTGTGTTACCATAAAAAGCACTTCAAACAGCTTCTAGAGGTGTTTAAATATATAGATTTTTCTTAGCCTCTGGTAGTTAGGTGGTTATGTTGCCATATAAAAACATTTCAGATAAATTCTAGAACTGTTTATCATTTATAATTTGTTCTATCCTCTAGCGTTTGGGGGATGTGCCCACCAAACCCCCCCGTGAAATTATTGGCTGGCTACGGCCTTGTTGTAGACACAAAGATGGTTCTAAATATTAATAATTGTACAATCCTATAGTTGTGAAGAATTGAATTAGTTGACTCACTGGCCGCCAGGACTCCGATGATAATGGCGACAGCCACCACCACGAAACAAACCCCCCAGCAAATAAACCGGTTCCACGACTGCGATCTTCTTTTGTCCTTCGTGACGTACAACTTCTCTCCTCTGGAACAAGACGACAAAAACATTTTACAAGTGACGAAGGGAAATAATATGTTTTTAAAAGTTGTTCAAACAGGTTTTTGGAAATTGTTTCCAAACGATTTTATTTTGTTTTGGTGAAACACTTCTTTTATAAAATATACATTGTTTGTGGAGCCTTCCTCCATATTTTAGTTGTTATAGAAAAAAAACCTTTAAGTACTTGATGATAATGTTTTGTTAAAAATTATAAAAACTTCTATCAATAGATTTTTTTTAGTAAAATATATTACTGTATAATTATTCGCATGGGATATATTTTATAATACGTATCTACATAGAGGAACCTTTTTGAGGAGCTTCAGTGAAAATCCTATACGCAAAAGCTGAGAACAAAAAGGCCAAAAAGTAGTGTTTTGAAGCCGCCATCTTGAAAAAAAAATGCGGCAGATGTAAATTTTAATCAACTTATAATATATTAACCGGACGTCCAAGTCATATCCATGTAAAGTTTCGGCGCAAGCGGCGATTTTTTTTTTTATTAAGAGAAACTGACAGACACTAGTCCATTTTAATATATTATTAGGATACATAATGTGTTCTGTCTTTCGGCAGATCCGTTGCCTTGTCCAAATTTAGTCCTATCAGCATCTTCCTTTTATTTTTAAATAGGTATTCTCAAACTTCACATTATTACCTTAGATAAAAGCTACTAGATCTACTTTCAAATATTCATACGTCAAGTCATGTGATCTACTTTAGATAGGTATTATCAATACTTATAAAATAACAATAATAATAAATAGTAAAATGTTATCAATGTTTACCTTAAAAAAATTCTAAAAGGTGTTCTGAATGTCCATTCGTAAAGGGAAATGGCAAGTCTATTTTAAAAAGTTGTAGTTATTTATATTTTATTTTTTGATATTTCTTGGACTTTTGGAAGTTTTTGGTAGAGAGAAAGTAAATTTGATAGTACTGCCGATGACGAGGAGATCGCGGTTTGAATCTCTGTCGGGTGTACTGAGGTTTTTTTTCTAAAATGGTTTTCCACTCTCCCTCCACGCAAATTCGGGTACACTTCCTCTAAATGTAACCTTACTAATCCATATGTCTATTAGCTTAATTAGTACATAGGCGTATAACCCAAACGGTTAGTAAGAAGTGGTGCTTATATAAATATATATATATATATATATATATATATATATATATATATATATATATGTGTGTCACGTTGACAACTGCTAACATAATTTTCACTAGTAAAAGCGTTACAAGTATACGAATACACACAAAACTGTTTTTAAAAGCAGCTTTTAAATTGCAAGGACAGGACAAAAGTTATTGCGAACGATCTACTATAAGTTTTACCTATGAACGTAATGTTTACCTACACCTTCTTAAAGTCGTTTTTTTTATCAAAACAATATAATCAGCAGTTTTATTATTTTTACAAAATAAAAAGAGAAAATTATCCATTCATTCCCCTAGTCTAGACAGTTTTACATTGTTATGTCTGCTTTGTTTCAATGAGCACTCGTGTTTCTATTTATAGAATATTACACCGTCGATTAATTTGTATTAATGATAGTAATTATATTTACACGTGTAATGGTATCTAACAATAGGGATGGTAATAAAAAAAATATTGTTGAGTAAAACGTTCGTTAAGTTTGTTGGCGCTTGGAAACCATTATAAATATCGGGACGCAAACAGCAACTTTGACTTTGCACCGTACCACTTAAGTTTAACAAAAGATATATAATTATTTTATTTACAGATACATAATCGTACACAAATAATGGTTTACATGGTAACGTAAGCAAATAATGGTTATACAAATGAGCCACAGCGCACACAGAAGAAAAGATGGAAATTCTCTAAGAAAATCGAGGTTTTAGTTGAAAGTTAATATTCGTTGCCGACATCCTGGACACCAAACCTTTAAAATGAGTTTGAAAAAAAAATCTGGTTCAGCCGTTTTATCGTAACTTTAATTACCCGGAAATGAACTTATCAAATTGTATAATGTATTGGCTTAATATTAAGTTAAACAAAGGATTGATAAAAAAATTATGTATACTCTAGTATAATATTATATTATATCAGTGCTGTAATTAATATATTCATGTTCTATTGTAAATGGACGTTTCACATTCATTAGAATATTAAACAGATTCATGTTAGCAGTGATTAAAATAATTGAGCAGCATATTAAGGTCGGTGTATTACAAAAAGAAATGAGTGTGTATATATAAATATATATTAATAAAATAAAGGAGTTTTTCTATATCACGCGCAGAGGCTCTGAAATTTTAAAATATGGATTTGATTTTTTTCTTTTTTAATTAATTACACACTATGTCGGGAGAAATAAAACGAAGTTTTTTTTTTTCCTTTTGTCTGTTCGGAAGCAAATAAAATCGTTTTAAGGGAATGACAACGCAATCCATTGCAAGGTTACCCCCAGTCACGTCTGCTAAAAAGAAATAATATCTTTGTAAAATGTTTTAAATTCTCCACGTTTTAATGTCACAAAATATTTTAGTTTTAGCTAAAAAAATTATTTCTATTGCTCTGTCATCAAATCTAGTGACAGTAATTTTTATTTTGTACATAGGAGTGTTCTGATATGAAAGAACTTTTTTTTTTTTGCTGTGGTCAACAATGATAACATTTTACTTTTAGTGATGATACAATTTTATAGGTCCTGTCGTCATATATCAAAAGTGACAATTGCATATCACAACATGACGTATGAATATATGAAATAGTGTTTTAGTAGCTCTTTAAGTTTCAAAAGGTTTCTTCCTATTTTAATCGGACAGTATAATTTATCTTAAGATAGTGTATTTTAATCAAAAATAAGATTATTATTAGCACCGTGTATTACTACCCGTTCGGGTTATACACACACTAATGTGTAATGGTAGGGTGATTGTGAGATGAAATGGAGGACCTACAGTTTAACGTGGGATCCGAACCATGGTGGAGGCATTCCACACATTCACAAGTTGTGATTAATACACGTCTTGTCAGAGGTGAAGGAAGGGTTTGACAATCAGATAAATCTGTGCTGGGACCTAGGATTGAACTCCGGACCCCCCAGCACAGAAGTCCGACACCTTACCCCTAGACCACCAAATCACCCTTAAAATAAGAGATATATACTGAAAACAATACCTGTGTTTTTTGTCTGCAAAAAAAATATGAAACTATTACAAAACCATATTGTCTTAAACAAGTTACAAACGTATTATATATGCTAGTACAATACATTTGAAAAATAAATGCTGAATTGGTATTCCCCATACGTTTGGCTTTGTTCATCATTGCTCTAAATTAGTATTATCACCGCGTCTTACTACCCATTCAGGTTACACGCATATATGATAATTATTATAATGGAGTAGAGATGAGTAAGGAAGCATTTTAAAGGCAATATACCAGCAATTGCGTGGAAAGAGAGTGGGAAACCATTTCCGGAAGAAACAAAAACACATTCTCAGTAGATCCGACCGGGATTAGAACCCGTACTCCCCGCCTTCAGCTAATCGGTCTTAACACGAGAGTGACACCTTAGACCGTTCGACCACTGAAGTGGGTAACTTAGGTAGTTAGTTAAGTTGGTAGAGCAATGATGAGCTAAATCAAAGGTTCGGGGTTCGAGACACTTCGCCACAAATAACCTGCAAGTTTGTGCAGAAAGGTGAGTGCGTGAAAGCATAAAGTGATAAATTAGTGGAAGTGTTGGAAGGAAGAAGGAAGCATTAACGTAGAGGGTAAAAAAGAACGCTGGTCAAAGTTTTTTTTTTTTGCAATTTTTATAACAAAAAAATAATACCTTTGGTGAAAAATAAATCAAATATTGCCTCATTAGATATGTTTAGATTAATTTTTTTACGCGTGATTATATCAACAGTTCTTGAATAATTTGTCATGAATGAGTGGATTTTAGACAGAATTTCTTAAATTCCTTTAAAAGGTTTCTGGTCTTATGCCGCTATGCTCATGACCAGGGACCGGATGACATGCCATCTTTTTATGGGTTCTTCACAGACGATGTTCATAAGTACATAAACTCTGTTAGTGATCTCCTTGTTGTAGAAATGTATGTTTTATAGATCATTTTAGATATTATGCATATTTTATAAACGCATAAATACTCAAACGAAAATGTTTTTAACACACAGATGTTTGAATGAGAAGATTATGTAGGTCATGAACTTCATATCACATTTGTCTGAATGAGAAAATTATATAGGCCATGAAATGTATCTTCTTTGCTTGTTTGGTTATAAAATATACATTCCTGGTGAGACTGTAACTAGACTGGAGAGGGTTGCGTAGGGAGGGGGTAGCTATTACTTCTGTAGCAGATATTTGTAAATATATGTTATATTAAACAGAGTTCAAGAGTTTAGTTGTTGGATTTGTAAAGTGCGTATTTGATTTAGTCGTATGCATTTATTATGAGTTTTTGTCTATATATTTTAAGTTTTTTTTTAATGTGAAGTCATTTTATAGGTTATTTTTTGATTATAAAAATCCGGGTCCTGCTTTTGATAGATAGTCAAGAACTGCTGAGATGATCACGTGTAGAAAATTAAATTAAACGTATCTACTAAAGTGATATGTTAATTACTTTGGTCCAAATACATTATTTTTTTGCTATAAAAACTGTAAAAATACTGACCTTAACTCGCGTATCTTTGCAATCCCACCTGTTAAGTCATGCAATTAATTAAAAGAGACACAGCACAAAGATGATGTCGTCGCACGCTCCCAAAGAAGATGCCCCTAATGACGTAATTTATCCCCCTTACCCGACTATAACAATACCTCATACCCTTAAACCCCTCGGAAAAAAAATCCCGATCATGCTGATAAAAAAAAGGACTTTCGTTTAAAACACAAACACAACCAAAAAAAAATCCACCCCAATGTTTCACCCAGATTCCAATAAAAAAAAAAACACCAGCGTGCAGAAAATAACGTGTGATACAGTCAGTTCACGGTAGCTTGAGCCTTTTCTGACTATTCAAAGGTTTAATGAATATCGTGGAGTTGAACCAGAACCTGATCCAGAACCGATAATAGAAATTAATTTAATATTTAAGGAACCGAAAGAGTAACTTGAAAATAAATTGCCTTAAGGTGTGGCATAAGGGAGCGCAATTATTTTTACAGTTTTTTTTTATAGAATTGATATTTTTTTGGCCAAAATAAATCAAATATTTCTCCAATAGTAACAGAGGGTTTAGTTTTCTGCACATTATAATATCAACAGATCTTGAATATCTGTCAAGGGTGTCCTGGAATTTTGTCAAAACTTTTTCTCTTTATTTAAATTTGACAAAATTCCAGGACACCCTTGACAGATATTCAAGATCTGTTGATATTATAATGTGCAGAAAACTAAACTCTCTGTTACTACTGGAGAAATATTTGATTTATTTTAGCCAAAAAATTTATATTCTATAAAAAAAACTGTAAAAATACTTGCGCTCCCTTCTGCCGCACCTTAAGAACCGGAATTGAAATCGCTATATTATATATTTATGTTCATGAAGGTTCTTACTGTTTCTTAAAGTTTTAATAATTTCTTTTTTCATAATTGAAATTTATACCCGTCTTTATTTTAACCTAATTTTATTTCATAACACTCAAATTGTCCCTTTTCAGGATTTTTTTTTTGGTCAATTTATTTAAAAGAACCGGAACATAATACAAGAACCGAAAAGAACACAAACTTTTATTTTCTTTGAATGGAAGCAGTATCGGAACTTTAAAATGTTTTATTTAGAAAACTGGAACAGGTACATATTTCGGTTCGACTCCCTACTGAGTCATCAAACCCCGCAGATATGTTTTTATCACTTTTTACGAGGGATGTGAAAGTGACTCTCGTATGTAAAAGTTGGCGACATAGCTGCGAGGCGGATGAACGTGGAACTATATTTAAGAAACTTTTGAGCTGTCAGATTATTTTTTTTGGTCAAATTAGCGTGACTCGACTGTAAAACCATTAAATGACTTTTTATAAATTTGTCCACAATTCTTTTTAGAACTTTGGAAGGAGGATGATTGCTTCATTCACGATAAGGGCGCGACCTAGTTTACCTAAAACATCTATGTAAACCAATATATATTTTACTTATTCATATTTTACTTCACCTTAATACCTGTTGGGGTTTTGCGCATAGGTATTAATTAAGCTAGGGTGTCAGAGCTGAGGAAGGTTGAATTTAGATGACATGCACCCAAATTTGCGTGGAGTGAGAGTGGAAAACTATTCAGGGAAAAACACCCACAATACATTTGACCTGGATTTGAACCCCAATCTCCCAGTCATCGGCAGTTCAGTCCATTGCGAGAGTGACGCCTTAGACCATTCGACCACCGGAGATTATATATATATTACTTCCTCCCCGTTTGAGCTTTATTCATACACATTAATTACGGTAGGGATGAGGAAGGTAAGACTTTAGAAAGAATGTATTAACATTTTCGTGTAGAGAGCATGGGAAACCATTTAGGAAAAACCACCCCTAAGTACACCTGACCGGGATTCGAACAGTGGCCTGCACGTCACCGGCAATCCAGATTAAATTACCGTTCACCCATTGATTCGTTATTTTTATTTTATTAATTCTTATTAACTGTTTTCTCTAACTAAAATTTTTATAACCCATCCTAGTTTATGAGATAAAAATTAAAGGAGTGAATTTTAAGGAAACAAGATATCAAGGACAAGCCACAAAGAAAAAAAATAATAAACTCCTGTGTACTAGGTCGGGATCGAATATAGTTCTTCTAAGTGAGAGAGTGCAATGCTAGTCCCTTCCCTAGCTCTTCAAGGCAAAAATAAATACAGGTAGTACATTTTTCAATTTTCAAATGTGGGTTTACCCTTTCACGATGATAAATTAACGGCCGGGGACTGGATGTTGTGCCTGTTCCTAGTGTTAAGTTAGATTACAAGGTATATGAAGCTACGACAGGCCTAACAATATATGGCTTGAATAAAAAAAAACTGACCCAGGCTGGGATGCAGTAATGGATGTAATACTTTTTTTACGTATTTTATTTGAGGTAATTAACTATAAAGTAACTTAAATCTATAACAGACACAACATACAGCCCCCGGCTATTAATGCATCAATGGCTAATATTTCGGCTATGCAGATAATCGAACCTGGGACTCCTATCTCAGTTGGCAAACACGCTACCGACTGGGCTAAGGTGTCGGACTAGGTAGTAAGTGTCTTGGTGGGGGGGGGGGGGGGAATTCCAACTGCTCGGAATAAGAGTAGTCTTTATTTTGGTCAAGCTGTCATCTTACACGTGTCTGAAGCAATTGTCCGCTATCCTGTAATTTTTTTTTTAACAAATCGTGAGTGACGATAAAAAAAAAATGAACTCTGGGTGCCATCTGTGAGCAACCTTTGTCACCTTTTTTGTATCTTAGTTCTGTAGACCCTCCGAAGAATTGTGGAACAAATATGGGCCAACGACTATACTCTGCAAAGCTAGACTGGTACGAGAGGAATGGAATAAAAATACAACCATTTAAACAGAAATAGGTGGATGGACATTTCACAATATTTTGTATGAATTCGAAATCGTCACAAGCGCAATTTAATTTTGATTTTTTTTTTTTTTTTTTTTTTTTTTTTTTTTTTTTTACTTTCTCGTGTAAATTTAAGTATTGTAGTCGTGTAACATTTTTTTCTAAACTCGAGCCTATGGTGGGTGGTAACGCAAAATAAGTAGGTCTTAAAAGTTCTGTCTATCTTCATGTCTGTCTGGATTTCCCCTCTAGATCAAAGAGGACTCGGTGGGTTGTTACCAGGGAAGAATAGACTTGACAAGACTGTACCAGTAGATTGTTACCTCCTCACTATCAGCCTGACCAACCACACAAAATATAATGTAGTGACCGACCGTATTGTTTAGTGGGTTTAAAGAGCGAGTTAAATCATGAATGGGGGAATGATTACCGAGTACAGTCTTGTCAAGCATTTTTGTCTCAGCAACAATGGGTTCGACCATTCGAGGGTATTTTCACTATGTACGATAGTGGGGATCTAGGAAACGTGAGGAAAGGGCAGTGTTTATGCAGTTTTTATTTCAACACTTTTTTTTTGTCAACATAAATAAAATATTGCTCCAGTACAAAAAGAGTTTAATGTTTCTCACAGGTGATATAAACAGTTGTTGAATATCTTCATGAGCATAGCGCATTAGATGAGAAACTTTTTAAATGAAGAGAAAAAGTTGTCATTAAATTCCAGGACAGCCTTGACATTAAAACTATAGATTTCTATACCGTAGAAAAGATTTGATATATTTTAACCAAAAAAGTTTTTGTATAAAAAATGTAAAAACAATGTATTTAACTCGTGTTCCCACACTCTCCCAACCTAAGTTCATATTTGGCCGTTCCCAAACCATAGTCAGAGTCTAGCATTGGCTTTATGGGGGGGGGGGGGGGGGGGGGGGAAGACCCAGGGTTCAATCCCCATGTCAAAGTGTCAGCATCCTGTGGTCCCGTGGTTTCAGGTGTCAGGCTCTCGATAAACTGGATTATCGGTGATGAGATCAAGTTCGGATCTTGTTCGATAATGCTGGTTTATAAATATTGATTATCACCATGTTTTCCCCGTTCCAAGATAATGTGGGTGCACTTCCTCTAGACTGTCCCACTCTTTTTTTTTAAACGAGTTAAAATTAAAAATATCTTGTGTTTCAACATAAATAAAAACAAGTAACACGACTGCTATTCTCCCTTGCGGCGTACCACCCGTTACACCAATGGGACGGAGATGAGAAGGGGATAATATAGAGAAAACGAGCCAGAATTCACGTGGATATAGAGGGGGAAACAATTTAGGGTATAAGAGGCCGGGATATGAACCTCCGACCTTCCTTCTCAGCCACCGCGAGCTGGCTTACAAACCGGACACCCGTGAACGCACCCTGAGGCAACCCAGAAAATTGTTAAGGGTGTACCAATCTAGTTTTGCAGGATATAGCAAGGGGAGGGGGGGTATAATTTTCAACCCTTAAAGATATATTTAAGGGTGTTCGAGCGAGTCTTGAATGGTTTCTAGATTATTATTTATTTTTTAGGGAAACTTTTTTTACTGTATATATAAACAATCTTTTATTTTAAATAAAAATTATTGGTGACCTTACCTATCTATTTCATCGCTATTAAAACAAGTTTAACGTATGAGATTTCATAATTACATAGCTATTAAGGCATCAATTAATAATATGGTCATATTTTTATACCTAAAAACATTTCCTGTATGGTTTTTCACTCTCCCTCCACGAAATTCGAGTACACTTCCTCTAAATTAAGCCTTGCTCATCTCTAACACAATTAATACAAATGGGTATAGCCCTAACGGGTAGTAAGACACGATGCTAAAACAAATATCAGGACAAGTCCCTAAAATTATTTTTTTAGAACCGTCTTACTACCCGTTCGGGTTATATTTATAAAGGGTGTAACCACAAGTGCGTGGAGGGAGAGTGGAAAAAAAAGGTAAAACTACCCTTATTTCACCCGACCGAGATTCGAACATGATCTCCACATCATCGGCAATCTAGTTTACTGCGAGAGTAGCACGTTAGACCACGCTGAAAACCAAGCGGGTTAAGAATAGTTTAAAAAAACTCGCTTGTACACCCTTAAATTTTAGTCCCCCCGTCACCCCCCACACATACACACTTTTTTTTTTTAAAGTCTAAAGTTGTCTGACCTCACGGACTTTTCCATCCACTCGCGGTATTCGACGACGCCTTCAAGAGGCGGGCTCACGGACAGACCGGCGCTGTCGACGCCAGATTGAGAGCCCGCCTTCTCGGGAAGGACGAAGGTGATTCGGGGCCGTTCGTCGCTGTGGACAAGAGGCAGGAGGGAGGGGGGAGCGTGCGTAAAGAGTGCGTGCCAAACAGTGGGGAAGAGGGGGGGGGGGCGCAGTGCTGTGACAAAATAGATTACGTGTGCTTTTTTTTTTTAGAGATGTCAATGATTCCCAAAAAAATATTTTAACCTCGATTTTTAGATTCCGATTCCTCAACTTTTATGATTCAAATGCGTCCAAACTTATTTTAAGGACGTTGCCCACATGTGACGTCACAGCGATTAAAAATTGCATTTTCTATGTTAATGAATTTAAATTTAATTAGGTGAGTTTTAAAGTTAAAGCAATGAAATAAAAATCATAAATATATCTATTTTCTATTCATAAAATGAAGATATTGTGTATCCGTCTGTCCGTCATTAGCTTTGTGCGATATAACATCACACAATATTCTGAAATTTTAAAAAACTTAGTAACCCCTGTGCACAAACATGTGCACCTAGAAGACAGAATTTTAAAATTTTTACTAGATTTTTTAAAAAATTAATTAAAAACTGAATCGGAAAAAAAAATTAAAATGCATTGCTCCATGTATAAAACCTAAGAGTTCAATTTTCTTCGCCTGGTGATATCAACAGAAGTTGAATGAAGATAAAAGTTGTCATTAAATTTTAAGAACCCTTGACAGGTAATTCAACAACTGTTGATATCACCACGCGAAAAAAATTAAAACTCTTATGTTTTTAATGGCATATGATTTAAATTTGCTAAAATTTTTGTTATAAAAATTCAAATACATGGCCTTAACTCGCATTCTCTACAGCCCCACCTTAAAGATCGATTCTCGATTCTTTGAAAGCAGTAAGAATCGAGGATAATCGAGGAATCGAGTTGACATCCCATTATATATATTATATATATATATATATATATATATATATATATATATATAAGTGCGGATAGCTTTTCGTGCAGAGCATCTAGCTAGACATAAGACAGTGGGGAAAAGGGTAACAAAATAGTTTTGTAATTTAGAGGGCGGCGGAGAGAGGAAGGGAAGTTAAAAACATTTAAAAAAAGACAGATGCACTTACCTGAATATAGATGAGACTCGGTCATATCGTCCGTTGAATCGGTGGACACGTGGGTCTAGCGTCAGGCTCGCCAATGACCGGGGGGTTAGAATCCCGGCTGGATGTATTGAGGGAGTTTGTTATCATATGAATTGTTCTTCACTCGTTCCTCGACGCAAATATGGTTACATTCTCTTTTAATTATATCCTCCCCGTTTACTACCTAATGATCATTGTTAAAATGCGTTTAACCTTTTTCAGTGGTCGAACGGTCTAAGGCGTCACTCTCACTATAGACTGGACTACCGATGACGGGGTGATTGGGGTTCGAATCACCGTCAGGTGTACTGAGGGGTTTTTATTTTTCTATTTAGTTTTCCACTCTCTCTCCATGTAAATGCGGTACACTTCCTATATATCCAACCTACCTCATCTCTAATATATTACCGTAATCAGTAGGTATACATATCTGTTCAACAATAACTGATAACAAAAATAAAAAGTCAGTGGCGTGCCATTGAATGTTTTCAAGGTAAGCAAAGCTTGTTTAAGGCGAGGTGGAAAAAAAAACACTCTAGTTAAGGTCTTTTTTTTTTGCCATTTTTATAACCAAATAATTTCTGACACAAATAAACTATAGCTTTAGTAGATACGTTTGGTTTGAGAAGCTTTTAAATGAAGAGAAAAAGTTTATGTTATAATGTCACCATCCTCATGACAGATGTTCAAGAAATATTAATTTGGGTAGAAAATTAAACCAACCTTAGCAACTGATAAAATATATTGTTTATTTTGTAAAAAAAAACCACCTGAATATGTCTCATCACTCAGTAGAACGCTCATTGGTCAGGTATCAATGAACATACATTCCCATGTGAGGTATGTAGAGCAGAGTCTATGTATGATTGGTCAAATGGGGACAGAGTGGGGGAGAACATATCACAGGTATAGTTTTAACAAGCTCTGCCTACACTGGCAACACTACACGACACTGATACATTCCCATGTGAGGTGTGTAGAGCAGAGTCTATGTATGATTGGTCAAATGGGGACAGAGTGGGGGAGAACATATCACAGGTATAGTTTTAACAAGCTCTGCCTACACTGGCAACACTCCACAAGCCACCATTCTGGCCTAGTATGAAAGCTTCTAAACGTATAGCTTGAAATATAAAAAATGTATATCTAGTAACTTTTTTTAAAATATCTGCTTTAAATTTTTCCAATACCAAAACTCAAGGTGCAATAATAAACAAATACTTCCGGCAACCCGGAGTGCAGGAATGAAAAGCTGGTTGCAGCAAGAGAAAGGCGCTACGATGGCTTCATATTCAATCGAATCATGAGGGGACTTATATAAGCCTGAACGGGTAGTAAGACGCGTTGCTAATAATAAAATCGTTGAAATAAGTCCCCGGTAGAAAAGTCTATGTCCACGTTTCATTTCGATTGTTCACGCAGTACTGTCTTCTCGATTATGGTATTTCTTATTATAATTTCAAGGACGTCTGGAACCAGCCATATTGTCATTATTGTTACTCTTGTAACTATCGGGCAGTGTATGTAACCTAGCGGAACAACGGTGGTCGGCGATAGTTGAACACTTTATAAAACTAGTCACTCGAGGACTTTTCATATTTTCTGTAATCTGAAGCTGTGAATTGATTTTTAATGTGGGCGTTTTTCAAACATAATTATTTTTTGTGACGTTTATGTAAGATTTCTTTTTCTAAACGCGATTATAAAAAAATATTCCTCCACAGTGCAGTTTCTCTTGAGCCTTGGCGCTTTCTGAATAAGTGCCAGGTGTTCTGACAGCTCACCTACGTGATTTGTTTGTAAGTCATCCTACGGACACCTTGTAATGAATAAGATGGGTGGATCGCTAACTATGGAAGGGTCGCCATAAGAAGAATTCATCTGAGTATTGTATCTACTCTTTATCTACCCCCTCACTTTCACCCCAAGTGTTGAAAGGGGTAAGGGGGGGGAGTGATTAGTGTAGAGTTAGGTTGTTTCACTCAATGTGTAAAGTGCGAGGCCTGTAGCCTGCCTTCTTTAAATTTAGCAGTGAAACAATTCTTTTAGTTTATGAAAGGCTTTAAAAATAAACCAATCAGACGACGACAACAACAAAAATCGAGAATCCTGCAATGTTATGCCTCATCCACGTATCGCCTCGCCTCGCCTCGCCTCGTCTTCTCTCGGGTCCGTGTCGGTCTTTGGTGTCCGAGTCAAAGGGCGTGAGACTCAAGTACGAGTGAACTGCCACAACACACACACACAACACACACACACACTCTCTCTCTCTCTCTCTCTCTCTCACACCCAGTCAATGCACGATTGGAACCCGGAATGTTGACACTTGGCGCATCATCGGATTTAATCCATTCAATTTTTGTTAATTTTAATTATTTTTTTAAAAAAATTTTTGCTTAGTAGATTATTTTGCAAAACATGAGTGACTGGAAACATGACACAACAATCCAATTTTTGGAATTATACCAAGGCGAGCCCGTTTTGTGGGGACTGAAACGTATGTACCATAAAGATAATAAATTGAACGATGCGTAGGTTCACATAAGTTGATGTATAAAGCAAGTTTGATATCCTTTGTTTAGTATGAATATATCTACTGAGCCAGCTGTACTCTATTCTTTGAATAATTAATTATATTCATTAGCACTAGATGTCAGCACCGCAAGGACCCTTCCCCCCTAATGGCTCTGGGCTCGCTAATCCCGCGCGCTTTTTTCTTAGTATAACGGAAAAAACTGTGAGTTCAAGCGTCTTTTAGCTCTCGGGGTAAACAGTCATGAAACTCTCTCGTGTATAATAACTAATAACAGCTCGAGACACAACATTGGGGCGCCCCAGCTATCATCTAATCAATCCAGGTATTCTCAGTCACCATTCGCAAAGGTAGGCTCATGGTTAATTAATTGTTTCTCGCTATGTTTGATAATTTAAAGCTTGTGTGAATAATCTCATCTGTTAACACCGCACATAATAAACATTGAAATAAAGACCGCAGGACAGATGACTGAGAACGAGAGGTGAGAGTGTGTGGAGAATATCTCTCGTACATTCTCGCTGAATGTCTCGGTTCCAGAGAGTGGTTGAGGCATTAGGTTTTGTCCCGTAGTGTATACTATAAGGGGTAACGCGAGAAAAGGTCGGTGTTTTTGCAGTTGCTATAGCAAAACTTTTTTTTTATTGTTCCAGTAAAAATATAGAGTATAATTCTCTTCACAGGGTGATATCAACATTTGTTGAATATCTGTCAAGGGTGTCCTGGAATTTAATAACAACTTTTTATCTCCATTTAAAAAGTTTATCATCTAATGTTGCTAGATTCATGACAGATACTCAACAACTGTTGATATCACTGTGTGAAGAAAATTAAACTCTATGTTTCTTCTGGAGAATAATTTTATTTATTTTTGCCAAAAAAAAAAAGTTTTGTTATAAAACCGCAAAAACTGTAACCTTTACTCGCGTCCCCTACATCCCCACCTTAAGGTTGATCCTACTGTAATAGTCATAACGTTATTAAGAATAGAGAGGGGGTAGAGACCACTTTCTTCCATCAAAATGTTAGTTCCTTCCCATTTCTCTGGGGAAAAAACACAATCTCAACTTGAAGAGTGGTCATTGAAATGTCCCAACCGGAACCGGAAATCCGACCAAGGTCTCCTCTGAGGTCAGTGTCAGACCAGCGCAGCATGGTTACGTTCTGCGGTAAATTGGTGGCCGATTGCCGACAGCAGACAATCGTAATGTACGTGTGAACAAATGTGTCGAAAAGAATCAGAGTTGGTCAAGTATCACAAGGAGTTTAGAACAAGAGGAGGCGTAATTTGGGTAGAGGGGGGGCAAAACTCTTCCTTCAGCTCCCACCGCCCTCTATAATGTGTGTTTCGCATTCCTTTTCAATGCTTAAGTTGGTAGCTTGGGTATTTTTCCCGAAAGGGTAGCCACCCCAAATGTCACCAGGGTTTGGTTAGTTAGACTTAAGTTTAAGTGTTTCCACTAGTTTCACAACCTCATACTCACCATAACCCTCATACTATCACCCTCACACTTACTATCACCCTCATTCTTACTATCACCATTACCTCATATCATCGGGACATGAAAAGAGCCTCCACGGAAAGGATGTACTATTAGTACATTTGGACATCCCCTGGACAACAGTACGTTAGTACTGAATAACCTTTCTACTACTGGGATACGAGTGATGTAGTCAAGACATAGAATATTTATTTAAATTTTTCAATATAAAGAATATAATATTTAGATGCGATTATGACCGTAATTAACCACTATAACAGCATGTCTATTTAATCCAACAAGACAATCTTACTAAGCAACATCTTTTAAAAGACTCATTAAACTGTGTAATGTCAAGTTTAACATCTGTCTGGATGTTTTCCGATAAAGATTCTTGAGATTTGTGACTGCTTTACTGTTGTTATCAATGGAATCCTCCTCTTAACGACTTGACAATGACAGGTGTCACACATGGGTGTGACAGCGGCTGTAAATCCTCACACGACTCTTATCTTTACCGCACCGATAAGGGGCGTGCCTCGCGGGGGGGGGCTGCACGCACCACACCCCAATATTTGCTCTTTAACGGGAAAAGTCCCCCTTAAATATATTATCTAGTTCAGCGATTTATCAACCGGTATGCCTCGAAGGATCATTGGGTGTTTGGGGGGTAAAATCAAAATGAAGCGTGAAAAAATAAAATTGAGGATTTTTTTTAAATGCCTGATCCTAAATATTTTTTAATAACACTTATATTAGAATTTTACTGTTGAACTTTAGAAAAAATATCTTAATACTCGTTTTTTTAATGATAAAATTTCTACTTTAAAAAAACCGATGATGTGCCTTACAATTTTAGTATATTTTATAGTTTGTCGTGAATTTGAAATAAAGTTATCGCTGCCTTCAGTTAATTGATTTGTTACTCGAAAGATTTCAGTTACAATTTTATATGTAATCTAACCACATTTGCGTGTAAGGAAAAAACCACCCTCAATAGATCCGACCAGGATTCGAACCACAGCTTCTTCGTCCGGAGCAGGACAGTCCTAACAGGAGAGTGACGCCTTATACCTCACTGAATATATAATAAGACGGTCCTACCTTGCGTTTTGCCGTTGTTTAGTGGCGCCGCGCCTCAATACTGTCGACTAGGTGACCTTCAATAATATTCCACAGTTGCTTTACCTACTGTGTCGCGAGAGGAAAGCAAGGAAAGTCCCTCCTACCTGATGTACTTGCGGTGTTCGTTCACCGGCACGAAGTACTCGTCGTAAGGGTCGTTGTAACCATCCCCGGCGTCTTCACCCTCTTTTTTCACCGGGATACCGTTGACGCCATTGTTGGAGTCATGGCGCTTCTCGTCGGTAGAGTAAGGTTTCAGGTTGACCAACTCCAGGTTCACCGCCTCGGCGACGTCTTTGTCCTTGGCGTCGGCGTCTAGTTTCACCTCTGTGAGCATGCTGGTGTCGACGGCGGGCACCGCGTCTTCGGGCGGTGGGGGGGCGTCGTCGTGTCCCGCGTCCTCCAAGGGGTCATGGAACGCCGGATTGTCGATACCCCCTCTGGGTGGGGTGTCCGCTCGGGTGGAGGGGACCAAGGTGGAGTGGTCGGTAATGTTTGTCGCGGGGTCGACGCCTGGACCGGCGTCGCCATCGCCTCCGCTGCTGGAACCTGTCATGTCGACGCGAGGGTCTTCACCGTCCGGCGTCTCTGGTTCCAGGGAACTATTGAGGGGGGAGGGGGGAATAGAGGGTTTTTATACCGGAATCATGGGTCTGAAACAAGAACAAACAAAACACTGTAGCTCACGTGACATCACATTAATCCTAATTTTGTAGAGGAAGCCTACTTTCAGCCACCAACAGAGATTGAAGATCACTATATATATATATATATATAAATTTGATATATATAAATATATATAAATTTGGTATATATGTATGATTTATTAATTGAAATATGTATCTCAAAATGTATCAAAGGCTTCCATTATTCATTATGAATTACTCTCAATATAAGGGTACAGGGGTAAAGAGGGGAAAGTTCAATTTTAACACAAATTGAGTGAGTGCTTCCATCTGTTAGACAATCATGAAACCTTTCTAATAAAATTTAAATTATGTTTTTTTAAATCTCTGTTAAATTTAATATAATTTAAAAAAGTATTTCCTGGGGTCCTTTTGGAGTTTGATATATTAAGGTCTTGATGCTGGGAAATGTGTGTAATGTGACTTCCTTCCTTTTTCCCTAGTACCCTACAATTGTAATATTTATCTCCGCCGATGTGGCAGCACGATTTTTCAAATAAGGTGGGGTCAGATGAACGCGAACGAGGTCAGTATTTTGATATTTTTTTTTAAAAAGGATACCTTTTTTTGGGACAAAATAAATCAATTGTTGCTCCAGTAGAAACCCAGAGTTTAAATTTATTCGCGTGTTGATATCAACAGTTGTTGAATATCTGTCATGAGCGTTTTAGTAATTGAACATTAAATGAAGTGAAAAAGTGCTGTTAAAATGCCGTCATGTTGATGACAGATATTCAACAACTGTTGATATCAACATGTGTATAAAATTAAACTATATTTAATCTACGGTGGGAGTGTAACAGCTAGCGGAAGGTTTTTATTGCCAACTTTAGCTGGAAATATTACTAGAATCGTTTGATAACATTTTTATTAATAATATATTATTATTACCTTTATAAAAATATGACGTCAGCCCGCAAGAGAGCTATATCGACAAAATGGCCTCCGCATGTTGGCTAAGATAGCGTCAACACTTACAGATAAAGGATGTCATGTGGTCAGCGGGCGCTAATCTCAGTTTTCTAGACCGGACCCGCTAATTCTTTATTCAGGAACCCCCTCATATGTCTTCACGAGGCTGAGTTTGACCCTGTTACAGACACACTGCCTCACAGACAAATCTGTAAGGACCGGGGATCGAACCCGGGTCTGTGGACAGGGGCTCTGACCACTCTACCACAGAGGTGGTCATAGTATTACCAAGCAAATAATAATAACAACTATCTATCTAATAGGTTGACGTAAGTAACTTTCAGGAAAGGTTTACAATAAAGAACCTTCCGCTACCATCACCTCTCCTATCGGAGATAAGCTGTACATGTTTCGAATGGAGAAATATTTCATTTATTTTGACCCAATAAGCTTTTTTTTTTATAATGGACCTAAAATGTTCGTTCCACACAAACTTAAAACTTTTTAAAAAAATTATGTTTTTAAAAAGTTATGGACGTTGACGTTGACGTTGTCCGGTTTCGTCTTTTTATTGGTGTCTTACCTACCACCGTGTATTACTACCCATCCGGGTTGTACGCATTATAACTGCGCTAATGGTGGAGGGGGGTTATGGGGAGGTAAGGAAGGAAGAATTTAAAGAGAATGTTGACGCCTTTTAAATTTGTGTGAAAAAGGGGGAGGGGTGTTGCAATAAAAAGAGAATTTATGGGGGGGGAAACACCCTTACTACACCCAGTTAGGATTCAACCCCAACATCCCCTTCATAAAAAAAATAGATGAGCTTGGCGTTTATTCCGCGTAAACAACTTTATAAACAAACCAAAATAATTTAATATTTTTCGAATACATTTTTAGGGGAAAAAAATATTACACCTGGACACAGGAATAGAACCCGGAACCTTTGGCATAGCGCGCCAATGCTCTACCATTCGTCACTCATATTTTAAGGCAGATTCTGTGATGAACGTGTGGTTATCATTACTATTATCAATGACATCACAGCCACTGGTTGTGGCTTTATCCCATATTTAATATTTGTTCTAGTTTACTTAATTGAAACAATGTATAATGCTATTTCATAAATAAAACACCACTTGTGTATAAAGTTGGTTTTTGTGTTCTATAGAAAGTAAAAATTGAGAATCTAGCTCATTGTCGGTAAAGTGACCTGAAAAAGGATGGTTCCTATCGTGAAATCAAAACTTAGTGGGAGTAGTATGATGTAAAAAGACATTGTTGGAACGACACACACACACACACACACACACACACACACACACTCACACACACGTGCAGTGCTTGCGTGTGTGATGTAAGAGTTACAAAGTTATTGTTACTAACTGCCATTTGCCACGCGAGGAAAATATTCTTTCGCAGACAGAGTAGGTGTAGAAGATTCACATTAAGTTAAACCTTTTAATAACATGTAATATTTAATTACTTAGAAAAAAAATTGTACGGTGCACCGCACATATATTCTCGATACCCTTTACCAAACTCGTAAAATATGTGCAACGGAATAATATCCATTGTTGCAGGAACGCTCACAAGGAGAATAAACGAAATAATATATAATGTTACAGAAACATATATTGAGAAGAAAAAAAATTGCATCTCTGTTCACCAAAAGGGCATAACAATCAATTTCCCAGACCTCAATTTAAAAAATATATTACTAATATCTCAGAAACTATTGGTTTTATAAAAAATATATTTCAAATAAAGTTTATTTTTTATTTTTAATAGTATTACAACTTTTCAATGAAAGGTTATTTAGTATCTCAAATAGTTGTGTAGATGTAATCAAATTTGGAAATTTCCGCCTATGTAAAGTACCCTCAATCATTCTCGTGGGAAAATGAGAGCAGCCATTTTGTTTGTAATGTTAAACAGTGCCTGGATACGAAATTTACACAGAATCTTTAGAGCGGATTTTGAAAAAAACCAGGATTTTTTTTTTAATTTTCACCCTTATGTAAACAACCCTTAATTTTAGGTTTAAATTGATAATTCCAAACAACCCTTTTGAGAACCTTATGAAAACCCTAGATACTAAGTTTTATCCTGATTGATAAAATAGTTTCGCCTCTAGCCCGAGTTATAGACAAACAGACGCCATCGCGAAAAAAAAACACTTTTACGGTTTCAGGGGGTCATGAAACGTTAAAATTCATCAAAATATCGAGTTATAATTTGTTTGATGATCATAATACTTTCTCTCTTCGAGGTGTTGTGATGAATTAAAAATTTAGAGTGGAAAGAAATGAGAGTTAAGGTACGTACTTTTTTTAAAAGTTTTAATAAAAAATATACTTTCTTTGACCCAAAATAAATCAGATAATGCCTCAGTACATAGATTCGTTTAGTCAAAAAAAATTTAATAGTAATCTCAATAATAATTAAATAATTATTTTAAGCTAACCTGGAATTGAACAGGACCTTTTAAATGAAGCGAAAAAATTAATATTTAAATATCACTATGCTCATCACAGATATTCGATTGAAGGGAACAAGGAGAAAGGGTGGAAAGTTGCATTTCACACGTTTTCCAGAACAACAACTTCTATATTTTAAACTTCACAAGACCTCCCGGAAACACTTTTATTTTAATTAATTTAAATACGACAGAGACCTCTTTTAACCATAATCTAAAGTATATTAGAAAGGCCTCATGATTGTCTAACAGATGGCAGCACTAACTCAAGTTGAGTTAAAATTGGCCTTTCCCCCTTTTCCCTTGTACCTTTCAATGATTATTTTCAACCATCCGAGCCCCGTTTGTCGCGAATAAGCTTGGAGGGTTGGAGTTATACTATATTTATATTTACGAGCTGTGACTTGAGAACCACCATTTGCTGTCTCTACTGTAGTTGGAGGGGAAGGCATTTATGGAATGTACAGGGTGATTCAATTGAGAGTGAACACCTGTATTTTGGTAAGTGTCGCTTTATTAACTTTACTAGAACGTAGTGTTTTAGTTTATACTCAGGTCATAATAAAGTAGGTTACTATATAGGTGTTCAACTTTTACCAGATGCTATTAATTTGTTTAGTAGTTTAGTTGTGTTCAGTCTCGAATGAATCACCCTGTAGATACGACATAAGATAGTGGTTATAGAAGTTTAATCAGGAAGTCCCATACCCTAAGAGACTAGAGCTTTATAATAATCTAAGTAAATACACTTCTGTGAATAATATATGTTAAAACTATGCTTTGCAACTTTCATTTTCCATAAAACAAGCTTTTTTTTTGTCGTGGTACTTTTCAAACCTCGTCGTATGATTCATAAAAGCTTTTGAATTTTTCAAGGTTAAATCGAAAACAAGCAACTAAAAATAAAGTGTGAGGGGAGGGTTGTTATATATATAAAACATCAACTTACAAGTGTTAGTTTCTTAATGTTTTAATTGGGGTGCCTAAATGGGCCAAGGTTGAATCTCACTGACACATTCGCAACAGGCACGATGTAACTTTTCGCACGATGGGTTTCAGCCGGTAAGACACGATTAGAGAAGAACAGACGTAAGAGAATGTTTTATTATTATTATTATTATTATTAATAATACGAGCCGTACCCAGGCTAAGAATTACCTAAGTCAACTTTTATTACCATCCGCTTCGGTGGCCACGTGGTCTAAGGCGTCACTCTCGCGTATGACTGGACTGCAGACTAAGGAGTAGTTTGAATCCCGTACGAAGGTACAGGGGCAGTTCCCCCACCCTCTAAATTTTTTACACTCTCCTTGCACACAAATGCGTGTACGCTTCTTCTAAATTCGACCTTCCTCACTCTTAACACGTTTTTTAATTAATATATGCGTGTCAGCCGAACAGGTCACATTATCTTTCCTTATAAGTCACAATATTGTTTAGTTAGTTTGAGACTTTGTGATTTGTTGTGCAAATGTATAGTTAGTTCAAAAACTTTTTGTTGGAGTCCTCAACTCCTTTTTGATGACATCGGGTACTTTATTTTTTTATATCCAATACTATTTCCAGCCTGTGGTCAGTTTTTTATTCCAGCCATATATTTTCCCACAACCGCCTTGCTAGGCCTGTCTTAACTTAATGTGCCTTATAATACAACTTAAGACCAGACAGGCACAACATCCAGTCCCCCGCAATTAATTTAACACTGTGAAAGGGTAAGCCCATATTTCACCAAATATAAATTTTCAGCCATACCGAAATCGAACCCGGGACCTTTTGCTCAGTAGACAAGACACGCTACCGACTGAGGCTAAGGTGTTTGTCGGATTCCAAAACATCCACTTATCAACGTAAATTATATCTAAATCACGGATTAATCAGAGATGTTGAGTCAGAACGCCAAGCCTTCGACTCCAACTCAGACTCCTTCATTAATGAATGAATATCTTGGTTAGTAATAACAAATGACTGAAGTAAAATCCTCCAATAGAGATCACTTCATGGGAAACTTCTGTGACTAAATTGTGAATTTATATTTTAAAAGATTTGTCAATCCAACTTACAAAAATTAGTTGTGAATAATTTTTTTTTTTAAATTTTTTTAGCACCGCACCTTACTAATCGTTTGAGTTATATGATTATGTACTAATTACGCTAATAGTTTTTAGGGGCTGAGACGGTTATATTTATAGGAAGTATACCGGCATTTGCGTGGAGAGAGAATGTAAAACCTTTTTTGGGGGGAGGGGGTGCCTCTTCAGTATACCCGACCGAGATTCGAACCTCAATTCCCCCATCATCGTGAGTCTAGTATGTTGCGTGAGTAGTGCGTTAGATCATTCGACTACAGAAGCGGGTAAAATATTGTTACGGTATTGTATGTTCTTATTTTGAAGCCGTACATTTTTACCGACCCCTGACTCCACAGCTCGGGGATTAACTATTACAAATGTGTAGTACTTGATACAGTAACACCCGCCTCGGTGGCGTAGCTAGCTAACGCGCTAGATTCATGTTGAGCTAGACTGCCAAGGATGGGGAGATTAAGGTTCGAATCTCGCTCGGGTGAACTGGGGGGGTTCTTGAATGGTTTTCCACTCTCTCTCCACGCAAATGCGGGTTCACTTTCCCTAAAAAATGCAACCTAGCCCATTAGCGTAAATAGTACCTTAAGAGTATAATAACCTGAACGGGTAGTAAGACGTGGTGCTAAATTTAAAAAAAAATACATTAACCATAAAAGTTAAGGCTCTTTTTTATATATATATATAAGGAAAATTAAAATTGGTAGCCGAACAATTATTGTTGAAAGAAACCTTTTGTTTTGTGAAATAGCGGCTTCTCCTGTGTTTTTTTTTTCTACAAGTTGGTCTAACTGCTCACGGGTGATTAATCCCAGTCGGACACGCAGCTATTGATAGCAGATAAATTACAGATTCTGTTAAAAAATAGAACGTGTTCCAGTGTGTAAATTCTTATCAAAAGTTTTATTGGCCAATGTTTTTACAGTCATGTATTGTGTTTCAAGAATATGTCATCTTTTAATTGTTCTGTGGTATCATTTAATTTGGTGACTCAGTAATGGCTGGATAACGCATGAGTAAAAAATGGCGTCAGCGTAAAGACGTGCTTCAGTACATGAGATTGATTTTCAAATTTGAGTTTTAATTACAAAAATTAATTTGAAGCCTATTATATAAAAAAACTATACTTATATTGTCTCTTACTTTAAATGACTAAAATAAGCTTAGGGTGTTCGATAACAAGGTGTTTAGAAAGCTTATTGGTCCATAAAGGGATAAGGCTACTAGGGAGTGGAGGGGGTTACATAATGGTGAGTTACATATCTTATACCCATCACAAGACATTGTTAGGATAATCAAAGTCTGGTAGATTTCGGTGAGAAGGACAGACAGCGTTAATGGGAGGATCTAGGACCTTGTTCCGAGTACTGACTGGCAAACCTAATGGGAAGAGACCTTTATGAAGACCTAGGAACAAATGGGAGTAAAACATTAGAATGGACCTGAAATAAGAATATAGGTGTAATGAGGTGGATTGGATAGAACTAGCTCAAGATATAGATAAGGTGTAATGAGGTGGATTGTATAGAACTAGCTCAAGATATAGATAAGTTAATGAGGTGGATTGGGTAGAACTAGCTCAGATAAGATAAGGTGTATGAGGTGATTGGATAGAACTAGCTCAAGATATAGATAAGGTGTAATGAGGTGGATTGGATAGAACTAGCTCAAGATAGGGATAGATTCTAATGAGGTGGACTGGATAGAGCTAGCTCAAGAGAGGGATAGAGTGTAATGAGATAGACTGGATAGGCTAACTTAAAGTAGGGATAGGGCGTAATAAGGTATATTGGATAGAACTAGCTCAAGATAAGAGCTAGATGATGTACTTTTGTTATGAACTTTCAGGTTCCTAATGCCACACAGTAAGTAAGATACATTAGTGTTCGTACAGCACGCGTCTTACTACCAGTTCGAGTATTCTACATATTTGCGGGAAGAGAATCAGAGAATCCTTAAGATAATCAAACCCCAGTTTCTCTGGTCTAGAACAAGCAAAACAGGTGAGACTGACTCCTTGATTCACATGACCATTGGTGCTGGTGTCAATAAAAATAATAAATATTATTGAATTTTTATTGAACTATAAAATAGTATAAGTCTTTAAAATACAAATATATTATCCAGGTCACAAATATTTTTAGAAAACTCCACTTGCTATTTGTTGCCATTTATAACATTTCACTTCCAACCAAAACTTTTATAGTAAAATTCCCTGTTTTTTTCCGGAATTTCCAGAAAACATTTTAAATATTCCCCCTTTAACCTCTTTACAGTTTTAATTGATAAATGTATTTTATTTTTTTCGTTTATTATATTGATCGCATTCGGTATTTAATGTTTTAGTTATTATTTGTGTTCCTGTGTAAATATGTTATAAAACAAACCTTGTAGAGTAATCTCATATCTACCGTGCGTTGAAGTCTCCAAGGATCCATACGGGGTTTTTCCTCTTTACTGTATCTACCTTGCGTTGAAGTCTCCAAGGATCCATACGGGTTTTTTCCTCTTTACTGTATCTACCGTGCGTTGAAGTCTCCAAGGATCCATACGGGTTTTTCCTCTTTAATGTATCTACCGTGCGTTGAAGTCTCCAAGGATCCATACGGGGTTTTTCCTCTTTACTGTATCTACCTTGCGTTGAAGTCTCCAAGGATCCATACGGGTTTTTTCCTCTTTACTGTATCTACCGTGCGTTGAAGTCTCCAAGGATCCATACGGGGTTTTTTCTTCTTTACTGTATCTACCTTGCGTTGAAGTTTCCAAGGATCCATACGGGGTTTTTTCTTCTTTACTGTATCTACCTTGCGTTGAAGTCTCCATGGATTATCAAGGTTTTTTTTCTGTGTCTATCGTGCGTTAAGGTCTTCAATGATTCATTCTTGGGTTTATTTTCTCTGGCTGTCTCTACCATGCATTTAAGTCTCCAGTAATTTATATAGTCTCTCCTCCTTTCCTTTTCTTGGCAAGATGCTGTCTAGGCGCAAACCACAAGGAACCGTTCTATCTTTCTTTCCTCCTTATACATTGACTCTTGAGACGTTGGATGTAAGGATAATGTACTAGAAAAGTTACTAGATCTACGTTCACGTGTTCATACGTCAAGTAATGTGATCTGCAGCTTTCACTTTTGATAGATATACATACAATGTGGAAATCGACGTTATTGTCCTGAAATAGGTGGATGTAATTCAATTACAATTCAACACATTGAAAAATGAATGTGTGTTTCCTTAAAGACCCTTTCTATGAAAATAGGACTGTGACTCTTGACCAGGAAAGATGGAAGCTGGCCAGCTCACCTTCTCGGTAAATGCTTATGCTGTTCTTTCATCTCGTTTCACTTGAATAATATTGAGATGATATTGAGATCTGTGTTAGGAGATATTTTCTTCTATTAACAACAGTGGGTTCCATCTTGGTTTAGTAAATATTTCCTAAACGTATTTGTGGCGACTGCCAAGGTTCCTACTATATCCTCGATATAAAATTACCTTTATTTTCAAGAAGATGTACCCATTTATTCAGACACTTTAAAAACAAGTACAGTGTTCTGAAATTTCTCTTGTCGTAAAATTTACTATTGTGAAGTCATACCATGAGGTGTTCCCAACAAAATGATTCATCTTTATGGGAGTCACCTCGGCCAGCGAGGAAGTATCAATCGCTGTCAGGCCATACGGCTTGAAATACAATGGTCAAAGTCAAGGCCATAGCTAGCCAATAATGTCAGGGGGGTTTGGTGAGCACATCCCCCAATTGCCGGAAGCTAGAAAAAATTCTAGATGATAAACAGTTCTAGAAGCTATCTGAAGTGTTTTTTATGGCAACAAAGCCCCCTAAATGGTACTTGTATCTTAATTTTGATATTGTTTGAACCATTAATAAAGCCATATATATTTTGTTCATTAAATTTCAGGGGGTTTGAACCCCCAAAACCTCCCCATGGCTATGGCCTTGGTCAGAGTAGTTTTCTGGAAGTACTTGTCTAGTCTGTCTACGCTTATACTCTTTTGTTCTTCACCTACAAATATCCTGTGTCATGTTAATAAGAAAGAGGAGAAAGAAAGCTACGAAACTTTTTATCTCAAGGCAAAGAGGAAAGCTCGCTGCTAGTTCTCATTTATCTTAAAATTTTCTGTTTTGAGCCTATAAAAATATGCTGTATTTGTTAGAGGAAGGTTATATCTAAAGCCCTTTTCTCATCAAGTCTAGTCTCAGAGCTCCGCAAATATGCTTGAAAACGTTTTGAAAATGAGCTAATTTTACATTTTAACACATTGGTTTATATCAGTGTAGCTCAAACTGTCGGATTGTTAAGAAAAAAAAAGAGCCGTGTTGAAATCTCTTGACTTTAATTTGGTGTGAACCATATTTTGAAATAACGCATCGTTTAGTTAAATATTGCGTTAGAGCTGAACGATTGGCAGGAATTTCTCCCTTACCCCCTTTAAAAGTAAAATTAATCAAGTTGCCATGCAACCAAATGTTTCAGAGCTTTAAACAATTGGGGGGGGGGGGGGGGGAAGGGGGGGAGAGATAATACATGCTTGAATCTGCGTGCTTAGTTCTTGAGTTAGATTTCCCATGTGAAGGCCTTCTATTTAAAATTCACGGTTTAGTGTCCAAGTTCAAAATATTTCAGTATTTTATTAGGGTTTTTTTGGTGAAAATACCAGTGTTTTCCAGGATTTTTCCAGAATTAAAAAAAAAGTGTTTCTCATATTATCTAGCCACGTGGTAGACTTGTAATCCAAACGAATGACCTCACTGCTAAGTGTGGGAATT
The DNA here is from genome assembly GCA_033556935.1 of Timema podura. Lineage (NCBI taxonomy): Eukaryota > Metazoa > Arthropoda > Insecta > Phasmatodea > Timematidae > Timema > Timema podura. Next base: position 7,783,701 of record JAVRXN010000014.1, on the reverse strand, counting down.
TTCATGGTAGGAAAGGTAAATCAAGGATATTATATTGTGTAAGGTTGAATATAGACGAGGTGTACCTTCATTTGCGTGGAGATAAGAGTGGAAAACTGGAAAGCCATTTAAGGAAAAAACATCCTTAATACATCAGACCGGGATTCAAACCCGATCTCCCCGTCGTATGTACTCCAATCCATTGCGAAAGTGACGCCTTAGACCGTTCGTCCATCGAAGCCGGTAGTGGGTGATTAACGAGACTTCTTTCAACGAGTATCGTAAAAATCCCAAGCACTTTCATTTTCGAAGTTTTCTTGTATTTGAGAAAACGTTTGTCCTTGGAAAGAATACTTTTTTTCTCTCGAATACCATCATTAATTATTATTTATTGTACTATTATTGTCTAGACAACGTTCCGGTTTGTTTATAGGCCTATATATATTATCGTAATAACACACGTCAAGCGTTGCGTAACGATGTTAACACTACGTGACGTAAGTTAGTCCTTTTCGTTACGTTTCATGATTACAATCTTTTATTGTTTTGATTACGTGCGTTATTTCTGAAATGTGACGGTTAGCCGAGCGACCTTGAACTGAGGTGAGGACAACCTCTGTTGGTCTTCACTGGAGCGGTTATCCCAGAACCTCCGGAAACTGGTTCCTTTTTTTTTTTAGTAGTATTTGTTAATGAGTTTTTGTCTTCCGTCGTTGAAGAAAGATTCGTTTTAAGTTAACAGCCGTTCCTATGTTTGCGACGGACGGATGTATAGATGGACACGCGGATTAAACGTCAGTCTCATCTAGTTTTGGTTTGCCGTTGCATTGAGGAGGAAGGGATTCGAATATCAGCCGTGTTTAGTGTGGTGGGTTCCCCCCCCCCCCCCCAAAATGTTTTCAACCGCTACCTCCACGAAAGTGTGGGAACACTTCCTTTAAATTTCGACCTTTCTCGTCCTTAATACATTAGCGTTATATATATATATATATATCCCGAACGGGCAGTGAAAAGCGGCGCTGAAATAAAAAAATAAAAGACATTAAAATAAAGTTATCTAAAATATTTCATAAATTAAACTCATTTATTACTAACCAACTCAATAGAATTTGAATAGATTTTATTTTCAAGATTGTATTTATTTTAAGAGAAAACTTCTACATTGTAATAGGTTTTTTTAGGCTTATACTAAGAATAAATCTAATGAGTAATTCTAAGAGGAAATACCAAGGTATTATCTTTGAGAGCCGGTGGGAATGATGTTTCGTAGAAAACCCATATATGATGGCCACAACCGGTATTTCAACTAATGAGCTTCCTGGTTAGAGTTGGGGCGCGCCAGGGTTTACCTGGCGTTACCGATGTGTTTATCTATAAAGTAGCCTTAAATTGATGCTGTATATTATTATAAACAAGTCATATTAAGGTGGATATGAATGGAACGCGACAAAAGGCCAGTGTTTTTTTTTCCAGTTTTTAAAATAGCGAAACATGTTTTAGTCAAAATAAATCAAATAATTCTCCAGTAGAAACAAAGAGTTTAATGTACTTCGCACAGTGATATCAACAGTTGTTGAATATCTGTCATGAGCATGGCGGCATTAGATGAGAAACATTTTAAATGAAGAGAAAAAGTTGTCCTTAATTCCAGGACACCCTTGACAGATATTCAACAACTGTTGATATCACCGTATGAAGAAAATTAAACTCATGTTTCTACTGGAGAATTATTTGATTTGATTTTGGCAACTACAGCAAAAAGTTTTTGTAAAAGAACTGCAAAAACCGGGTCAAACTCCAGTCTACCTTGTACCCGCTTCGTTAAAGAAAGGGACTGAGGTTTTGGTTACTTAAAATTTTAATTAATCTAGATTGTATCTCTTAATAGCTTTTATCCTTTGATGTTTTAATTTTATTTTATTTTTGCACCGCGTCTTACTACCCGTCGGGTTAATATGATTATGGACCAATTACGTTAATAGTTTTAGGAATCGAATAGTATTTAGGAATAAAAATTGATTAATATTATTAAAGTCCATGTTCTTTTTAAAAATAAAATAAAGAGTTTTTAGACACGGAAAAAACTGAGAATTTCCTGTAAAAAAAACTTGTAATTCTCAGGAAATTTTGTTTCCAAAATTGAGTAGACACAAAAATACAATTTATTTTTTTCCTGTCAACATTGATAACATTTTACTATATTATTATTATTATTTTATAGTTATTGATGATACCCATCAGTAGTGACAGCTGTAGATCACATGACTTGACGTATGAATACGTTACAGTAGATCTACAAACATTTATATCGGTCAGATAAGTTTATTCATACGAAACTTGAACAGTATAAATATAAATCCTCTATAAAATATTTTTTTGTAAAGACCGAAGCAACCTACAGACTCTTCGTCTCGCCATCCAGTATTTTTTTTGTTTTCAAGGTCGTTGAAAGTCATCGAAACTGGAACAGTCGGTACCACAGGTTTCTGCTCGACAGCTTTTCCTTGCGAGCCCTACTTTCATGATTATACAAGTAAGCTTCAGTCAACATCATAGTTGTTGTTTATTATGTACCGTGTCTTACCACCCGTCCGTGTGAGAAACGTGTTTACACATGTACGAGGGTGGGTACAATTTTGAAGAAATGATACCCACATTTGCGTGGAAGGAGAGTGGGGAGCCCTTTAGGGGGAAAAAACACCCTCAGTAGACCCGAATGCGATTCAAACCCCGATCTCCCCTAATTTAGCAGGCTAGTAGTTTAATAGACGTGTGACGCCTTAGACCGTTCGGCCACTGAGCGGATTGATCTTGGTTTGTAAAAGATTTATTAAGAGGGTCAAAACTCATGTTTATTCTTATTATGGTAGTGTATTTATAAAAAGTTGTATTTATTAATTTTTTTTAACAAATACTTATCACACGACTTACGAACTAGCTTAAAGAGGGGATGGTAAGAATTGAGGGTAAGGGGCAGTGCTTTTGCAGTTTTCCTAGCAAAAAAAATCTGTCTAGGCGAAATAAATCAAATATTTTTCCAGTTGAAAACTAAAGTTTAATTTTCTTCACACGGTGATATCAAAATTTCTTGAATATCTGTCGAGGGTGTCCTGGAATTTAATGACAACTTTTTCTCTTCGTTTAAAAAGTTTCTCATCTAGTGCCGCCATGCTCATGACAGATATTCAACACTGTTGATATCACCGTGGGAAGAAAATTAAACTCAAGGTTTCAACTGGAAAATATTCTATTTATTTTGCCTAGACAAATTGTTTGCTAGTAAAACTGCAGAAGCACTGACCTTTTCTCGCGTCCCCTACAACCCCACCTCAGCCCATGTCATTAGAATATTACTACAACATTTAGTCCAAGTCTCGAAGTATTTACTAGTTAGGGTAGGATGGGCTCTTAAGACGTCTGGCTCTAGCTGTATAACCTACCTAAGTTAGGTGTTATCCGTGGGTGAGACGGGCTCTTAAGACGTCTGGTTCTAGCTGTATTACCTACCTAAGTTAGGTGTTATCTGTGGGGTAAGACGGGCTTTAAGACGTCTGGTTCTAGCTGTATTACCTACCTAAGTTAGGTGTTATCTGTGAGGTGATACGGCTCTTAAGACGTCTGGTTCTAGCTGTATTACCTACCTAGTTAGGTGTTATCTGTGGGTGAGACGGGCTCTTAAGACGTCTGGTTCTAGCTGTATTACCTACCTAAGTTAGGTGTTATCTTGGGTGAGACGGCTCATAAGACGTCGGTTCTAGGTGTATTACCTACCTAAGCTAGGTGTTATCTGTGGGGTGAGACGGGCTCTTAAGACGTCTGGTCTAGCTGTATTACCTACCTAAGCTAGGTGTTATCTGTGGGGGAGAGGGCTCTTAAGACGTCTGGTTCTAGCTATATTACCTACCTAAGTTAGGTGTTATCTGGGGGGTGAGACGGGCTCTTAAGACGTCTGGTTCTAGCTGTATTACCTACCTAAGTTAGGTGTTATCTGGGGGTGAGACGGGCTCTTAAGACGTCTGGTTCTAGCTGTATTACCTACCTAAGTTAGGTGTTATCTGTGGGTGAGACGGGCTCTTAAGACGTCAGGTTCTAGCTGTATTACCTACCTAAGTTAGGTGTTATCTGGGAGTGAGACGGACTCTTAAGACATCTGTTTAGCTGTATTACCTACCTAAGTTAGGTGTTATCTGTGGGTGAGACGGGCTCTTAAGACGTCTGGTTCTAGTTGTATTACCTACCTAAGTTAGGTGTATCTTGGAGTGAGACGGGCTCTTAAGACGTCTGGTTCTAGCTGTATTACCTACCTAAGTTAGGTGTTATCTGTGGGTGAGACGGGCTCTTAAGACGTCTGGTTCCAGTTGTATTACCTACCTAAGTTAGGTGTTATCTGTGGGTGAGACGGGCTCTTAAGACGTCTGGTTCTAGCTGTATTACCTACCTAAGTTAGGTGTTATCTTGGGTGAGACGGGCTCTTAAGACGTCTGGTTCAAGCTGTATTACCTACATAAGTTAGATGTTATCTGTGGGGTAGACGGGCTCTTAAGACGTCTGGTTCTAGCTGTATTACTACCTAGTTAGGTGTTATCTGTAGGGTGAGAGGGCTCTTAAGACGTCTGGTTCTAGCTGTATTACCTACCTAAGTTAGGTGTTATCTGTGGGGTAAGACGGGCTCATTAAGACGTCAGGTTCTAGCTGTATTACCTACCTAAGTTAGGTGTTATCTGTGGGTGAGACGGGCTCTTAAGACGTCTGGTTCTAGCTGTATTACCTACCTAAGTTAGGTGTTATCTGTGGGTGAGACGGGCTCTTAAGACGTCTGGTTCTAGCTGTATTACCTACCTAAGTTAGGTGTTATCTGTGGGTGTGACGGGTTCTTAAGACGTCTGGTTCTAGTCTGTATTACCTACCTAAGTTAGGTGTTATCTGTGGGGTGAGACGGGCTCTTAAGACGTCTGGTTCTAGCTGTATTACCTACCTAAGTTAGGTGTTATCTGTGAGGTGAACGGGCTCTTAAGACGTCTGGTTCTAGCTGTATTACCTACCTAAGTTAGGTGTTATCTGTGGGTGAGACGGGCTCTTAAGACCTGGTTCTACTGTATTACCTACCTAAGTTAGGTGTTATCTATGGGGGAGACGGGCTCATAAGACGTCAGGTTCTAGCTGTATTACCTACCTAAGTTAGGTGTTATCGTGGGGTAGGACGGGCTCTTAAGACGTCTGGTTCTAGCTGTATTACCTACCTAAGTTAGGTGTTATCTGTGGGGTGAGAGGGCTCTTAAGACGTCTGGTTCTAGTGTATATACCTACCTAAGTTAGGTGTTATCCGGGGGTGAGACGGGCTCTTAAGACGTCTGGTTCTAGCTGTATTACCTACCTAAGTTAGGTGTTATCTATGGAGTGAGACGGGCTCTTAAGACGTCTGGTTCTAGCTGTATTACCTACCTAAGTTAGGTGTTATCATGGGTGAGACGGCTCTATAAGACGTCAGGTTCTAGCTGTATTACCTACCTAAGTTAGGTGTTATCTGTGGGGTGATACGGGCTCTTAAGACGTCTGGTTCTAGTTAATTACCTACCTAGTTAGGTGTTATCTGTGGAGTGAGACGGGCTCTTAAGACGTCTGGTTCTAGTTATTACCTACCTAAGTTAGGTGTTATCTGGGGGGAGACGGGCTCATAAGACGTCAGGTTCTAGCTGTATTACCTACCTAAGTTAGGTGTTATCTGTGGGGTGAGACGGGCTCTTAAGACGTCTGGTTCTAGTTGTATTACCTATCTAAGTTAGGTGTTATCTTGGGGAGACTGGGCTCTTAAGACGTCTGGTTCTAGCTGTATTACCTACCTAAGTTAGGTGTTATCTAGGGAGTGAGACGGGCTCTTAAGACGTCTGGTTCTAGCTGTATTACCTACCTAAGTTAGGTGTTATCCGGGGGGTGAGACGGGCTCTTAAGACGTCTGGTTCTAGCTGTATTACCTACCTAAGTTAGGTGTTATCTGTGGGAGGAAACGGGCTCTTCAGAGCCAAAATACAATTAACAATACTAGCACAAGTAAATAAGCTAATTTTGACTACTATTTATCTTTTAATATGATCAGTCCTGAGATGAGAAAGTTAACGCCATTTTTTTCCCCCAAACAAACATAATTTGTTATTGCTACAAACTGGAAGTAACCGTATTTCATTTCTCAAGGAAGGAAGCCGTTCTGTTATTGTTGAAGACAATGGAGCAACGGCCTAGCGATGTAGACTCCTACAGGATCGCGATGAGGCGGGAATGTGAAACATCGTGGGATATGACAACATTCCGTGCCCATGGCTGAGTGGATAGGTAAACCGACCACAGATCTAAGGGATGCCTAAAAATAGAATTTAAATGTTTTTTTTAAGTTACTAAAATAGAGTAGACTCTCGATTATCTAAGTTAATTAAGGAGGCATTGCAAGGATATTCAAGAAACACGGATAATCCAATTTAATAGCTAACGAGTGGTATCCAGGGGCAAAACCCATTAAGTCAACCCTATTTCTTATCCAAGGCACTGGGTTTGTAGTAAAGTCCGGCTCAAGGTGGGGTGGTTTTGATTAAAACCAGGCTATATATATATATATATATATCTTCATTGGTAGAATGTTACAATTGTATCTGTGATATGTTCTCCCCCACTCTGTCCCCATTTGACCAATCACACATAGACTCTGCTCTACACACCTCACATGGGAACGTATCAGTGTCGTATCGTGTAGTGATGCCAGGGTAAGCAGAGCTTTTTAAAACTGTATCTGTGATATGTTCCTCCCACTCTGACCCCATTTGACCAATCATACATAGACTCTACTTTACACACCTCACATGTTAAGTTTCATTCGTTGATATCTGACCATGAGTATTCTACAGCGCGATGAGAAAAATTCTCAAGTTACACTCTAAGCTAACTCTGCTTACCCTGGCAGCACTACATGCCACGACACAGAATATATCAAAGTAAGAAGTTGAAGAACAGATACATTAATTAATATCCCATGCAGAATATTTCCATAGATAATTAAATCCGTCCCACACGCAGATCTCTATAAAGAAAGCCATCTTGTACACCTCGACATAATTACAAATTTGAGTTATAATTATACGTCCTGAATAAAGAAGAGATATTCCGGTGAATGTATGACGTACCAGTCGAAATATTCGGGACAAGGGGCAGCTAAACGGTGTTCAGAATCAAGGTCAGCCAGCGGGTGAGATGCGGTAACTGGGCCGGAGATCCTGTGATCGATTCCCGTCCGCATTATTGTTTGTTTGCTCTATTTCCGTCCGAAACGGTCAAAATGAAAGCTAGTAAATCCCCCTCCCCCGTTATCAAAACGTGTCATGGATCGTATTGAGAGGATTTAACCCTTTCTATTCCAAGTTCGTTTTACTCCCGATTACGTGGACCTATACTTTGACCGCCACTGTGGGCTGGTGGTCGGGGTTCCTGGCTACAGATCCAGAGGTCCCGGGTTCGATCATCAGCGCTTCCAGATTCTTCTGTGAAACAATAGGTCTGTAACGGAGTCAACTCAGCCTCGCCGCCAGTCGTGTTGAGTCAGACCACCGAGAACGGGGAGATCGAGGTTCGAATCTCGGTCGGGTGAACTGAGGGTGGTTTTTTCCTAAATGGTTTTCCACTCTCCCTCCACGCAAATGCGGGTTCACTTCCTCTAAATTCAACCTTCCCAATTCCTAATCCATTAGTGTAATTAGTACTTAAGCGTATAACCCGAACGGGTAGTAAGACGCGGTGCTAAAAATTAAAATTAATTAAAAAATTAATTAATTAATTAAATTAAACTCAGCCTCGCGAGAACAAATAAGGAGTTACTTGAATGAAGAAGTAACACTTTCGGTCTAGAGAACTGAGATTAACGGCTGGAGGGTTCACTGTGCTAACCACATAACCCTCTCTATCCGTAAATGTCCCCTTAGCTCAGTCGGTTTTAGTGTCTTCCTACTGAGCTAAGGGTCCCGGGTTTGATTCCCGGCATGCTTGAAAATTTTATCAATGATGAAAATATGGGTTTACACGTTCACATTGATAAATTAATGACCGGGGGGCTGGATGTTGTGCCTGTCCTAGTATTAAGTTATATCATAAGGCATATGAAGCAACGACAGGCCTAGCAAGCCGGTAGTGGAAAATATATGGCTGGAATAAAAAAAAACGGACTCAGGCTGGAAACGGGAATGGATGTAAAAATAAAAAGTGAACTGTCCCAAATCAACAAATATTCCAGTATTTTAACTCATCATCATCATCATCATGAACTGTTTCCAGTCTGTGCTGTGGCCGGGTCTGTTTAATAAAATGCCTCTATCTCCCTCTGTCCTTCCACCATTCTTCCTCTTCCACTCTACTTCTCTCACTTGCACACTTGCTGTTATCTGTTTCTCCCATCTCTTCCTTACGGTCTCTTCCCTTCACATCCATTAATCTTCTTGTAATCCTCTCTCCTTCCATCCTCATTACGTGTCCGTACCATCTCATCCTAGCTTCTTCTATTATCTCATGTAATTTTTAACTAAATTTTGTAAAATTCCCTTTGTTCTTCCGGTTTTACAGGTGCGTGGCCATCCTGTTTTCTTCTACCCTAAATGAGTTAAAAGAGCATTTATGTAAAGTAACGGCTGAAGATTACGTACATAACTTGACGTATGAATACTTGAAAGTGTATCTAGTATTATTTATCTGTCAGATAAAGCCCTTCATACGATAATATTTGTCTCGGTACCCGTTTGCTCTTACTCACCCCAAATATTACAAGTTGAAAGTTTGTCTTGTAAAGTTTCCAGCCATGGAAACAGATGAACAGCGCTAGTCCCACAGGTGAACCTAAAAGATGGCTACAGTTCGGGACAAAAGAAAGGAACAAGAAAATAAAAGAGAAGGAATATTAAAAAAGAAAGCACGATAGAAAATAAAAGTGTGTGTGTGTGAGAAGATGTTTAGTTGAGCCAAGGCCATCAACATTTCGGGACGGCTTCAAAAAAGAAGTTGATATTCTTCGTCAGAGGTTGTCTCGGATGCAGACACCTTACCGGATAATTGATGAAACATCATCATGATTCGGTCAAAACATGTAATCATGTGCGGTAATTGCGAGTCTTGACACATTAATGCGCAGAATAAAGATTCAAGTGTTGGAGATTAGGGGAATACAGTCCAATTTGATAGTAAGGGCCTTATCTGACAGCTAGAAAAGCTTCTACTTTCATACGTAAAGTCATGTGATATGGAGATGTCATTTTTGATGGATATTTTCATTACCTATTAAATAACAATAATAAAATAGTAAAATGTTATTTTTTGCTTTAAAAAAATGCTTTCGTATTTGTGAAATTTTGTTCCTGTATTTTTCCAATTCTCTATTAATTTTTTTTTTCAGGTTTGTGGCAACACTGGCTCAAGTATTAAGGTGAAATGGTAGTGATTTAGAGTTAAAGGAAGTGATTTTGCAGTTTTCATAGCAAACAATATTATTTTTTTGTCAAAATAAATCATATATTTCTCCAGTAGAAACATAAGAGTTTAATTTTCTTCACGCGGTGATATCAACAGTTGTTGAACATCTGTCATGAGCATGGCGGCATTAGATGAGAAACTTTTTAAATGAAGAGAAAAAGTTGTCAATAAATTCCAGGACGACCTAGACAGATATTCAACAACTGTTGATATCACCGCGTGAAGAAAACTATACTCTATGTTAATACTGGAGCGATACTTTATTTTATTTGCATAAAAAGATTGTTTGCTGTGAAAATTGCAAAAAAAACACTGACATTTTCTTATGTTCTCTTAAGTTACCTCACCGCTTAATCCGGTAAAGTCCACGCGAGACTTGATTTTTTTTTCCCCCATAAGAGTGACTTTTACTCCATTAATTCTTATACGTCTTATTCTGGTCGTTTTCCCTTTACCCCTGGCCGATGACGTTAAATGTCTCGATAACTAAATCAAGAGGCTGACAACTACAATATATTATCTGCCTCGCCCCAGATTGTGCAGTGAAAGTGTCTGACTGTCTACTTTTTTAATGAAGAGCTCGGTACAGTTGCAAAGCGCAGCAGAATACCATCTGTAACCACAACTTAGATAACTTGTCACAGTCGAGACGTTTTGTTGTGATCTGTACGCTCTGATGGCGGCCGTCAGGATCTCTGATTAGCTAACAGGTTTACCAAAATGTGATTTGATTTGAAAAAAAAAAAAATCTGCAACAGTAGCCCCATGGCTTCTTTGGTGCTGACTGACAGCTCACAGCTGACAGCTGATGACTTTGAAAAGCTACCAGACCAAATTATGTATCCCTACGCCAAACCATATGATCTTCAAAAAACATGTGTTATAGCAGCTGTCACTTCTAACAGTCCAAATTTAGGTATATACCTAAATGTTGACTCTCAGAAGTCAGCTGTGAAATGTCAGTCAGCACCAAAGAAGCCATGGGGCTACTGTATTTAAATGGATTCCGTGCATTCGTGATAATTTAAATTTTTTTAGCATCGCGTCTTACTATCCAGTAGGGTTATACTCATTAACGTATTAATTACGCTGATGGGTTAGGGATGAGTAAAGTTTAATTTAAAGGAGATGTACCCGTATTTGCGTGAAGGGGAAGTAGAGAACCGTTTTTGAAAAAAAAAAACCACCCTCAGTAAACCCGACCAAAAATTCTAACCCCGATATCCTCATCCCCGGCAGTCACGATCGAAATGATGGCCCCGAGGTTTAATTTCTCCTAAGGACGTATTGTTAGAACGTCTTACTACCCACTCGGGCTGTACTCGTACTGGCATCATCCCACAATCGAGTCATACCGAGCGGTCGCCGTCTGTTGGCGAATATAATGCCAATTTCTGAGTATAGGGGTGTCATGTGGTCAGCACAACCAACCCTCTGGCCGCTAAGCTCAGCTTTCTAGACCGGAGCTACTACTTATTTATTCAAGTATCTTCTCACGGGTCTGAGTTTGACCTCGTTAAAGACACACTGCTTTATAGAAAATCTGAAAGCACCGGAGATCGAACCCGGGACCTCTGGATCTGTGGCCAGTGACTGACCACTAGACTACAGAGGTGGTCAGAGGTGTACTAATAATATGCTTTTAATATACTTCTGCCCGTTCGGACTGTCAGCATATCCACACAATTGGGGTAAAGATGAGGAAGGTAAAATTTAGAGAAAGTGTACCTGAATTTGCGTTCGTGTAAAGATAGGAACACTTCGGGTGGAAGGGGGGGGGGTGAACTCATCCATTTAAGCCCGTTAGGAATTCTAACCCTGAACTCTTCGCGAGCCGTAAAATCAGACAACACGAGACTGAAACCTTTGTACCCGTGTCCATCCGTAAGAGTACAGAGTACTCCTAGAGACGCCAACCAGGTAGCCGCTTCGGCGGTCAAACGGTCTAAGGCGTCACTCTCGCAATAAACTGGACTGACCGATTACAAAGAGAGGAGGTTCAATTCTTGGTAGGGTGTACTGAGAAAAGTTTTCCTAATGTTTTTCCACTCTCCCTCTAAGCAAATACAGGTAAACTTCCTCTGAATTCAACCTTCCCTATCCCTAGTGCATCTATTTTAACCAGTAGTAAGGCGCGGTGGTAAAAAAACAACCGAACAAACCGATTCATTGGTACTAAATGCCTTTTTCAAAAAAAAAACAACAAGTTGTCCCGTCTAAGGAGTGTCTCTGTTGGAATCTAATCTTGGCTACGCCACTGGACACAGCCTCAGTCCAACTCTCACCCAAACATGGTCGGCCGCCAGAGTGGTTGCGTTTCAACACTCCCGACCACCGCCGTGGTTTCAATCGTTGAAGGTTGTACAGCACCGGCCATCAGAGTTGCCACTACACTGGATATCATCTCTGAGGAAACTGAACCTCCCTGACGTTTTACATTTTCATTTATTTGGGGGTGACCTGACGGTCTAGGGGTAAAGTTTCAGACTTCTGTGCTGAGGGTCTGGGATTCAATCCTCGGTCCCGGCACAGATTTGTCTGATTGACAAACCCTTCCTTCACCTCTGACAAGACGTGTATTAATCACAACTTGTGAATGTGAGGAATGCCAGGCCTCCACCGTGGTTCGGATCCTACGTTAAACTGTAGGTCCTCCATTTCATCTCACAACCACCCTACCATTACACATTAGCGTAGGTGCGTATAACCTGAACGGGTAGTAAGACGCGGTGCTAATAATAATTATTGGGTGCGAGAAATTATGTTAGTTTTTCTAAAACTTTTTACGTACCGAAATTCTACTAAAGCTACTTTTTCTTAAGAGTATTTTGTTGATGTTTCCTATTTATCACCTTGCTTGGTAAGTAAAGTAAATAGTCACCAGAGTCTGAAGATAAAACTGTCGCTTACTTTGATTACATTTTCGTCTCAATGGAAAAAAAAAAAACCTCTTAAAATTGTATTAATTAACATTTCAAGGCCACCGCCTTGCTCGGATACGTTCTAAACCAAGAGGTGCTTTGAGACGGATTAACACGAGCTGCCACTCCACTTCTTTGGCCTAGATTAAGATTAGATCATAGCTGGCGGCTTTTGGTTCCAGAATGTAGCCTATTCAGTGGCGTGTCGTGAGGTATTGCCAAGGTAGGCAAAGTTAGTCGATGGTGGGATAGAAAGGGACGAAAAAAAGGTCAGCATTTTTTTTTACAGTTTTTATGGCAAATTTTTTTTTTTTTGGCCAAAATAAATCAAACATTTCTCCAGTAGAAACAAGAGTTTAATTTTCTTCACCTGGTGATATCAACAGTAATTGATGAGAAACTTTTTGAATTAAGAGAAAAGTTGTCATTGAATTTTAGAACACTCTTGACAGATATTCAAGAAATTATGAAGTCACCATGTGAAAAGAAAATATATGTTTGTACTGGAGCAATATTTTATTTATTTTTAGTAAAAAAAAGTTTTGCCATAAAAAGTTCAAAAACACTGGCTTTTAGGGTTATACGCCTAAGTAATAATTACGTTAGTGGATTAGGAATTAGGAAGGTTGAATTTAGAGGAAGTGAACCCACATTTGCGTCGAGGGAGAGTGGAAAATTATTTAAGGAAAACCACCCCCAGTTCACCCGACCGAGATTCGAACCTCGATCTCCCCGTCCTCGGCAGTCTGGCTCAGCACGAAACTAGAATATCAACGGTTGAGGAATGTTTTTCGTGGGCATTGCAGAATTTGAACAGTACGTTTTATGTTTATTTAAAAAGTTTCTCATCTAATGACGCCATGCTCATGACAGATATTAAACAACTGTTGATATCACCGTGGGAATAAAACTAAACTCTAGGTTTCTAATAGAGAAATATTTTATCAGGGTGACTACAAAACATATTTTATAAAACTCCCTTACTTTTCCAGGTTTTCCAGGTAACATTTTTCAATTTTCCCTGACTACTTTTTTCCAGTTTTAATGGTGGATAATGACTTGTTTTATTTTAATTGATCACATATTAAAAAAAGGTTTGTATCTACTAAACATAAACCGTTTTATCAGCTATTTTAAAATATAAAATGTTATTTAATTAGGTATTATTAACTTTTATTTTAGTGTTTGGTTGCGAAATTAATGGGATATTTTAGACATATTTTTTAATTCCATGACTTTTCCTTATTTTTAGTTAAATTCCCTGACATTTCCCTGTTTTCCCTGTCATCCAAAAATTCCCTGACTTTTCCAGGTTTTCCCTGTTTTCCCCGTCTGTAGCCACCATGTTTATCTATTTTGGTCGAAACTATAAAAACGACAAAAAAAATCCACTTTTCTTTCCACCCCTACACACAAGCCTACCGTACCCCTGTATCTCTCCGCCATCTTGGCCCATCCTAATCGCCGCCGATGATCAGGTGTTCTTGAAGTGGGTGCATTAAGCCGAGGTCCCCCTCAGGGCCCGTTCGTGACGCGGGAAAGTGGTCGTGACGAACAAGAAGAAGATTCCTCTCACTCGTGAGAGAGGCAGATAGAAGGTTCTCCTTGGATAGAGGAGTAGAAGGGGGGGGGGGGTAGTCACCCATCACAACAGAGGGGTAAGAGGGGGAACTCTCATCAGAAACATCGCGGCATCCACGTCTTACCACCCGTTCAGGTTGTGTACGAGTATATATTAATCACGTTAATGTGTTAGGGATAAGAAAGGTAAATTATTATTATTAGCACCGCGTCTTACTACCCGTTCGGGTTATACGCACCTACGCAATGGGTGATTGTGAGATGAAATGGAGGACCTACAGTTTAACGTGGGATCCGAACCACGGTGGAGGCCTGGCATTCCACACATTCACAAGTTGTGATTAATACACATCTTGTCAGAGGTGAAGGAAGGGTTTGGTAATCAGATAAATCTGTGGCGGGACCGAGGATTGAACCCCGGACGCCAGCTCAGAAGTCCGACACCTTACCCCTAGACCACCAGGTCACCCGTTGCCAATATTTTCTTACCGCCAAATTCCCTGCGCTTTCCAGAAGGAATTACCATTTTTCCAGGACGGCTTGGATTGAAGAAAAGAGTAGGGCCTAATGAAATGACATTTCCAATCAAACTTATCAAGTGTGACGTCATTTAACTGATGTTTAAAACAGGATTATCTGATATTGACGAGGAAATACATCTTTTGTCGCTTCACAGCCCTTGTTTAAAGGGTAGTAAGACAAGTATGAAACAGCGTGTTTAACTCTTCACGTACCCGCCTCGGTGGCGTAGTTGACTAACGCGCTAGTCGTGTTGAGCTCGACCGCCGAGGACGGGGAGATCGAGGTTCGAAATCTCGGTCGGGTGAATTGGGGGTGGTTTTTTCCTAAATGGTTTTCCACTCTCCCTCCACGCAAATGCGGGTTCACTTCCTCTAAATTCAACCCTCCCAATTCCTAATCAATTAGCGTAATTAGTACTTAAGCGTATAACCCGAACGGGTAGTAAGACGCGATGCTAAATATTATTATTATTATTATTATTATTATTATTATTATTATTATTATTATTATTATTATTATTATTATTATTATTATTATTACACTCTTCATGTCATTTTATCATCCATCCAAAAACATATTTTAAGCTTTCACATAAATGTCCCAAATTAACAAATATTCCATTATTTATTACTATATTTTGCAATATTCTCTGTGTCTTCAAGGTGTGTGGTAAACCTGTAAATGTATCCGCATTTGCACGTAGATAGAATATAAAGCAATTTAATGTGGGAGGGGGTCAAAGTATACCCGAACGAGATTCGAGCCCCGATCTCTACGTCATCTGGCAGTCCAGTATAATACAATACGAGAGTAGCGTATTTGACCGACGAAACAATCCAACATTGATAACATTTTACTATTATTTTTAGTGTTATTTTACAGGTATTGATAATATCTATCAAAAGAGACAGCCGCAGATCACATGACTTGACGTATGAACACTTGTAAGCAGATCTAGCAGCTTGTCCAGTTGTCGGAAGGTCCTACCTATGAAAATTGGACTGTAAGTATGTATTTCTATGATATTTTCAGACTCGGAGGAATGAGGTTATGTACAAGATTACCAACTTTATAAAGGAGAATCTCCCCGTTGGCATTATGTTCTGTCACGAGGCGTGCAGCCAGTCCTGGTGAGGAGGTTCCCAAGGATGTCTGGTTGTGGTGTCGTGAGGTACGTTGGGGCGCACGCGCTGTTATAAGGAGTAGTCCGTGTCTGTTCCACCGTAACTGTTCCTTGGTTACAAGCTGTAGGAGAGTTCCTAGCTTGTAGTCTCCAGTCCTGCTGTAACTGTTCCTTGGTTACAAGATGTGAGAGAGTTCCTAGCTTGTACTCTCCAGTCCTGTCGTAACTGTTCCTTGGTTACAAGCTGTGAGAGAGTTCCTAGCTTGTAGTCTCCAGTCCTGTCGTAACTGTTCCTTGGTTACAAGCTGTGGGAGAGCTCCTAGCTTGTAGTCTCCAGTCCTGTTGTAACTGTTCCTTGGTTACAAGCTGTGAGAGAGTTCCTAGCTTGTAGTCTCCAGTCCTGTCGTAACTGTTCCTTGGTTACAAGCTGTGGGAGAGCTCCTAGCTTGTAGTCTCCAGTCCTGTTGTAACTGTTCCTTGGTTACAAGCTGTGAGAGAGTTCCTAGCTTGTAGTCTCCAGTCCTGTCGTAACTGTTCCTTGGTTACAAGCTGTGAGAGAGTTCCTAGCTTGTAGTCTCCAGTCCTGTCGTAACTGTTCCTTGGTTACAAGATGTGAGAGAGTTCCTAGCTTGTAGTCTCCAGTCCTGTCGTAACTGTTCCTTGGTTACAAGCTGTGGGTGAGTTCCTAGCTTGTAGTCTACAGTCCTGTCGTAACTGTTCCTTGGTTACAAGATGTGCGAAGGCTCAAAAGACTGTTCAGCAAAAGCTCAACAAACTATTCTTCTTCCAAGGGTATGAGGGCTTTAAACTGGTTCGATTACATAACGATATGAGATTTTTATTGAAGTATTACACCAGGACACGAGAATCGAAGCCTAGACTATCGACGAATGCTCTGTCGCTGCACTGTATAGGATCCAGGGTCGTTCCGCGATTAGAGTCGTTTCATAGTCATTATTTGTTGCATACAAACTACATCCTGTGTGAAACGTTAAAACACTGATGAGCAATACAAGTTGTTTATCCTCGGATATTGTTAAAGCGATTGGCGACGACTTTCGTAAGAACCCACTTCGAATCCCCGTGGTATCCAAAAGGTTGTCATTGTTTTGTGCGAGTGATTTGGAGTCTACTATTGGTAAGCTCTCGACCCCGGACAGTCCCATTTTGTTGCTGATCGCCCGCTGATACAATCTTGGTCTTTAAAATAATAATAGCTAGCTCACTTCGGTGACCGCGTGGTCTAATGTGCTTCTCTCGTGGTAGACTAGACTGCCGATGACGGGGGGATTGAGGTTCGAATCTCGGTCGGGTGTACTGTGGGTGGTTTTTACACAATTGTTTTTCACTCTCCCTACACGCAAATGCGAGTACACTTCCTATTAATATAACTTTCCTAATCTCTAAAATCAGCAGCGTAGTTAGTAGATAAGTCTATAACCTGAACGGGTAGTAAGACGCGGTGTTAAGTATTATTATTATTATTATTATTATTATTATCTGTGTCAAAGGGGAAACCCACATCTCACACATTATAAAAACACTTCGGCAATGACGGGAATCGAACCTAAGAATCTTCACGTGGTATACAGACACGCTACAGACCGAGCTAAATTGTCATCAAACTAATGTAAATTAACAAAGTTAACAGACGGGTAGTAAGACGTGGAGCGAATTTTAAAAAAAAGCTCTTGTTTGGTTTAAGTGGGATGTTAGGGACTGTGAGTTAATATTTTTACAGTTTAAATTTTTGTCAAACAATTTTATTTCAGCAAAATAAATCAAATATTTCTCCAGTATAAATCTATAGTTTAATTTTCTTCACATGGTGATATCAACAGTTGTTGAATATCTGTCATGAGCATAGCGGTATTAGGTGAGAAACTTTTTAGATGAAGAGAAAAAGTTGTCATTAAATTCCAGGACATCCCTTGACAGATATTCAACAACTCTTGATATCATCAGGTGGAGAATTAAACTCTTTAAGTTTCTACTGAGAAATATTTTATTTATTTCGGCCAAAAAAAGGTTTTTCTATAAAAACGTCCAAAACACCGATCTTTTCTCGTGTCCCCTTCCATCCCCCTCCCCCCCTAAATTGTCACCATTAATTAAAACAAGTTTAATCATGACAAGATATCAAAATATTGAAGGAACTGCGAAGAAATGAACTACACAAAAATCAATTTTATTTATAAGTAAAAAAAAAAATCTGATTCGGAAAACTACACACCACTTTATCTTCACATCATACAATTAACTTTATGATACCAAATATCTTTGTTAGTTCCGATGTCAATTATCTACTCGTGCATGACATTTTATAATGGTTTTTAGGGGGGTTTAAAAAACAAAACATTTTAAATGTTTCCCGCATTTCATCAACTTATTAGATAAAAACATTGACGGTCACGCCATTTAGATTATTTAACAAAGGTGTTTTTTTTTAATCGTCTCAAGGAACAGTAATTTTTGTGTCACGTCAAAAGTGTCGTGTAACTTAAGGGGGCCGTCCGCTTAAGCAGTGAGACTTGTTCTGCAGAAATAACGCGTTATTTAAGAAGTGATTGGTTATTTCGAAACATAATTCACGACAGAATAGAGTCGAAAGGTTTCAATCTATTATTTTATTAAATATAGGACCCCTAAAGTTGTAGTTTTATCATCTTTTATCAAATTGATAAAATAAAATGAAATTATCTCATCCTCAAGGAAGTTTCACCTGAAATGTTGCAGTTATGAGATCAACGGGAATGTTTAGAAACTTAGAGCCAGTCTTACTCGAACAAATGAAGTCAACTTTTAACAAGGTCACAACAGAACAATCCAATATAATTGAGGATTGATTGTTTGTGTGGCTTTGAGGCTTCAGAACCGCAACCAGCATTAGAAAAAAACAGCA
The DNA here is from genome assembly GCA_033556935.1 of Timema podura. NCBI lineage: Eukaryota > Metazoa > Arthropoda > Insecta > Phasmatodea > Timematidae > Timema > Timema podura. Next base: position 7,765,178 of record JAVRXN010000014.1, on the reverse strand, counting down.
GTGTGAGGCTATTTCCCTTCAAGTAGGTGGTACCCTTAAGGTTGGATAAAATGTAACGCGAGTTAAGGGCCGTATTTGTACAGTTTTAGTATATTATTATTATTATTATTATTATTATTATTATTATTATCATCATCACCACGTCTTACTACCCGTTCGGGTTGTACGCACTTACGCTAATGTGTAATGGTAGGGTGATTGTGAGATGAAATGGAGGACCTACAGTTTAACGTGGGATCCGAACCACGGTGGAGAACTGGCATTCCACACATTCACAAGTTGTGATTAATAAAGTCTTGTCAGAGGTGAAGGAAGGGTTTGGCAATCAGATAAATCTGTGCCGGGACCGAGGATTGAACCCGGACCCCAGTAGAGAAGTCGGACACCTTACTCCTAGACCGCCAGGTCACCCTTTAGTATATTAAAAAAATATTTAAATAAATATAATATGGATGGATGGAATAGCCAAGATATTATATTCGTTAATTACAGTTTCAGCCGCATCTAAACATCACATTCTTTAATCTTAAAATGACGCCTGGATACGGTAATCGGGGTATAAGAAAAGAACAGTATTTATGTGTGAGTAAAAATTATGTAGCTCTAAAGTCTGTTCAGCGTAGGAATTGTTTTATGAAAGTTCTTTTTCCCTACCAGAAAGCTATTATATAGTAGGATTTTGGTAGGAGAAAAGACCTTTTAGAGAGTAATTCCTACCGTGAATAGAGTATACCACTTTTAAACTGCTTATACAGGGTGATTTAAAAGTCATGCAACCCAAAGAAAAAAACTTATATTTTGTGCCATCAAATCGGCATATTGTTAATTTATTCGCCACGCTTGATTCTGGAAAACAACGCACAAACGAATGTTGGCATTTCATGTTCGAGTTGGCCTTAAAATAATGTTCCAAAATGAATACTCGCTCTGTCCGTGAAAAAACTCATCTTACACTTTCAAATGCTGTAACTCAATTGGCTAGACCTAGTGTATGTCTCAAGGTCACACGCCCTGCACAGCACCCGGCCAACATTACAGTGTTGCCATACATATAAACAACATGTTCATTTTATATCTTCTTCTGCGAGAAATATCCTTGGAAAAACAAGAGTTGCGTGACTTTTGGATCACCCTGTATATTAAAAAAATTAATGTATTATAACAAATTTCCTTGTGTACACCTCATATGAATGTCTAGTTACAGGCCTACCACATTTCAGTCCACACATTAATTACTCTACTCGTGAATTATAATGATTTGAAATCATTGAGCCACTATATTTGTATAGCTTACATTAAATTGTGCAATAAAAATTTTATACTGTCAAATGACCTTAAATCATCGACGGTAAGTCAATCAAGGCTACGCATATGGTTGTCACGGGTGCTATAAGCGACCGACCAACAGCCCACATACGACACAAAGGAGAGAGAAACGCACACATGACATGGAAATAATAGCGGTTCAGCGCCGGTGGGAGCTTGATTTAACATTCTTGTTCAAGGTGACCATGTATCGAGAAAAAGGTGGGAGAGCAACAGACAGACAGACGGACAGACTGAAGGTACTGCTAGGTACACATACATCACAATAACCCTGCTTCCAATTGTCTGTGACGTCAGGCCGTTCCTCAGCCTTGAGTTCGTAGCGGGTCTCTCGATGACATTGTGAGGAGGTCAACGTCGCTAAAGAGCAGAAGAAAAAGGAGGTATTTGGAGCAAAACACGAAGGTCGGGACCTTACTCGACCGGAAGTGGAGATAGTTCAAATTACGGTCTCGTTTCCGGAAACTTAGGACTGTATCGAGGATTCGAGTGCGCTGTTTGGTCGACCAACCTCTTGAAGGACTATGTTCCGTCGACCTCTTGACAGTCAACATTTAGGTATATACCTAAATGTTGACTGTCAGAAATTATAGCTGTTAAAAACATTATTTTTTTTTGCAGATCATATGGTTCAGCGTAGGGATACATAATTTGGTCTGGTAGCTTTTCAAAGCCGTCAGCTGTCAGCTGTGAGCTGTCATCAGCACCAAAGAAGCCATGGGGTACTGTACAATGAAAGAGAGCAAAGGCGTGTCACGAAGCAGGGACTCCAAGAGGAATTTTATAAGGGGGTACAAAGATTTTTTCGGGCCCCCATTCAATTTTCTTTTAATCCTGTCCAAAAAAAACCTTAACTAACCAATCTTATCTGAATAAATAAGCCAAAAAAAGAATTATATTTAATTTATGCGGTTTTTATACCTAAAAAAAGGTAAAATTAATCAAACAAGAATTATACTCACACTAATAGTTTAGTAATAGTACTAGTAGGGAAATGTGAATGGTAGTCTTCAATATATGCAAACATTTTTCTGAGGGTTCCAGGAAATTCCCAGGCCCTTTTATACCCCCGGGGCCCAGGTAGATGTACCCCCTGCATCCCCCTCTCATAAGACCAGGACCTCATCTGACAAAATAAAAGTTACTATGTCTTATTTCACGTATTCATACGTCAAGTCATATGATACGCAGATATCATTTTGATAGGTAATTTCAATACCCATAAAATAACAATACTAATATACTGAATTATATATATGATGATCCAACGTGTCTAGAACTGTACAACTTAACTACGGATATTGCAGAGTTGGACTATACTCCATTCACGGTAGGAATTACTCTCTGAAAGGTCTTTTTTTCCTACCAATATCCTACTATATAATAGCTTTCTGGTAGGGAAAAAGGCCTTTCAGAAAACAATTCCTACGCTGAACAGGCTTTATGTGGGCAGAGCAATCTGTTACTCCCGATATCACCACTGAGGTAACTACAGGTCCTATAAGAACAGATTTATCTTCACTCTCTCTCTTTGTTAACTGTTGCCAAATCTTCTCGCTTTCAGTTATGTCAGGAGGTGTTGTGCTAGGGTAAGAAGGAGCTACCGGCAACATCGCCTAACCAGCGTTGCAAAATGTGTCTTATTGACCACACGTAAACAAGAGAATGGCAACTATGTTTCCCCAATAGTAACCATGATGCTACTACCTCAGAGGTGATATCCAGTGTACTGTGGAGTAGTATACCTCTTCTTAAGGACCACGGACCAAACGAATCGTGACTCTTGTACAGAACAATCTATTACTGTAGAGTTGATTTAGTCTTACGGATTACGGATCGGGTTACTGTGGACAGAATATGTGTTACTGAGGAGTTGATCTCTTCTTACGGACTAAGGACTCAAAGAGTGCCTCACGGACGTGGTAGTTGAACTGTGCAGCGTGAAAGTGGAAAAGGAGTCCTCTAATAAAATGCTGTAGCCGGCCCACACCTTCCATTGAAATAGGAAACGGTCGCTCGTTAACTAAATGCCAGAGTGAAAAGTCAGCACGCGCCTTTGGGAGGGGGAGGGAGGAGGGGGCGGGGTTATTGTTTTATCGGACTCTATGACCTAATTAAACAACGTTCACCTGACGCCCGCTTTTCAGTATTACAGGCGCAAGTAGGCCTTCTACACATATTACTCGCGTATTTCGCAACATGTTTTATTGTAAGTTTACTGAAGAATTTTTTTCCTCCATGGGTTTTTTGTAGTTTTCGTATAAAACAATTACTTTTTTTCGGCAAAATAAATCAAATACTGATTTATCCAGTAGAAACACAGAGTTTCCATGTTGATATCAACAGTTGTTGAATATGTCATCAACATAGCGGTATTAGATGACAAACTTTTTAAATGAGGAGAAAAAGTTGTCATTAAATTCCAGGACATCCTCGACAGATATTCAACAACTTCTTTCTAACACCGTGTCTTACTACCCGTTTAGGTTATACGCCTATGTACTAATTACACTAATAAGTTAGGGATCAGGAAGGTTACATTTAGATTAAATGTACCCACATTTGCGCTGTGAGAGAGAGTGGAAAACCACCCTCAACACACCCGACCGGGATCGAACGATGATCTGCCCGTCTTCAGCAGTCTAGTCTATTGCGAGTATTATGCCCTAGACCATGCGGCCACCGAAACAGGTTTTAACACCTGTTGATAACATCGTGTGAAGAAAATTAAATTATTATGTTCCTACTGGAGAAATATTTATTTATTTTCACCACAAAACATTTTTTGGTTCAAAAAAAAAATCCCTTCAATTATCAATCACTATCAACCCAAATAATGTGGGCTGCCCAGGTAGCTGAGATATTGCCAATCAGATGCTGCCCTTAGGTTAAATATTGACAAAACCTTTAACAGTACACTAGTTTGGTGTTTACTGGAATGAACACAAACCTATTTAATATGACCCTATACATGGAATACATACTTGTAAACATAGTTTTAAGGTTGACATTTTTCACCCTGAAAATTCCAAAAATTCACATTTTTCAGTTGATCATTAAGTGCTAAATGCCCGGGAAACGAAAGTTAACTGGTATAGGAGCGTAGCATGGATCTTTTGAATCGAATGACATTTAATAAGGGACAACGACACGACATAAATTGTATCGGCATTTGTATTTTCCTCTTCCCCTGTTGGTCCTCCTACTGCCAGACAGCTCCAATCAGGAAAGTTATACACCCGCTCTTTTTCTGGGAGTTAAGGAATTTCTGCTCAACTTTTCTAGAAACTTATCAAAGCGCGTCTGGTCTTGTTTGCTGGGTGACGAGTTCGGGGGTTCGAATCTCGTACAGTTGCATTGGGGGGGGGGGGAGTTGTTCCCTTCCCCTCTCCAGGCTAACGCGGCCAAATTTCCTCTAAGTTACCCTTTAGATCCCTAACTCTTAGATTAGGTCGATAGCAGCCCTTGTGTTACTATATACGTTCACATATATTCCATTATAATTTCGGATATTATTTTTCAAAAATCAGTCATCAGTAAGCTACTCTTAAATTTAGGGCTAGAATCTAAATTGCAATTTGACTTCGAGATATGACCATAATTTAAATATCAAGTTTGAACAAATCTCATCAAAACCATTTTGGTCGTATCTTCAGCTACAGACAAGCGGATACGGTAGCAAGACAGGCGGATAAAACAGACAGAAGACATGTAGAAGACAGCGATATAAGACAGACAGATAGAAAGACAAGACGGATAAAGACAACGGATATAGAACGAAAGAGAAGACAGGAAAAGAATATGGAGATAGAGACACATTTTTTAGTTTGAGAGCACATAAGACCTCGAGTAAGACAGGGTGCTAAAAATAAATAAAACTTAGCTAACGACCAAGACCACGTGACCACCTGGTATTCATGGTGACCTCCCTCGTACCTGTCCAGTCGAAGCCACGGCGGGATTCCCTTCGTATGATCCTACAGTTGCTGTCGTCACACCAACATCACACGCTCACACACAAAACACATAATAAGATAAAACGACCCCGATAGTAGCTCGAACCTGGCACGGTTGTATGAAGTCACGCACGCACGCACAGATCCCGCCGACTCTCCACTCTTGACTGTACGTCTGCAAGTGTTGGCTTCACCGCGGTCCGCCGAACTGAATGGCCCTCCGGCGGCAACCAGTTACAGAGACGGGCGGCGCACCTAGGACCGGTGTTGCCAACTGTACGGACTGAAACTCCACTATCCATGGGAGGAGATTGTTTCACTGTCAAGTTACTAGAGTTGGAGTCATGTTTCAAGGTGGGGACGTAGGGGACGCGAGAAAAGGTCCATGTTTTATCAGTTTTTATAGTAGAACAACCCGCCTCGGTGGCGTAGTTGGCTAACGCGCCAGTCGTGTTGAGCCCGACTGCCGAGGACGGGGAGATCGAGGTTCGAATCTCGGTCGGGTGAACTAGGGGGGTGGTTTTTCCTAAATGGTTTTCCATTCTCCCTCCACGCAAATGCGGGTTCACGTCTTCTAAATTCAACCTTCCCAATTCCTAATCCATTAGTGTAATTAGTACTTAAGCGTATAACCCGAACGGGTAGTAAGACGCGGTGCTAAATAATAATGATAATGATAATAATAATATAGTAAAACAGTTTTTTTGTCAAAATTAGTCAAAAAAATTCTCCAAAATAAACAAAGAGTTTAATTTTCTCCACATGATGATATCAACAGTTGTTGAATATCTGTCATGAATATCCATTTTTTAAAGCTTCTAACCACTCAAATGTTCGAATGGCCAAACACGTCAATTATTTTACCATGGACTAGACCTGCTTGCCGATGATTGGCATATCCGAGTTCAAAGCCCGGTTGGGTGTTTTTTTTTCTTAAATAATTTTCATTCCTCTATTCACGCAAATGCGGGTACACAAGCGTTATTTTTTTAGCACCATGTCTTACTACCTTTCCAGGTCATACACGTATGTACTAATTAAGCTAATGAGTCAAGGATGAGTAAGGTTGAATTTATATGACGTGTATCCGTATGTGCGTAAAGGGAAAGTGGAAACGCATTTAGTAAAAAAAAACCCTCAGTACACCCGACCGGGATTCGAACCCCGATCTCCCTGTCATCGGCGGTCAAGCCTAATACGAGAGTTACATAGACCGTATCAAAGTGGGTACTATCGTAATCAATATAAATATATGTTAACACCAAAATGGGTAATAAAGCGTGGTGAAACAAATAAATTTGGGTTAGGACTACAGATAATTGTTTACAAAATGAGAACATGGCATTTGTTACTATCTCGTGCCAACCAGAAAAAGTAAGATTTCCCTAAGCGCAGTCCTTGTTCTCAAGACCGGTGGGACATTCCTGTCCAAGGCGAGCCTGTTCGGACACACGGAACATGTTTTTAAAATGTATATCTCTCAAACACACACACTCACACACTCACACACTCACATATAAAGTCCATCTACCACAGCAGTGTTGGTAACTCACAGCTTACAGAAGATTTTTTATTACAAACATTTGTTCAAACACTCATTTCTCCAGTATAGTGACGTCATTCTAGAGGTAACTCACTCTTGTTCAGTATAGTGACGTCACTCTAGAGGTAACTCACTTCATTTTGCTCCAGTGTAGTGACGTCACTCTAGAGGTAACTCACTTCTTGCTCCAGTGTAGTGACGTCACTCTAAGGTAACTCACTTCTCTTGCTCAGAGTGTAGTGACGTCACTCTAGAGGTAACTCACTTCTTTTGCTCCCAGTGTAGTGACGTCACTCTAGAGGTAACTCACTTATCTTGCTCCCAGTATAGTGACGTCACTCTAGAGGTAACTCACTTCTCTTGCTCTCAGTATAGTGACGTCATTCTAGAGGTAACTCACTTCTCTTGCTCTCAGTATAGTGACGTCATTCTAGAGGTAACTCACTTCTCTTGCTCTCAGTATAGTGACGTCATTCTAGAGGTCACTCACTTCTCTTGCTCACAGTGTAGTGACGTCACTCTAGAGGTAACTCACTTCTCTTGCTCCCAGTATAGTGACGTCACTCTAGAGGTAACTCACTTCTCTTGCTCCCAGTGTAATGACGTCACAGTATCGCAGCTAGACTGCCCCTGCAGTACACAGTTGGGAGTGTTGAGCGCGCGTCGAGGTCGCACCTCTCTTGTACCTACCGGACATGCCTCTCCTGTTGTTCAGGTATTCAGGTCCTCCACAGGAGGTACAGGCTCGCGAATCTGTAGGGCGGTGACGTCGCTCGAGCAACGTCCTCTGCTCCAGCCGTTGGTCCGCTGTATTGTTACCTTCCCCTCGGTTCCAACAGTGGGGCAGGGCGGGGAGTCTCAGCAGGGTGTAGGGGACATTGATCTCCTTCAAGATGATTATATCTGCAGTTCAATTCACGTAGGAAGAGGCTTATCTGGCGGATAGAGAAGTTACTAGATCTACTTTCATAGGAAGAACCTTATCTGACAGCTAGAGAAGTTACTGGATCTTCTTTCATAGGAAGAACCTTATCTGACAGCTAGAGAAGTTACTAGATCTTCTTTCATAGGAAGAACCTTATCTGACAGCTAGAGAAGTTACTAGATCTTCTTTCATAGGAAGAACCTTATCTGACAGCTGGAGAAGTTACTGGATCTTCTTTCATAGGAAGAACCTTATCTGACAACTAGAAAAGTTACTAGATATTCTTTCATGGGGAGAACCTTATCTGACAGCTAGAAAAGTTACTAGATATTCTTTCATGGGGAGAACCTTATCTGACAGCTAGAAAAGTTACTAGATATTCTTTCATGGGGAGAACCTTATCTGACAGCTAGAAAAGTTACTAGATATTCTTTCATGGGGAGAACCTTATCTGACAGCTAGAAAAGTTACTAGATATTCTTTCATGGGGAGAACCTTATCTGACAGCTAGAAAAGTTACTAGATATTCTTTCATGGGGAGAACCTTATCTGACAGCTGGATAAGTTACTGGATCAACCTACACGTATTCATACGTCAAGTCGTGTGATCTACAGCTGTCATTACTGATAGAAATTATCAATAACTTACATATAAAATTAACAATAATAATAATAGTAAAATGTTATCCATTTTGACGTAAAAAAAGTATGTATTTAATAAAAGCCTTTCAATGAAAAGTGGACTGTAGGTGACAAGATGGACCCAACCGTCCTTTAGACCTGTAGTCAACCTCCCTGACCACTCTACCACGTGGACGGGTTAGTTCGGTAGCTCTCGCGCAGCCCGGTGAAAGTGACCTGCTAGAAAGGTATCAGGTTCAATCCCAGACTGCGAGGGAGGCACCTAAATGGAGCTATGACTCCCTCCCCCCGAGCAGAGCGGAAAGAGGACATCATCAGAGGGAGAGGGAATAAAACAAGAGAGAGAGAGAATGGAAGGTACAGTCTGACTCGTAGAGGAAGGACCTTTTATAAAATACAAATATATGTGTTATTTTATATGTATTGATGATATTTGTCAAAAAGTGACAGTTGCAAATAACATGACTTGACGTATGAATAAGTGAAAGTAGCTATGGTATACTGCATTCACGGTAGGAATTACTCTCTGAAAGGTCTTTTTTCCTACCAAAATCCTACTATATAATAGCTTTCTGGTAGGGAAAAAGACCTTTCAGAAAACAATTCCTCCGCTGAACAGACTTTATATTGTCTAGCTGTCAGAGTTATTTCTATGAAAAGTGCAACATAGTTGAATGTTCTCCGTATAGTAAATCCCAACCGTTCTTGAACATTTATTATGCCTTCTATGACGTCACTCAACGATCCATCATTTCTTCTCACAATGGGATCCATTCAGCCGTACTTTCTTCTTATAATAATCATCTGCAGAATGTTTCTCTTTTCACCGACTCTTCTGAGAACTTATTCATTAGTCACCCGATTTGTCGACTTTATCTTCATTTACTCTCCTCCAGCACCACACCTAAGAGCCCTTCAAACATTTGTTCTCTTATCCCCTCAGGGTCCGTGGTTCAGCTCCATGTGGAGCACTTCCCCGGTTTCTTTCTCATCTCCAACGCCTCACTAACGTACATAGATATAATCTTAAGTCAACAACCTGAAGGTTGGTTTGTTGTGATTTCTATACAGCCTACATTCAACCCTCCGGCTGGTTAGTGCCGCCTGTACCATCTGGTATAAACACCATATACTAAGCGAGTTAAGAAAGTGCTATGGTTTCCCGGTGCCTTACACATATATAGTATACTAGCAATCCCGCACGGCGTTGCCCGTGACCCACTGTGGTATAAGAATTGTATAAGCCCCCCACCCCCCATGGTGCCCGATTTGACATGAGAATTTTAATTATCAGATTAACAATATTTTCTTCAAAAATTTGTTAAAAAATAACCTAATTATTATTATTAGCACCGCGTCTTACTACCCGTTCGGGTTATACGTACTTACGCTAATGTGTAATGGTAGGGTGATTGTGAGATGAAATGAAGGACCTACAGTTTAACGTGGGATCCGAACCACGGTGGAGGCCTGGCATTCCTCACATTCACAAGTTGTGATTAATACACGTCTTGTCAGAGGTGAAGGAAGGGTTTGGTAATCAGATAAATCTGTGCCTGGACCGAGGATTGAACCCCGGACCCTCAAATAACCTAATTAAAAAGCTAATTAAAAAATTTTAAATGCGGCTTCGAGGTGCATTCAGACCCCCTTCCGTCCACCTATGTTAAAAATTTCAGATCTCTCCTTGCCGTAGATTTGGCTGGGCATCGCACACAAACAAAACACACACAGAGACAAACATTTCCTTGTATTATTAAATATATATAGTTAGATATAGGGGCTTATATATAAAAAAAATTATAAGCCAATAAGTCGATTTCCGTTAGACCTATTTTGACAGACGAACACTCATTTGAAAGGATATGGGTCTTGGATGTCGTCGAAAATAGTAGCGTCAAACGAGAACCCTCTTTACCTAGCGAAGCGCCATGTTTTCGGCTGTGTGAGCAGTGGCTTATCAGTACAATCTCACGGTATTTGTTCACATCACCATGGTAACCGTGATATGTGTATGATTGTACATCGGTAAACTAAAATAGTACCTATATACCAGTAAACCCTTGCGAAACTTTCACACATTCAACATCCCCCTCCCCCCAAATAAATACTTTAGTCTTTTGTTGGGTTGTTGAAATGAAATACTCAGCGAAATGTATACACAAAATAGCAAAGAGAGTTTATTTTCGGTAATTGATACAAAAAATATTGTTAGATTTTTCTTTTAACTTAAATTTTAAACAAACAATGTGTTTAAACGTTGACTGAGTATGCTATGTCAGAGGTCGGTTCATCGCTGTAGGCTTTGTATTAGTTGAGAAAAAGGGTTGTTGACAACAGAAATAATATATAGGATCTTTGGTTAAAAACAATAATTCGATCCTCATTAAAGCGGTACGGTGTAATAAATATATAGAGAGCTGCGTGAGGGGTAGTTTTAAAGTTCTCGTCATGGTGTGAAAATAAAGTGGAGGGGAATAAATATTCTGCTTGAAATTAAACATTTAAAAAGCTCAAAATCAAAGCAAAGTTGACAGCTTATGACGAAAGAATCTTTAGGTTTCGTTTCTATATAACTTTCCCCAGTAAAAAAAAAGTTTTAAGTACATTTTAACGGAATAATCTTCAGCCAACGTTGCAATGATCCACTTGTACTTTATATAAAAAAAGAATGCGATCTTGTAAGACTGGAAATCTTACTCCAAGAGAGTTGCTTCTCGAACGTGGGTAGGTGTCGGTCGGTCCGATATAAAAGAACAAAGAGTGGGCGCTGTGGTGACATAACTGGTCGAGTGGTGGACCTTGCGTGGGCGTGTCAAGGAATGGCTACCGGTTGAGGCACAGTGGCCCAGATAACTTCTAGAGCTGCTGTCCGGGATGGAGAACACATTACTTTCCAAGTTCTGCGTCTTACTTACCCGTTAGGGTTACACGCTTAAGTACTAATTACGCTAATGGATTAGGAATTGGGAAGGTTGATTAGAGGAAGTAAACCGCATTTGCGTGGAGGGAGAGTGGAAAACCATTTAGGAAAAACCACCCCCAGTTCACCTGACCGAGATTCGAACCTCGATCTCCCCGTCCTCGGCAGTCGGGCTCAACACGACTAGCGCGTTAGCCAACTACGCCACCGAGGCGGGTTTTTCATTGTTGATTTTAGGCTGTTGATTTTAGGGATTTTGAAGGTTATATTTAGAGGAAGTGTACCAACATTTGCATGGAGAAATAGTGGGGAAAACAATTTTTTGGGGAAAAAAACACTTAGTACACCCGACCGAGATTCAAACCCCAATATCCCTGTCATCGGCAGTCTAGTCTAGCACAAAAGTGACGCCTTAGACCATGCGGCCATAGGAAGAGGGTAAGAGAATAAATTAAAATACCTCATGTTGCTACAAGATCACAAACCACCACATTTTAAAAAGTAAGACCTGTGGTAGTTCATCAATAGTTTATCTTAACGTGTAACCAATCATCTATTGATATTTAATCCCTAATTATGTATAAGAATGATCGTTCTTCACGATTAGATAGAAAGCTTGAATTTGGGACAGTTGTGGAAGAACCATTCGACAGGTGCGCAAAAATACTATACCCAAGAAATCACAAATAAAATGTTTTTTAAATAAAATTATGGGCATTTCTCTCTAAACACGAAAAAAAACACTCTAAAGCACATGCTTTAGTTGATCGTTTTAATTCATTTATATGTTATCGATTAAATACAACCTTGCCTAACAAAGCCTAACTTAACCTAGCCAAACCTAACCTAACTTTCACAAACTCTAGCGATTGATGGTTAGGTGTTGTTAGGTTGGATAAATTGTTATATTTAGCCTGTTGGAGACGAGCTTAAAGCCCTAGTGAAACAATAAAATTGCTAACTAAGTTAACCTTATTTTTATTTTGTGCGCCTTACTACCCCCCGCACTATCCACGTAATTACTGTACACTAAAAGGGAAAGAGTGAGGTAAGTATAAATTAAAGGAAATGTATTCAAATGTTCGTGGAAGACGAGTGGAAAACCATTTAGGAAAAAAAAACTCCCAGTACACCCAACCGGGATCGAAACACGATCTTCCCAACGCGGACCAACCAGACGAGAGTTGACGCCATAGCCCGCTTGTCACAAATGCAGGTTAACATTCCTAATATGGAATTCGTCTTGTAGAATTAAAGTGTTCGGCTTGGCGCGTAAATGTATATTTCTTGTCACAAAGATGTTAAAAGAATTTACTGTCGTTCTTTAAAGGTTGAGCACTTGTTGCCACATTTTTTTAACAACTACAACTTTACGACACTGAAATTATCCCAAGTGACGATGTAAGTGATATAAAAAACATTGTTTAACGACCTATAAAAGAACATGATCGTGTAGCTTTATTTATTTATCGTGAATATCCTGTAATCACACGATACTTATTTCTTGGTGAAGAACATGATCGTGTAGCTTTATTTATTTATCGTGAATATCCTGTAATCACACGATACCTTGATTTTCTTGGTGAAGGCAATTTTTAACACCTTTAAGAAGATACAAATACCGAAATGCTTTTTATGCAGTCAACATTGATAACATTTTATTATATTATCGGTGTTAGTTTATAGGTATTGATATTATTATTTGGTGTTCTGTCTCACGACAGGTACATTCCTTTTGTCAGTGAACTTAGACCGCCAATGCACCCTGTCCTCTGCCTCCTCCTTCAGCTCCTAGAATGTTCTTCTTTCCTTCAAGTCATCCAATATTTGAATCCTCCTCCTTTCTAAGCTCCTCTTTCCCTCAACCTTTCCTTCTATGACGTCGTACAGAAGACAGTCCTTCCTAAGGACATGTTTGATCCAGTTTGGTTTGTACTGAAGAATCACATCCAAAATGGTTCTCTTTTCACCAACTCTTCTTAGGACTTGTTCATTTTTCACCCTGTCTTCCCACCTGATCTTCTCAAGTCTTCTCCAGCATTACATTTCAAAGCTCTCCAAGTATTTCTTTTCCATCTTCTAAGAATCCAAGTTTCTGCTCCAAATGTAGCATTTCACCGGGAAATGGAAAGATCCTCCACGGAAAGGATGTCTACTATTAGTACATTCGGACGTCCCCTGGACAGCGGTACATTAGTACTGGCTGATCTTTCCTTACTGGGCTACGACTGTTATAGCACAGATACTAATTATTTTATGTTATTATTATTATTATTATTATTATTATTATTATTTTATTATTATTATTATTTTATATTATTATTTATTATTATTATTTGAAAATGGAATTCATGTTGCCAACTTTTTAATTAATTAAAAATAAAACATATCAATAAAATGCTCAATTTTATTGACTTTCAATCAATGTCGATGAATGAAAGTGGGCTTCATATTAAAATCAAGGTAGACTTCACCTCGTCCTCCCTTGCCAAGTCACGTCAACCAGTGAAAGTGTCGTAGATGGTGAGTGAGCTGTCACCATGCCAACCAACAACAAACAACCTTCTCTTGATGGACAAATCACTCTCGTTTACCATCTTGCGACACGTTTCGTTTCGACAACCCCCCCCCTTCCTCCATCCTTGTTTTCACCTGGTTTGGATTCCAAGCCGCGCTTGCTGCTGTTTATTGACGTGGGGGAGAAATGGAGAGGTGTATTAGGGCGTCATGTTTATTGAGGAAGTATGATATCCATTCACAAATACCTCTTTTGTCTACTTCCGGTATGAGACCGTTATAGGTGAGGTAAAAGGAAACGCGATTTAAGGTCCGTATTTTTACAGTTTTTATAATAACAACAAGGACATTGAACAGAAACTCTTTAAAATAAAATAAAAAGTTATTTATATTTAAACAAGCTCATGAGGGGGGGGGGAGGGGAAGACAGCATTGTATTTCACCAAAGAGCACATATGAAATACTAAACACCATTACTAAACATATTTTCTGTTCTGTGATTCTCAAACCATCGTTTACTAAACCTCTATTTAAAATATATATTTGCCCATAACTCGAGAAATATTGATTTTATAAAATATTATCTCGATTAGAAGTTGTAAAGTATTTAATCGCTCTGCTAGACGCGATCATATATATATATATATATATACTCGCTTTGCTCGTTTGGGCTCGCCTAACCTCCAATGAGTTTTCTTTGCAAGTGGATGTATAAACTGATGTATTCAGCGTTGTTTTGAACGTAACAACTTAAAGTTACGGTATTGTATTGTATAATACCACACCGACTTTAAAGTTGCTCCACATTTTGAATTTTTTCAGGGTTTTTAAAATTAATTTTTTTTAAACTTTTTGGAATTTTTCGTCGGTTACAGGCTAGAAGCTATAACTTTGCCAAATTTCAAGTTTCTATCTCTTCTGGAAGTGGGTAAACATTAATGTCAGTGAGTGAGTCAGCCATGTGGCTTTATAGTAGTGTAATAGTCCTACAACCTGACAATGGTAAGATATTTCCTATCTCAAAGAATGTCGAAGATATGATAAGTGTATAAAGTACGTTCAAAGTAATTTTCAATGATAAAATTAGAAGCGAGATTTTATTTGCCATGTTAAAAAATTGCCTGGATATTAATTTTAATCAAAATAGTTTGAGCCGATTTTGAGAGAATCGATTTTTTTCTCTCTCTCTTTTTACCCTTAAGTTAACTACCATTAAATTTAAGGCTGGCTATTCAATCCCAAAAATCTCTCGGAGGGGGTGGCGGGATACCCTTAAGAAAACCCTAAATACCAAGTTCTAGCCTGATTGGTAGAATGGTTTGGTTCTAGGTCGATACACCGACAGTAGGACATCGCGAAAAACACTCTTTCGGTTTCAAGAGGACATGAAAAGACGACATTCATAAAAATACTGAACTCCAGTTGTTTTTTTTCGACTACCCCAATATTTCTCTCTTCAAGGGGTCGTGAGAAAGTAAAAAAAGTGTTAATGACGTTACCTCCTTCTAGATTTTGAAACTATTTTGCTAAGCGGGTTGCATCTTAACCTGACGCACATAAACGGTCTAAGGACGGTATGCGAGAACGTAAAGTCTGTTCAACGTAGGAATTGTTTCTGAAAGGCCTTTTTCCCTACCAGAAAGCTATTATATAGTAGGATATTGGTAGGAAAAAAAGACGTTTCAGAGAGTAATTCCTACCGTGAATGGAATATATAGTGAATGCTTAGTGGACCGATAGTGCGGACCTGAGCACACTATTTCTCCACCTTTTAACCTGTGATGACGCAAGCAAACACTCGCTAGTGTCCACTTTAGCATCCACTTAGTGATGTTCTTGCATACGGCCCTAAGCGCTATCACACTTACACACCAATGTTCGAAATAGAGAGAGAGAGAGAGTGAAGAAAATAAGTAGTTCATTCTGTGAAACCTCTTGTTTATCTGCTGATAGCACTTTCCCTCTTCCACTGACGAGTTTACACACTCACTATACTATTTGCGCCTATAAAGCATCGGCTTGCCTTTTAAAATTGCCTATATCTTGTTTCCTAATCTAGATAGATACTTTCAACCAAGGACTTTTTTTAATCTACATCATGGCGGGAAAATTTTTACTTTACATTTTAGTGACTAAACCAAATAGTCTGAGCTATATAAAAAAAATTGGCCTCAAATTAAAAATAATAATTTTATGCAACTGTAGAACTATTTTTAAAATTATTTAAAAATTAATGGATTTCTTGTTTAAACGTTATAGCTTTAATATATCGCTGATTATAACATTAATGTATTAACCATGGGAAATCCTATCTTGACTTGCCATGACGTCAGAGGCAGGCAACGTCCTTAAATGAGTTGCATGTGCTTCCAAGAATATCTTAAAACATTTTAACTGTTTTAAAAGGAGTCTATCCCTGTTTTTTTCTTCTCTGATATCTAGCCTTGGTGGAGCTGTTGTATCGCCGTTTAGTTAGGTTCCCACTAATTCATTACGACAGGACACGAAACCTGTGCCGACATGAACAGTTCCTACCCCTCTCTCCCCTCCCAACAAGCCCAAGGTTTTCAACTATTTCATTAGGACAGGACACGAAACCTGTGCCGACATGAACAGTTCCTACCCCTCTCTCCCCTCCCAACAAGCCCAAGGTTTTCAACTATTTTATTAGGACAGGACACGAAACCTGTGCCGACATGAACAGTTCCTACCCCTCTCCCCTCCCAACAAGCCCAAGGTTTTCAACTATTTCATTACGACAGGACACGAAACCTGTGCCGACATGAACAGTTCCTACCCATCTCTCCCCTCCCAACAAGCCCAAGGTTTTCAACTATTTTATTAGGACAGGACACGAAACCTGTGCCGACATGAACAGTTCCTACCCCTCTCTCCCTCCCAACAAGCCCAAGGTTTTCAACTATTTCATTAGGGACAGGACACGAAACCTGTGCCGACATGAACAGTTCCTACCCCTCTCTCCCCTCCCAACAAGCCCAAGGTTTTCAACTATTTCATTACGACAGGACACGAAACCTGTGCCGACATGAACAGTTCCTACCCCTCTCTCCCCTCCCAACAAGCCCAAGGTTTTCAACTATTTCATTACGACAGGACACGAAACCTGTGCCGACATGAACAGTTCCTACCCCTCTCTCCCCTCCCAACAAGCCAAGGTTTTCAACTATTTTATTACGACAGGACACGAAACCTGTGCCGACATGAACAGTTCCTACCCTCTCTCCCCTCCCAACAAGCCCAAGGTTTTCAACTATTTTATTACGACAGGACACGAAACCTGTGCCGACATGAACAGTTCCTACCCCTCTCTCCCCTCCCAACAAGCCCAAGGTTTTCAACTATTTTATTACGACAGGACACGAAACCTGTGCCGACATGAACAGTTCCTACCCCTCTCTCCCCTCCCAACAAGCCCAAGGTTTTCAACTATTTTATTACGACAGGACACGAAACCTGTGCCGACATAAACAGTCCCTACCCCTCTCTCCCCTCCCAACAAACCCAAGGTTTTCATAAATATGCATACACTTCGACACCTAGCAGATTAAAAATCAAACATTCCTGTCATGTAATGCGTGCCAAAATATTAAAGGTACTTTGTTTTACAACCAGGAAAAATAAAATATCTTCTGTACTAGTGTGTGTGATATTTTCTCAGAAAGTGGGTAACGTTTTCCAACTAATGTACGTTCAAAAGTTGGCTTTTAATATAGGCGACCGTTTGAAAAAAAAACATACAAAAATTTAGGTTATAGAGTTGAAACGGTAGGGGACGCGAGTTAAGGAGTGTTTTTGCTATTTTTATACCAAAACTTCTTTTTTTGCCCAAATCAAATCAAATAATTCTCCAGTAGAAACATAGAGTTTAATTTTCTTCACGTGGTGATATCAACAGTTGTTGAATATCTGTCGAGGGTGTCCTGGAATTTAATGACAACTTTTTCTCTTCATTTAAAAAGTTTCTCATCTAATGCCGCAATCCTCATGACAGATATTCAACAACTGTTGATATCAACATGGGAAGAAAATTAAACTCTAGGTTTGGACTGGATAAATATTTGATTTATTTTGGCCAAAACAATGTTGTGCTGTAAAAACAGCAAAAAAAACACACTGGCCCTAACACGAGTCTACTACACTCCCACATTACGGCCTGTATTTTTTTTTTACAGTTTTTACAGCAAAATGTGGCATGTATGAGAGTAAAAGTAGTTCCTAATATTATTTATATTATTTTTTTTAGTGAAATAACCAGACGAGCAGTTACAGGATCGGGGAATCCCAGTGAGGATTGTTTACATGGAGTCAATTTTTGCAACTGCGTTCTTTAATGAAGTACACTCCGTTTAGCATGAGCGGTCTTACCTTGACGGACTACACCACGGCCGTGCTATATCGAAAACATGCAAGGTAAGTGTTTTTTAGAGTAAACTATGGGTAAACCACAATCACAAAATAATAAATAAAAATATATTTCATGACACGCTTCGGTAGCCGAAGATCTAAGGCGTCACACTCTTGCAAATGACAGGGGAATTGGGGTTCGAATCTCGCTAGAGTGTAATGAAGATGGTTTCTCCTGAATAGTTTTACACTCTTCCTAGACAATAATTCTGTTACAATTCTTCTAAAGTAAACCTTTTTCGTCCCTTTCTTACAAACGTGATTAGTGGCTTACATGTGTGTTCAAGACGAACAGGAGGCGAGTCGCGCTCCTAAAACAAAACAAAAAATTGTTTCCTTGCATCGAACACTGACACGAGTTTTTTATTTGTGGGTCGCGGGTTCACAAGGGGAACAGCCAAAAATGTACAGAGAGTGTTTTTTTTAAAAAAAAAAGTTCAGAACTTTAGGAGATTGTCGTACCTACTCATTAAAATGAGTAAAATTCAACCTCAGTGGTTTTGGGGTAAAGTATTCATCTCAGGAACTGACGTTCGTGGGTTCAAACCCAGCCGGTGTCGACGAATTTTTCTTGGGCTATAAAAAAATATATAGCACAACTTCCTTCGGATGGGGAATTAAAGCCGTCGGTTCCATGTCTATTGTGGCGTGTAAAAGAACCCTTGAAGGTATGGGAAAATACCTTTCTCAGCGAAATCGGGAGGCTCTTTCACTCTCGCACATAGAACTTAGCTTGTACTGATATAATCAGTTGGTTCAGAAAGTGCATGTTAAATACCTCAATAAAATAAAATAAATGTGAGTAATAAAAAGTATTACTAAACCTTTACCTGAAAACCAACCCGCACAGAGAGCCAGGCAAATTTGATTTTCGGTGATGGAAAATTTTAGGATAAAAAAGCGAAACGTTATTTAGTTTTACACGGCACCTTATTAGCTTATCACCACAAAAGGTGTTCTGAATGTGGTCCTTTGATTTCCACACAAATTTCATATCTTAGAATTAAACTGTTCTTTGAAAAAATCCTCAAGGGCTTCATTCGAATCTTCTGACAACAGTTTACAGCAATCACTATTTTAAGTCTTATAAATCATTTATTGGAGACCACAGGTGACATGGTGGTCTAGGGGTAAGGTGTCGTACTTCTGTGCTGTGGGGATCCGGGGTTCAATCCTCGGTCCCGGCACAGATTTATCTGATTGCCAAACCACTTCCTTCACCTCTGACAAGACGTGTATTAATTACAACTTGTGAATGTGAGGAATGCCAGGCCTCCACCGTGGTTCGGATTCCACGTTTAACTGTAGGTCCTCCATTTCATCTCACAATCACCCTACCATTACACATTAGCGTAAGTACGTATAACCCGAACGGGTAGTAAGACGCGGTAATAATAATAATAATAATAATAATAATAATAATAATAATAATAATAATAATAATAGTAATAGCTAATAATAATAATGGAGACCAATACACTAAGCTACAGTAGCCCCATGGCTTCTTTGGTGCTGACTGACAGTTCACAGCTGACGTCTGACAGTCAACATTTAGGTATATACCTAAATTTTGACTGTCAGAAGTGACAACTGCTAAAGATATGTTTTTTGCAGATCATATGGTTCGGCGTAGGGATACATAATTTGGTCTGGTAGCTTTTCAAAGCCGTCAGAAGTCAGCTGTGAGCTGTCAGTCAGCACCACAGAAGCTAAAACTGAGGTATATCAAGGTATACCAGGGGATTATAAGGTGCGGGGTAAGGGGGCTTGCTACTGGACCTTTTAGTACCATCCTGCATCTCTGTGAGTTGGTTTGCGGGACTAGGTTTAATAACACATTTTTACTCGTTTTAATGAGTACTACAAGATTCTAAAGTTCTGACCACTCCCTACCCCCTTTTTAATATCATGTAAATGGGACTATTTGGAAAATATCAAGAAATTTGAATTGCAATAAAGATTATTTTATCTATTAAAGGTTTTCCATCCTCTCTCCAGGCGAACGCTGACCCACCCTGTATCCTTAGACGAGTTAATCCACGTCGTGGAGAACTAAGACACTCTCTCAGAATCGAGGCCCTAAATAGACAAGTCCTTTTCAAATTAATTATTTTTGCATGGTTGAGTACTTTGTTGTATAATTACAGGTAATAAGGAGCTTAGACCTTGAAGACTAAAGAACAAAATAAAAGAAACTGGAAATAGAAAAAAACGGTTTTGTTCAACAAAGTGTTACATTACGCTAAGCTAGTGTGAAACACGTCTTAAAGCCCTTCTCACCCCACACATAACACCTAACTTAGGTAGGTAATACAGCTAGAACCAGACGTCTTAAGAGCCCTCTCACTCCACAGATAACACTTAACTTAGGTAGGTAATACATTAGAACCAGACGTCTTAAGAGCCCGTCTCACCCCACAGATAACACCTAACTTAGGTAGGTAATACAGCTAGAACAGACGTCTTAAGAGCCCGTCTCACTCCACAGATAACACTAACTTAGGTAGGTAATACACTAGAACCCAGACGTCTTAACTCTACTCCTAGAGAAACATTATATTGGTATACAGCTGATCCAGACTCTTAGGCCCTACCAAATAAACCATAACTTTAGTAATAATAAATTAGAACAGAGTTAGAGCCCGTCTCACTCCCACTTTGATAAACTTAACTTAGGTAGTAATACAGTAGAACTAGACTCTTAAGAGCCGTCTCACCCGATAACACCTAACTTGGTAGGTAATACAGCTAAAACCAGACGTCTTAAGAGCCGTCTCACACCGCAGATACACCTAACTTAGGTAGGTATACAGCTAGAACCAGACGTCTTAAGAGCCCGTCTCACCCCACAGATAACACCTAACTTAGGTAGGTAATACAGCTAGAACTAGACGTCTTAAGAGCCCGTCTCACCCCGGATAACACCTAACTTAGGTAGGTAATACAGATAGAACCAGACGTCTTAAGAGCCCGTCTCACCCCCAGATAACACCTAACTTTGGTAGGTAATACAGCTAGAACCAGACGTCTTAAGAGCCCGTCTCACCCCCGGATAACACCTAACTTAGGTAGGTAATACAGCTAGAACCAGACGGCACATCGTGATACGATTTTCTACATTCCTAATTAAATAATTGGAATTTAAGTGAGACCAGTGATCCATTTTACCAAATTTTAAATAAATACAATAAAATTTAATAATAATAATAACTATAATAAAAAGATTAACTGGTCACAATGTCGATGTTCTCAAATGAATAACATAAGAAACCGTACTTTGAATAAGTTTTCTGGTTTAACCTATTTTATTTCTTTGTTTATTTATTAATTGTTTGCGGATAAGCGCGTGAATCATCTCTAGAGTTTCCAAACCGGAGGCGGTCTGTCTCAAGCCAGGAAGGTATTTGCCGTATTTCCTGTGGCTGATGGACGGAATCACCAGGAGAACATAATAATAAGGTCGGTAGACAGACGGGCTATGCAACTCTTACCACTCCCGTCTTCCAAGGCGACATTCCTCAAGCAGACAGCCTTGTACTTCCTTACGGAACCTCCTTCCCCTCTCAACCACAGACAATCTCTGACCAATCAGACATTCAGGAAACTAAAGATCGAGTACATTCGGACGTTGGCGTAGAAGTGAGCTACGAACCATTTAGAAAATAAAACCTTTTGTACACTCTTTCTGGAATCAAACCCCAGCCTTCATATCACCAGCGACCCTGAGAAATCAAGAATGACCGGGATGGTTCGAAATACCGTTATGGTCTAGCCCAGTTAACCCGTAGTTAAGTTAGTTAGCAAGTCGTGTTTTACTGTGTTGAGAAAAATACGCGTTTAGTAATTACTTAATAGCCACTTCCTCGAGTGTGTGAAGTTTTGCGTGGACGTCCGCTTAACATACAGGCTAAATTAAAGTTTGCGTCCGCCATTTTGTTTCAATATGGTGGCTATAAAATACTTCTGGTATTTTTCTCAGTTGTTACTATTTCAGGTTAGAACCACTGCACCGTTTGTGCTGAAATTTCGCGTGTACGTGACTCGAAAGCCCGGTTAACATAAAGGCTAGTTTAAAATTTACTTCCGCCATTTTGTTTCAAGATGGCGGCAACAAAACAACTACTACTTTCTGGCCTTTTCATCAGCTTCTGTTTATCGGGTTTGCATTATACCAAGTTTGAAAAGTTCGTAGAATACGTATTATTTAAAAAAATATCCTTAGGAAGGACGGGTAATTATCCAGTAAAAAATATCCGTACGAAGGACGGGTATATCCAGTAAAAAATATCCGTACGAAGAACGGGTAATTATCCAGTAAAAATATCCGTACAAAGAACGGGTGATTATCCAGTAAAAAATTCCGTACGAAGGACGGGTATATCCATAAAAAATATCCGTACGAAGAACGGGTAATTATCCAGTAAAAATATCCGTACAAAGAACGGGTGATTATCCAGTAAAAAATATCCGTACGAAGAACGGGTAATTATCCAGTAAAAAATATCCGTACGAAGAACGGGTAATTATCCAGTAAAAAATATCCGTACGAAGAACGGGTAATTATCCAGTAAAAAATATCCGTAGGAAGAAGGGGTAATTATCCAGTAAAAAAGTTAAAGCTAAGCGTTTGAAAAGTTTGGTTGACTGTGGTAAGGTGTTAATTCTGCATTCATTAGCGCGCGATAACTACCATTTGTTTTAGTGTGCCATTACTATACAGAGCGAAAGTTTGGAAAGTACGCAAGTGCTAAGTGGTCCTATGCTAGTAATAGTAATAGTAATAGTATTTCATATCATTGTGAGAGCTACAAAGAACTTGGTTTAGTTCTCGATACTACACACATGCTCTTTGTCTCTCTGTAAATTCGTGATGGGCTCCAATTAGTTGGAATGTTAAACCACGGGCTGACTAATCTTTTTAGATGATTCAGAAATATTTACGGTGGGGATGTAGGTTAGGCGAGAAAAGGTAACTGTTTTTGGCAGCTTTTATATCTACTTATTTTTGGATCAAATTAAATTAATCCTTTTCTCAGTACAAACATTAATTAAATTTTCTTCACGTGGTGATATCAACAGTTGTTGAATATCTGTAAAGGATGTCCTGGAATTTAATGACAACTTTTCTCTTCATTTAAAAATTTTCTCATCCAAAGCCGCCATGCTCATGACAGATATTCAACAACTGTTGATAATGGAGGAATATTGGATTTCTTTTGGCCAAAAGAAGTTTTGATATAAAAACTACAAAAATACTGTCCTTTTTCTCGCCTTCTCTATATACCCACCTTAAGAGGGATCTTTGTTTTTATTTTATGTTATTCGTAATCTTTTAAATAAATTAAATCGATCAAATAAAATCCTTCTTCCCAATCATTATGTTTTTGATTAATTTTTTTGTAGCACCGCATCTTATTATCCGTTTAGATTATACGTATATGTACTAATTACATTAATGAGTTATTTAGAGGAAATGTACCCACGTTTGTGTGGAGGAAGAGTGTAAAAACATTTTGGAGGAAAAAAAACCTTAGTTTACTAGACCGGGATTCAAACATCGATCTCATTGTCATCGGCAGTCTGGTATAACAAGATACCTTAGACCGTGCGGCCACCGATATATTAATTACTTAGCTTATGAAAGAAATTATTTATATTAAAACACTTCAAAAACCAGTTACATTTCAATTTTCAATGGAAGAACCTTATCTGGAAGTTAAAATTTAATGGATCTACTTTCACTTATTCATACGTCACGTCATGTGATCTGCAGCTGTCACGTGTGATTAATTTTATCAATAGCTATAAAATAGCACTAATAAAGTTATCAATGTTGACGGGGGGGGAATGTGTTTGCAGCTTGGTCATAAAAATGGTGAGGAAACATTAATGAGAAGACAAAAAAAAATATTATTTTAATGAAAATAAATAACAAATGAAGAGCACAAGGTTTATTTCAAATTGTGAATACATTATTATTATTATTATTATTATTTATTATTATTATTATTATTTATTATTATTATTTTTATTATTATTATTATTTATTATTATTATTTAATTAATAGATCCAAACCCGTTTCGGTGGACGATTGGGCTAAGGGAAGGGTAGGCAACCGGTCGATCTCTTGACAATTTTCTGTCGCCCACGTGTGAGAAAACTTTCATTCTCATTTAAAGACCAGCTTTGAGTCTTCTAAACTCGCAAATACATCAAGAACTTTCAAATAAAATGTGGGTGACTAAAATAACATTGATCCGTCATAATCGATCGATCATGTTATAATATAATTAAATAATTCATTACAAAAACGTTGTAAATTGTATTGTATACTTTTTTTCTCCCCTCGAATCATGTGAAAATAAGTATTTGAGAAAATATTGAATTTATATAAAATGTATATTTAACAAAAAAAAATCAAAAGTAGAACCTAAAATATTATTATTATCACCGCGTCTTACTACCCGTTCGGGTTATACGCACTTACGCTAATGTGCAATGGTAAGGTGATTGTGAGATTAAATGGAGGACCTACAGTTTAACGTGGAATCCGAACCACGGTGGAGGCCTGGCATTCCACACATTCACAAGTTGTGATTAATACACGTCTTGTCAGAGGTGAAGGAAGGGTTTGGCAATCAGATAAATCTGTGCCGGGACCGAGGATTGAACCCCAGACCCTCAGTACAGAAGTCTTACACCTTACCACTAGACCACCAGGTCACATACAACGTAAAAACTATGGATGATCATGAGAACCATCGATAAGTTTGTAAGTCGTTTCGGAACCTAAAAGGTTGCCGACATCTGCTCTAAGGCGTCAATATCACAATAGACTGAGAATGCTGATGAATGGGATATCGGGTCTCGAATACCAGCCGGGTTGGTTTTCCCTGAATAGCTTTTCCACTATCTCAATCTCCACAAAAAATGCGAGTACATTTAATCTAAACTCTACCTTCATAATGCCTAGCTCATTAGAATAATTAGTGCGTAATGCGTGTAGCCTACACGGTTAGTAAGGCGCGGTGACAAAACAAACAGATTCACATTAGAGCAAGCTAGAAATTTGGGCACCCCTACAAAATTAGTTTTTGCATACCTCTAATACATATTCTACTTTTATGGCCGACTCGCTCAACATGGAACCCTGACCTCTTGTTCTGCTTGTATTTTATTAGCACCACGTCCTACTACCCGTTCGGGTTGTACGCATATGTACTAATCACGCTAATGAGTTAGAGATTAAAAGGAGATTCAAATTAAAAGAAATTGTACCTGCATTTGCGTAGAGGTAAAGTTTTAAAAAAAATCCTCAGTACACCCGAACGGGTTTCGAACCTCAATCTCCCCGTCATCGGCAGTCTAGTTTACTGCGAGAGTAGCGCGTTAGACCACGTGGCCACCGAAGCGGTTTTTGCGTATTTTAATTGTTATATTTTGTCAATAAAGCAACTTTAACGAAGCATAAAGACACGAACTCCCTATAAATGCTATTTATTTTGATTATTGCCTCAATTATTGTTAAAGTACATCTGTGTATTCCATTCACGGTAGTAATTACTCTCTTGAAGGTCTTTTCTCCTACCAATATCCTACTATATAATAGATTTCTGGTAGGGAAAAAGGCCTTTCAGAGAACAATTCCTACGATGAACAGACTTTATATGTAATCTGAGGAGGGTTCTGTTGTAAGATTAATATCCTATATGAAGACACTAATGACATACCTATTATTTCCGTCCTTGAACTTTCAATCCAAAGTTCAACTAGCACAGCTCTCATCTCGTTGCTGATATTTAAAACAACTGACCCGTTATGCTATATTGTTATATCAAATGACCCGTTTTGCTATAATGTTCCATGGGTCAACCAATCAATAAGCTTCTGCGCAACCAAATGAAGTAACGGCTGTTTAATGGTTGAATTATTTGGTGAAAGGCCGATAAAGATTTACAAGAAATTCCTGCGTTTGTTTACTCAGTGCTCGTTTGGTAATAATTTATTATGAAGCAATCTTTCAAGGCCCTTGGCCCTGTGGAGTGCAAGTCTAAACTCTATTTTGTGTGAAGGAGGGCGGCAGGGTTAAAGACGTGGCGTGGGTTCACAACCGATCAAAGTATCCTTCCGCACCAACAAGGTAGAAGGAGGGTGGGGAACCATTTTGGAAAAACCACCCTCAGTTGACCTGACCGATTTTCGAACCCAGCTTTTCCGTCACTAACAATTCAATCTACAGGGTTTATTATTATTATTATTATTATTATTATTATTATTATTATTATCACCGCGTCTTACTAACCGTTTGGGTTGTACGCACTTACGCTAATGTGTAATGGTTGGGTGATTGTGAGATTAAATGGAGGACCTACAGTTTAACGTGGGATCCGAACCACGGTGAAGGTCTGGCATTCCACACATTCGCAAGTTGTGATTAATACACGTCTTGTCAGAGGTGAAGGAAGTGGTTTGGCAATCGGATAAATCTGTGCCGGGACCGAGGATTGAACCCCGGAACCCTATCACCGAAGTCCGACACCTTACCCCTAGACCACCAGGTTACCTAATCTACTGTGATAGTGGCGCATTAAGGTGGGAGTGTAGGCAAAGTAGTTTTTATAACAAGATATTTTTTTGATAAAATAAAAAAAATATTGCTCCAGTAGAAACAAAATAGTTTAATTTTCTCCACACGATGATATCAACAGTTGTTGAATATTTGTTAAGGGTGTCCTGGATTTTAATGATAACTTTTTCTCTTCATTTAAAAAGTTTCTCATCTAATACCGCCATGCTCATGACAGATATTCAACAAATGTTGATATCACCGTGTGAAGAAAGATAAATTATGTGTTTCTACTGGAACAATATTTTGTTTATTTTGCAAAAAAAAAAAGTTTGCCATAAAAATTGCAAGAACACTGGCCTTTTATCGCGTCCCATACACTCCCGCCTTAAGACCATTTGACCACCGGTACGGATATTTTAATCACTTTTTGTTTGTAGATGTTAAAATATTTGCCTGCAATTATTTTTTAATACAAATGGTGTCACTAACCACCGAGAACCCGAGTATAGTGAACTCCGAAACAGTCATAATGTGCTTGTTTCTACTAACAACGGGTATATCGAAATATATTTCGCCAAAGATACGAACCAGGGTATACCAGAGATGGTTCGTCTGCGCGTGAAAATAGTCGCTCATGTTTTTTACGTACAAATTATAAAAATAAAACTACAAACGTAAATTAAGGATATTATAAAGCCTAAATTGTGTTTTACACTTACCCAGTTTCAAAATGGACCAGTCGCAGAGAAACCAGAAAAACTGCAACAAAACCAAAATCACATTAGATGTGAATTTGGAAGGCTCGATATTGAAACGTATCTACATTCAACAGGATTAAATCTAGAATTAATTTAGTTAAGCAAAACTAAAAATATTCAATTGCAGGTAGAAAAAATTACCAATTTAAGTTGCAGTCAGAGATAAACAAAGGGAGATAGAAACAAAGGTACAGTAGCCCCACGGCTTCTTTGGTGCTGACTGACAGTTCACAGCTGACTTCTGACAGTCAAAATTTAGGTTTATACCTAAACATTGACTGTCAGAAGTGACAGCTGATAAACACATGTGTTTTGCAGATCATATGGTTCGGCGTAGGGATACATAATTTGGTCTGGTAACTTTTCAAAGCCGTCAGCTGTCAGCTTTGAGCTGTCGGTCAGTACCAAAGAAGCCATGGGGCTACTGTAGACACAGACAAATAGTGATACAGATAAAGGGATATAAGGACAGAGGGAGATAGAATCGTAGGGATTTAGAAAGAGAGGAAGATCTTTAGGAGGAACTGTCTTCTGCACGACGTAATAGAAGGAAAGGTTGAGGGAAAGAGGAGCTTAGAAAGAAGGAGGATTCAAATATTGGATGATTTGAAGGGAAGAAGAAACTTCTCAAAGCTGAAGGAGGAGGCAGAGGACAGGGTGAATTGGAGGTCTAAGTTCACTGACAAAAAGAATGGACCTGTCATGAGAGAGAACAATTAATAACAATAATAATGAATAATATTAATAAGGCCCTTTTTCGAAAAAATTTCGAAATAAAAAAACTACTGTTGATTAGAACCAAAATCATTATCTTTCTCGGGGAATGACCCTCACCTTTAATTTGAATAGAATCCATAAAACCGTTTCGGCCTGCAGCCCAAGTACAGAAGAACAGAGAGAATTCATAAAACTTTATTTTTGATTTAGGAACACAAAAAAACCTGCTTCAGGGGCCGGACGGTCTAAGGCGTCACTCTGGTGTTAGACTTGCATGACGATGACTGGGAGATCGAGGTTCAAATCCCGGTCGGTTCTAATGAGTGGGTTTTTTCTGAATGTTTTCCCACTCTCCTTCCACGCAAATGCGGGAGATTATCTCTAAAAGCTTCCTTCCTCAACCTTACTCCATTAGAGTAATTATCTAACCTGAACAGGTAGTATGACGTGGTGATAAAGGGACACAAAACGTCAACACTCATCATAATATCAAGGCTGAAAATGTTCATTATTACGATACATTCTCGATATGAGAAAGAATAAAACTCAATAAACATGCCGGTACCGTAAATTTAACACTATGAGGGAACTGTATTTTTTTGAAAATAAGTATAAGTTTATATTCGAAAAATATGTTCCAAGAGAGGTTAAGGGAATAATAATTATGAGGTAAAATACGAGTGGAGCATTAATATTCGTGTTGGGTAACTAGGTTAAGTCAGTATGTGTGTCGTCTACATGAGGTGAAAGGGAAGAGAGAGGAGAAGAAGAGAAAAAAAAACACAGAAGGAAATAAAATCATGAAACCAGAGAAGAAAATATAATGATAACCGGTTGTGTCCACCTCGCGGAACTTGTGGCTGGTTTTCGTGGTCGTGACCATCAGCTTCTGTCGCACCCATTGCAGGTCTTGGGGGGCCTAGTTTCTTGCTGATCAGCAAAGTATTTAATGTCCTAGTTTATTCCTGATCAGCAAGGTATTTAATGTCCTAGTTTATTCCTGATCAGCAAGGTATTTAATGTTTGTTTCTTGCTGATCGGCAAGGCTTGAGGAGCTTAGTTTATTGCTGTTCGGCAAGGTATTTAATGCCCTAGTTTCTTGCTGATCGGCAAGGGCTTTAAGGCCTTCGTTTTTTTCTGATCTGCAATATCCTGAAGGCCCTAGTTTCTTGCTGATCGGTAAGGTATTTAATGCCATAGTTTCTTGATGATCTGCAGGGACTTGAAGGTCCTGGTTTCTTTTTGATCAATAAGGACTTGAAGGCCCTGGTTTCTTTCTGATCAATAAGGACTTGGAGGCCCTGGTTTCTTTCTGATCAATAAGGGCTTGAAGGCCCTAGTTTTTTTCTGATCAGCAAGGGCTTGAAGACACTGGTTACTTCCTGATCAGCAAGGGCCATCCTTAACACCCTCTTTTTCAAGTGTAAAAAGGAGGACGGTTACAAATATAAAGGATCCTCGACGCCAAAGTAGATGACTTATTCACTCAGCTGTTATTTAAATCTCACGTCGACTCCCCCAATGTAGGTAAAAAAAGGGGCAAGTTCCCGCCCCTCCCCGGGCGGGACCGGTGACAAGAGAGGACAACAACGATGCTTGGACCATCCCACGCTCACGGGCCACTTGTTGGCGAACTTTTCCTCCCCTCGAAACCCCGGTGAGCATTTCACAAGGTCAGTCAGTGGGTGCTGTTTAATACCGGCTTCTCTGCTGCCCGTGCGGCTATCGAATTACAACATCAAAACCTTTGCGCCACACTCTGTTTTATATGACATCAATTGTCGCGGATCTGGAGACGAAAATTGCCGTAAAGGACTTTCTAAGGTTGCGGGTTCTCGGTAATTGGCCGACGGCGTAATAGATAAAACTAGATATAAAAATGGCTAGTTTTTTTTTTTAGTCGATACTTTTTTTTCCGATACGGTTACTGATATTAGTACTCACACTCCAGTATCGGATTGGTATCGTAAGAAACAACTTTTTGACGTGAATACGTCTTTAAATTTGCTACCATACGGGGGCAATCCAAAAAACCTAATGATAACAAAATAGGGGGATACAGTTTGATGTTGTAGTTTCGAATCTTTCCTCTACATCCAAAATTAAATTATACCACTGGATAGCTAAAGGATCAAATAATTCATTACGATAAGCGAGAACAGTGACGCATCGCGCGCGGTTGGAGGGGGAAGCGCCGCCATTTTGAGGTTATTTTGCTGCGTATCGAGATTTGCAATTAGTACAACTTTTGACTCGGAGAAGCTACGATGTTCGTTTAAGTTTAAACGTATTCACGTACAACACACGGCTGTGTCCATGACACAGCCACACCCCATTTTTTTTGCTATCTTCGCTCGTGTTGGGATTAAAATGTTTACTGGGGTGGACTCTGGAGGAAGAATAAATTACTGTATTTCTCAATTCTCACTCATTTTCTGCAACTGTAGCATTCAATCTCTTTTAGCTATCATAGTTCATAGCTATTCTTTCATCTTTGTTTATCAATATAGCCTGATAACTGACGGGGTGAGTATCGACCAGTCTTACTACCCCTTCCTTTATCAATGATCACGATCATCACAAACTAAACAAAAGAAGCTTTTGTAGAGCTCAATGAACTCGGTTAATTCAAGGGTCACCCAAGATGACGAAGCGGGAAAGTTTATGTGCGTCTCGATAACGATACTTATTGTTATCGATATTTTTCTTTCGATACTTTTAATTAGTACTCTGTATCGATACTTCCACATTCCTGCATGTTGTGTATGTTCATTTAGAGCTCTATGCAGCGAATCTGGGAAGTATGAAGGAGTCTAGTTACTATAAAAACTATAGTGAACACACATAACATGCCGGAAGTGCCCTGTGAATGGCTCGACAGTCCACCCTAGTTTCCGGTGTGCGAGGGGGAGGGATAACGCGATTCATCGGAGTTGTTCACCAATATTGTCTAATCTGGTCCACACATACACACACACACACACACACACACACGGGACAATGATTCGCGAGACTTGTCAACCTTTACCAGTGGCGGCCATGTTGGATTTTCAAGGACGGTAGCCATATTGGACCGTAAAGGTCACGCATAAGTTGCACTCTTTAAGGGGAGGCGCATGAACGAAAATTAACTCTTTTTTTTTTTTCAACCAAGATATTTAACACGCACTTTTTAAGAGCAGGGTCCCTTCACCACGCGACTTACAAACTGGCTTAGACCTAGTGAATAATAAAACAAAAATTAAAAGAGTTTTTAGTAGCCTATGTATCTCAACTAAATAGATTGGTTTTGGAATAGTTCTATGTAGTCAGCGTTGACTACAGTTTATGTCAACTGTGGTGGTGCTTGCCTCAGGACCCAATGTTCGTGGGTTCAAACCCTGCCGTGGTCGACGGGTTTTTCTTGAGCGATAAAAATAGGTAGCGCAACTTCCTTCGGGAGGTGAAGTAAAGCCATCTAATTTATATTTGGACATGTAAAAGAACCCTGAAAAGGTAAATGAAAATACCTTTCCGGACAAAAATTGATAGGTTCTTTCTCTCTCGCTTATAGAAATTCTAGTGTTTTTAAATAATCAGTCGGTTCAGAAAGTGCACGTTAAATACCTCAAATAAATTAAATGAATACATGATAATATTTTACTATATTTTATTGTCGTTTTTTAAGTATTGATAATATTTATCAAAAGTGACAGCTACAGACTTCTTGACTTGACGTATGAATATATATGAAAACGGTATCAGTGGTTTTTTAAAGTGTTTAAGAAGCTTATTCCCATCTACTCTCTCTATTTAGCACCGCGTCTTACTACCCGTTCGGGTTATACGCTTATGTACTAATTACGCTAATGGGTTAGGAATTGGGAAAGTTGAATATAGAGGAAGTGAAGCCGCATTTGCGTGGAGGGAGAGTGGAAAACCATTTAGGAAAAACCACCGCCAGTTCACCCGACCGAGATTCGAACCTCGATTTCCCCGTCCTCGGCGGTCGAGCTCAACACGACTAGCGCGTTAGCCAACTACGCCACCGAGGCGGGTTTATTCCCAGCTAGATCATCTTGTAACTCTGAAGAGGACACATCTGTAAAATCCACCTGTGGACTAATATAACAGTGTAAATGTGTGTGGTAAGAGAAAACTTGTCGTGACCAATCAACTTTCAAAGTGTACACAAAGTACAAATAGTTTCACCGGGAGAAATCGTGATCTTGTCAATATGTCAGGCTAATATTTAGTTCCCCTTCGAGAGTTAGATAAGCTTTATTTAAATTTCGAACGATTCTGTTAACAAAATGTTGGAACACTCACAATCGTGTCCCTCTAACAGAGGTCGAACGCAGCCTAGGCAAATATTTTGGTTGAAGTGTTCGCTTTGAGAATTTAAATTTAAGAATGAGGCGTCAAACAAAATTACGATATTTCTGAAAGCACAATTTACCATTTAAAAAAAATGATAAGTCCAACATAAATAAATGTTCCTGTACACCTCATTGACTGTAGCTAAATCAACGTTCCTACAGTACGACACATTTATTTTAATCGGTAGCGTGTCTGCCCATTGATCAAGGGGTACCCGGGTTCGATTCCCGGCGTGGCCGAAAGCTTTATCATTTGTGAAATTCGGGCTGCATCTTTCACTGTGAGATCGATTCACGGTGGAGGGGGGGGGGTGTTTGCGCTGATTTATTGGGAGTGTAGACAAGAGTAGCCAACTAAGGTCAGTGTTTTTTTGCAGTTTTTATAACAAAACATTTGTTTTTTTTGCCAAAATATAATAATTATTATTATTATTATTTAGCAACGCGTCTTACTACCCGTTTGGGTTGTACGCTTAAGTACTAATTGCGCAAATGGGTTAGGAATAAGGAAGGTGGAATTTAGAGGAAGTGAACCCGCATTTGCGTAGAGAGATTGGAAAATCATCTAGGTAAAACCACACCCAGTTTACCTGACCGAGATTCGAACCTCGATCTCCCCGTCTTCGGCAGTCTAGCTCAACATGAAACTAGTGCGTTAGCTAACTAAGCCACAGAGGCGGGTTTTGGCCAAAATAAATCCAATATTATTCCAGTATAAACACAAGAATTTAATTTTCTTCGCGTGTTGATATCAACAGTTGTTGAATATCTGTTTATGATGTCCTGGAATTTAATGACAACTTTTTCTCTTCATTTAAAAAGTTTCTCATCTTTTGCCGCTATGCTCATGATATATATTCAACAACTGTTGATATCACCGTGTGAAGAAAATTAAAGTCTTGTGTTTCTACTGAAACAATATTTGATTTATTTTGTACAAAAAAAAATTATTTACTAAAAAACTGCCCTTTCCTCGTGTCCCCTACATCCTCCACCTTAAGGCCATCCTTACGACCCCAACACATGAACACAGCTTCAGTCCATCTCTTGTTTTACCTGTGGAAGTGTATATCCGCGTCAAGACAGCCCAGCTACAGTAGCCCCATGGCTTCTTTGGTGCTGATTGACAGCTCACAGCTGACGGCTTTGAAAAGTTACCAGACCAAACTATGTATCCCTACGCCGAACCAAATGATCTGCAAAAACATGTTTTTAGCATCTGTCAGTCAGCACCAAAGAAGTCATGGGGCTACTGTAGTACCTGAGACGTCGCTGTACACGTCATAGTAAACAATCTAGTGTGTGGCGATGATGAACTATTCTGATCACGTGTTGTCGGGGCGCATGCGTGCTACCGTTATTCGCGATTTTTTTTTCAAGAGCAAAAGTACCCGTTGACCCACGAGGTGGAGGTCACACCGTTCATACCTTGATGATAAGAAGACCGTTTGACGCATGCGCACATCATGGTATCGGAACAGCTGACATTTGCAAGAGATTTATATCTTTTTAGCAATGCGTCTTACTACCCGTTCGGGCTATACACCTATATACTAATTACATTGATTTGTTAGGGATTAGGAAGCTTTAACTTAGATGAAGTGCACCGGCATTTGCGTGGAAGGAAGAGTGGAAAGCCATTTAGGAAAAATTAACCCCGTCTTCGGCGGCGGTCTAGTCTAACACGAGAGTAGCGCGTTAGACCCCTCGACCGTTGAAACGTGCTGCAAGAGATTACATGTTCGGGTGATGGGAGGGGGGGGGAAGAAAAATACCGTAAACACGTGTTGACAGAGTTTTTATATCCTCAGGTCATGGGTAAAAAAAAAGTCTTGAGACGTTATTTAGGTATCTACTTTTAGCAAACTGTTCGGTTCAAATCCCGGTGTAGTCCTCGATGTTTCTTGGCCTTACCTGGAAGCAGATGTGGTTTAGTAGGATTCTGACAGGAAGAATAGTTCAGTAAACATAAACATGTTTTGTTTGCTGTCAACATTGATAACATTTTACTATAGAGATAGTGATAATATATCTATTAAATGTGCAGATCACATTACTTGACGTATGAATGCATGAAAGTAGATCTAGAAAGTCTTCTAGCTGTCAGATACGGACCTTCCTTCCAGGATTTTAATACATATTTATATCAGTATACGACTTACAAACTAACCAAAACTAGGACGACACAACGATAAAAAAAACTCCAAGGCCTCAGCCAGCAGTCGAGCCGCACCGACCGACGTCTGTTGGCTATGATAGTGTCAACTTCTGCGGATAGAGGTTGTCGTGTAGCACAATGAAAGATTCAGCCGTTTATCTCAGTTTTCTATAACAGAGCCTCTACTCTATTTCTTTTTTTTTTTTCGTTCAAGTTGCTCCTTATTTAGCCTCACGAGACTGAATCCTGCATCGGTGTTCCCACGGTCTAAGGCGTAACTAAGGTAATAGACAGGGTCACTGGGGACGAAGAAGTCGGCTTTCGAATACCGGTCGGGTGTGTTCGGACCTGATTTTTTTTTTCCTCCCGCCCTAAATCTTTTACCACTATCCGCAAATTATGTTACATTTCCTCTACATTTCTCCACTATCCTCCACTAAGCCCACTTGTGTAAATATGCGGATACCTCGGACGGGTAGTAAGACACGGTCCCGATTAACCGGCAGAGATCTCTGTCGAGTCTTCCAGTCCAGCGTTCAAGTCTTTGCTGTAAAAAATGTATAGCACCACGTCTTACTACCCGTCCGGGTTAAGTACTAATTACGCTAATAGGTGAGGAATTGGAAAGGTTGAATTTAAAGGAAGTGAACCCACATTTGTGTGTAGAGAGAGAGAGTGGAAACCATTTTAGGAAAAACCACCCCCAGTTCACCCAACCGAGATTCTAACCTCGATCTCCCCGTTCCTCGGCAGTCTAGCTCAGCATGAAACTAGCGCGTTAGCTAACTACGCCACCGAGGTGGATTCTCTTTGTTGTAACATTAATGATGTGTTATTCTGTTGTAAATAACGTCCTAGTGTTGTGAATGACCATCAATAACTCAGAGTTGATATTTAGGCTGTAATGACGTGTTATTCTGTTGTAAATAACGCCGTAGTGCTGTGAATGATCACATCAATAACTCAGAGTTGATATTTAAGGCTGGTAATGTGTTATTCTGTTGTAAATAACGCCGTAGTGTCTGTGAATGATGACATCAATAACTCAGAGTTATATTAAGGCTGTAATGGAACTGTTATCACTGAGAAGGTCGTGTATGCGTGGTAAAATGTTTATTAGTTTAACAGAGCTTTTAAATGCTAGGACATAAACCCCGAAATTACTGTCGTATCATGAAGATATTATAGAATCTTAAAACGTTATTGAAAACCAAACATGACATAAATCCGCATCAAATACTTTTTAAATGTTTGTATGTTTTGTAGAAACTTTTTCAACACCGCGTCTTATTATCCGTTCAGTTTATACGCTTACGTACGAATTACGCTAATGGTTTAGGGATTAGAAAGGTATATTTAGAGGAAGTGCATTTGCATTTACGTGATGAAATGGAAAACCATTTTTTAAACCACTCTCAGTACACTCGACCTAGATTCGAACCATGCTCTACCCCTGTCATCGGCAGTCTAATCTACTGCGAGAGAAACGCCTTAGACCACGCGGCCACCGAAACGGGGGGTTTTATCATTATTTTGTATTTGAGGGCGTGAGAAAGGTTGCAAATATATTATTGGTGCTATTTTATAGGTGTTTATATCTAACTATGAAATAAATTTTTTTCCTCTAGAAAATTGGACTATGTTTTATTTTGTATTTATTTGTGACGGTACTGTTTTAATGGCAGTCCCAAGTATTTGTTCCGTTTTAATAAATCACCTTGTTCTCGCAGCTACATCGCAGTTGAGCTCAAGTCGTAATTAAAAATGAGGCAATTAAAGGAAACACGAGTGAAAACAAGAGGACAGGATTTCGCCGGTGTTGAAATAGAAGAAACCTTCTCCAATTGTGTTTTTCGGGAAGATTGCGTTCTACGAATTCCTTGAAATAGATTCATCTGTGGAATTTCGACAGGTTCTACTTTCGAGCAAGCCCGGCGGCACGTGCGTGTGTTATAAATAATATCAGGTGGACAGAAGGTGACCAAAAACACACGAGAACTAAGGACAAGGTGAACATAACAAAAGAAAAAGAAAGACATTTCATCAAAAACCTTATTACTCTGCGTTGCGTTGGCAAATTTGTAAACATGGAATACTGGATTAAATAGCCAAGCTCTTTTAATAATGTAGTTACGGTTATAGTCGTATCTTTAATAGCATATTATTTATATTGAAAAAAATGACACCTGAACATGGGAATCGAACCCGGGACTTTTGGCTTAATACACCAATTCTATTACCACTGAGCTATCACAAACTCAGCCTTAAAATATGAGTGAAGAATGACCCTGGGCATGGGATGACACCATTGGCGTACTAAGCCAAAGGTTCCGGGTTCAATTCCAGTGCCCGGGTGTCATTTCTCAATCTAAAGAATAAAACAGGGGAAAAATGAAATAAGTATACACCATTTTTACCTGAACTTTATATCTTATTATTTTTGGCGCGCTAAGAACTCATCTCACGTACAATCACGCTAGAACAGAAAACTTGGCTCAACGTGGTTTTCTGCGCTCCTCATTTGACTGCAACGTTGGAATCAGTTTGAAAAGTTTTGAGCTGCTATCCGTGGAATGAGACTTGCTCTTAATACTTTTGCTTCGAGCTATATTACCTACCTTATCCGGAATATCTACAGTAGCCTCATGGCTTCTTTGGTGCTGACTGACAGCTCACAGTTGACAGCTGACGGCTTTGAAAAGCTACCGGACCGAATTATGTATCCCTACGCCGAACCATATGATCTGCAAAAAACATGTGTTTAGTAGTTATCACTTCTGACAGTCAAAATTTAGGTATATACCTAAATGTTGACTGTCAGAAGTCAGCTGTGAACTGTCAGTCAGCACCAAAGAAGCCATGGGGCTACTGTAGATATTCTTTCATACATACATACTTCAAGTCATATCTGCATTAACTACAGCCGTACATTTCTATACATTGGCTATAATCAATAATACTAACCTATTTCACTGTTATTATTATTATTATTATTATTACCGCGTCTTACTACCCGTTCGGGTTATACGCACTTACGCTAATGTGTAATGGTAGGGTGATTGTGAGATGAAATGGAG
Source organism: Timema podura (assembly GCA_033556935.1). NCBI lineage: Eukaryota > Metazoa > Arthropoda > Insecta > Phasmatodea > Timematidae > Timema > Timema podura. Next base: position 7,727,283 of record JAVRXN010000014.1, on the reverse strand, counting down.
GACCTACAGTTTAACGTGGGATCCGAACCACGGTGGAGGTCAAGCATTCTTCACATTCACAAGTTGTGATTAATACACGTCTTGTCAGAGGTAAAGGAAGTGGTTTGGCAATCAGATAAATCTGTGCCGGGACCGAGGATTGAACCCCGGAACCCCAGCAGAGAAGTCCCCTAAACCACCAGGTCACCTCCCACCCCTGTTGATATCTTATTTTTATACTGAGAGATCCCACCGAATTCGAATATATTTGTTCTAGGTTAAGTTAGCGCGGTACCCGAGTGCCGAAATAGGCCTATAAAGAATGTCTCGATATGAATCACAATGTTGTTGTAGTAACGGTTAGTTTGTTAGGTCACCCTTGCTACGTCTATTGCTGTAATACCCTCACGGCACTGTTGACTATCGGAATGCGCTGATCAGCAGTAAAACAATAAAAAAAAACATGGAAAGGAGAATTTGTGAAGCGGAGCAATTTATTTACTGCACCGGACGATTTTTTTTATTTCGCTCTCTATCTTTTTTTCAATCAAGTTTGTTGCAGGAAGCGTGCCTGGTGTTTGTATGCACCATCTCCCCCCTCACCATAACTTAGTGACTTTCTTGGTTATAAATTCATCACGCTTCTGGGAAAGAGTTGAAAACCCACAACGGTGGTCGAATGGTACAAGGCGTCTTTTTTAGTAATAGATTGGACTACCGATTAGGGGGAGATCGAATCCCGGTAGGGTGTACTGAAGATTTTTTTTCATAAATTGGTTTTCCACTCCCCTTCCACGCAAATTCGAGTACATTTCCTCTAAATTCGACTTTACTGATACCTAACACACCAGGTGACTTAGTACACACTTTAATAAGCGTCTTCTTCGAGTCATTAGAATAATCAATTGATACAACGCGGGCATTAAACAAGATCCCTTATTAGGAGAGCAGAGCTGGGCGGAGTGACAAGTAGTACAGGTCTAGCTCAGGACAGGTAGGAGCTAGGAAAATACCTGAATACCTTGTTATAATATTATAATAACCTTCTGATATTAACATTTATAGGTAAACGATAGTTTATATCATAAGAGAAATTTATTCACAAAACCAAAAGAAAGCAGGGTTAGGTCTCAATCTTTTTTTCTTCTTAGCACCGAGTCATATTACCCGTTCGGTTTATTTACTTATGCACTATAATTAGCCGGTCGGGTGATACGTTGGATATGAGGAGGGTTGGATTTAGAGGAAGCGTATCCGCATTTGCGCGGAGAGAAAGAGAGTATTATTATTATTATTATTATTTAGCACCGCGTCTTACTACCCGTTCGGGTTATACGCTTAAGTACTAATTACGCTAATGGATTAGGAATTGGGAAGGTTGAATAAAGGAAGTGAACCCGCATTTGCGTGGAGGGAGAGTGGAAAACCATTTAGGAAAAACCACCCCCAGTTCACCCGACCGAGATTCGAACCTCGATCTCCCCGTCCTCGGCAGTCGGGCTCAACACGACTAGCGCGTTAGCCAACTACGCCACCAAGGCGGGTAGAAAGAGAGTAGAAAACAAGTAATGATGTGAAAACTAACTTCGGTACACCATGGCCGGGGTTCGAATCGCGGTCTTCTTGTCGTCGGCAATCTAGTCTACCGCTAGAGTGACACCTTAGACTATGTGGTATTCAACCTGGGGCACGCGAATACATCTTAAGGGGTAAGTAAATTTTATATATATATGTATATATATATATAAATACGTTTCTCATTATTTTTTATGTAATTCATTTTAGATGTATGTTAGAGAAGGGTGGATAACCATGTCGCCAATCGCCACAAGTGGCGAATCAGCTATTTAAGTGTGGCGAATTCGAGTTTTCCAGCTCTCACAGTAAAATAAACTTTTTCCCTGACGGCGTGTGCTGGTTGTAGCTTGATATTTCCTGCTTGAAGTTGGAAACATTCCGCTTTTTTTTTAATGAGTCAGTGACGCAACACTGCCATCCAAGGCTGTAGCCAGCCAATCATTTCGGGGGGGGGGGGGGGGTTGGTGGGCCCATCACCCGATTGCTGGAGGCTATAAAAAATTATAAATTGATAAACACCTCTAGAAGCAATTTGAAGTGTTTTTATGTCAACATAGCCCCCTAACTGCCCAAGGCTAGGACAAATTATAAATATTAAACACCTCTAGAAGCTCTCTGAAGTGCTTTTTATGGTAACATAACCTCCTAATTTGTATTTGTATCTTAATTTTGATATTGTTTGAACAAAAAATAAATCCATATATATTTGGTTAATAAAATTGGGGGGGGGGGGGTTTGAACCCCCAGACCTCCCCCCACCCCCGACTACGGCCTTGCTGCCATATCCTACTTCCCTCCACTCCTTTTTAACAACACTTCGCTTCATCTCTGTCTTCAAACCAAAGGAAATTTCAAATTTCGCACTTAAATTGTCTTAAATTTTCAACTTTTTCATCCGCGGCAGTTGTAGCTTGTCAACGTGTACTGTACATGGTTTCTTATAAACTTGTTCAAACAGTTTGTGTCGTTTTAAATGTTCTATCGAACAACCTAATTTCTCACTCTTTACACGATGTGGCGAATATAGCTTCTCATTCGCCACACAACTGTGGCTGCATTTAAAACTAAGTTATCACCTCTGGTATAGAATATTTTAAACTTACGTTATGCAGCAACAATTTCGGGGGTACAAGGTTGAAAATAAATTATATCTGGGGGTACGAGAACAAAAAAAAAATGTTGCCTTAGACCATGCTTCCACCAAAGAGGGTTATAGAAACATTAAATCAAAAATTAATTATTATGTGGCCAAGTCAAACTTGAAAGAATTTTCGAAAATTTATATTTGAGTAAATAGATAAAAAAAAATATAGTACTATATTTAGTTTAGCTAGAAAGTATTTTAATGATGAATTTTTTTTAAAAAGTTGTACTATAAAGATCTTTTGAAAAGAGAAAAACTACAAATTCAAACATGAGAGCGTATTAGGACGCATATCTTCAAAACTAATATTTATTTATTTGTGGTATTTGACGTACACTTTCTAAACCGATTGAATATATCAGTAGATGAGAATTTCTATGAGCGAGAGTGAAAGAGTCGACCAATTTTACCGGGAAAGGTATTTTAACATACTTTCCAGAGTTCTTTTACATGTCACAAACGTCTTGAGACCGACAGCTTTACTTCTCCTCTGTAGGCAGTTGTGCTACAGTTGTTTTTTATCGCTCAACATAAGCCCGTCGACCTCGGCTAGGTTCGAACCCACGAGCATCGGCTCCTGAGGCCAGCGCTTTACTCCAAGACCGCCAAGGTCGACTTCATTATATTAGATTCTAATAGATTTCAAGAATGTTATTTCCAAGAGTTTTAAAAACTTCCTGCTTCCAAAAGTTTCCCGATGTTGGTTTCGGAGAATTTTAAAACATTGAAGTTTCCAATAACTTCAGTGTACTGTAATGTTTCCGAGCACGCTATGTTTCCAAAAGTTTCCGGAACAGTAGTGAAGCACGGCGGACGTCTGGCTGGAACCAGTCTGATGGGAAATAAGAACCAGGGAGGTCACCAACTCTTTCTGGGAACCTGTTCCTACGATCAAGGGCAGTGGTCAGAGGTCTAGCGTGTCACAGTGACAACTATCAAGGACAGTGGTCAGAGGTCTAGCGTGTCACAGTGACAACTATCAAGGACAGTGGTCAGAGGTCTAGCGTGTCACAATGACAACTATCAAGGACAGTGGTCAGAGGTCTAGTGTGTCACAGTGACAACTATCGAGGATAGTGGTCAGAGGTCTAGCGTGTCACAGTGACAACTATCAAGGACAGTGGTCAGAGGTCTAGCGTGTCACAGTGACAACTATCGAGGATAGTGGTCAGAGGTCTAGCGTGTCACAGTGACAACTATCAAGAACAGTGGTCAGAGGTCTAGCGTGTCACAGTGACAACTATCAAGAACAGTGGTTAGAGGTCTAGCATGTCACAGTGACAACTATAAAGAACAGATGTCCGCGACACGCCACTATGCATTCTTATATCTTTTTAATGCACGAGTCAATGGGGTAATGTGGGAGGATGGGCTAGGCCCACACAGCCCCCCCTCCCCCCGAGTTATAGGCAACCGTGCACAACCCGTGACTCGTTATTTTCGTTTTATGTCGCCAATTCTTAGGTTGTGTGAGTCTCTCGGATGTCGGATATTTTCCCTTATTTGGTAACTGAGACATTCTTCTTGCGCTTTCCGTTGTGGTACGTGAAACTCAGAGTTGGTCAACATCGGCGATGAATCACCCCGTCGTTAACTTTCCCATTAGCTCAAACCACAGAGCGAAATGTTTTGTATTTTGGGTGAGGGAGGATACTCATCTCGTTGTTTGATATCGCTGGTCACGTGACACCCAGGACCAAGGGGGTAGAGAGGTAAGCTTGTGCTTATCTAAGATGTTTAAAATCCCAATAGCATATTTACAACGGAAAGTGAAACAGCTTGATTAAGAATATAATATTTTGTAATTGATTACAAATCGAGTATTTTGTAATTGAAATTATTCAACTTGATTATTTTGAAGTGAAAATGATTCGACTTGAATACTAATTGAGTATTTTGTAGTTAAAATAACTCAACTTGATTACATATTGAGTATTTTGTAATTAAAATGATTCAACTTGATTACATATTGAGTATTTTATAATGAAAATGATTCAACTTGAATATTTTGTAATGAAAATGATTCGACTTAATTACAAATTGAGTATTTTGTAATTAAAACGATTCAACTTGAATATGTTGTAATGAAAATGATTCAACTTGATTTAGAATATAATAATTTATGATGAAACTGTCTACTATATTTTAATTACAGATTTAATATTGGTTTTATGTAAAAATAACTTTATTATTTGTGTTATTTTATATGCATTGATAATATCTATCAAAATTGACAGCTGTAGATCATATGACTTGACGTATGAATATATAAAAGTATAACTAGTAACTTTTCTAGGTGTCAAACCCGCCTCGGCGGCGTAGCTAGCTAACGCGCTAGTCGTGTTAAGCTCGACCGCCGAGGACGGGGAGATCGAGGTTCGAATATCGGTTGGGTGAACTGGGGGTGGTTTTTCCTAAATGATTTTCCACTCTCCCTCCACGCAAATGCGGGCTCACTTCCTATAAATTCAACCCTCCCAATTCCTAATTCATTAGCGTAATTAGTACTTAAGCGTATAACCCGAACGGGTAGTAAGGCGCGGTGCTAAATATTATTATTATTATTATTATTATTATTATTATTATTATTATTATTATTATTATTATTATTATTATATCTAGGTGTCAAATAAGGAAGACTCTTCTATTAAAATTGAACGAGTAAATGTTTCTCCGGTTATTTCTTGATAGTACACCTAATTTCATTGCTGAGGGAACTGCATGCTTACTATTGAGCAACAGCGTTGTCATTCTTTTGTTTTCCGTGATCAGTCTTCCTTCGAATGTATATCAAATTTGGCAATGCTGGTCTGTCGTTGTTGCCACTAATTGGTGCTTCTTCCTCCATCACAGTCGTAAAGTTACAGTAGTCTGAGTCTCATGTTCCTAATAGCTAGCTCAAAAACATTGACTAAATAAACACTCATATTTTATAAGTACTCTGTGTATAATAAATGTGTTATTGATCACGTTAAGATTTGGTGTGTATCTGTATGTGTTGGTTGCGTGTTTTGTATTTTTACAGTAAGGTTGTGGAACTATAGTTTTATGTGCATATTAATATATTTATTTGAATAATAGTGTATTTTTAACAATTAAGATATAACAAACATTATGGAATCTCCGGCTTGTTACAAACAATTACATTCCAAGAGGAAAATATTAAGTAGTAAAGAAAGGGCAATGGTGTTAAGAGTCTACACCTATTTTCGTAAAGACGGAACTTGCTCAGTAAATCAAGCGGCAATGGAGACTGCAGAAGCTACAGGTGAGTCTTATAAGTTAGTAATCTCTATTAAACAAGAATTCAAAACTAAGGGTAAGTTATTGACACCAATCAAAAGAAATAACTGTACTCAAATGAAGCGTTTGGATAAATATGACAGTTTTAACTCAAGCAGCAATTCGCAGAAAGGTACATTAACTTTACCGTAACAATGAATTACCTATCCTAAAGAAAATTAAAGCTTTAATTGATACTGATATCGACCTTCCTAATTTTTTATTGACGACACTTCAGAGGCTTCTAATAGATATTGGCTTTAAATTCAAGAAAGAGTAAGAATGTAATTTATAGCATTTCTTATAAAATGCATGTTGTAATATATTTGTTTGTGTATTAATTATGAGGAAAAAAAGCTTTATACATAAAATATTTTAAGCATAATTACGGAGGGAATAGAGAAACGTTAATAAACTTCAATTTCGAAAAAATTACGATTGTGGAAATAGGTAATGTTTCTAGAAAAGGTTGTACACCGATAGGAAATGCTTTTACCTGTCAATTGAACCCCACAACCACCCCATGCCGCATTGTTTACAATGAGGGATTTCCAAGTAAACCCTCCCCCCTCACATTCCAACAACCAAAAGCTAGAAAGTTTGGCAAATTGTACCAGAGAGAAAGCGAAGATAAATCTTTTCTCCATAAGACCTGCAGTTCCCTCAGCTATGATATTAGGTGTAGTCATCAATATTTCAGTACAAGTTTATCTACTGAAATAGTTACGGAAACACATCCCATTCGTATCTCCCCACGGACCGGTATGTATGTTACTTTGTCTGCACCTGTCTCACCAACATAGAGGGGGGGGCCCACACCTCGCAGATCCGGTACATCGGGGTCACGTGACCTCGTTTAGACCGCGGGTAGCGTCGCCGACCTCTGTAGGTTGCCATGGTAACCATGCTGATCGAGGTCGTCTCCTTGTCAATCTCCCTCCCCCCCTTTCCCTGCTGTCTCCCCTCACCTACTGACCATACGTATTGATGGCAGTTTTAATTTGATATATATCGTGGCATGTAACTAAATCTAAGATATATCGAGACAATTAAATCGATATATTGGTTGTATCCGATGTATTTAATTTGATATATAGCGTGGTATGTAACTAAATCCAAGATGTTTCGAGCCAATTAAATCGATATATCGGTTGTATCCGATGTATTTAATTTAATATATAGCGTGGTATGTAACTAAATCTAAGATATATCGAGCCAATTAAATCGATATATCGGTTGTATCCGATGTATTTAATTTAATATATAGCGTGGTATGTAACTAAATCTAAGATGTATCGAGACAATTAAATCGATATATCGGTTGTATCCGATGTATTTAATTTAATATATAGCGTGGTATGTAACTAAATCTAAGATGTATCGAGACAATTAAATCGATATATCGGTTGTATCCGATGTATTTAATTACATTTGTCCGGGAGATCAACATTTTATATTATCATCACCGCGTCTTACTGCCTGTAGAGGTTATACGCATGTATGATATTTACTACTAATGGGGTAGGAAACATTTTAGAAGTAATATACCAGCATTTGCATGGAAGGAGAGTGAGAAACCATTTAGGAAAAACCAACCTCAGTACACCCGACAGGGATTAAAACCCCCGATCTCTCCACAATTGGCAGTCCAGTATATTGCGAGAGTGAAGACTTAGACCAGCCCTTAGCAAACTACAGCCCGCGGTCCGCATGTGGACCGTCACGTATTTTTATGAATCCCGAAAACTATAACTACGGTGTACATATCCACTGAAAAAAAAATTAGTAATTTTAAACTACTCAAATTTAAAAAAAAATGAGACAGGCTCACGAGAAACGAACCGGAGACATTTAGTAGCGCATTGTAACGCTAAGACAAAGGCCCCATGGTTCGATTTCCGAGTCTATGTGTCCTTTTTGTTTCAACCAAATTATATTTAAGAGATGAAAAAAAGTTTGGTAAAACATTTTGACTTGGAGACTTTAACGGTCGATTAAGAAGAACTGAAATTTTCTTGGATTAATTTATAAGTCGTGTGATGAAATAATCAGTTGGTTTAGTGAAGGGCGCGTTAGATAACTCCACTAAAAAAATTATTAAACTTGAATACATTATTTTTTAACCATTTAGTATTTGCTTGACATCATTGAGAATAACTCAAAAGTTACTTTAAACACTGTTCATAAATGTGCATACGTCAAGTCTTTAAACCTGAAGCTGTCACTTTTGATAGATATTATTATTACCTATAAAATAACAATATTAATAATATAGTAAGATATTATCAATTTTGGTCGCAAAAGATTAGAGGTTCTTTCTTTTAAATTGGAATGCAACATTCTTCCGCTATCATTCACTTATCATATTGGCTAAAAAAAATTACGCTCTCAATCAAATAGTCCGCTTATGCATAAAAACCGTGTCGTTTCATGTAGTGTTGCCAGGGTAAGCAGAGCTTGTTGAAACTGCAACTCGTAAATTGTTATCACTCAGTGGTCAGGTATCAACGAACATACATTCCCATGTGAGGTGTGTAGAGCAGAGTCTATGTATGATTGGTCAAATGGGGACAGAGTGGGGGAGAACATATCACAGGTACAGTTTTAACAAGCTCTGCTTACCCTGGCAACACTACACGACACTGATACATTCCCATGTGAGGTGTGTAGAGCAGAGTCTATGTATGATTGGTCAAATGGGGACAGAGTGGGGGAGAACATATAACAGGTAGAGTTGTAACAAGCTCTGCTTACCCTGGCAACACTACACGACACTCCAATACATCAAAATGATCCCATCACACCTCCCATATGTCAAGTAACATTTCTCCTGTATTTAGACATTAAAGACGGTCATATTTTGTTTACGGGCACAAGCGCTAGAAACACGGTTTACATATTCTCCGTATGAGAGCGAGAGAAAGGAATCTCTCCTCTGGTAATTTTTCTGTGACTCCTCGCCGTCAGATGGACGGACCGCTGGTCCGTTGTTGGACGAGGAGAAAACCTGCGTATCAAGCCAACATACACTCAGGACAGGTTCCTTCCTATAAACAGCATCATCAGCGTCGACAAGATGTCGTTCGTTGTCAATACCTTGGGGATGTTTACTACGTCTCTGCATATCTATAGTATGATTTTGGTTCGAAGAACAGTAAATAAACCCCCCTCGATGACGTAGTTAGTTATTATTAGCACCACGTCTTACTACCCGTTCGGTTTATACGCACTTACGCTAATGTGTAATGGTAGGGTGATTGTGAGATGAAATGGAGGACCTACAGTTTAACGTGGGTTCCGAACCACGGTGGTAGGCCTGGCATTCCTCACATTCACAAGTTGTGATTAATACCGTAGTTAGTTAACGCGCTAGTTTCGTTTTGAGCTCGACTGCCGAGGACGGGGAGATCCGAGGTTCGAATCTCGTTCGGGTGAATTGGGGGTGATTTTCCCTCAATAGTTTTCCACTCTGCCTCCATGTAAATGCGGCTTCACTTCATCTAAATTCAACCTTCCCAATTACTAATCCGTTAGCGTAATTAGTACTTAAGCGTATAACCCGAACGGGTAGTAAGACGTGGTGATAAATAATAACAGTAAAGAAAATTCAAGCCTATTCTATGCGGCCAATATTGCTAACCTTTCTCTATTTGTTTTATTTTATAAGCATTGATAATATATATATATATTAAAAGGGACATCTGAAGATAATATGACTTGATGTATGAATATATTAAAATTGTTCTAGTAACTTAGGTAACTAACTTCTATTGTTCTTCCTACCAAAATCATAGTATGGATTATACCCTTCTTTATAAATTGCTATTAAGATGGGGATGTCGGTGAGGAAGTAGTAAAGGTCAGTGTTTTTGTAGTTTTTATAGCAAAACTTTTTTTTGTACAAAATAAATCAAAAATATTTTTTCAGTACAAACATGGAGAGTAATTTTCTTCACACGGTGATATCAACAGTTCCTTAATATATGTCATGAGCATCGTGGCATTTATCCGACAAACTTTTTTAAATGAAGAGAAAAAGTTATCATTAAATTCCAGAACGCCCTTGACAGTATTCAAGAAATTTTGAATTCATCATGTGAAGAAAATTATATTCTATGTTTTTACTGGAACAATATTTTATTTATTTTGGCAAAAAAAAAAAAAAGGTTTGCCATAAAAACTGTAAAAACACTGGCCTTATGTCACGGCCCATTCCATGTCGTTTTTAGAAACGAAAACTTTACTTTTTTTTTTTTTTCAAATGTCCACATACGATCATCTTGACACAAAAAAGGAAGCTCTTCTCGAGGCCAACTAACCGGGATATTTTATTTACAAGATTACACTCAAACTATAAAATGTAGTCAGGTGTTCTTTCACTTGCCAAGAGTGAAATTTGGTATTCGTGATATAGTTTCTTCATATATGCGTAATTAAATTTCAAGTTATTATAATTTTTTTTTAATAAAATGGTTTAGTTGGCATCAATTCCACTGTTTTTTAATGGTAAACTACAGAAAGCTGCACCAGGATGCGAATACAGGTTTTAATCGCAGGCCTATTACCTACCTAAGTAGGGTTTTTTTTAAATAGGACTAAACTGGCTCTTAAGGCTTATTATTTATCACCAAGTCTTACTACCCGTTCGGGCTGTATGCGTATGTACTAATTACAGTGTGTTAAGGATGAGGTAGGTTAAATTTAGAGGAAGCGTATCCACATTTCCATGGAAGGGGGGTTAAAAATAAATTAAAAAATCCACCCTCATACAATTCAATCGGGATTCGAACCTCTTATCACCCCATCACCGTCAGTCCACTCGATTGAGAGAGTGACGCGTTAGACCGCGCGACCACCAATACGGGCGAGAGCTTCAAAAAAATATAAAAAATAAACTGTGATATAAATTAAAGAATCAAGGTATTAATAATTAATGATTGCAACATCTTTTAACAAGACGAGACTGCTTCAAGGGCCGCATGGTCTAAGGCGTCACACTCCAATAGCTAGACTGCCGATGAAAGGGTGGTCGGGCTCGAATCTCGATCGGGTGTATTGTGGGTGGTTTTTTTTTATATTTTACTCTTCCACATGAAAATGCGAGTACATTTCTCTACATTCAACTTTCCTCATATTAACTCATTAGCGTAATTAGTAAGTATGTTTATAACTTGAACAGGTATTAAAAAGCGTTGCTAAAAAAAAATTAATTAAAAAAACGAATGAGCCAGAAACAGATTATTACATTCATACAGAAAGTAGCTGGATCGTGGTGAGGCCTCTTAGATCTTCAACCACAAGGAGGTACATAGATGGATTTAGGCATTTTTAAAGCCTAAGAAAGTGCAAAAGCCGCATGTTTAAGGTGGGAGTATAAGAACGCTAGATAAGTGCAGTGCTTTTGCATTTTTATAATAAACACTTTTTTGGCCAAATAAATCAAATATTTCTCCAGTAGAAAATAGAGCGTTCTAATTTTCTTCACCGTGATATCACAGTTGTTGAATAATGCGAGGGTGTCCTGAATTTAATGACAACTTTTTCTCTTCATTTAAAAAGTTTCTCATCTAATGCCGCCATGCTCATGACAGATATTCACCAACTGTTGATATCACCACGTGAAGAAAAATTAAACTCCTGCTTTTACAGGAGCCAAATTTGATTTATTTTGGCCAATAAATGTTTTGCTATAAAAACTTCAAAATCCCTTACCATAACTCATGTCCCTACACTCCCACCTGAGTAGATGAATCAGTCAGGAAATTGAGACAATACGAGGATACGAAAAAAGGTCTTGTCTGACGTAATATTAGAAAGGAATGGTGATTTGTGCAATTATGCCAATACCCGCTATTATATCTGTTCTAAGTACTGTATTTGCTATGACCTTGGAGGTCGCATTAAAAACAAGTGTCTAGCCACCAAGAAACTAGTTTGTCGATATCTAAATATGTGAAACCATTCAGTAAATGAATTACCTATAGTCGTATCCACGTATGAAGAAACTTACGTGACTCTTGAAAATGTCACTGTGACCATTTGTCCCCGATTTTTGGACAATCCCCGAAGCAGGACTTATGTACACGGAATGTATTTGTCCTCGATTTGTTGAATAAATTAATGCAATTTAAAATGTAAATGGATTATATGAAAGTGTTTTAGTCAAGTCAGTTACTAAGGAGCTTAGATGTTAAATCTGACAGAAATCCACATCATAGCCAGTGAGGAGTATTTCTAATTCATTATGACTTTTTTACTTTCTCTCGACACCTCAAAGAGAAATTATTGTGATCGTCAAAACAATGGAACTCAAGATTTTGATAACTGTCAACGTTTCATGACCCCCTGAAGCCAAAATTTGTTTTAGCATTGCCGTCTGTCCGTCTGTAGCTTGGGATAGAGTCGAAACTATTTTACCGATTGGGCTATAACTTGGTATCTGAGATTTTCATGAGGTCTTCCCGAGGGTTTTCAAAATTAAATATCTAACCTTAAAAGTTAAGGGTATTTTAATGAAGGGCAAAACGAGAAAAAATCGATTATCTCAAAATTCGCTCTAACTATTTTTAATTTAATTTTATATCCAGACATTGTTTATCATTATAAACAAGATGGCAACTCCCATTTTCTCATGAAAATGACTTTGAGAATGCTTTATATGGGGGAAATTTTCCAATTTTCATCATTTCTCCGCAACTATTTAATAAACGAAATAGATAAAAAAATGGTATTTGAAATATATTATTATAAAACCAATAATTTCTGAGCTATAAACAAATATATACATATAATTTTCAATTCAGGTCTTTGAAAATGAATTTGATTCTTATTCTCTTTGGTGGACAAAGATGTTTCTCTTTCTCAATTTTTATGTAACAGTGTTCCTAGTTCCTAATGCCATAGAGTAAGTAACTGTGTATATTATTTTAGTTATGGTCTTTGCTGTAATGTTTCTACAAAAATGTATAGACCTATTATTTCGTTCCACAAATCTTACGAGTTTTTAGTAAATGTATATTTTAAGACAAAAGCGAGAGAAAGTCTATGCGATGCCCGTACCATTTATTTTTCACTGACTTTTGTTTCTGACTGTGCTTGGGCTAGTTCATTACTTTCATCGGGATGGTTACAAAACCTTTTAATTACAAAATTACCTTACTTTTACAGGTTTTCCAGAAAACAATTTTTTTAAATCACGGCTTAACCTTTTTTTTTACAATTTTTCCGTTTAATACATATATTAAATATTTAAGAAAACCATCCTAAAGGCTAAACTAAAATAAACATTAACTATAAGTTATGTTTCCATTATTTAGTGTTTTCGGTATTATTTGTGTTCCTGTATAAATAAATGTGTTTAAAAAACAACACTGTATAACCACCTCTTGTTAATTCTGCCATATCTAGACGACGTATTTTTGTTAACATCTAGAAAGAGAAGAGATAGGATTAGGAATGAAGATGTAAGGTCAAGAGTTGGGGTACAGGAGATAGTTGAGGATGAGATGGAATGGACACGTAAGAAGGATGGAAGGAGAAAGGATTCCAAGAAGATTAATGGATATAAAGTATGTAGGGAAGATACCACAAGGAGAGATGGGAGAAACAGATAGCAGCAAGTGTGCAAGTGAGAGGAGCAGAGTGGAAGAATGCTAGAGGAAGAATGGTGGAAGTACAGAGGGAGACAGAGCATTTTAAAAACAGACCCAGCCACAGGCTAGAAACAGTTCATCATGATAATGATCCAGAAACCAAATTTCTCAATTTTGTTTAAATGTTTAGGTGCAGAATTAGTCAAGTAGTAAAATTCACCGACATCTCCTTATTCTCGATTAGGATCCTTCACATTTATCTGTTTTTCCTTTCTGAAGACACGATGTTTCATGTGAAGTATCGTATCACTTTCATATTATTTATATCGCTACATGGACCTAATTTATCGTCAACGTCAATTAACTCGAATGTAATGAACATTATTTGTTTTGAAAAGATAAGTTGTTTTTTTTGCTTTAGAAACTACTAAAAACTGGCCTTAGTTCGTGTCTTTCCTTCCTCCTTTCAGTTCAACCTAAATTCCCTCCTCACACTTCTTTTTTTCTCTCTTAACCACTTTTATGCCACGAGTCTGGATAATGTCTCGAAAGGAACTAGGCTACCAATTGTCAAACCAATCCATATCCTAAGCCCCTTAAGGTGGGAGTGTGGGGATTACGAGTCAAGGGCAGTATTTTGTACTTTATATAGCAAACATTTATGTTCGGCAAAATAAAAATAAAACATTTCTCCAGTAGAAACATAAGAGTTTAATTTCCTTCACGTGGTGATATCAACAGTTGTTGAATATCTGTCATCAGGATTGCGGCATAGATGAGAAACTTTTTAAATGAAGATAAAAAGTTGTCATTAAATTCCAGGACAACCTTGACAGATATTCAACAATGTTGATATCACCACGTGAAGAAAATTAAACTCTTTGTTTCTATTGGATAAATGTTTGATTTATACCTATTTTACACCAAAAAAAGGTGCTTGCTATGAAAATTGCACAAAACACTGACCAAAACTCACCTTCTCCACCTTAAAGACACATCCCACATAGCTTGTCTAATGGAATGTTTCCCTTGCACCCTCTTAAAGGGGTCAGGAGGAAGGGGGGGGTGGAGGAGTGTGGGAATATCAATCCCCTAACACGAGGGGTTGGAGAACCTAACAAGCACTTACAAGCTTTGAAAGTTATGAAAACATGCACTTGAACTCAAGCTGTAGTCTAGACTCCATGTTTATGGCGTCTTTCCTTATCTGGTCGAGAGGCATTCTTGAGTCTCAGCGGCTTCCCCACCTCCCCAACCCTCCTGTACATTAAATACCACTACCCCAACGCGACTTGACATCGGCACCAAATACGTCATAAATACAGGTGGACATTGAGGGGATGGACATCTAGTCCATGGTCGGATAAAAAGGGCTCAAGTCCAGTTTTCATTTTGTAAGGACCAACATATTTAAAATAAACATAATTTTTATGAAGGATACAGAAAGAAAAGGTGATAGTTATCTGTTAGATATCATGAGATCTTTCTAATACAATTTAGATTATGGTGAAAAGAGATCTCTGTCATATTTAAATTGAGCTAGTGCTGCCATCTGTTAAACAATCATGATACCTTTATAATTCACTTTATATTATGGTTAAAAGAGGCCTCTGTCATATTTAAATTATTTAAAAAAAAGCATTTGCTGGGCTCCTTGTGAGGTTTGAGATATAAAAGTTGTTGTCCTTGAAAATGTTTGTAATGCGACTTCCCCTTATTCCCCTGTACCCTTAATATTTATCACAACTGATTAAGGTGGGACGGAAGTGAGCGCGAGTCCAGTTCAGTACATTTGCGGCTTTTATACTTTAAAAAAAATCGTACCAAATAAATAAAATATTACTTCATTAGATAAGTTTTATTCAACAAGTGTTGATATCACCTTCTGAGGAGAATTGAACTCTTTATGTTTTTACTGGAGCAATATTTGATTTTATTTGTTAAGATAATGTTTTGCCATTGAAAATTGCAAAAACACCGAACCTTAATTTGCTTCTTTTCTCCAGCTCAAGAAACTTGACGTACACGATTGTTACTCTGAGCTCGCAGTTGAAAGCGTGTTAAATTATATCTGTGCGCCGATCCTGTCTACAGGTGAGTGAAGTCGACATCCTAACCATCCAAAGGCGACTACCATCACAAGAGAAAACAGCATAAGGGTACGGCCAGACTGGAGCGAGCGAGCGAGCGCGCGCGCTTGAAAGGTATAACTGGTTCTATTTTTAAAGCTCGCGCGCGCTCGAGCCGGTACAGTCTAGTTTACAGGCGCTAGGCAATATTATTGTATGTTGGTTCATTGAGTGCTAGGAAAACTTCTCATTTTGACATTTTTACTATTATCGATAGGTTTAGCACACTTGCTACTAACAGCCTAACTTAATTGGTAGGACCATAAACTATATATTTTATATATAAAATGTATATGTTAAAATATTTCAATATTATAATGAAAGTAGGCCTTTACAAATAAGAATCACCATTAGCGTGGAGATGAGGATGAGAAAACCACCCTCAATTCACTGAGCCAAGATTCGAACCTTTGCCTCCTCGTCAACAACTATCGAGAGTATCTGCTAATCACGCGATCGCTCGCTTGTCAACCTGGCCGAACCCTAACATTAGAACAGAGAACAAAACCGGCTGAATCGAGCTGCGTTGTGTGTTGGATCATTAAGGGGTTGTTAAGGTGCTTCGAACTCGCTTCGGTGGCCGCATAGGCTAAGGCGCTACTCTCGCAGTAGACTAGACTGCCGATGACGGGGAGATCGAGGTTCGAAATCTTGGTCGAGTGAAGCTGAGGATGTTTTTTCCAAAAATTGTTTTCCTCTCTTCCTCCAAGGAAAATGTGGGTGCACTTCCTCTAAATATAACAATCATAATCGCTGAAACTATTATCGTAATTAGTATATAAGCGTATTACCCGAACGGTTAGCGAGACGTGATGCTAAAAAATATTTTTAAAAAAGGTGTCGCGACGCGACAGCAGCAGTTCAGATGTCGAGTCGCAGTCGCGGGATGCAGTGTTTCCCTGCAGAGCAGCGACTGGCGATCAACCGAGCGTGTGTCATTTTCGTCAAGTTCAAATAGTTCCTCAGTTTTAACAATTTTTTCCATTGTGTTTTCTTCATTTTTCGTGTTTTTAATCATTTGTGGCCTTGTGACCTATTTTTTTTAGCACCGCATCTTAGTCTACTACCGTTTGGTTAATATACTTATGTAGCCTAATAATTACGTTAATGGTTTTAGGGATTAGGAAGGTTATATTTATAAGAAGTGTATCCACGTTTACGTGGAGGAAGAGTGTGAAATCATTTTGGATACCCCCCCCCTTCAGTACACCCGACCAAGATTCGAACCTCGATCTCCCTGTCTTCGGCAGTCTAGTCTACTGCGAGAGTGACGCCTTATACGATACGGCCACAGCAGCAGGTTACGTGACAGTACTGTAGATCTAGTGACTTTACTAGCCCTTCCTATTAAAACTGTAGCAGGTTACGACTGACAGTACTGTAGATCTAGTGATTTTACTAGCCTTTCCTATTAAAACTGTAGCAGGTTACGACTGAACTAGTACTGTATGATCTGGTGACTTTACCATCCCTTCCTATTAAAACTGTAAAGTATCAAAGGTGTTCATTTTTCGGAACAGGACTGTGTTTGTAATACTCCGGACAAGCTCGTGGCAGAGAAGGTTGTCTTGACAGTAATTAGTGGTTGTGTTAATGAGATGGTGTGCCCTCAGGGGGGCTTAGTACTACTGGTAGGAAAGAAAAAGGAGAACCAAGGAGAAAGGGAGTGTCTGGAGGAATGTGGCCTCCGCCTTCTAAACCTCCTCAGTGGATGAGGATGTCTGCTCTGGAGACCCTGGAATGGTTGTCTGAATATACTCAAGAGTTCGTTGTCTTCAATAGACCTTGGGTTTCTTGTCTGCAATAGAACCTGGGTTCAAAGTCTGCAACAGACCCTGGGTTAGTTGTCTGCAATATACACTGGGTTCAAAGTCTGCAACAGACCGTGGGTGCGTTGTCTGCAATAGAACCTGGGTTCGTTGTCTGCAATATAACCTGGGTTCGTTGTCTGCAATTTCATGTGAAACGTCTCGGATATAAATCAAATAATTTATTTTTTATCATTATAAAACTTTAAATGTAAAGTTTATGATCCTCTAAGCTCTAGGAAAATGTTTATACCACTTTTAGCTTCATTTTGATGTGAAACATATTTTGAAATAACAAAAGCAACTTTTTGAATAATGCGAATTTTCTGGACGTCTGCAAACGCTTCTCAGCGCTCCAGTAGGCGCCCTCCCCTCGACCCCCTCTTCCTGCCCCCCCCCCCATAAAGCTTTTGAATTTGATATTTGACGTGATACTATTTTTTGTGTGTACACCAAGTCTTACTACCCGTCTTGATTATCCGAATTGAGGAACAAGAAGGTAAATAAGGAAAATTCCAAAGCTCGCGTGGGGGATTCGAACACCGATCTCACCGTCAATGGTGAACCAGGAAACTAGATGAGCTTGTCGTTTAGTCCGTCCGCGCGTCCATCGACGCAGGTATTATCTTTGATTGAACACTTCTGTTTACCAAATTTGGGTTGAATTGGTCAATGAAGGACGATACCAAACGTTAAAAAAGGACAAGACAAAAAAAATAATCCATGCGTTATTTTCTCTATTAGGTCTATATTTTTTTATTAAACTTTAAAATTTAGATTGCGGTGATTTGCCAAGAAATGTTTCCCCCAAAGGCCTATTTTTTTCAATTAAATCTTTTAAAAGACTTTAAATTTAAATAGTGATGCAATTATTTTTCTAAAAGTTTAAATTTTTCTATTATATTTTTAAAAAAAACGATTAATTTAGAATGTGGTTACATCAAATTTTGTTTTTAAAAAAAACTTTTTTTTCTAATTTTTATTTTAAAAAACCTTAAAATTTAGAATGTGGCTGAATGAAACTTTTTTTTCCCCTTCTAAAATTCCAATTTTATCTACAGGATTATTCAAAAGTAATGATGCAAAAGTGAAACGGTACTATTCTTTAAACGAACTGACACAAAACAACCGCCATGACACGAAAAGGTGACCTGGTAAGGTGTCGGACTTCTGTGCTGGTGTCCGGGGTTCAATCCTCGGTCCCGGCACAGATTTATCTGATTGCCAAACCACTTCCTTCACCTCTGACAAGACATGTATTAATCACAACTTGTGAATGTGTGGAATACCAGGCCTCCACCGTGGTTCGGATCCCACGTTAAAACAGTAGGTCTTCCATTTCATCTCACAATCACCCTACCATTACACATTAACGTAAGTGCGTATAACCCGAACGGGTAGTAAGACGCGATGCTAATGCTAATAATAATAAAAGTAATTATAATAATGACACGAAAAGACAGAAGAACTCTCCAAGATTCGAAATCACTCAAGGTGTTGGATGTGGACGCCGTTGGTTACACGGCGGACGTCTAGACCAGCGTTTCCCAAAAGGTGTTCCGCGGAACCCTGGGGTTCCCTGGAAGGGTCAAAGGGGTTCCGAGTTCAGATCTTCGCGTTCAATTGTCAGACATTAAGCCTAATTTTAGTGCTATTATAAGTAAATATGTGAAAAAATTTCATTCTTCACATTAAATAGTTACTTTTTTTTGTACGATAAATGTTTTATAATACTTATAATAATTATTTTCTATTTATAATTATTCTTTCTTTTCATGTCAAACATGAAAATATTCAAACTACACTACAAGGTACAATCACTTTTGTTATTATCAAAATGGGGTTCCGCCAAAAAAAGTATGATCAATTAGGGTTCCGTGGCCAAAAAAAATTGGGAACCTCTGGTCTAGACGGTGCTCCAGTTCGGCCCAGAAACGTCCCAACATATCCTCGGGTATCAATTCCACCGCGACAAAGATCCGTTGTTTAAGGTCGTTCAGTTACCGTGGCTATGAGTGCACGTACACGGTGTCCTTGATGTATCCACACAAACAGAAGTCGCAGGGTGTGTGCATTTAATTTATATTTAATACACTGATCCAAGTTTGGTTTAACAAGACCTACTAATATATATATATAATTATTATATTATTAATTTTGGGTCATACACCCTTAAGTCTGGCGATCGTGGAGTAAGAATGAGTATCGGTAGCAAAACATCGATGTTTAACATCGCTGTCTACATCGGAGAAGTACTATCGATGTTTTAAAAACGTTGGTCTCTAAACATCAATTATTATAATCCATCGATGTTTTAGCTTAAAAAACATCGAACCTCTTAAATTTAGAATATGAATATTGTTTAGTGATTGCTGTGATAAGCACAAAGTATTATTAAATTAATATAAAAAACATCGATGTTTCTAACCCCAAATCATCGATGTTTCTTTTTTTTTTTTTTTAACATCAAAACGTCTAGACTTTGAATAAGAGCATGTTTAATGATTAATGAGGTAATCACAATATTACTAAATTAATATCTAAATAGAAAGATGGTTAAGGTAGTTCACCAATTCGTGTTTTTACAAACGATGCTATACAGCAAGAGTTTTAAAATTGCTTTAAAACCAATTAAATTTTTAATTTTTTTGCATTGATGTTTTTCTATCGATGTCTATCCCTAGTATGAACTTTGAATCTACAAAAGAAAACATCGATAGTGCCGTAAAACATCGAAGGTCTCAAAACAACGATGGTGAAAAACATCGAACATCGAAAACAAAACATAGATGTTTTGAAAACATCGACCATCGATGCCCACTCATCCTTATCTTGGAGGCCAGAGCAACATTGTCAAATCCTCTTGTCCGAACCAACGCACCGGTCGGGTGTTATTCAGGTATCGACGAACACCACCCCCAGGCAAGGACTTTATACCGTTCTCCTCCCGTTCAATCCGTTACTTACCGGTTAGCTCCGACAACACTCTCACTACAGGCCTTCTGTTTGGCACCCTTACTTTTGAATAACCCTGTATTATAATCGCATCAGTGGCCGCGTGGCCTAACGCGCTACTCTCGCAGTAGACTACACTGCCAATGACGGGGAGATCGAGGTTCGAATCTCGGTTAGGTGTAGAGAGGGTGGTTTTAAAAAAAAAGTGTTCTACGCAAATGCGTCTAAATATAGCCTTCCTAATCATTTGCCAATCAGCGTTATTAGTACATAAGCGTATAACCCGAACGGGTAGTAAGACGCGGTTCTTAAATAATATTATATATATTTTTTAAACGAGCTTAATATTTTGAGTGTCCCTAAGAATGTTTTTTCTTCCAAAAAGTCCTTAAGTTAATCAGTTGAGTAAGAACGAGCGACCTTGGACTCTCGCATTCGCCGACCATGACCTAGGACTCTGTTCCAGCAAATTGTTGCGTGCGTCGTTCGTTTGTTTTATTTGTGTTACAAACAATTGAATGCATTAGAGCTGTAATATTTTCATAATATGTTATATTTCCATGAGTTCTTCACGGTCGGAATTCGTGAAAATAACAAACTAAAATATATATATATTTTTAAATAGTGACATTACTTAATTGGTTAAAGAAGTAACAGTATCTTTTGTTTTGTTTTTTATAGCGGAGAGTTTGGCCCTACAATTCAACACACGTTTGGGTTATTCATATATTTATACTAATGGGGTAATAATTGGGAAGGTAGAATTTAGAATAAATGTACCTGTGTATTTGCGTGAAGGCATTTAGTTTAAATATTTAAATATAAACATAAAACACTCTCTATAGCAGAGGTTCCCAATTTTTTTTTGGCCACGGAACCCTAATTGATCATACTTTTTTTGGCGGAACCCCATTTTGATAATAACAAAAGTGATTGTACCTTGTAGTGTAGTTTGAATATTTTCATGTTTGACATGAAAAGAAAGAATAATTATAAATAAAAAAATAATTAATATAAGTATTATAAAACATTTATCTTACAAAAAAAAGTAACTATTTAATGTGAAGAATGAAATTTTTTCACATATTTACTTATAATAGCACTAAAATTAGGCTTAATGTCTGACAATTGAACGCGAAGATCTGAACTCCGAACCCCTATGACCCTTCCACGGAACCCCAGGGTTCCGCGGAACACCTTTTGGGAAACGCTGCTCTATAGCGTCAGTCCGCGATCGGACCATACAGACCGAGCGGCAACACCGTCTGTTGGCAAAGATAGTGCCAACATCTGCGGATAGAGGGTGTCATGTGGTCAGCACAACGAGCCCCTCCGGCCGTTAATCTCAGTTTTCTAGACCGGGGCCGCTACTTTTTCATTAAAGTAGCTCCTCATTTTGTGCTCCCGAGGCTGAGTTGACCCCCGTTACAGAACTCAGTGCTTCGCAGATAACTCTGTAAGTGCCGGGGATCGAACCCGAGAGCTCTTGAATTGTAACCAGGAACTCTGACCACAGATACATATAAATAGTAAATATGTTTTAAATAATAATTTTAGTATATAAATTCAATTGTCGAGAAAGAATGAAAAATCGATGGGTGATAAAACCACTCTAAATGCACCCGACCGGAATTAGAACCCCGGCCTCCAAGTCCCCGACAGTACATTCTATTGAGATAGTGACGTCTTAAGACAATCGACCACCGAGGTGGGCTATATTTTTATTTATTTTTTTGCACCGTGTCTTGTCTTTACTGCCCATTCGGGTTATACGCTTAAGTACTAATTACGACTATGGTTTAGGAATTGGGAAGGTTGAATATAGAGGAAGTGAACCCAGATTTGCTTGTAGAGAGTTTGGACAACCAATTAGGAAAATCCACCCCCAGTTCACCTGACCGAGATTCGAACCCCGATCTACCCGTCCTCGGCAGTCCAGCTCAACACGAAACTAACGTGTTAGCCAACTATACCACCAAGACGGGTCTTATTCCAAATATAAAACACACAATACAGGAATTTGTTATGTAAAACTGGTTGTGTTTTTTCTATGATGATGGTGTTTCTAGTTCGTGTTTAAAATAAATAAACACCTGTTTCTATAAACTGTGATTTAAAATCAATAGTAATAATATTTATCCCTGTATTTGTAAAAGTAAAACAACGAATAGCGAAGGCACGACACAAAATACTAAGTTTGTTATTTGTTTGGATAACAAACAGTCCCCAGCACACACAATTTCTAAATAAAGGTGGTCGCTGTTTTGACTAAACTTAACCTAGTGTCGCAACGACGACCTTAACTTCTCCGGCGCTAAACATAACCAGCTTTTTACGAATTCGTAATATTTGTACAATTAAACGCTGATGCGCGGATTGTTAAATCGTTTGATTGTTTGCATCAGTTGTGTGGTGTGTGTCTTTTTCGTGTGTGTTTACGCACTACGTCCTACTGTCCTACTGCTACTGTATTATAGTTAGTTTGGCCACAAACATTTTTGATGTAAAACTGTAAAAATACAGACCTTAAGGCGGCCGCCTCGTTAAACGAGAAAAGCATCAGTCGCTGTCATGCCATACGGTTTTAAATACAATGGTCTGTGTCGTTTTATACAACTACTTCTCTAAATTACCTAAGCTTATATTCCCTTTCGCCTTTCACTTACAACCACCCTTTGTCATGTCAATAAAAGAGGGAAGAACGAAAACTTCGTATCTCAAATTAAAGAGGAAAGCTCGCTGCTACAGAAGCCCCATGACTTCTTTGGTGCTGACTGACAGCTTTTAAAAGCTACCGGACCAAATTATGTGTCCCTACGCCGAACCATATGATCTGCAAAAAACATCTGTTTAGCAGCTGTCACTTCTGATAGTCAAAATTTAGGTATATACCTAAATGTTGACTGTCATAAGTCAGCTGTGAGCTGTCAGTCAGCACCAAAGAAGTCATGGGGCTACTGTATATACCTAAATGTTGACTGTCAGAAGTCAGCTGTGAACTGTCAGTCAGCACCAAAGAAGTCACGGGGCTACTGTACTTGTGGAAAATGTGGAGAGCACTGATCTTCGGTTCGAATCTTAACAAACATTTTCATTGAAGAGTAGCCAGTAGGCGGGGACCTTAGCTTCTTCCTCTTGAAGAAAAAGGGGGTAAGGTAATTTCCATGTTCCGACCAAAGGAACTGTTTTTATCAACAGCTCGCTAAGAACAGACCTACCTAATGTTCTCCGTTGTCGAGATTTCACTCGAAAGCGCCATAATAAAAACCTTAGAGTTGTTAGTTTTCACATTTAAAACCATAAAATGTTTCTGATAAGCGTCTACAAGGTGCTCAAAACGAATTCAATGGTTGTTCAAAAAATAGCTTCAGCCGATATTGTCAGGGTCAGTGATGTGAAATACCGGGTATTTATTTTTGTTGTATTTACCCTCATATTTACCCAAAATGGGTATTTTTGCGGGTAGTTATAGTTTTTCTTCGGGTTTAACTGCTTATTTACCCATAAACAGTTTATAAATACTACCTGCTTCGTTGATTGCATGATTTAACGCGCTATTTTTACAGTAGACTAGACTGCTGATGACGGGGAAGATCGAGGTTCGAATCTCGGTCGGGTGAACTGGGGTGTTTTTTTCCTAAAATGGTTTTTAAACCCTCCCTCCACTGTAAATTCGGATACACTTTCTCTAAATATAACCTTTCTAATTCCTAAAAACCATTAGCGTAATTAGTACACAAGCATATAACCCACACGGGTAGTAAGACGCGGTGCTAAAAAAAAATGAATCATGACATGATGACCAAACGGAATCGTATGAAATATATTGTAATGAAAAAGTAAGTATTTAGCTCAATATCTTTAAAAGTCAGTATTTCAAGATGACCAGTAGAACAGTTGCTCAATCTGAGCCCATTCAATGATTTTTTATAAAATAACAGGTACATCAATACAAGTAAAAAACACAATAATTACTTTCCATCCAGCATGGACATTTCCTATTGTGCACAGTTTTATTATGATGAAGGAAAAACCATTACATTTTACACCTTTATATGAAAAATAACCTTTCATTTCAAACAAAATAGTTTTCTATGCATACTCATTAATTTACGACACTAAAGAGATACCAAAGCTATTCAGTATTTTATGACGTTATTGTTCTATTCATCTGAATCGGAAAGTGAATCAGACTTCGTGGTCAGAATCACTTGGGGATTGATTCATCTTCAAATTATTCTGTTTCTGAACCTACTTTTATATTTGATGTTTCTTTATGACTTTCCTCGTCTTCTGGCATTCTAAACTTCGTAGATATGGAACTGGGCTCATGTTCATCTATACCTGCCTTGGGAATAAGATTTTGAGTTAACCATTTTCATTATTTTATCAAATAGTTTAACTTTGCAGCCATTTCTGATGCCAAGCGATTTTTTCTTTTTACTGTGGATCCAGCTGAATCTGCTGAGTGATCTTTCTCTTTTAAATTTGACTAAGTTATTTAAGATAATCATGTAATAAGGATGGAGAGGAGAGGATTGCCAAAGAGAATGATGGAGATGAAGTATGTAGGAAAAAGACCGAAGAGAGGCCAAGAAAGACATGGGAGGACAGATAACAGAAAGTGTGCAAGTGAGAAAAGAAGAATGAAAGCAATTAGAGGGAAAATGGTTAAAGGATAGAGGAAGATGGAGGCATTTTACTAAACTGACCCGGCTACAGGATGGAAACAGTTGTGATGATGAATATAGTTCCAACAAAAATTGATACAGTGTTAAGATTTTTTTTAAACACTCTATTTTTGGTGGGTATTTAAGAAATGGGTAAGTAGGTACACATTTATATTTACCTTACCCACAGGTTATTTACCCAATCCACATCAACGGCGGGCTCAGGGTTGCCACTATTTTCTTATTACAAAATTCCCTGTATATTCCAGGTTTTACAGAAGGAATTCCTATTTGTTCAGGCAGCTTAAATTGAAGAGAAAAAAAGGTAATAAAAGTCAGTGTTGACCACAACAAAAATGTGTTTGTGTTTTCTCAAGGGACCTTCATATGAAAATTGAATTGTTTTATCCATATATCCCGGACGGGTAGTAAGACGCGGTAACTGGCACCCTTGACTAAAAGATGCCACCAGTAGAGTAAAAGTCTTGCGACCTCTTGGGTGGTCCCTAATACTGGTGAGTTCAAGTGAATTACGTTTTACAAGTGGTTTGACATGGCTGCTGTCCCGACATGCACCCGTTGTGTTAATCACACACACACACACACACACACACACACACACACACACACACACACACACACACACACACACACACACACACACACACACACACACACACACACACACACAACACACCCTCTTAGAGTGCTATTTATTACACGGTCATGTTTCTTAACTTTAAAAATTATTTGATAAAAGAAATATGTCTGTCTAATTGGACGATCCATCAAAGATGTTTTATAAAATAAAATATTTGACAAATCTTACATACTTTTTTTTTACATTTATTGAACTTGTGCTAAAAAGTTTTATCAAGGAAAAATGACGACATTTGCAACATAAACAGTTAAAAATGTAATCAAGTGCAGTGTTAACTGGTTATTTTATTGTTCTTATGGACTTGTATGTGTTCTCAAATATTCGAGTACATTTCCTCTGATTTCTATTTTGATCTTTAACCCGACTGAGTAATACATCAGCGAACAGGTTGGACGGGTATCCTCAACTTTGGTCAAAATCGTTGAGGCAGAGTGGACCTCTTGAGAGACCTTGCTTCCAATCCAGTTGGGGTTGAAATATACAATACAATTTACGTAGGAAGAACAATTTAGAAAATACAAACATGTTTTTTACGGTTAACATTGATAACATTTACTATATTATTATTGTTATTTTATAATATAGTATTGTATAGTATAGTAGTATATTTATAATATCTTTTCAAAAGTGAAAGCTGCAAATCACATGACTTGCCGACGTATGAATACAATATGAAAGTAGATCTAATTTTGACTTTTCTGTCAGATAAGGACCTTCCTATGAAAATTAGACTGTAATATTCACGTCGTTACGAGAGTAAGAGAAGAGAATGTGCCAAAAAAATTTAATTTTCAAAAATATTCAAAGAAAAGCCGCCAGTTCAGAAAATGGCAATTTCTTTCGAGACAGCTAACTTATTTCTGCAGTTTTACAAAACCGATTTAATTTTTTTATATATAAAAGCGTTTACTTTGGAGAATTATTTTACTTCGGTGAAATGAGAGGGTCAGGGCAAAAATATGATACCCCCCTCTTTGATATAAATGGGGTATTTTCACTATTTAAAAGTCTATAAAATCCTGAAATCTAGCCATAAAAAAATAAGTAAAAATATTCAAGGATATTAGTTATCCTCATGGTTTTGTCTGATCATTAAAAAAAACTTGTAGTTCAAGTGGTATTCAACCAGAAATCACTTCTAACAGATTTTTCGTCAAATGAGGGTTATCATGACCCCTTCACTTTGATTCTATTAAGACAGGATTCCCGATTCCATATAAAAAAGTGGTTAATGTATCTTTTAAAAAAAAAGTCTTAAAACGGTAGATTTACACAAAAATCACAAAACTTTTTTACATAACTCTGAGCTTCCCTACGGTCCAATCCTTACATTCAAGGCCGTAGCCAGGGGAGGGTTTTGGGGGTTCAAACCCCCTCCGAAATTCTATGGACAAAATATATATGACTTTATTTATGGTTCAAAAAATATCAAAATTAAGATACAAGTACAAATTAGGGGGCTGTGTTACCCTAAAAAGCACTTCGGAGAGCTTCTAGAACTGTTTATTCTTTAGAAATTTTTTTTCTGGCTTCTGGCAATTGGGGGATGTGCCCACTAAACCCCCCCTGAAATTATTGGCTTGATACGGCCTTGCTTACATTACAACTAAAATAGTTACTAGACCTACTTTCACGTGTTCATACGTCAAGTCATGTGACTTGCTTCTGTCATTTTTAATAGATAGTGTTAATACACATAAAATAACAATAATAATAATGTAAGTTTTTTTTTCAATTTTAAACCAAAAATACGTGTTTGTATTTACTAAAGAAAAACTGACTCAGGAAACAGTAATGGATGTAAAATTTCCTAAAGGACCATTCCTATGAAAATCGAATCGTACTTCCAATATACATGTTGAAAAATAACGATTACAAACACACTTAAATTTCACACCTGTTGGCGTCGCTATAGAAATAGTTTTCGCTTTCATGCCGGTCATGCTAGGGTGGAGAATTATCATCACATGAACGTTAAGAAAGAATCTGTTCTTCTTCTTCGTGACCGAAACAATTCGTTACCCAACTAATCATAAGTTAATTCAGTGTGGCCTCGACCAATTGTTGCAGCAGATAACCAGAAAGAAAGAGAACCAAATAAGTAGAAACAAAAAACACTCTCATAATGAATTCAAACGAACTTACGGTTTCGAAATTCCAAATGATGATGATGATTCTTTTCCCTGAGAGTCCAGCTTTTTCCACTTATATTAGTTGGAACTTAATTCTTATTTTTAATCACAATGAAACTATCGATAAAAATATATATAGTTGTGGTTATTCAGTTGTCAACAATGAAAAAAAAACGACCACTTGTCGTTATTCCTTTCGTTGAAAATTTAAATTTGGAATGAACGAACGAACACACAAAAAAAGTCGACTGTTCCAATCGATTGGAATATTCCCTCACGCACATGTATGTACTCTACACATCACACTAACAGGTGTTGGCACTAGACACGCTAAATAATTTCGTCCGGTTTGAAAAGAGATAAGTGTAACGGCTTTGTTGGGCGCAGACAATCACAGATACCGGTGAAGTAGAAAACTTGTAACATCGACCGTTGTCGACACTGGAATGGAGTGGATTGGATGGAATGGAAAACGTGAACAGACTCGTATTTTCTTTCTTCAGGTTCGCCCAGAGACTGGAGGGAACCTTCTTTTATTCTTGTTTTTTTTTTTCGATTTCAATGTCCATTGCACCTCGCGCGCTCAAAGACTTTAGATTTCTAAGAGTAACCACTCTGCTAGCCTTCAGTACGTTTAATGTTTAGTGGAAGTATTTTTGAGGGGTAAAACTGCTGAAATGTGGGTTTATATTGTGTTATAATCTTTTCAGATCATACTTATTACTTTTATAATGACATATACATACATTTTATGGTATGTAGGCCTATATTAATTTTTTTTCACAACACCATGCTTATTTGCCTTTAATTATAATAATTATACTATAAATAATTATTATTTAATAATCTATTTCTTTTAACAAACTTTGTATATTTTTCATGATTATTTCAAAATGTATTTGATTCCAACCTGATATTTTTAAGAATGTATAATACGAATTGAGTTATCAGGATAAACACAAAGTCTTACCCCCCAGAAAGTCAATGTATCTCTTGACACAAGAGATTTTATCTAAATATAGTCCTATCGTTATACTTTTTTGCTCTTCTAGGAATTGAACCCAAGGCCTTAATATATTAGTCAAATATACTATTGGCCTGAAAAAAGATATCGAAATGTTTTATGATAAGGCATTTTTCAGTATTGGCAGCATGGTTTTTCTAATGGACTCCGATCTAAATGTCTAGGGCTTTATCATGGACGAGCTGAAATAAAGGGGCATTTTTTATCCAACCTGAAGTTTTCTCTAATTTTCCCATGCAAACGCTGGCTCGTTTTCTTGAAACCATCACTACTTATCCTGTTTCGAAGCTAGATAAGACCTTGATAGTATTTATAGTGCTGAAGAAAACCGAAACATATTTTACTATTTAATACAAACTGTTAAATAAATGTGTTGAACACCCCCCCCCCCCCCCGCCTCCCCTGATTAGGTAGGATTACTAAACTATTATAAAACAGTCTTAAATACAAGGCCGTATTCGGGGGGGGGGGGTTAAACCCTCCCCACCGAAATGTTATGAATAAAGTACATATGGCTTTATTTATGGTTCAAACAATATCAAAATTAAGGTACAAGTACAAATTAGGGGGCTGTGTTACCACAAAAAAACAATTCAGAGAGCTTCTAGAGGTGTTTAAAATTTTTAAAAAATGTCTAGCCTATGGCAATTGGGGGATGTGCCCGCCAAACCATTAGCTGGCTACGGCCTTGCTTAAATATAAATTATATCTTATTTATGATTAAAATCGAACTGGAAAGTGTGATATCTTGGATCCCTATGTTCTTTGGCAGTTACCTGTTTCATAGTCGGTTGGCTGTGGAGGGAGAAAAAAGGTAACGAGGATGCATCCATAAGGTTGGTTCGTATTGAACTTCGGTAATGCTCGGATGAGTTCGGTTGTGGGCTTCGGGGAGGATTTGGGTGGGTGGGGAGTGTAATTAGTAAGACATCGTTACCTAGAAGAAAATAAGTTTCAAAATGTAAATATTTTTGGTGGAATTCCTAAATTTAATCGTTTTGATAGTTTTGGGATCCGACTCCAAAACTTATTAAGTACTCTAGCTTTAGAGCTAAGGGTACCGGATTTGATTCCCGACACGGCCGAAAAGTTTATTATTGGTGAAATCAGGGCTTCCCGTTTAACAATGATGAATTGACGGTCGGGGGACAGGTTTTGTGCTTCTTCAATAATTAATTTAGTTTGTAAGTCATGCATTAATATAATCAATTAGTTTAGAAAGTGCTGGTTAAATACAATTATGCTGTGACTCTACAGTCCGGAAAATGAGGTATGAGGAAGGTAAAAAATTATAGAAGTGTGCCGGCATTTGCGTGAAGAGTTAAACCATTCAAAGGAGATAATTCAGTTCGTCCGGGATTCAAACCCCGATATCGCACCACCCCCAACAACACCAGACAAGACGAATCTGACGCCTTTGCTATTTGTATTACTAGCCCGCATAGGTGGGCAGGCGGGCTAGACGTCAGGCTCACCGAGTCTAGTTTTACGTAGATGAAAGTTTGGAGTTAAAATTCTTAAATTGTTTTCCACCCTTCCACTACACGAATGCAAATGCACTTACTCTGAATTCGACCTTTCTCATCTTTACCCCATTAGCGCAAGTGAAATGTGGACGGTCTGGATGGGTGGTAGGCTGGTAGCTAGCTGAGAAAAAAATAACTTTTAAAAAACATTCACACTAAAACAACTACCGTTATAAAATGGTTTCACAAACGAAAGTCAGATACACTCAAAGGCTTAAAAAAATACAGACAACTTTTTTCGTAAAAATATCTTTAAAATTACAAAAATATGATAACATTGATAACATTTTACTATACTATTATTAGTGTTATTTTTAAAATATTTATAATATCTATTAAAAATGACAGCTGCGGATCATATGAATTGACGTATGAATACGCAAAAGTAGATCTATTTACTTTTCTACCTGTCAGATAAGGTTATTCCTATGAACATTGGACTGTAGTAACTTTTATTGTTTTCAGATAAGGTTCTTACTATGAAAATTGGACTGTAGTAACTTTTATAGTTTTCAGATAACGTTCTTACTATGAAAATTCGACTGTAGTAACTTTTATAGTTGTCAGATAACGTTCTTACTATGAAAATTCGACTGTAGTAACTTTTATAGTTGTCAGATAAGGTTCTTACTATGAAAGTTCGACTATAATAGCTTTTATAGTAGTCAGATAATATTATTCCTATCAAAGTTGAACTAAAGTATATTTTATAATTGTCAGATAAGGTTCTTCCTATCAAAATAGGTCTGTATTCACGACGGTACCGACGTTTAACGACAAATTAACAGATGAAATAAACCATGTTTAACGACATTTGACGACGTTATCACGTTACATGACAAGAACGGGGATTATTAACGGCCGTGGCGCTATCTAAAATCATCCGAAATAGTTAATCCAACATCAATAAGGAGAACAAGTCCACTGATAGCTTCTAATCACTTAAAAACCTCAAGGTCACGATCTTATGTGTGGACACAAATCTCCCTTCTTTTGTTTTTTCTTTTCCCTTCTAGTTTTTTTTAATCTTCTTTTCACCATCAAAGTCCAGACGACTGTCGAGAAACTGGTGGATTCTTTTTGTCACTATTTCTCACTATCAGTCACAGTAGCCCCACGGCTTCTTTGGTGCTGACTGACAGTTCACAGCTGACTCTGACAGTCAACATTTAGGTATATACCTAGATTTTGAATGTCAGAAGTGACAGCTGCTAAACACATGTTTTTTGCAGATCATATGGTTGGCGTAGGGATACATAATTTGGTCTGGTAGACTTTTCAAAGCCATCAGCTGTCAGCTGTGAGCTGTCAGTCAGCACCAAAGAAGCCATGGAGCTACTGTAGCTACTGTTATAAAGTCTGTTCACGATAGGTTTTTATTTGGATGACAGTTCAAAAATCGTATGTTTAGGTTTTGGGTTGCCAACACTTGTAAAAGATCACTCTTTTGTTATACATGTTAAGTTTTTTTAATCAACTGTTATATTTTACATTTAAAATAACGTAAACTTAAGTTTTCTCATACTATTTCATTACTTTTAATAATTTCTTTTTGTCCAATCGAAGCAATATTTTAAACATAATTAAAAGTACTTATTCTACATTTTTTAATGTTATCTTTGATGTGTAATATAGTGCATACATCAATACCTTTTAATACAGGCATCGTTTTTAGTTGGAAAAGAGAAAAAAAAAATTGTAATTTTTTTAAATATATAGTCTAATAAATTATTTTATGAATATTTTATCGTATTTCGAAATATTTAACTGAATAGAATATTTTTATCCACTGCGTGGGTGCATCATTGTAAAAAAAAGTTGTTTCCGTCACGTTCAACCACATGGTTTAAATTCGTCGGTCGCCATTTTGAAGCTATTTTCGTTAGACCTTTCGTGGAAGTGATATGAATATTAATTTTTTTAAGTGGAATAAAAATAGATAAGCTTTGTGTCCGACCTCAAATAATTATATAATAATATTGGCCTAAGTTAATGTGGTTAACTATCACATTCACATATTACCATCCGTTTTTATTACGGTCATCCAAAGTGAAAGATGTCAGCTGTTGGCGTAGGGATATATTAGGCACTATTTCTAGTAACTTTTTTAAGCTGTCATCCAAGTAAACTTAGGTCATGAATGAATTATACGCTAATGTTTTAAGGATGAGGAAGGTTGAGTTTAGATGAAGTGTACCCACATTTGCCGGGTGGAAGGTTAGAAAACCTTTTAGGAAAACTACCTGAGTACATCTGACAGGTCAGTCTAACACGAGAGTTCGGCCACTGAGGCGGGCTTCTTATAATCATATACAAAATGGTTCTCTTTTACAATTACTCTTCTTAGTGCTTCTCCATTAATCACCCAATTTGTCTACTTTATCCTCTATTCTCTCCTCTAGCACCACATATAAGAACTTTCCAAATATTTCTTCTCTTATTCTCCTTAAGGTCCATTCATGTTTCACTTCTTAAATAAATATATATTTAGAACCGCGTCTTACTACCCGTTCGGGTTATACGCTTAAAGTACTAGCCACGCAAATTGGTTAGGAATTGGGAAGGTTGGATATGGAGGAAATGAACCCACATTTGCGCGGAGGGAGAGTGGAAAAACCATTTTAGGGATCCCCCAGATCACCCGAGTGGGATTCAAACCTCATCTCCCGTCCTCGGCAGTCTAGCTCAACGCGAAACTACGCGTTAGCTAAACTAACTACGCCACCGAGGCGGGTCACTTCTTAAAATAATGTGGTGATTTCCTGGACGAGTTTGAAAAGTTCAGAAAGAGTTTTTTTTTTTTTTTAGTCAACGCGGGATTCCTCTACGTTTTAAAGTGCATATCAGCGCTCCTTGAGGCATTTCTCTGAACTTCCGTTCACTTGGTGATAGCGAGTGACGCAGACCGCGCGTGTCTAACCTTGTTCCTTATCCCATGGTCCCGTTCGAGGTGGTACCCGGGCGCGATGAACCACAGGTACTCTACGGTACAGCCGCGATACTGCTAATTGGTTGATAATAGGTGCTACTTTAACACCGCAGGGGGGCGGAGAAAGGGACTGGGTCATTCAGACGAGCATTTCAGGGATTTCACCTTCTGACACGTTCAAGAGTGAGAGCTATCCAGAGTCGCTTGGTGAGGCCTGTCCATGGCGTGATTTGTTTCCAGGGTAACAGTGTTTAGGTAGGTTAGGTTAGGTTAGGTTAGGTTAGGTTTAGGTTGTCCTCATCACTCGGTGGTCACTATCAACGAACATACATTCCATGTGAGGTGTGTCGAGCAGAGTCTATGTATGATTGGTCAAATGGGGACAGAGTGGGGGAGAACATATCACAGGTACAGTTGTAACAAGCTATGCTTACCCTGGCAACACTCAACGACGCGACACTCCCGCCCTGAGTAGCCCATGGAAGTGACGTCCTTTGTTAAGTCCAATAGTGGAGAGAGTCAGCTGTACCAAATAAATCTGACCTGTAAGAGCAGATGTGTGTATCTTCTACCTGACCAAGGTCATCTGGAGGTCTACAGTAGCCCCACGGCTTCTTTGGTGCTGACTGACAGTTCACAGCTGACTTCTGACAGTCAACATTTAGGTATATACCTACATTTTGACTATCAGAAGTGACAGCTGCTAAACACGTGTTTTTTTTGCAGATCATATGGTTCGGCGTAGGGATACATAATTTGGTCTGGTAACTTTTCAAAGCCGTCAGCTGTGAGCTGTCAGTCAGCACCAAATAAGCCATGGGGCTACTGTACATACACTACATACACAGGTTGTCGCACATTTACTGCGCCATGTCATTTTCAGTGTCGTGTCGTGGAATGTTACCAGGGTAAGCAGAGCTTGTTAAAACTGTACCTGTGATATGTTCTCTCCCACTCTGTCCCCATTTGACCAATCATACATAGACTCTGCTCTACATACCTCACATGGGAATGTATCAGTGTAGTGTAGTGTTGCCAGGGTAAGCAGAGCTTGTTAAAACTGTACCTGTGATATGTTCTCCCCCACTCTGTCCCCATTTGACCAATCATACATAGACTCTGCTCTACACACCTCACATGGGAGTGTATCAGTATCGTGTCGTGCTGCCAGGTTAAGCAGAGCTTGTTACAACTGTACCTGCAATATGTTCTCCCCCACTTTGTCCCAATTTGACCAATCATATACAAATTATATGGGGCAACTAGTAGAATAATTCTCTCAAATGTGTTCTACATTTATTGGAAACGTTGGAAACCTTGTTTTGTGTTGGAGGCGAGATCAAGCAATTTAATTCTTAAATCACAATGCGACTGACCAAGAATATAGTCTCGTCATTCTGTCCATTACGACTTGGCGCCTCCAGCGGGCAGTGACGTAAGAACGAAATTTAAGTAGGGGAAATAAAAAACTACAACTTTTATTTAAAAAAATATTGGATTGCTTTAAGTATCATTCTAAAACCTGGAGAAAAAGATATGAAACACGAAATATTCAGTGAGACGATTATTTACTAATACTTATTACCACCGTCCAGTCTATTTTGGATAATATTGTTTTACTTTTCGGATCCCAAAACACATATATTGAGGGCTCTATACATATATTTTACTTTGCCGAATAATTATTAATATTTCATAATTGTTCTAATTTAATACTTTAATATAAAATTATTAGTAATGTGTCATGTTTATTTATTTTTTCCAGTAATGTGTCATGTTTATTTATTTTTTCCTTTCGTTTTTAACTCACATAACACTAGGCATAATGCATAATAACAACTCGTAGCAATATCACTATGTACTGTGTTGAGATACAAATAAGTATCGTAATATCACGGGGATAGGCCCGGAGTAGAGCATGACGAGATAATCTCTCAACTTCTCGAATATAGGCCCTGAATAGAGCATGACGAGGTAATCTCTCAACATCTCGAATATAGACCCTGAGTAGAGCATGACGAGATAATCTCTCAACATCTAGAATATAGGCCCTGAGTAGAGCATGACGAGATAATCTCTCAACAAATTGGGAATAGGCCCGGAGTAGAGCATGACGAGATAATCTCTCAACAAATTGGGAATAGGCCCGGAGTAGAGCATGACGAGATAATCTCTCAACAAATTGGGGATAGGCCTGGAGTAGAGCATAACGAGATAATCTCTCAACATCTCGAGGATTGGAAGTTTCACAGGAGAAATCAACGAGAGGACCACTTGGCCACCCTTCAACTGTTTGCTGACGGGAACTACTTGTATTTGCAAACCGCTGGGGGAAAGTCAATGAAGAACCCTCATCTTTCACAACATCTACTCTCTCTATCTCTCTCTCCTCTGGCACTTAGAGAGAGAACTGCTGAGTAACTTTGGGAAACACTTCAATATATGCTTGCCATTATTCAGAACTGTTATCCAACAAGAGGAGCTAATTTACACCTTAGACTACCCACCGTTGGACTGGTTGAGATTGCAGATGATTAAGGAGGCATCTTAAGAGCCCTTCTCACCCCACAGATAACACCTAACTTAGGTAGGTAATACAGCTAGAACTAGACGTCTTAAGAGCCCGTCTCACCCCACAGATAACACCTAACTTAGGTAGGTAATACAGCTCGAACCAGACGTCTTAAGAGCCCGTCTCACTCCACAGATAACACCTAACTTAGGTAGGTAATACAGCTAGAACCAGACGTCTTAAGAGCCCGTCTCACTCCACAGATAACACCTAACTTAGGTAGGTAATACAGCTAGAACCAGACGTCTTAAGAGCCCGTCTCACCCCACAGATAACACCTAACTTAGGTAGGTAATACAGCTAGAACCAGACGTCTTAAGAGCCCGTCTCACCCCACAGATAACACCTAACTTAGGTAGGTAATACAGATAGAACCAGACGTCTTAAGAGCCCGTCTCACCCACAGATAACACCTAACTTAGGTAGGTAATACAGCTAGAACCAGACGTCTTAAGAGCCCGTCTCACCCCACAGACACCTAACTTAGGTAGGTAATACAGCTAGAACCAGACGTCTTAAGAGCCCGTCTCACCACACAGATAACACCTAACTTAGGTAGGTAATACAGTTAGAACCAGGCATCTTAAGAGCCCGTCTCACCACACCGCTAACACCTAACTTAAGTAGGTAATACAGCTCCAAGAGTCGTATTGAAATGTGGTATACTGTATTTGATTTAGAAACAGAGGAATGGAGACCATTAAATACGTTCTACTCTATAACGTCCGATGTTCGTGAAACCTAGACTCCTTGTAGCGTTATATTGTCCAGTGCTCGTAATACCGAGGCTTGCTGTCACCAGCTAGCTAGCTATCTCATATCGGCAATGACGCGTAGCCCCAAGTTAACGTTTTGGCCAAAGTCCGGTCGTTCGTTCCTCGGCGAACAGAATCTTTACTACACTAAATTCCTCTCTTTCATAGTTGTTCTAGACATGGTCAGTGAGTGAAGGAGCTGAGTTCAAGATCAGACAACATGCGAAGTCAGTGTGGATCAGGTTAACCTGTTGACCAGACGTCAACGATAGAAGGGTTGGTTTTACAACTTCTTAGTGTGGGTGTTGAGTGACCCTTGGATGTAAGAGCAGAAACTACCTCTAATATTTAAAGAGTAAGTAAATGTTTTTGTTATTTTTTTTTTAACAACTCTTGTTCATACAGGCCAAGGAGGAAGTTTAGATAAATTGTTCTTTACACAAACAAACAAATAAATCCATTAAATCTGTTGGTCAATACGAGATATCAGGGATGTTACGTCAGCTTATAAAATGATTTAATTGGCTTCTCATAGGCTTTGTCGCGCAAGGTGACACTAGCTAAGGGTGTTGTTACATGAACGAGAATTAATCCACTTTGCATAAGTTTACGTACCTTAAATTATATAATAAGTTGTTCAATATCTTTTTAAACCCCGCTTCAGTGAAAACATGGTTTAACTCGCTACTCTCGAACTATGGTGGGGAAATCGAGGTTCGAATCTCGGTTGTGTGTATTAAGGGTGATTTTATCTCAAGGGTTTTTCCACTATTTATACCCGCAAATGTGGGTACACTTCCTTTAAATATAATCTTACTAGTCACTCAAACCATTGGCATAATTAGTACTGAAATTTATGGCCCGAGCGGTTAATAAGACGCGGTGATAATATTAATAAAAAAATATACACAAGTTAATCTTAAGTGGTTTTTTTAACCTCTCGTGCTCATGGTAGCATTTAACCGGTACTTTCTATCTTATTTTAAACAGTCCTGTAAAAATGCCACTATGGTACTGTTTAACCCGCTTCGGTGGCCACGTGGTCTAAGGCGTTAGTCTCGCAATAGACTAGACTGCCGATGACGGGGTGATCGAGGTTTGAATCTCGGTCGGGTGTACCGAGGGTGGTATTCCCTCAATAGTTTACCACTCTCCTTCCCCGCAAATGTGGGTACACTTCCTATAAATAAAACTTTCCTAATCCTTAAAACCATTAGCGTAATTAGTATATAAGCGTTTAACTCAAATGGTTAGAAGTACGTGGTGCTAAAAAAAATGTTTATTAAACGTATCTACCGGAAAGATAACATTTATTTTAGCCAAAAAAAGACATTTTTCTATTAAAATTGTAGATATGTTGACCTTAACCAAAACTCCCTATAATCCTACATTAAAAAAAACTAGTTTATCTTTAGTGAATTATTAAAATACTTGTAACAAATATCGAAATCTGGAAGATTCTATCAGCCGGGTTCAATATTTTGACGTATCAAAGTTTTTATAAACTTATTTGAGGGCCATTCTTCAAATATGATACACAAACAATTATCCAAATTTTTTCACCTATCTTATTTTTAAAATTCAGCACATTTTCCAAAATACTAATCTGCAGCAGAGATTGATATTTTTTAACATAAATAGTTGAATAATTATGATATTTATTGAAATAGCGTATTTATATTTTCAACGACACAATTAAAATCTATGGAGAAGATTTATATGTTTTTGAAAGACTGATAAAATAAACCAACTCCTTTTATGTTGTCCTAAATGCTATTGACATTATCTGATTGGTACATTATTTATTATTTAAATAGATATAGTAGAATTTTTTGTAAAAAGAGGGGCTTAGAAAATACAAACATATTAATTGGTAGTCAGCGTTTATAATATTTAACTTTATTATTATTATTATTATTGTTATTTTATAGGCATTGGAAGGCATTGGAAATATCTATCAGATGTGACAGCTACAAAACACATGACTTGACGTATGAATACGTGAAGCTAGATCTAGCAACTTTTCTAGCTGTCAGATAAGGTTCTTTCTACTAGAACCAAACTTATCTTTTTGATATTGCGTCAGGTTATACGCCTACGCTGGTGGGTTAGGGGGATTAGGAAGGTTGAATTGAAAGGAAGTGTGCCCGCATTTGCGTGGAAAGAGAGTGGGGGGAACCCTCAGTACTCCCGACCGGAATATAACCACCATCTCCCAGTCAGTCTATGGGGTGGACACTCTTATGGGACTAACTGATCCCGTGAATTAGTTCGGGGCACTACCACTAGGGGCGGCTTGCAATGACGTCACAGAGGAATGCGCATGCGTGGACGTGAAGTCCATAGAAAAAGGAAGTGTGAAGTCTATGCAAAATTTGACACTAACGTTTTGTTAGCAATTTGTCGTTTATTTTAAAGAAGGAGTTTAGCTCGATTTTCTATATTTTACATAATTTTTTATAATGTAGTTCATTTATAAAACAATTGAATTTAGTTACATTTGATTGCATTTGATATAAGAATTGATTAATTAACATTCCGCAATAAAAAATGCGCTGTGTTCCAAGTGTAGCGTTCCGTATCGAATATTTTAGTACATGGCACTAACGCCGCAAGCGCTAACGATGGGGTCCCACTTGCCAACATTAGAGGGGGTTTCTATACCTATCCCTTTTCTATGTCTAGTCTACTGCGAGAGTAGCGCGTTAGACCACGCGGCCACCAAATCGTAGAAACCAACTTTACAGTCCAATTTTCATAGTAAGAACCTTAACTGATAGCTAAAAAAGCGACTAGATCTATTTTCTCACGTAGTCATAATATGTCAAGTCATGTGATCTACAGCTGTCACTTCTGATAGTTATATAATACTATAAAATAATAATAATAATAATAATGATAATAATATAGTAATAATTTATCACTGTTGACGGTAAAATAAAAAATTGTTTATATTTTCTTAAAGTTCTTCCATAGCAAAATCTTTCGTACTTAAAGGTGGGATGGAAGGATACGAGAAAAAAAAGGCAGTGGTTTTGCAGTTTTTATGGCACAACATTTTTTGGGCCAAAATAAATTAAATATTTCTCCAGTACAAACACGTACAAAATTAAATTTTCTTCCCGTGGTGACCTCATAATTTCATGAATATCTGTCAAGGATTTTCTAGAATTTAATGACAACTTTTACTCTTCATTTAAAAAGTTTGTCATATAATGCTTTCACGGTGACCTGAGTGGTCTAGGGGTAAAGTGTCAAGACTTCTGTGCTGAGGGTCCGAGGCTCAATCCTCAGTCCCAGCACAGATATATCTGATTGCCAAACCCTTCCTTCACCTCTGACAAGACGTGTATTAATTACAACTTGTGAATGTGAGGAATGCCAGACCTCCACCGTGGTTCGGATTCCACGTTAAACTGTAGGTCCTCCATTTCATCTCACAATCACCCTACCATTACACATTAGCGTAAGTGCGTATAACCCGAACGGGTAGTAAGACGCTTTCATGTTCATAACAGATATTCAACAACTGTTTATATCGCCAGGTGAAGAGAATTAAACTCTTTGTTTCTACTGGAGCAATATTTGATTTATTTTGGCCCAAAAAATGTTTTGCCATAAAAAAAACTGTAAAAACACTGACATTTTCTCGGTCCCCCTCCACCCCACCTAACTAGCTATCATAGAAAGGATATTTTTGGAGTATCAGTTGCAGATAAATGTATGTTCCAGAAAGCTCTTTCAAAATCCGACCTTTGTCTTACCGACGCATACTGGACGTTTATCAGCTTATCTCTGTTTACAAATTCGAGTTCTCAGGCTGGGGGGGGAAGTAATTAGTGTCCCCAAAATGGGAAAAGTTCTTAACGTACTTTGGACAAGATTGACAATGACATGTGATGTGTGGATGTTTGCGTCGTTTTATTACGAGCAGCTTTACTTACACAGGAAAACATAGCTAGACCAAAACAATTAGTAATCAGAGTAATTAAGAATATAGCTGGGTCTAAATAGCTTATCAATTCCAAATCTCGAATCTTAAGCTGAATCTCGATTCAAATCTGAATCATGAATCTTAATCCGAATTTCAAATCTTAATCCGACTCACAAATTCTAATTCTAATTGCAAATTATTATTTGAATATCGAATCCTAATTAATATCACACATAATCCGAATCACGACTCTTAATTATAATCTCGATTCCTAATCTGAATCACGATCCTTAATCCAAATTTATAATCATAATCAAAATCTCATATCCTAATCCTGTATCCTTATCCTAATCCTAATATTGAATCCAGTTCAAATCACGAACCTATTCCAAATCTTTCATACTAATACGACTCTCGAATCCTAATTCTAATCTCAAATCCAAATCTTGAATCATAATCCAAATCTCGAATCGTAATCCTAATCTCGGATCCTAGATGTCTTACATTGGTATACCCCACACGCCCCCTTAAATTATGATACTGTGCTCATTAAAGCCTAAGTTTTATTTATAAAATAGAAATTGTAGGGAAATTATAACTTTTTTATTGCACTGTTAATTCCCATTTAATCAAGTGGTAAGTTAATTGGTCTGGGCTCTGATTGTTTTTCCTATAATTATGTTGTTCTAAAAAAACTTGTAAGCATCAAAATACACATGAACAAATTTCAGATTCAAGATTTGAAAAAAACAAAACTAATGTATTATATATTTATCACGAATCTATTTTTTATTTCAATCTTTGAATCTCATCTATCCTTAAGGGTCCTAAAACTCAGAAGGACCGATCCTTAATCACCACACTTGAATACAACTATAAAAATAAACTCTTTCAATAAATAAACAAAATCACTAACTTCCTTTTAAATTTTGTTATGTTGTCCAAGTCTACTTATTTTTAAGATCTCACTTTAATTATTTTTTTTTTACGGATAGTTTAGAATAAGATCGTTACAATATGCTTGTGATGGTTCTTCTATTGTGGAATTTTCTATAAAGGACCTTTTGGAAAATACAAAAATATTCTGCTTACGGTCAAAATTGATAACATTTTATAATATTATTATTGTTATTTCGTAGGTATTGATAATATCTATCAAATGTGACAGCTGAAAATCACATGACTTGACGTATGAATACGTGAAAGTAGATCAAGTAGCTTTTATAACTGTCTTTCTACGAGAATTGGAATATAGTTTCATTTACTCATAGCCATCTTTTCTAAAGTTATAAATAGTTCCAGCTGACTCACAGTTAAATTGTTTAAAGTTAACAATAATTCCCAGATGTAATATTTACAGAGATCTGTACATTTAATAAGACGTGATGTTCAATTACTGATATTAATTACTGTTAATTTTATCATCACATGAAAATGTCAAAGTCGATGTATCTTTGTCAGCAACTATTGTTTAGAATCGTGTGATGTCAATTGTATTATTCGATTTAAGTCTTTTCATATATTTATTTTTTATCTAGAGTAGACTAATCATGAATACAATTTACCAGATATGTAAAAAAAATACTAGCCCTTATATTATGACCATCAAGGAAAAATATTTAAAAAAACTATTATTACAAATATTACATATTCAAATCATTTAAATTTAATAAACTTATTAAATTTTATTTTAATACAATGTTCTTTTCCCAAAATAGACTAAAGTAAGAACACAACATGGTAGTATAATTTTATAATTTACAAAGTAGATTTTTCAAAACATTTTGTTATAATAATTTCAAGGAATTTTTATGAAATTTCTCAAAAGTAGATTATAATAAACAATGGAATTGATGGACTCCTCAATGTGGAGGCCCCACGTATAAGTGTAAAAACTTTGTTGAAGTACTGGCTTTGAAAATTATTATTCACTATTTAAATTATATTATATTACGTTCACTTTCTGGTGAACCCCACTTAGAATAATTAGCTTTCGACGATTTTGGTAATAGTAAGGTGTACTGTGGATATGTAGGGGACTCAAGAAAAGGGCAGTGTTATTGCAGTTTTTACAAGAAAAAAAATGTTTGGCCAAAATAAAAAAAATATTGTTCCAGTACAAACATAGAGTTTAATTTTCTTCTTACGGTGATATCAACAGTTGTTGATTATCTGTCATGAGTATGGCGGCATTATATGAGAAACATTTTAAATGAAGAAAAAAAGTTGTCACTAAATTCCAGGACATCCTTGGCAGATATTCAACAACTGTTGATATCACCTTGTAGAGAAAATTAAACTCTTTGTCTCTACTTGAGATTTATCTTATTTATTTTGACCAAAAAAAGTTTTGATATAAAAAGTGCAAAAACAATTACCCTTTTCTCGCTTTCTTTACATCCCCATGTCAATTTATTTTTAAAAAAATCCATGTTAATTCACCTTCTAAATGTTGAACATACTTATCAATCTATAAAGTGCAATTTAAAAATATAATGTATTTGTGATTTAGAGATACAATTATTTATGATTGTGGTATAAAATATAGATAAATTGCTACAAACTTCTTGCTCGTCACACAGGGCTGCCAACATTATAATTTCAAGCGATATTACATTGAACGAAATGGATGGTATTTTTTCGACAGGATTCAAAGTAGAATTTCAGTGGAAAGGGCATTTTAGGAGAAAACAAATATATTTTCGGGTCTAGATTAATAAACATTTTATCATTTTGTTAGTATTATTTTTGATAAATCTTTGATAATATCTATCAAAAGTGACAGCTAGATTATTTTTTTTAACACCGCGTCTTACTAGATATCCGTTTGGGTTGTACGCCTATGTACAAATACCACTAGTGTGTTTGAGATAACTGTTGAGTTTAGAGGAAGTGTACCACAATTTTCGGGGAGGAAGAGTGTTAAGTCATTTAGGGATGGCCACTTTCAGCACACTCGAACGAGATTTTAGCCCCAAACTCCAGTCTATTTAGAGAGTGACGCCTTAAACCATTCGGCCACCGAAGTGGGTTTCAAAGGTCACTAGATATAGGCCTACTTTCATGTGTATATATATATGTCTAGTAATGCGATCGACAACTGTCACTTTTAGTAGCTATCATCAGTACATTTAAAATATTTTAAAATGGTAGGATGTTATTAATTTTGGCAATAAAAACATGTTTTGTATTTTTTTAAAGTTACTACCCATGAAAATGGGACTTTTTAAAAGGTAGATCGTGCAGTTGGCAATGCTATTAGATGTTCGAAAAAGGTCTTTTAGTGAGCTACCATCTAGTGACGGATAAACTAACTTAATAATATCTCTAGCTTTACATTTTCACCGTTTTCTTTCTTAATACAACTTATATTCACTAGGTAGCGTGAATGTATATCAAACCATTATCTTCTGAATAAACTACTAGTCTGTTCATGATAGGCTTTTACCTGGTTGACAGCTCAAAAATCATATGTTTAGGTTTTGGGTTGCCAACACTTGTAAGAGATCACTGTTTTGTTATAGATGTTAAGTTTTTTAATTGCCTGCCATATTTTACTTCTAAAATAACGTAAAATTAAGTTTTCTCATACTATTTCATTACTTTTAATAATATCTTTTTGTCCAACTCGAAACAATATTTTAAACATAATAAAAAGTACTTATTCTCCGTTTTTTTAACGTTATCTTTGATGTGTAATATAGTGCATACATTAATACCTTTTAATACAGGCATCGTATTTACTTGGAAAAGAGAAAATACTTGTCTTTTTTTATTAATAATACATTATTTTATTAATATTTTATCGTATTTCGAAATATTTAACTGAATAAAATATTT
Source organism: Timema podura (assembly GCA_033556935.1). NCBI lineage: Eukaryota > Metazoa > Arthropoda > Insecta > Phasmatodea > Timematidae > Timema > Timema podura. The sequence goes on along the minus strand of JAVRXN010000014.1, from coordinate 7,682,773 downwards.
GTATACACTGCGTGGGTGCATCATTGTAAAAAAACTTGGTTTCGTCATGTTCAACCACATGGTTTAAATTCATCGGTCACCATTTTGAAGCTATTTTTGTTAGACCTTATTACCATTTGTTTTCATTACAGTTATACAAAGTAAAAGATGTCAGCTGTTGGCGTAGGGATATATTAGGGACTATTTCTAGTAACTTTTTGAGCTGTTATCCAAGTATAATTAGGTCATGAATGAATTATAAACTAGTATAGTACTCTGTCAAAGAATGGATCACATATTTTATAAGACTAATTTCTTTTATACTGTGCTTCTTTCCCCCCCCCTTTACTGTGATCCTTTTTTTTAAATTCAATATAAACTTGGGCATGACATAAGGGATACCTAACGTAAGGAAGGACTTATCAGCATTTGGAATTTCAGTATGAATGCTTCACGCAATAATGATAATAATAATGCTAGACCAGTTATTTTGTTGTTGTTGTGTTGGCTGCAGGTGCGCGGGTCCGAGACAACCGAGATGAAGTTCACCAAGAGACACTGGTTCACTCTGGCGGTGATAGGTAGCGTACACTTCGCCAGCGCCATCTGCGTCTCTCTACAGGCCCCCTTCTACCCCCGGAGGTGACAACACACTTCTCATTGTTGGTTGGAAGGCCACTCTATTCAGTGGAGAAACTTGTGTTGGAATAAGGATGGACCAGGGGGCGCACCAGGGATTTTGATTTTGAGGGGAGGGGGGGCTTTTTACCAAATTATTTTCATAGTTGCACCATTGTGTATTTCAATTACTGTAATATTTGCAAATTTGATTCAAATTAAGAGGGATAAGAAAGATAGAGAATCATCGATGGCACCTAAAAAAATATTTTTAAGAATGCAAATGGTAATAATTAAACTAATTTGTACCAAAATCGGATCCTCGACATAACCCTCTATCACTGTGTACGCCACTGGATAACAGGTCTGTGTTTACACATTCTTCTTCACTCCCAGGATCTGCAGTTGGTGGGGGTGGGTGGGGGCATATGATAATATCAACTGCCCCTTCCCCTCTTCCTGATACAATAGTGTTTACATAATTTCTATAAAATAATAATTTCAATTACTGTACCTTCTTCAAAACTTCATGTACAGGGCGTAAAGACTTTAACAATTTTCTAGAAAATATTACGGTATCACAGGTCCAGTTTTAATTTAAGTGCAAATTTACAGTAAAATTAAAAATTAACAAAAAAAAAAGTATTCCTCTGAAAAGCCCTAATTACTGCACAAAATTATTTGTTTTATATTAAACATAATTAAACAAAATATAATTGATTGACAGAACATAGTGCTAATCATATTTTTGTAATATTCTTAATTTTCTGATTAAGGGCCTTCAGCTAGGGGGGGGGGGGGCTTCAGCTCTCAAAGCCCCCCGCGCCCCTTGAGGATGGTAGCAATCACGTTGTGGACATTGAAACACTGTCGCATCACCGTTGGAATAAACTTTGCTGACATGTTACTTAAGTAATAAGATACAAATCAATTATTTACTGTGGCCAACATTGATAACATTCTACGGCAGGGTAGATCGAGGTTCAAATCTCGGTCGGGTGTACTGAGTTTTTTTCTAAAATTGTTTTCCACTCTCCCTCCATGAAAATGCGGGTACACCTCATCTAAATATAACCTCCTAAAACCACTAGCGCAATTAGTAACTTACATTAGCATATAACCCGAACAAGTAGTAAGACGCGTTTTTTTTAAAAAGTATAAATACATAAAACTAGTTTTAAAAACTTTACTTTGAAGGTGTACTTTAATGCGCTGGTCTCTTGCCTGGGGTACACCAAGACATTTTAGGGGATAAGTAAAATTGAAAAAAAAAATCATTATTTAATGCTAAACAGCGAATAATCAGGGTCATATTTAGGGTTAGCCTCAAGAGGTCAGGGTGCAAGAAACATACGATATGGGAGCTCCGTTTAACAGTCCGATTCTGACAGGAAATATGTTTTTTGAGAGTTAAGAACAAAATAAATTGCTATAGCATATTGTATGCGTCTGTTCAGGTTATACGCATTTAAGATAATTACTTTGGCACCACTCCATGTGAATTGTGTAGAGCAGAGTCTATGTTTGATTGGTCAAATGGGGGAGAGAACATATCACAGGTACAGTTGTAACAAGCTCTGCTTACCCTGGAAACACTCTACGACACGACACTGTGCCACAACGAGTTTTGTATCGGTCTATTTTGACAGTTGGTGCTCCGCGGGTTATCTATGTTCCAGGCGGAGTCCAAAGGGGCGACAGCGACCGAGTACGGCTTCGTGTTCGGAATTTTCGAGCTGGTGTCTTTTATCTGCAGCCCCCTGATCGGCAAATACGTGAGTCTTCTATCTCATCGGCAGGCCAAGGGTCAATCTCTGACCTTCGCAATCAACTGGAGGGTTGAGAGGGGGAGTGGGGGACTGACGCCTTGGTTTAACTTACCCACTTTCTTTTCAAGCGAATGCTTGTCGAGTTTTTCTATGTAAGGTAGAGAGAGAGAGAGAGAGAGAGAGAGAGAGAGAGAGAGAGAGAGAGAGAGAGAGAGAGAACGTGAGAAAATATCAGTGTTTTTGTAGTTTTTTATATCAAAACTTTTTTTTTGGTCAAAATAAATCAAATATTTCTCCAGTAGAAAGACAGAGTTTAATTTTCTTCACACGGTGATATCAACAGTTGTTGAATATCTGTCAAGGGTGTCCTGGAATTTAATGACAACTTTTTATCCTAATTTAGAAAGTTTCTCATCTAATACCGCCATGTTTATGACAGATATTCAACAACTGTTGATATCACCGCGTGAAGAAAATTAAACTATAGGTTTATACTGGAGAAATATTTGATTTATGCTAGCGAAAAAAAAAGTTTTGTTATAAAAACTGCAAAAAAAAAGACCGCCCTTTTTCCAAGTCCCCTACACTACCACCTTAAGACCATTCAAGGCAACGCTTCCAAGTGTGTAGAATTTGTACTACAGTACGGTAATGAATTTGTCGTTGTTCGATTCCAGGTGAATGTCATCGGACCGAAGTTCCTGCTCAAGTCTGGATTGTTCGTCGCAGGGATATGCTCGATGCTGTTTGGGTAAAGTAACTCAAATTATTTAAATTAATGAAAACGACACCTGGACACGGGAATCGAACACGAAGACCTTTGCTAAGTACGCCAATGCTATTACCCCTATCCAGGAGTCGTTCCTTGCCCAGGTTCATTCTTCACTCATATTTTAAGGCGTAGTCTGTGGTGGACGTGTGGAAATCGTCAGCTACATATGACTGAGCTGTCAGATAACACAGCCATCTTTTATGTAATTATGTATATAGTTTATAGATATATGAAAGGAGAAATATTCTAAAAGGCTTTGATTATAATATTCAACTATTAAGTTCTTCAGCAGACACGATATTAGTTACACGGTCAACCACAAAGCGCTGTAGTCAATACGTGAGTGTGAGAAGAGAGTAGGAAATGCTGTTATTGTTTTATTATCGCTCATAATTATTATAGCAATGTTTCAAGCGTTAACGTCTGTATCTCTAATACATTAAACTGAAGTTTATATCAGCCCTTCTAATGGGCTCTTCGACCCAACACCTTATCACACAATGGGAATCCACTACGAGTAACCACAGTATTATAACCCCTAGGCTGCGCATTAGTTAGTAGCAACAGTGTTATTACCCCTAGACGTCGCATTCGTGAGAAGAAATAGTGTAACTACCCTTAGAATGTATATTAGTGAGTGGCAATAGTGTAATTATCCTTAAAATACACTTTCGTGAGCAAAACAGGATTATTACTCTTAGACCATAAATTCGTGATTATCAATGGTGAAATTACCCTTAAAATGGATATTATTGAGTATAAACCATGTTATTACTCCTAGACTAAGCATTCGTGAGAAGCAACAGTGTAACTACCCTTAGAATGCATATTAGTGAGTGGCAATAGTGTAATTACCCTTAGAATGCATATTAGTGAGTGGCAATAGTGTAATTAGCCTTAAAATACACATTCGTAAGGATCAACAGTATTATTACCACTAGATCATGAACTCTTGAGTAGCAATTGACCCCACTGGGATTCGAGTAAGGCTCTCTCCGAAATGTCTGGAGTTTGAACGATCTTGAACATTTCTCTCAGGTTCTTGCACTTCGTGGAAGGGCACGCGGAGTTTATCGGCCTCTCTTTCGCCATCCGCATCGTGGAGTCCGTTGGAGCCTCGGCTGCCACGACCGCAGCCTTCTCCATCACTGCGGCAGTGTTCCCCGACTGCGTGGCCACCACGTTCGTGAGTAGTAACAGTGTTATTACCCTTAGATTGAGCATTCCTGAGTAGCAATAGTGTTATTACCCTTAGATTGAGCATTCCTGAATAGCAATAATGCTATTAACCCTAGGATGCATATTCCTGAATAGCAACAGTGATATTATTCCCAGACTGCACATCCCTGAGTAGCAATAGTGTTATTACCCTTAAACTGCAAATACCTGAGTATCATTAGTGTTATTATCCCTATATCACGTATTAGTGAGAGGAAATAGTATTACTACCTCCACATTACACCTTATTTAGTAGCAAGTGTCATTACTACTAGACTGCACATTCTTGAGTATCATTAGTGTTATTACCCCTAGACTTCACGTTACTGAGTATAAATAGTGTCATTACCCCTAGATCACGCATTAGTGAGTAGCAATAGCGTTACTACCTCTAGATTGCGCATTCCTGAGAAGCACTAGTGTTATTACTCTTAGATCACACATTCCTGAGTAGCAATTGTGTTATTACCTATAAATTACACCTTATTTAGTAAAAAATTGTTATTACTACTAGATTGCTCATTCCAGAATAACAACAGTGTTATTACCTCCAGACTGCACGTTCCTGAGGAGCAACAATGTTATTACTCCTAGAATATTGCATTAGTTAATAGATAGTACTATTTACCCTAAGCTGGCATTAATGAAAAACCAGAGTGTTACTACCCCTAGATTGAACATTCGTGAATAGCAACATTTTTATTCTCACTAGAATATGCATCAGTTCAATTCATGGGAAAAATATTAAGAACCTATGCTCTAGACCAGGGATCTATAACCCACGGCCCACGAGCCAACAAGGGACAGAAACTTTGGCCCTTGGACCTTAAAAGGTTGAAGATCCCTGCTCTAGTGGAATTTCAAGTTGTGGCTTACTGAGTCTGGAGCTGTTAGCTGATTGGATTGCTTATTTTTGCAGGCAACCCTTGAAGTATTTTATGGTCTGGGCTACATCGTAGGACCAATGATTGGAGGACTGCTCTTCTCTGTGAGTGTCTGTTTGAGTGGCTTATGGGACCAGTTTGATTTGAAGAAACTTTTTTAAAATACAAACTTTCTTTTTGCTGTCAGCATTGATTAAAATAGTAATATTTTTATAAGTATTGATACTATTTATAATAAGTAACATCTCCATATCACATGACTCTACGTATGAATGCATTAAAATAGATCTAGTAACCTTTCTAGCTCTTAGATGAGATTCTTCCTATGAAAGATGAACTGTATAAACACATTTTTTTAGCACATTTTCAAAAGAAAATTTATCTTTGGATTCCAGACTCGGATTTAAAAAATATATTATTCAACCCATCTCTGGACGAAAGCTTTTTTTTAGCACCACGTCTTACTACCCGTTCTGGTTATACGCTTATGTACTAATAACGATAATGGATTTAGGGATTAGTAAGGTTATAATTAGAGGAAGCGTACCCGCATTTGCGTGGAGGGAAAGTGAAAAACATTTTTTTTTTGAAAACCACCCTCAATAGGCTACATTAGAATGAAATTCTAACCTCGATCTCCCCGTCATCGACAGTCTATTCTGCTGTGATAGTAGCGTCTTAAACCATGCGGCCACTGAAACGGGGGAACACAGGTTTTGGAGTTGTTGAACAATAAACATACCACTCCTGGAACAGTCATCAAATATACACCGATCGAAACCAACATGTTATGCAACCCGCAACACTTTTTTCTCTAGTCTAGTATAGATGAATGTGTGTTCTAATTCATTGAAAGATGACAATTTGGCACGAGAATTGAAACCGGGACCTTTGACTTAGTGCACCAATGCTTTATCCAGCTATCCAGGGATCGTTCCATGTTTAGGGTTATTCATGAATCATATTTTTAAATATAGCGATGCTTTCTTCCACAATGTTATGTATGGGCCTTCATGACGTCATTTAAATCCCTACCAGGGAGATACCATGGATTTGTTTGTTCTGACCGTTGCAAAAGCAATGGCTAAGCATGCGCAGTGATGATAAGTGTCATCGCGTGTAGTGATGCTAGACTCGCTTTGCTGTGTGTTTTCTTTGCAAGTGATGTAAACCAATGTAATTCCAGCGTTGTTTTGAACGTAACAACTTAAAGTTACCGGTATTGTATTGTATATACCGCATAGACCTTAAAGTTGCTCCGCCATTTTGAATTTTTTTCGGGGATTGGAAATTAATTTTTTTTAACTTTTTGGAATTTTCCCGTCGGTTACAGGCTAGAAGCTATAAGTTTGCCGAATTTCAAGTTTTTATCTCATCTGGAAGTGGGTAAACATTAATGTGAGTGAGTGAGTGAGTCAGCCATGTGTCTTAATAGTAGTATAATAGGGACCTGTTGATATATTTCTCCTACAGTTTGGTGAAAACCATATTTAAAAATATAAAACCACTTCTTCAAAAATGCGGGATTTCCAAACGCATAAAACGCCCTCCCCGTGTAACAACCTTTAATGTAATCAATTAAATGCGAGTTAAATGTCTTGTTAAATTTACAGGTACCATTTATTTGTTGTTGTTTTTTTGTCAGCTCGGGGGCTTCGCCCTGCCCTTCCTGGTGGTGGGATGTGTCCTCCTCTTGGACGGACTGATAATCTGCCTGGTGCTGCCATCTCTGGACTCTGACAGGAAAACAACCAGGAAGGAGCGTAAGGTTCCGTCCATTAGGCGAGTTTTCGAGATTGAATCGGCCACGTCTTGGTATCGACTGTTATCGACCAAGCGGGTCCGACCAAACTGAAGGGCGAAATCGACTTCTAAGTTGTCTTTCTTAGATTTTTTTTTTTTGCAGTTGAGATGGATTTGATATAACATTTGGTAGTTCAGTCTTCTTTATATTTCATCACCACGTCTTACTACCCGTTCAGGTCATAAGCACTTACGCTAATGTGTAATGTTAGGGTGATTGTGAGATGAAATGGAGGACCTACAGTTTAACGTGGGATCCGAACCACGGTGGAGGACTGGCATTCCACACATTCACAAGTTGTGATTAATACACGTCTTGTCAGAGGTGAAGGAAGTGGTTTGGCAATCAGATAAATATGTGTCGGGACCGAGGATTGAACCCCGGACCCCTCCAGCACAGAAGTCTGACACCTTACCCCCTAGACCACCAGGTCACCCAAAACTGTATTTGAATTAAGAGAATAGGTTGTTTGAGCATTATTAATTTACTACGTACATACTTCAGTGGCAAACGGTCTAAGGCGTCACTCTCGTGTTAGACTGTACTGCTGAAGATGGGAATATCGGGGTTCGAATCTCAGTCGGTTCTACTGAAGGTGGCTTTTCCTAAGTGGTTATCCACTTCCACACAAATACGGGTATATTACCTCTGAAATGCTTCCTTCCTCATCCCTACTCCATTAGAGTAATGATCATATATGCGTATAACCTGAACAGGTAGTAAGAGGAAGGGATAAAAAAAAATATTGCCACTACGTATGCCAATTTTTTTTTAAAGTTTTACATAATTTATTATTTATTAAAGATACTTACAGTCATATATTTCTCCCTAGAATTTTTTTTCCATCATTTAGATATGTATATATTTTATATATATATTATATATATATATATATAAAGTGGTGACATTACGGGCCGGATAATCGCGACTCTAACTGTTCATATCCATTCACTACCAAATTGTTCTCGTTTGTATCTAACATAAAGATTCATGTTGTTTTGAAACTGGCGCACAACAATATCCTCAGCTCATTGGTTGATACCAGGGCTATTTTGTTTGGTCAAGGACAGCGTTAACAAACCGAGGTCTGGTATCATCTTGCTCATTCGTAGCCAGCCGCCAGGAGCGCTGAAAACGCTCTGGTCGTGAACATCGATACCAATATTCAATCGCAAAAACACGCGTATTATGTCACCGCCACATTTCCGGAGTTGTGTCTGAGAAACTATTATTATTATTATTATTATTATTATTACTATTACTATTATTATTATTATTATTCGCGATCGTAAATTATTTTTTCTCAATGACTCTAACAAGATGAGCCCCATAGGCCGTTTTTATACACAGTGCTAACTCCAGATTTGTTGAATTCGACTTTTATCACAAAAGAAAAGCAAAACTCAGAGAGTTATTTAAGGAACTCCTTTGCAAATAATTTACTCTGTAGAAGCTCTGCCTTAAATATTTTAATTCACATTTTTCTGTTTTATTATTTACTTATTGTTATACCGCTTTTCAAATACTTATCCTTTGTCTACTCTCATGTTTGTTATTTATTATTTTTGTCATTTATCATTAGTATGTCCTATTTTTTTTTGTAAATATTCATCAGTATTTATCATTATTTAGCTACTATCGATTATTTAATTGTGTTATTATACGTGTTTTTATGGTACTTGTGTACTTTACAATGCTGGCCTGTCATAGGTCTTACGACTGTTGGCCAGCACTATAATAAAGGAAATTGAAATTAAAATTATTTTTAAGAACCAAGGGCATCCACATGGGTTTTCCAAATGGGCAGCAGATATGAGTCCCATCTGACGGGGTGTGGTACCCCCTAGCCCCCTTTTTTGAGAGAAAATTTCAGGAATTTAACCTTTTAGGAAGGGATTTTAGAGTATCTGAACATAATTATGAGCTAATTATATGAGTATAAAGAGCTAATTTTCACGAATTTATCGAGCAGAACAAACTGTTAGAGAGAGAATGGGAGGAAATATACATTTTATCATTTTTATCTCCGTTAACTGGATATTGATGATTCTAAGTTGTTAGAAGCACATTGCAGCCAAATCTTAAATAACTTACACAATTTTATTTTTTAATAATAAAAAAGAGTAAATATTTTAGTGACAAGGGGGGGCTGTTGGGGACAGAACGAACCCCATTTTAACTTTAAACTAGGAAAAAAAAAAACCCTTTTGTACTCAATAAATATCTCAAATAATATGATAACAAAATCATTTAGGTAGCTCGCATAATACATTGCTTCAAAAATGGATTATTTATTTAAAATAAAATGATTCACATCCGCTTCTGTGGCCGCAATTAAATGATCCAGTTCCATCCTTAATAAATGATATTATTTATATCCTGTTGGCAGCCAATCTGATGTCCATCCTTCGAGTCCCGTCTGTGGCCCTAGTGTCGTACTGCACCACAGCGGCTGCCATGAGCGCTGGCTTCTTGTCTGCCACTTTAGAGCCACACCTTAGACAGGTGAGTGCCTAAGGGGGGAGGGGGACACTCCGAGCCACCATCTTGGATCACTATCACCTCAATGTATCACCTCACTGTACCATTCACGAGTTCTGAAGGGGAGGATGGTTCTCTTGATACAGTTATAACCGTTCAGCTAAAGAGGATGGAATCATCCAAGATCAAACAGACCTGGACGCTCACATTCCATTCAATATAATTTGTTACTAATTTACAATAATAGTTGTTATTTTAATTTAAAACAAAGAATCCAAGGTTTATCTTACTCAGATATTATTTATGTTCCTTCTCTAGTTCCAACTATCACCTCCTCTAATGTTCTGTTCCTTCTCTAGTTCCAACTATCACCTCCTCTAATGTTATATTCCTCCTCTAGTTCTAACCATCACCTCCTCTAATGTTCTATTCCTCCTCTAGTTCAAACTATCACCTCCTCTAATGTTCTGTTTCTCCTCTAGTTCAAACTATCACCTCCTCTAATGTTTTGTTCCTCCTCTAGTTCGAACTATCACCTCCTCTAATGTTTTGTTCCTCCTCTAGTTCGAACTATCACCTCCTCTAATGTTCTGTTCCTTCTCTAGTTCCAACTATCACCTCCTCTAATGTTCTGTTCTTCCTCTAGTTCCAACTATCATCTCCTCTAATATTTTGTTCCTCCTCTAGTTCAAACTATTACCTCCTCTAATGTTCTGTTCCTCCTCCAGTTCGAACTATCACCTCCTCTAATGTTATATTCCTCCTCTAGTTCTAACCATCACCTCCTCTAATGTTCTATTCCTCCTCTAGTTCTAACCATCACCTCCTCTAATGTTCTATTCCTCCTCTAGTTCAAACTATCACCTCCTCTAATGTTCTATTCCTCCTCTAGTTCAAACTATCACCTCATTCTCTAATGTTCTGTTTCTCATCTAGTTCCAACTATCACCTCCTTCTCTAATGTTCTGTTTCTCATCTAGTTCTAACTATCACCTCCTCTAATGTTCTGTTTCTCATCTAGTTCTAACTATCACCTCCTCTAATGTTCTGTTTCTCCTCTAGTTCAAACTATCACCTCCTCTAATGTTTTGTTCCTCCTCTAGTTCGAACTATCACCTCCTCTAATGTTCTGTTCCTCCTCCAGTTCGAACTATCACCTGTGACGACGGGTCTCATGTTCGTGCTGAGTGGGACCATGTACGCCATCAGCGCTCCTCTGATTGGTCGACTGTGCGATAGCAACGTCCACCCCAAGAAGCTGATAGCTCTGGGGGGTCTCGCCACCATCACCTGCTACTTCCTCGTGGGACCGTTCCCCTTCATCCCCGTGGAGACGTGAGTAGGGGTAGCTAGAGGGGTCGACCACAGGTCTAGGAGAGCCTGGTTCAACTCCTGGTGGATACGTGAGTAGGGGTAGCTAGAGGGGTCGACCACAGGTCTAGGAGAGCCTGGTTCAACTCCTGGTGGATACATGAGTAGGGGTAGCCAGAGGGGTCGACCACAGGTCTAGGAGAGCCTGGTTCAACTCCTGGTGGAGCTGTGAGTAGGGGTAGCTAGAGGGGTCGACCACAAGTCTAGAAGAGCCTGGTTCAACTCCTGGTGGATACATGAGTAGAGGAGTCCTCTTGTTTCAAGAAACTCTGCACTTTGAGGAGTCCTCTTGTTTCAAGAAACTCTGCACTTTGAGGAGTCCTCTTGTTTCAAGAAACTCTGCACTTTGAGGAGTCCTCTTGTTTAAGGAAACTCTGCACTTTGAGGAGTCCTCTTGTTTAAGGAAACTCTGCACTTTGAGGAGTCCTCTTGTTTCAAGAAACTCTGCACTTTGAGGAGTCCTCTTGTTTCAAGAAATTCTGCACTTTGAGTTGTCCTTTTGTTTCAGAAAACTCTGCACTTTGAGGAGTCCTCCTGTTTCAGGAAATTCTGCACTTTGAGGTGTCCTCTTGTTTCAGGAAACTCTGGACTTTATGTATGGTGTCGTCTTGTTTCAGGAAACTCTGGACCTGCGCCCTGGGTCTTATAATCCACGGTCTTGGGTTCGCCTGCATCCTGGTCCCTTGTTTCATTGAAGGGATTCGTTCAGCCATGTAAGTTCTTCGAGCAATGCCACCGAAAGTTGTATATTCTATAATCAACCCGAGGATCAAGGGATTATTTCAAATCTAAGGAAAGATTCTAACAAGATAGATAACTTAAATAAATATAGATTTTTTTTAGCACCGCGTCTTACTACCCGTCCGGTTTATACGCTTATGGTTTTAGGAATTAGGAAGGTTATATTTAGAGGACGTCTGCCTGACTTGCGTGGAGGAAGAGTGGAAAACTATTTGAAAATCTCAGTACACCCAACCGAGTTTCGAACCTCGATCTCCCCGTCATTGACACCCTTTAGTCTACTGCGAGAGTAGCGTCTTAGACCATGCGGCCATCGAAGTGGGTAGCAAGCTATATTCTAAGAGCCCATTTCCCGAGTGATACAAGCAGCGCGACGTTCAGCAGATCTGCTTGACGATACATGGTTTTAAAGTGTTGTTTGCGCGACTGAATTAGCAGCGTGGCGGTCGCACGCGGTCGCCCGTCCTTGCGACTTGCCGCGCGATTCACAGCACTGAGACCATTTTAGATACAGTAGAGTCCGAGTATCCGACTGCGGGTTTTTCCTAAATGGTTTTCAACTCTATTCCTCGCAAATGCGGTAGATTAACCTCTAAAACATTCCTTCCTCATCCTTACACCATTAGAATTATTTCCATATGTGCGTGTCAACTGAACAGGTGGTAAAACGCAGTGATATAAAAAATTGAAGTGCAGATTAGGTATGAAATAAGGTTTATTAGTAATTACTCTATGGTATAGATTGTGTAGACTACTCAACCTGAAGGTTGGTAGGATTCTCAACGGTTCCACCGTCAGCTATAATGACTGAAAAGGGGTACTAGGGAAATGAGGGGTGAGGTAGTTTCCTCACTGAGCCAGAAGGTACTATTTGCACATCAGTCTGCCAAGTCCACCAAGTGACACCTTCACAGGGACTGGCTGTATATTGAATGTTATTACTAGTATCGTCCATACCTCTGCCATAGTGTAATCCATCAAGGTAAGACCTAGCCCCACATACGAGTGTATCGCCGCCTCTGTTTTTTTTTTTCATCTTCCAGAAGCCACGACTTCCCTGACGACATCTCCACGTACGGTCTGGTCTCCGGACTTTGGGCCTCGTTCTTCGCACTCGGGGCCTTCGTGGGGCCTTCAATGGCCGGCTTCCTGTTCGACCTGGTGGGGTTCAGGCAGGCGACGCTCTTTGTCATCGTGGTGCACGTCATCGAGGTGAGAGGCACTTCCCAACTGGATATCATCTCTGAGGAGCTGCATGGTTATTATTGGGGGGGGGGGAACAGCGTTGTCATTCTCTCGTTTTCGTGTGGTCAATCTCTCCTTGAGTTACAAGATAAGTTTGGCAACGCTGGACAGTCGATGTTGCCAGTAGCTCCTTCTTACCCCAGCTCACCACCTTCCGACATAACTGAAGAAACGAGGAGATTTGGCAACAGTTAACAGAGAGAGAGCGTCTCCATAGGACTGCAGTTACCTCAGCAATGATTCCAGTGTGTTTGTGTTGTTGTCCACCTGTGGCCACAGACAAGTTGTGCATCGGCCACTCAGCCTTACGGGGGTTTCGCCACGCTCCTTGAGCCAGGTTGAGTTCTTGGGCACTGGGAGCGCTAGTTGCAGTTCTCAGTGGTAACAGCACTTACAAGTGAAACAACTCGCTATCAATTTGTTCGTTGCAAAGGTGTGGTGGTCCGAACACAATACTTCCGGTGTCGGCAATACTGCCCTCCCTCTCCCCCCGCCCCAACTCAACCCCCTTAGTCCCGTTAAATGGTTCAAACCTTTTCAGATGAGTAACTAGTCGCCGGTATTTTGAAGATTGTCTACAAATATACAATTTGCAAACATTCACTTGAACAAAACAAAAAAAAATCACCAATGTAATAAAAAAAATTCTTTGTAATTTGCAGCCTGAGTAAGATTGTAAACTGGTTTATGGGAAGGGGGTGGGGCGGCTACCTGAACCTAGCTTTGTTAAAGCCAATTCATTGCCATTAAAAGGCAGTTTTTTCCCTTCTTTCAATTAAAACTATCTTCAAAGTGGACTTTTTTTTTTTTTTTAAAATGCCTGCTCGATAGCGATGTTGTCACGTGTGACTGCATGTAGCGATCCTCGTGTTGAAAGGCTCAAGCTCTCTCGATGAGCGCGGCCATTTAAACCTGGAGGGTCCGGTGTATACCTCGACTGTGGCCGTGGGCCACTCAGTCGGTAGCTTGTGTGCCTCTAGAGCCAACGGTCCCGGGTTCGATTCCCGACATGGCCAATTTTTTATCATTGGTGAAATGTGGGTTTCTCCTTTCACAGTGACTAATTGACGACCTATGGGCCGGGTGCTGTGTCTTTTATATCATTTAAATTAATTTATAAGTTTTGTACTGAGCTAAGTTGGTTTGGAAAGTACAAGTTAAATATTTCAACATTATTAATAATAAAAATAATAGTAATAAAATGTTTGCATGTATCCTTCCGGGATACATTTGAGGAAGGAAGTGTTTGGAAGAAGGGTAAGAATCTATCTAGAAGAGGAAAATCACCATTAGTATATTACACGCAGTCGAGATTTGAATCATGACGTCCCTAAACACCGGCAAACTAGATGAAACCGACGCATTTGTCCGTTTGCCCACCAATATTTGGTTAAGGTGCGGCAAACACTCTTTCCTCGAGCGTTGGACACACAGTCATAGGTTAGCTAGCTTGTAAGTCGTGAGGCGGTACTCCTGTCTTGTCCAGGTGGTGTGTTAGACACAGTCCTAGGTCTAGCTAGCTTGTAAGTCGTGATGCTGTACTTCTGTCTTGTCCAGGTGGTGTGTTAGACACAGTCCTAGGTCTAGCTAGCTTGTAAGTCGTGAGGCTGTACTCCTGTCTTGTCCAGGTGGTGGCGGTGACAACGTTCGTGTGTCTGGAGAGATCCTCCGGACCCGTGGTGAGCCCCATCAGACTGACAGAATCCGAGGAGGAGCGGGAGAGGGAGTCACTGGTGAATTCCAACAGCAGGTCACGTGACCCCATACCCATCATCGCTCCTCACAGGAGGTCCATCACTGTTGGGTACGGGTCACTGCCCATCATCGAGCCCTATCACAGGAGCAGGATTAGCTCCATCACTGTCCTTTAGCGAGGAATGTCTGCATCTTTCATATCACGCACAGGAACAGGATTAGCTCCATCACTGTCCTTTAGCGAGGAGCGTCTGCATCTTTCACATCACGCACAGGAACAGGATCAGCTCCATCACTGCCCTTTAGAGAGGGGTCTATAATTTTATCATATTTATTTAATGACATTCTATAACAGTCTTAATGCACTTCCTTTCATACATATCATTTTAATTATAAAAACTCTTATTTTGCCTAGAGTAAATAATCATTATTCATTATAGATTACTAGGCACATTGATTGATATTTCATAATATTATACGTTCAGTAAAATTTAAAAATGCGTTTAATTAGCTCATAAGTTAAATGTTTTAATTACAATATATATAAATATGCATATATATTTTAAGGCTAGTGTAAAACTATTTGTAATAAATAATGTTAAAAACTACAAGCGTTCATTCGTGTACCTTTTGTCTTTGTACATCGATATGCCATTGTCTCTTACTTACCTCAACAGGATCACAACTTAAGCCTCTTGGACTCCCCTGGTTATTAATCTAGAAGTCCCGGGTTCGATTCCTGTTGGTACAATAGGTATTTTACCCGAAAGTAGAACTGTTCCTACGGTTGGCGTGGTTTGGTTAGTTAGGCTCAAGTTAGGTTTAAGATTTCCACTGATTCCATAAAAATCATCACATCATCACATTGCGGGTTTGACGTGTGGACAACCTCCAACCTCTTTTCCCAAAGATTGGGGGGGAAGTACACATTGCATACGACGGCCAAGCTAGATACTGCATCTATCACAGTTAAATATGCTATACGCTAAGAAGAATAAGAAGAAAAAGTCTTGCTTCCTCTACTATATGACTCATGTACTCCAACATCCTCATTACATGTCCATACCATCTCAGTCTTGCTTCCTCTACTATCTCATGTACTCCAACATCCTCATTACATGTCCATACCATCTCAGTCTTGTTACCTCTATCATTTCATGTACTCCAACATTCTCATTACATGTCCATACCATCTCAGTCTTGCTTCCTCTACTATCTCATGTACTCCAACATCCTCATTACATGTCCATACCATCTCAGTCTTGCTTCCTCTACTATCTCATGTACTCCAACATCCTCATCACATGTCCATACCATCTCAGTCTTGCTTCCTCTACTATCTCATGTACTCCAACATCCTCATTACATGTCCATACCACCTCAGTCTTGCTTCCTCTACTATCTCATGTACTCCAACATTCTCATTACATGTCCATACCATCTCAGTCTTGCTTCCTCTACTATCTCATGTACTCCAACATCCTCATTACATGTCCATACCATCTCAGTCTTGCTTCCTCTACTATCTCATGTACTCCAATATCCTCATTACATGTCCATACCATCTCAGTCTTGCTTCCTCTACTATCTCATGTACTCCAACATCCTCAATACATGCCCATACCATCTCAGTCTTGCTTCCTCTACTATCTCATGTACTCCAACATCCTCATTACATGTCCATACCACCTCAGTCTTGCTTCCTCTACTATCTCATGTACTCCAACATCCTCATTACATGTCCACACCATCTCAGTCTTGCTTCCTCTACTATCTCATGTACTCCAACATCCTCATTACATGTCCATACCATCTCAGTCTTGCTTCCTCTACTATCTCATGTACTCCAACATCCTCATTACATGTCCATACCATCTCAGTCTTGCTTCCTCTACTATCTCATGTACTCCAACATCCTCAATACATGCCCATACCATCTCAGTCTTGCTTCCTCTACTATCTCATGTACTCCAACATCCTCATTACATGTCCATACCACCTCAGTCTTGCTTCCTCTACTATCTCATGTACTCCAACATCCTCATTACATGTCCACACCATCTCAGTCTTGCTTCCTCTACTATCTCATGTACTCCAACATCCTCATTACATGTCCATACCACCTCAGTCTTGCTTCCTCTACTATCTCATGTACTCCAACATCCTCATTACATGTCCACACCATCTCAGTCTTGCTTCCTCTACTATCTCATGTACTCCAACATCCTCATTACATGTCCACACCACCTCAGTCTTGCTTCCTCTACTATCTCATGTACTCCAACATCCTCATTACATGTCCACACCATCTCAGTCTTGCTTCCTCTACTATCTCATGTACTCCAACATCCTCATTACATGTCCATACCACCTCAGTCTTGCTTCCTCTACTATCTCATGTACTCCAACATCCTCATTACATGCTCATACCATCTCAGTCTTGCTTCCTCTACTATCTCATGTACTCCAACATCCTCATTACATGTCCATACCATCTCAGTCTTGCTTCCTCTACTATCTCATGTACTCCAACATCCTCATTACATGTCCATACCATCTCAGTCTTGCTTCCTCTACTATCTCATGTACTCCAACATCCTCATTACATGTCCATACCATCTCAGTCTTGCTTCCTCTACTATCTCATGTACTCCAACATCCTCATTACATGTCCATACCATCTCAGTCTTGCTTCCTCTACTATCTCATGTACTCCAACATCCTCATTACATGTCCATACCACCTCAGTCTTGCTTCCTCTACTATCTCATGTACTCCAACATCCTCATTACATGCTCATACCATCTCAGTCTTGTTTTCTCTATCATCTCATGTACTCCTAACACTAACGCTAATGTGCAACGGTAGGGTGATTGTGAGATGAAATGGAGGACCTACAGTTTAACGTGGGATCCGAACCACGGTGAAGGCCTGGCATTCCTCACATTCACAAGTTGTGATTAATACACGTCTTGTCAGAGGTGAAGGAAGTGGTTTGTCAATCAGATAAATCTGTGCCAGAACCGAGGATTGAACCCCGGATCCCTCCAAGCACAGAAGTCCAACACCTTACCCCCTAGACCACCAGGTCACCGATTCTGGTATAATGTGTCTCTTTTGTCTATTTTTAATTATAGCTTATATTTTTGTATTTATCAATGTCCGGGTGCAAATTTGGAAGAGAGGATTGTAGAAGGGTAAAGAGGTTAGCTCATGCTCCTTTAGTAGTTATAAAATTAATACAACATAACAATTAAAAGTCGAATTTTTTAAAAGTAAACATACCACAAATAAATCATATAATTTTGTAAGACCTTGCTTCTTTCTTCATTCAGGGTGATCATTCCTAAATTGATTCCCGCTCTTTCTCCACGCAAATGCTGGTACATTTCCTTAAAACTCTTACCGTTTCATCCTTACTCTATTAGTGTGGTTAAAATTCGCGTAACCTGAATGGGTAGTAAGACTTGTATCAAAAATAAAAGTGTGTTATTTATAACTCACACTATTCTATGAACATTTTCCAGATCTGCCCCTAATAATTCCTCCATTAAGAAGATCAACTTCATTAATATTAACTTATTAATAAACAATTCATAACCAACCCGCTTCGGTGGACGCATGATCTAAGGCGCTACTCTCGCAGTGGACTAGGCTGCCGATGACAGGGAGCTCGAGGTTCAAATCTCTGTAAGGTGTACTGAAGGTGTTTTTTTTTTCCCAAGATGGTTTTCCAATTTATCTCCATGCAAATGCGGGTATACTTCCTGTAATATAAACTTCCTAACCCCTAAAACCATTAGTAAAATCAGTAAATAAGCGTATAACCCGAACGGGTAGTAAGACGCGGTGCTAAAGAATAACTTTTCTAGCTGTTAGATAAGGCTCTTCCTATTTGAGCCAGACTGTACCTCTCTGGTTAGACGGAGTGTACAGTTAATATTGCGTGTGTCAAGATTGTTGACTGTCAAATTTTCTGCGTATCAATAAAAACAGTTCATCAAATCCATATACAACTATTGGGGAATCATTTGACCTCTAAGTTCATCTCATTGAACTTGTAGCCTTAACCTCAATAATCATTGAAATTTAATCCAAATTGATTTTTTTTTTCCTTGAAAAAAAGAAGGGAGGTCGACTTTTGGTGTTTAAAACTTTTGGCAAAGTAGCTTAGGTTTTTTTATTCTGTGTTTTTTTATATGACTTTTGATTCCAATAACGAGGGGGAAAAAACCCAGTAGAAATGTGACATGTTGTTAAATTATTGTCTCGTAGAGCACATTTTATCGCTATTTTAAACAGGCCTTTAACCTCTACAGGATTATTTTGGAGATAATTCTGATATTAATGAGACCCAAACTAATAAATAAAATAAAAAATATAATAATATTAATAATATTTAGCACCGCGTCTTACTACCCGTTCGGGTTATACGCTTAAGTACTAATTACACTAATGGATTAGGAATTGGGAGGGTTGAATTTAGAGGAAGTGAACCCGCATTTGCGTGGAGGGAGAGTGGAAAACCATTTAGGAAAAACCACCCCCAGTTCACCCGAACGAGATTCGAACCTCGATCTCCCCGTCCTCGGTGGTCTAGCTCAACACGACTGGCGCGTTAGCCAACTACGCCACCGAGGCGGGTTAAAAAATATATATTTTTAATATTAACTATAATGTGAACTATTTGTAATTATTATTTAGCACTACGTATCATTAACCGACAGCCTATGCACTAATAACACTTATATGTTAGAGATTAAGGAGGTTCAATTTATAGGATCTGCCCCGCATTTGCATGGATGAAGAGTGTAAAACCATTAAGGAAAGCCATCCTCAGTGCAACTAACCGGGGATTGAGGCCCAATCTCAACATCTTGGGCAGTCTAATCTAACGTTAGATTAGCGCGTTAGGCCATGCGGTTACCGAAGTGGGTTTGTATAACAAAATGATATTAATGTTGGCAGCGAATAGGTTTGTATTCCTACCAGAGTCAAACTATGACAGTCTTACCTTGTCTGATTACACCATGGTTCTATTTTATAAGCTACGCCAGTAGTAGAACCAAGTAAGGTATGATTATTACCTTTCAGGATGGACAAAAGGTACATACATATTTTGTCTTCTTTTAAATGGTAAATTGTCAAACCATATGAACATTATTTGTTATCATTTGTTTCGTTAACTGGCACCTGATTGACACGTACCTGGAAAGATACAGTTCACCTGATTGACACGTGCCTGGAAAGCTACAGTACTATGATTGACACGTACCTAGAACGCTACAGTAGCCTACACCTGATTGACACGTTCCTGGAAAGCTACAGTACACCTGATCGACAAGTTCCTGTAAAGCTACAGTACACCTGATTGACACGTTCCTGAAAAGCTACAGTACACCTGATCGACACGTTTCTGGAAAGCTACAGTACACCTGATTGACACGTTCCTGGAAAGATACAGTACACCTGATCTACACGTTCCTGGAAAGCTACAGTACACCTGATCGACACGTTCCTGGAAAGCTACAGTACACCTGATTGACACGTTCCTGGAAAGCTATAGTACACCTGATCGACACGTTCCTGGAAAGCTACAGTACACCTGATCGACACGTTCCTGGAAAGCTACAGTACTATGATTTTGTCAGAAGGGACCTTTGGGAAAATTACCAAAAAATTGTATATAAAAAATTGAAAATATTTTACTATATTATTATTGTTATTCTATAGGTATTGATTATATCTATCAAAAGCAACAGATACAGATCCCATGAAATGGCGTATGAACACGTGAAAGTAGATTTAGTACCTTTTCTAGCGATCAGATAAGGTCCTTTCTATGAAAATTTGACTGCATATAGTATGATAGGAGTTGGTAAAAGTATATTAAAGAACAATTTGGCAATTTTTGGCATTTTAAAAGTTACTAGAAAATAGTTTTGTATCCATCCGCCTAAAAAAATATGTTTTTTATAAAGAGATGTCAAATGCCTTGGTGACATAAACATATTTGTGAGGTGAATAATTTCAAGCTTCAGAAATATTTAACATGCATAAAAAAACAAGGCTACCACGAGACGTTTTAAAGTTCTTTATTTTTTTTCAACGAATTTTGTGATAGCCAAAAATCCAGCCAGGTGGGCACACGGAAACAGGCATTAATCTAGTCTTGTCTGGTTTGCTAATTAAAAGGAAGATTGAGGTTTGAAAGCCGGCTGAATATTCTCTAGCGTTTATTTTAGATGGTTTGTTTACACTCCTTACGTGAAAATGTGACTACATTTCGTGTATATATTATACTCCTCATCTATACCCCAATAGTGTAAATATTCTAATAGGTCCAGACTGGTGGTAATACGCTTGAGAAATCAATCAATTAATATACAATCATTTATACGAGCGTATTTATTAAACGTACTTAAAAAGATATTATACATAAAAAACAAACAAATACAGTTTAGTAAAAGACCACAAATTAAAAAAACTGCCATTTTCACAACAAACAACTTCAACAAAAATATAGTTTCAATACATAAAATATTTACAACATTTCAATTGTTTTTTACTCATAAAACAACTAGCGTATAGTAATAATAATTGTTACGAGTTTTTCAAATGAAATAATAATGAATGGTCCACGTGACCGAAAAAAAAACTACTTTTTATATGGTATCAGAGAATTCAAACTCGGCTTACTCTTAAGATAGCAGGCTTACCTTGACTGGTTACGCTATGGCTCCATCTTGTAAGCAGCCCCATAAGGGAACTAAGTAAGGTAAGTTTGCTACCTTTCATGGTAAATGGCGCGTACATATTCTAATTCGACGTCACATGCAGCAACAAATTTCTTAGACAGTCTTAGTTATTTAACTCTTTAAGAACAACAACAACAAAAAACAACACACACTCTTTGCCTAATTAATTAAATATATTATTATAATCATCATAATACACATAGTTATTAATCTACCCTATGCTATAAGCAATTTGCCCCATTCCTATTCTTTAATTTACAACACGGCACATACAGCATGGTACAAAATATTTTTTTTAGATGGCTCTCATGTCTAAAATATATCTTGGGGAAACATTTTAAAGTGGATCCAATAAAAATACGATAAGCAGAAGTTGAGATAAAGACCTAAATGTAGTGTTTTGTAGCCGCATTCTTGAAACAAAATGGAGGATGTAAGTTTTAATTAAGCTATGTTTTAAACTGACGTCCAATTTATGGCCATCCGAATCTTCTCTACAATGGTTTCTTTTGTGAAAGAGTAAGAGGCAGACATCCACTTATTAGTAGGACTCGTAGGATAGATTACTAGGCTATATCATGGATTAAACTAGGAGGGGATCTGGAATGTGATGGCCGAGGCTGCTTTCAACAAGAAGAGGTTGTTACTGACTAGCAAACTAGACCTGGAGAGCAATGAACAAGGCTGCTTTCAACAAGAAGAGGATGTTACTGACTAGCAAACTAGACCTGGAGAGCAATGACCAAGGCTGCTTTCAACAAGAAGAGGATGTTACTGACTAGCAAACTGGACCTGGAGAGCAATGACCAAGGCTGCTTTCAACAAGAAGAGGATGTTACTGACTAGCAAACTAGACCTGGAGAGCAATGACCAAGGCTGCTTTCAACAAGAAGAGGATGTTACTGACTAGCAAACTAGACCTGGAGAGCAATGACCAAGGCTGCTTTCAACAAGAAGAGGTTGTTACTGACTAGCAAACTAGACCTGGAGAGCAATGACCGAGGCTGCTTTCAACAAGAAGAGGTTGTTACTGACTAGCAAACTGACCTGGAGAGCAATGGCCAAGGCTGCTTTCAACAAGAAGAGGTTGTTACTGACCAGCAAACTAGACCTGGAGAGCAATGGCTGCTTTCAACAAGAAGAGGTTGTTACTGACTAGCAAACTGGACCTGGAGAGCAATGGACCAAGGCTACTTTCAACAAGAGGAGGTTGTTACTGACCAGCAAACTAGACCTGGAGAGCAATGGCTGCTTTCAACAAGAAGAGGTTGTTACTGACTAGCAAACTAGACCTGGAGAGCAATGACCAAGGCTGCTTTCAACAAGAGGAGGTTGTTACTGACCAGCAAACTAGACCTGGAGAGCAATGACCAAGGTGTTTTCAACAAGAAGAGGTTGTTACTGACCAGCAAACTGGACCTGGAGAGCAATGACCAAGGTTCTGTTTCAACAAGAAGAGGTTGTTACTGACCAGCAAACTGGACCTGGAGAGCAATGACCAAGGTTTGCTTTCAACAAGAGGAGGTTGTTACTGACCAGCAAACTAGACCTGGAGAGCAATAGGCTGCTTTCAACAAGAAGAGGTTGTTACTGACTAGCAAACTAGACCTGTGAGAGCAATGACCAAGGCTGCTTTCAACAAGAGGAGGTTGTTACTGACTAGCAAACTGGACCTGGAGAGCAATGACCAAGGCTGCGTTCAACAAGAGAAGGTTGTTACTGACCAGCAAACTAGACCTGGAGAGCAATGTCTGCTTTCAACAAGAAGAGGTTGTTACTGACTAGCAAACTAGACCTGGAGAGCAATGGCTGCTTTCAACAAGAAGAGGTTGTTACTGACTAGCAAACTGGACCTTGAGAGCAATGACCAAGGCTGCTTTCAACAAGAGGAGGTTGTTACTGACTAGCAAACTAGACCTGGAGAGCAATGACCAAGGCTGCTTTCAACAAGAAGAGGATATTACTGACCAGTAAACTAAACCTGGAAAGGAGGAATAAACTTGTAAAATATTACAAATGGAACATCGCTCTGTATGGATCTGAAACATGGACCCTGAGTGTAAAGAAGAAGACATATTTGGGAAGCTTTGAGATGTGGTGTTAAAGGAGAATAGAGGGGATAAAGTGGGCATATCGTGTGTCTAATGAAGTTCTTAGAAGAGTTAATGAAAAGAGAACTATCCTTCATGCGATTGTACGAAGAAAGGACAACTGGATGGGTCACATGATGAGAAGAAATGTTTTAATGAGTGACGTCATAGAAGACAAAGTGAAAGTGAAAATGTTACCAGGAAGACCACACGAATGGAACTGATTGAAGAACATGAAGTTTCAGGATATTAAAAAGGAAGATTTTGTGAGGATATGGCGGAGGAAACTCAATTTAGACAAGGCACTGGACCTGTCGAAAGACAGAACACATAATACATAACCCGCACACCTACCTGAGTGATGCTAAAATACAAATTGTTTAGCTAAGACATTACTACCCCCTGAACTGGAAGAAGATGAACATGGCATTAATTGAGTTGTCTTTCCCAGGTAGTTAAAACCAAAAATAAATTTATTAATTTTGAAATAATGTGCTTTTTCACTTTTATTTCATCAAATATATTTGTTCACGTCTAAAGGTATTTTAAATACAATTTCGATTAACAGTAATTTCAATATTGAAGTAATTATATCACAATCATAAATTGGTGATTATATTTGCTGTTATTTTCACTTGAAACGAAGTGTTTTGTTTATTTTTGTTAAAAAAACTTTTCTTTCCTTATTATAAATAGACGTTATCACTAAAGACGAAATGGTTGTCTTTTTTAAAAAAAAATTAAAATACTACAAATAGCTACAAGTATTTTTTTCAAAAATATGATGAGAAAGGGGGAAAAAAAACTTCAAGCATATCATCAGGCTAGCCGAACACCGAATCGAACTCGTGCCTTTTGATATCTAGGAGATCCTTAGCTAGCGTCACTAGTGATACATGGTACTATCGACTACACAGTTAATTCATGTCCTATTTTTAAAAATAATGACGATACACACAATTTTTTTCATAATTTTTTTTTTCAAATCTTCTATTCACTAAAATCACCAACGACACATTAATCGCATAAAAAAACTGTTATATTAAGATTTAATTTTGAGTTTAATAACGGATAATGTTGTTCAAAAACTTTGGTAACAGTTGGTACTACTTCACAGACATTCTCATTTTTTCCTTCAGCAGAATTTACACTTAGTTTGCCTTAAAGGTATCAATCCTACCTTGATTGATATACACTATGGCCCTATCTTATAAGCTACACCATAGTGTAATTAATTCAAGCTAAGAACCCTATCTTTCAAGGTAAAATGAGTTAACACTCTAGTAATTTTATATATTTCACTCATGATTTAACGTTTTTTTTTATTTGGCTCGTGACTAGACATAAAAAAATAAATATGCACTCATAAGTTTGTGGCGAGAAGTGACTTTTGTTTTTCTTATCCGGAGCCTCAATAACCCGGTCCGTAATCTAACATCGTGATAGACATCCTACGCCCGTTTCTCTAACCATGCTCCCGAGGAAGATAGATGGACCCTGCCTTTCTTTCAGGCCACGTTCTCGTAGAAGATAGACGGACCTTGCTAGTCTCTCAAGCCATGTTCTCGAGGAAGATAGATGGACCTGGTTCATACCTCAAGCCACGCTCTTGAGGAAGATAGACGGGCCTGGTTCGTACCTCAAGCCACGCTCTCGAGGAAGATAGACGGACCTGGCTCGTACCTCAAGCCACGCTCTCGAGGAAGATGGTGGACCTAGCTTCTACCTCAAGCCGCGCTCTTGAGGAAAATAGATGGACCTTTCTCGTCTCTCAAGCCACGCTCTCGAGGAAGATAGATGGACCTGGCTCGTACCTCAAGCCACGCTCTCGAGGAAGATGGTGGACCTAGCTTCTACCTCAAGCCGCGCTCTTGAGGAAAATAGATGGACCTTTCTCGTCTCTCAAGCCACGCTCTCGAGGAAGATAGACGGACCTGGCTCGTACCTCAGGCCACGCTCTCGAGGAAGCCCCTGGACTCGATACTGCCGTAGCTGGCGCTGTACGGCCCGATAAGCACGGCCCCGCTGTCCCTCCTGTGCCAGGTGCCGTGACGGTTCTTGTAGCTGTTGGTGGCGATGATGCCCGTCATACCGGGGGGACGATCTATGGAGACGCCGCCGTTCTTCTGTTGATGGTCCAGGTTGTGGCTGCTGCAGCTGTTCTGGTAGCTGTGACTGTTGCTGGCCGTCATGACGAGCTTCACGTCCTCGGGGGTCACCTCCTTGTAGAAGTGGGGTCTGCGCGCGCAGCACACGAAGATCACCACCACCACGCACTGTGGACAGACACACACAGTGAGTGAGTGAGTCAGCCATTTGTCTCTATAGTAGTATAATATAATAATACAGTTTTGTTGTGTTTAAAATAGCTAGCTTCACAACGCAGCACATTTTAATTGTTTAACCCAGGGCCGTATTTGGACTGCGGGCCGTAGTTAGCTCATCCCTGGTCTAGGCAGACCACCATGGGAAAGCCCCAATATCATCGTTAAAGGAACTGCAGGTCTTATGGAGAAAAGCATTATCTACTCTCTCTCTCTCTCTCTCTCAGTTAACTGTTGCCAAATCTCCTCGCTCTTCACGTATGTCGGAAGGTGGTGTGCTGGGGTAAGAAAGAGCTACTGGCAACATCGACTGACCAGCGTTGCCAGACTTGTCTTATATTTGAGAGGAGATTGACCACACACAAACGAGAGAATGACAGCGCTGTTCCCCCAATAGTAACCATGCAGTTCCCTCAGCGATGATATCCAGTGTAGTAGAGAGCTGAAAAGATATATACTCCTCCCACGGCAGCTTCGCCCTATGTCTGACAGTAGTTCCATCTGCCCTCTATAGGACGATTCTCAAGGTCACCTACCACTAGCAGGTTCAGTCCCACGACGAACATGGTAGCCTTCCTGAAGCCCACACTGTCGTACAGGATTCCGGCCAACGAGGGACCGATGAAGGCTCCTAGGGCGAAGGTGGACGTCCACAGACCGGAGATTAGACCATAGGTTTCCAGATTGTTAGGGAAACCGTATGCTCTGGAACACAGACAGTGGCGTCTTGGTGAATATCAAAAAGGTTGGTGTTTTTATTTAACGATTCAGATAAAACGTCAGATATTAAATATCGTATAATTTAAATGCATGATTGGAAGTGTCATGTCGTTGAGTGTCGCCAAAATAAGCAGAGTTAGTTTCAACTGTACTTGTGAATTACCTTCATTACTCGGTAGAACACTCGTTGGTCAGGTATCAACAAACATACATTCCCATGTGAGTTGTGTAGAGCAGAGTCTATGTATGATTGGTCAAATGGGGACAGAGTGGGGTAGAACATATCACAGGTACAGTTGTAACAAGCTCTGCTTACCCTGGCGACACTACACGACACTGATACATTCCCATGTGAGGTATGTAGAGCAGAGTCTATGTATGATTGGTCAAATGGGGACACAGTGGGGGAGAACATATCACAGGTACAGTTGTAACAAGCTCTGATTACCCTGGCAACACTACACGACATGATACTGGTAAATTGTTGGTCAATAAGTTGAACCTTTTGTGGAAGTGTAGGGCACTTGAGAAAAGGTAAGTGATTCTACAGTTTTTATAGCAACACATTACTTTGACAAAAATAAATAAAATATTGCTCCAGTATAAACCTAGAGTTTAATTTTATTCACACGATGATATCAACAGTTGTTGAATATCTGTTAAGGGTGTCCTGGAATTTAATTACAACTTTTTATATTCATTTAAAAAGTTTCTTATCTAATGCCGCCATGCTCATGACAGATATTCAACAACTGTTGATATCACCGTGGGAAGAAAATTAAACTCTTATGTTTCTACTGGAGAAATATTGGATTTATTTTTGGCCAAAAAAGGGTTTTGCTACAAACATAACTGTAAAAACAATTAACTCTTCTCCCCTACCCTGCACTCCTACCTTACATTTTGACCAAGCAGTGATTCAAGAGAAGAATTCTGTCCAAGAAGTGTTAAGACATCATCTGAATTCAGGACAACGCTTCCGACACTCCTGAGCACCGACGAGGTTCATGGGTGTGTGTGTATGTGTGTGTGTGTGTGTCTATGCTAGAGGGGTAAATTAAGGACACTCACATGGAAGTTCTCAGGGCGTCCGTGAAGGAGGCGACGAGCTGCGCCGCGATGCCCAGGCCGTGGAGCATCAGACCGACGACACAGAGCCACAGGGACCTAAAAACACGAGGATATTTGAGAACGGCACATATGCGTAACAACCTGAATGCGGTGCTCTAAAATACATACATATCACTCACACAGAAACTTCTCGAGCCAGACTCTAACTAGTAAGTGTACGTCCCAAGCAAGAATTGGCCTTCAGAAGCCGCGGTGTGTGTGCGGAGGGGTGAACAGGGCGGAACTCACGTTTCTATAGGCAGGAAGGGCGCCGGCCCAACCATGCTGAAGCCGAAGATGATGAGGAGGCAGCCGATGATGGTAGCGATCTTGGGGACGAAACTGGTGTCGCAGAGCCAACCCCAGCAGGGGGCGGTGAGCGCGTAAGTGGCGCCGTTGATGACGAACATCAGCCCCAGGACCACGGGGGAGAGATCGAACTGAAAAAACGAGAATCAGAAGATGAGGACTCGACGATTCCCAAGAGGGTACCATCGAGAAGAAGGGGTGGTAAGAGTTAATTGAGGTTCTCGTCTATATTTTGAAATAACCACAAGACACGACAGGGCTGTTACCCAGTAGGAGGAAGGAGGAAGTTCTACCTGCGGTGAATGTCCGTGAAGTCCCCCAACAGAAGAGGACAAGGAGTATTTTAAATATTTAATTACTTTCGAAGGTATTTTAAGGTTCCTATTTTTTATATACATAATTGAGATTGTACAATCAAATTTTCATAAGAAGGGCCTTTTATAAAATCTATCTATCCACGTCATATATCTATTTATCTACAATTCTAACTATCTATCTATCTATGTATAGATATATCTACATATAATTAATCTATATATATATATAATCTATCTATACATCAATGTATAAAATATTTTATACATAGATGTATAGATATATAGATTATATACATACGAGCTATATGTATACATAACATCTATCTACCAATATATCTATAAATATAACATATATACACACCTATATACATAAAATCTATTTATATATCTATCAATGTATCTCTCTCTATATAAATCAAATATATATGTATATATATATACATACATCAAATCTATCTACCTACCTATGTATATAATCTATCTACCTACACATATATAATTTATTTATCTATATATATATATATATATATATAAAAGCTAGCTATATGTATACATAAAATCTATCTACCTATCTATACATTATATATCAAATCTATCTATTTATCTACATATACATATATATATATATCCAGGTGGTGCCTGTTTGTCCTTCCAACGCTTTTTCTCCATTTTCCATGGAGTCTCCAGAGATGAAATTTGGTATGAACGCTATGGAGCCATCTTTACGAGAAAAATCCAAGATGGTGGACGCAGCTTACAAATTGATTCCAAACGAAATGAAAATAGATATCTGAAAAGTTTGTTCCATCTTGTATGTGGTTTCTACGCTATGATCAATCAATAATGCCAACAACAGGAAGCAAACTTTGAGTGAAAAAAAAACACTAACCTTTCAGAAACATTCTAGTACAAACATGTTCTTGCTTGCGGTTGGTAATGATAACAATTTTATATTCTATATTAGCGTTGTTTTAAAGGTTTTAAAAATACCTATCAAAAGTTACCGCTGTATATTACACGACTTGACGTATGAACACGTGAAAGTAGATCTAGGTACGTTTTCATATAAGGCTCTTCCTGTGAAAATTGAAACAGGAATATTGATAGGTAAACAGTAGAGGAGGGTAAGGAGGTAGAGAGGAAGACCAAACGACAGATGGCTGAAGGGAGTAAGGAGGAGTGTGGAGGAGAGAGGAGAGGACCGGGTCAAGGTGGAGGGAGAGAGGTGGTTGGAGGAAAGAAGGCGGTGGAGAGACTTATGTTCCAAACAGACCCAGACACTGACTGGAAGCTCTTCATTATGATGTGATGATGATGATGATGATGAACAGTAGAGGGTATAGTACCTGTCTAAGGTGAGGCTCTAGGGTCGCCTGCAGGAAGCCGATGCTCATGGAAGTGACGATTATACTTGCGGCCGCTAGGAGCACCCCTGGAATCTTCAGCACCTGCAGCAGACTCGCTGCAACACAGGACATCCAATCATGAAGACTCTTCACAGACTTAGAGGTTGGGGGAGGGGGGGGGGGAGAAGGAAAGGACACAAGCTTTGGTTCATTTCTTTACAGTTTTTATGACATACACGTTTTTTTTGGCTAATGTAAATAAAACATCGCTTCACTAGATGCAGAGTCAAGACAGACGAAGACTAAACAGGGGTCTTAACGTGGGAGTGTAGGGGAAGTGAGAAAAGCTCAGGTTTTTTTTCAGTTTTTATAGCAAAACTTTTTGGCTGAAATTAATCAAATATTGCTCCAGTAAAAACATAGATTTTAATTTTCTTCACATGTTGATATCAACAGTTATTGAATATCTATCATGAGCATAGAAGCATTAGATGAGAAACTTTTTAAATGAAGAGAAAACGCCATTAAATTCCACGACACCCTTGACAGATATTCAACAATTGTTGATATCACCAGGTGAAGAAAATTAAAATCTAGGTTTCTACTGGAGCAATATTTGATTAATTTTAGCCAAAAATGTTTCCATAAAAACTGCAAAAAACCTGGGCTTTTCTCGCATTCCCTACACTCCCACCCTAAGTCACGTACCCTTCCATACCACCTTAAGGACATTCAACTGAGTGTTGATTGGTTGCTAATATTTTATTGGTTTGTTTTATCGTCAAACCATTAGTTTCCACCCGCCTCGGTGGCGTAGTTGGCTAACGCGCCAGTCGTGTTGAGCTAGACCACCGAGGACGGGGAGATCAAGGTTCGAATCTCAGTCGGGTGAACTGGGGGTGGTTTTTCCTAAATGGTTTTCCACTCTCCCTCCACGCAAATGCGAGTTAACTTCCTCTAAATTCAACCTTCCCAATTCCTAATCCATTAGTGGAATTAGTACTTAAGCGTATAACCCGAACGGGTAGTAAGACGTGGTGCTAAATAACAATAATAATAACATTAGTTTACTTTTATTCCTCTAAGATTAAAATAGTTGGACATCTTCTCTAAAATTTCCATTAATATACAACATTAAAGATAATATTATATGTAATGCAATTACACTATCGATACTTTTCTTCCGATACTGTAGAGTATCGATTGACACCACATCTCCACCAGTAGAGGGGAAGGTGCCCCAGAGCTGGGGGGTAAGAGGGGGGGGGTAACTCACCTCCGTCCTTGGCGTCCATCTCGGAGTCGGCGTGCTCTGGAAGTACGAACGCCGTCATGATAGCGGAGAGGAAGAGAGTCGAACCCAAGACGGCGAAAGGAGTCATGTACCCTCCTATCTGGAACACGAGGGGACAGTCGCAGTGTGGATTTAATATACGTGATAAGGACTAGGAGGGTGGATTAGAGAGACTCTGACCAGCCAGGGAAATTTACACGAAGATTGGGCCAAGTATTATTGTTTGATTTTAGCTCGATGGAATAGGTCAGGGTTCGAGTCCTAGTTGGGTGTACTGAGAGAGGCTTTTGTTCTTAAATAGATTACCCACACTCCCTTCACGCAAATATGGGCACACTTCCTCTGAATTCACCTCAATCATACTCACCCTTAACACATAAGCGTAAATGTTACGTTTGCGTGAAACCCAAACGGGTAGATAGTTGTGGTGATAGTATAAATAATAATAATATAAAATAAATATGGTTTAATATTCCCGGCGCAGGTTGGTGGTCAGTTTGATGGAGAGAGAGAGAGAGAGAGAAAAGAGAGAGAGAGAGAGAGAGAGAGAGGGAGATGTTGTGGCCGACACGCGCCACCACCTGGCTAACCTCCCGTGACCCACCTGATAAAGAGCTCCGCCTACGGTCGGACCCACGATAAGACCCAGCCCGAAGAACGTCTCCAGAGAGGCCTGCGAACATTGGAACGTGAATTGTTGTCAAGAGCTGTTTGATACCCAGGTAACATTGTACACATGTTCTAGAACTTACTCAGGTAACATTGTACACATGTTCTACCATTTACTCAGGTAACATTGTCCACATGTTCTACCATTTACTCAGGTAACATTGCACACATGTTCTAGAACTTACTCAGGTAACATTGTACACATGTCCTAGTACTTACTCGGGTAACATTGTACACATGTTCTAGAACTTACTCAGGTAACATTGTACACATGTCCTAGTACTTACTCGGGTAACATTGTACACATGTTCTAGTACTTACTCAGGTAACATTGTACACATGCCTTAGTACTTACTCAGGTAACATTGCACACATGTTCTAGAACTTACTCAGGTAACATTGTAAACATGGCCTAGCATTCACTCAGTTACATTTTAAGATCATTGAACCTCAGGGAAATTGGAGGTTTTGTAAAAGTTATTGATGGAAGTAATAACATATCTAGTGTATAGCAAACACAATGTTAGTGACACATTCAACCACTAGGCGCTGTAGGCGATAATAGAGATTGAGAAGAGAACTGTAATCTCCGTTATTGTTTTATTGTGACTCATCTGATGTTTCTGGTGATGACGTCCTCTCGAGAAAATAAACACAAGTGTGAACTTCTTTTTAACTCGGAACGTATCGATTGTATAGTGTATTTGTTCCATTTGACGACTTCTTGTAGATTTCGAACCTGTTTTGCGAAGCGGGCTGCATCTTAACTTAACGCACCAAAGCAGTCTGCATTATCTCACTTAGACACCAATGTACGAAATAGAAAGAAAGACGAAATAAGCAGTTCATCCTGTACGGCCTCTTGTTTATTTATTTACTTATACTTATACTTATACTATACTTCCCCTCTTTCTCTGATGAGTTTACACACTTACTATACTATTTGCGCCTTGAAAACATCGACATGTTTTTAAATGTAGCCTACCATTTTTTTCTTGTTCCCTATTCTAGATAGACATATGCTAACATGAGCTTTTTTAATCTACATCCTGGCAGGAAATCTCCTACAGGACATTTTCCTGATCAAGTCAAATACCCCGAGTTGTAGAGGGTTTATATATAAAAAAAATGCGTTTACAAAAAAAAAACTATATCAAGATAAAAATAATAATGTTGCTACACTGTAGTACTATTTTTAGAATTATTTAAGAATTTATGTTTTTTTTGTTTCAAAGCTATGAGATTTAAAACGCGTTAAATAAAACTTTAATTCCTTAACATGGGAAATCCTATCCTTTTGACTTGATGTGACGTCACAGGTAGGCAACGTATTTAAACAGGTGGGGGAACTTCAAGTTTGTGTTAAGTACGTGGTCTAACCATGACGTCACGGCAGATCAAGATATAATTTCCAATGTTAATTAATTTAAGTTTTACTCAGCGAGTTTTAAAGATATAACGTTGAAACAAACAAAAAAAAACATAAATTTTTAAATAATTCTAAAAATAGTCATGCAGTGTCACAAAATTATTATTTTTATCTTTAAGTAGTTTTTTGCAGACGTATTTTTTTAAATATAAATCCTCTACAACTTATGCTAATTGTCTTGGTCACGAAAATGTCCTTTAGGAGTCTTCCTGCCAGGATGTAGATTAAAAAAAAGTCCTTGTTAGCAAATGTCTTTCTACCATAGAAAACAAGGGAAAGGTATTAAAATTAATAATTATGTCAATATTTTCAAGGCGTAACATGTTAAAAGTGAGTGTGTAAACTCGTCATAGGAAGAGGAAAAGGGTTACCAGCACATAGAAAAGAGAACCCTTTCAGGAAGAACTTCTCGTTTTCTTCCCTCTCTTCCTATCCCGTTCATTGGTGTCTTTTAAGTGCGATAGTTCTTCAGACTGCTTGGATGCATCAAGTTAAGATGCAACCCGCTTGGCAGAACAGCTTCAAAATCTCCAAAGCAGGCAACGTCGTCGAACGCCCCCTGTGCACAGCTCTGCGGTGTACTCACGAACGTGGTGGCGATGTTATCAGGGAACTCCTTGGCGATTATGGCGAAGCTGGCCGTGAGGAACGCCGCGTTCCCCATCGCCTCGATGATCCTGATCAGGAAGGAGAGGATGATGAACGGATAGTGATCGTTCACGCGGTCCAGCATTCTGAAACAGGAAAAACCCCTCGCGGTCATTTTGTTGTTCTCTTTCATATTTTTTCAACGCGTCTAATCTTAAAGTGGATTCACACTGAAGGGACTGTGCGCCTACCGGGCTGGACCGTGACCTTGGGAGAACACTTTTTAAGCAATCAAAGACGACGCAGTTGGAGCACAGTCGGATCACGTCGGATCACAGTCGGAGCACAGTCGGATCACAGTCGGAGCACAGTCGGCGCACAGTCGGCGCACAGTCGGAGCACAGTCGGCGCACAGTCGGACCACAGTCTCCCACTGTGAATCCAACTTTAAAGTTCGGGATGTACAAAACTCCATGGTATTTACGCTAATGTGCTAAAGGTAGAATTAAAAAGGAAATGTACTTACATTTGCGTGGTGGGAGGGTGGGCAACCGTTAAGGAAAACCATACCCTACGTAAACCTGACCGGAGTCAGAACCCCGATATTCCCGTAAAGGGGATTCCAATCTGTTGCGTGAGTGACGCCTGAAGCCATGCGACCATTCAAGCGGGTAGAAACCTTTTAATAGCGGATAATTAATTTTGTCACGCTCTTTAGTGATAACAAACAGGATGAAGGCTTCGAAATCACCTCACCCCCTTCCTACATTCATTCCAGGTTAATATTAACTAACTTCAACCCTCACCAGGAGTCAAACCAACACAGTATTTCAGTGGTCACGTGGTCTAAAGCGCTACTCTCGTGGTAGACTAGACTGCCGATGAAGGGGAGATCGAGGTTCGAATATCAGTCGGGTATACTGAGGGAGGTTTTTCAAAATGGTTTTCCACCTCCTTCCAAATAATGCGAGTACACTTCCTCTAAATATAGCCTTCTTAATCCTTAAAACCATTAGTGTAATTAGTACATAAGCGTATAACCCGAACGGGTAGTAAGACACAGCGCTAAAAAAGATACAGATCCCTGTGATGACATGTAACTCACCCGAACAAAATGGCGCACGTGCCGACAGTAAATATCCCTCCGTTGAAAAGAAATTTTGGTCCTATTCTGTTAAGCTGAAATAAAAAACAAAAACACTCTATACCAATTACTTACACTAAAATTACATTTTAAATTAATTACGGTTTTTTTTAAGAAATAAGATTAACCGTATATTAAATAATGTTATTTAATAGTTAATTAATTTTTAATAACATTTAAAAAAATTTAATCATGAATATTTTAAAAATATATTAAATTCGTTATGTATAACAAAGAGGTATATTAAACTAATCAAGCATATTAAAATATAATGTATAAGCGTGTTATAAGCTAATAAATAATAAACATAGGCCTATACATACATACATACATACATACATACATATATACATACATACATACATACATACATACATACATACATACATACATACATACATACACACACTTCCCTATCCTTACATACTCCCTTCTCTTCAACAACATCCATACACCGAGTCATACATGCTCTTTTATTATTAAAAATATTAATGTTTCTCTTTTTTCATGCATTCTTCTACAACATTTAGCCACGTCTTACATGTCCTACCCCTTCCTTTTGATCCACACACTCTACCTTCATATATTTGCTTCGTCACTCGATCCACACTCATCTTCCCATAGATAATAAGAAAGTGTGCATTTCTTACGTAACTCTGTTTATGAACGCATAGCAAACATAATGATCAATTAAACATAATTATATATTTGTATATATAGTATAAAGTTTTCTAAACGCACTCTAGGTATAACCATAAACTTTAAATACAATTACTTTGTTTTAATTTTGAAATGCACTGTTTAGAAGCCTTTCAGAAGTATATTATTGAATGTGAGAGCAGCCGCAGTTGAAAGGCAGTATTGTGACCATGTGTAGAAAGTGTTACTCTCCTCCCACATATCGTACTCACATGTTGTCCATATATCGGGCTGATGATAAACACGACCAACTCGAACACGCCGAACACCAGACCGTATTCTGTCGCCGTGGCGTTTTTTTTCTCCGCCTGGAACAAGGAGAGGAGGGTTAAAAAAAGGGTCCTTCTATGCCTAAGACAGCCCCTCCGACACATCACCGTTGGGGGTTAGGGTGTGGCTGTAGGGGACGAGAGAAAGGGTCAGTGTGTTTTCGTAGTTTTTATAACAAAACTGGTGACCTGGCGGTCTAGGGGATAAGGTGTCCGACTTCTGTGCTGAGGGTCAGGGGTTCAATCCTCGGTCCCGGCACAGATTTATATGATTGCCAAACCCTTCCTTCACCTCTGACAAGACGTGTATTAATCACAACTTGTGAAGTGTGTGGAATGCCAGGCCTCCACCGTGGTTCGGATCCCACGTTAAACTGTAGGTCCTCCATTTCATCTCACAATCACCCTACCATTACACATTAGTGTAAGTGCGTATAACACGAACGGGTAGTAAGACGCGGTGCTGCTGCTAATAATAATAATAATAATAATAATAATAATAATAATAAGTTAGTCTTGAAATTTTTTTATTGGTAGGGGTAAGTAACTATATTTTTCTTAGTTGAATTTGTGACATTTCGGGTAGTTTTAGGTCTCATATATAGACATATATAAAAACTAACCACACCTGATTACGAACCTAGGGGCTCAATGTTAGATTCCCGGCTGGTATCATGGGTAATTTACTCGAAAGGGGAATGGGCGTTCCCTAGGCAACGGGCCGGAATCCGAGTGTAAATAATTTTCAGTATGGGTCTGCCGACTTTTTTTTTTTTTAATCTTTACGAAATATTTAACTTTGTTATAGAATCTGCTCATTTTCTAATTGCGATGTAAAAATAAGAATACAGTAATTGTGTAAAAATTAAACGGTAAGGAATTTTTTTTAAATCTTTACCATAGGTACTTTATTTTGAAAATGGAACATCAGCTACAAAGCAAGAACAAGTGAAAATAGAGCGTCAAATGGAACACATTATAAATTCTGTAAATGTTGGATATGTACCGGTTTGTTTATTTTAAAACGCTTGTTAACACCAAGAACTGGGCCGGATAATCACGACCCTAGTATATACAGTATATGTTGGTACATAGAATAAGACGCATATAAATATATATGTATGTGTGTATTTATATTGAATAATAAGAATCCATCGACCCTGTCTGATTTTGAACTCATAAATATCGGGCTATGAGACGAGTAATTTACCCCAAGTTGTAAAATAATGTCTTCACAATTTAGTTTGTTCTTAGGACTTAGATAAATAATTGAAACATAAACTATATATTTTTTTAAAGTAACCTTGTATTATAATCGTCCAATAAATTAATATTTCTAGTAGGCTATTAATCTTTAAAAAATAGAAACATTAAGATAGTATTTATATATTAAAAACTGACCCGGCGACTTTTAGCGATAAGTTTTTTTTTATCCATTGGCGACATAAGTTTTGAGTTATTGAAGCATGTTATTGTGGTTCAGAGTCGACGCCCTTGAACTTAAATATAGTGAAATTAGTAGAGACGATAATTAGTAAATGAACGCAAGCGAGATATTAATAAACCAACTACTGTAACCAAGGACTTTTTTCGTGCAAAGCGTAGAGATTTTAACGATGTTGTCTTTTTTTTGGTAAGATTTCGAAACTATTTTTCGAAGTGTGTTGCATCTGAATTTGTCGCACTTAGGCATTCTAAGAACTGTCACACTTTTTTTTTATTAGCACCGCGTCTTACTACCCGTTCGTGCTATAAGCTAATAATTACTATCACGTCTTTACGGAACAGAAAGAGAAGGAATAAAATGAGCAGTTCACCCTGTGAATCCTCTTGTTTATCTACTTTTCCTCTTCCTCTGACGAGTTTACATAGTCACTATACTATTTGAGCCTTGAAAATATTGACTTGATTTTTAAAATAATACTACCAGGGACTTTTTTTTTATCTACATTCTGTCAGGAAGACTTCTACTGGCCATTTTTGTAACCAAGCCAAATATCCTGAATTGTAGATGATTTATAAAACATACGTTTATAAAAAAAGCTGTTTCATGTTAATAATAATAATTTGGTGACACTGTACTATTTTTATAATTATTTAAGAATGTTTGGTTTTTTGTTTCAACGTTATAACTTTTAAAAACCTCTG
Source organism: Timema podura (assembly GCA_033556935.1). Classification (NCBI taxonomy): domain Eukaryota; kingdom Metazoa; phylum Arthropoda; class Insecta; order Phasmatodea; family Timematidae; genus Timema; species Timema podura. Next base: position 7,644,982 of record JAVRXN010000014.1, on the reverse strand, counting down.
AATAAAACGTAATTCACTGAATATGGGAAATCCTATCTTGAGCTAGTGTGACGTCAAAGGTAGGCAATGTTATTAAATCTGATACTGTCCTTCAATTGTTTTAACTGGAAGGGTATATATTTTTGGGGGACAAATCCTAAAGAGTTCAATGAAAATAAAAATAATTTTATACAAAGTGTATACAACCTAAATTAGTAGAAGGACGCGGTTATAAAAAAATATTTATAAGCTCATTTAAGATTATTTATTTTCTTTTGAAAAATATACCAATGGTTTTGTTTAAAATGACTACTTATATTTGGAGTGTTCTACAAATAGAAAGAGTATTTCTCGTTTTCTACAAAAAATCAAATAGTTTGGTATTTGTTTACTGATGACCAGGATCAAGACTTTGATGACCAAAAAAGATTAAAAAAATTACTCATGAAATTCTAATAAGGAATTCAAAATTACAATGAATTACTTAAAAATATGAACAAAAGCTCGTAATAAATGCACATAAATAAATCTAACACGCACTTTAAAAATCTAACAATTAAACTCTTGAATTCTAATAGGTACAACATTGATTTACAAATATTTACTTCAGAAGTAATAGCTACCCCCTCCCAACACAACCCTCTCCAGCCTAGTTACAGTCTCACCAGGAATGTGTAATACCTCCTTCAGAAGTAATAGCTACCCTCTCCAGTCTAGTTACAGTCTCACCAGGAATGTGTAATACCTCCCTCAGAAGTAATAGCTACCCTCTCCAGTCTAGTTACAGTCTCACCAGGAATGTGTAATACCTCCCTCAGAAGTAATAGCTACCCTCTCCAGCCTAGTTACAGTCTCACCAGGAATGTGTAATACCTCCTTCAGAAGTAATAGCTACCCTCTCCAGCCTAGTTACAGTCTCACCAGGAATGTGTAATACCTCCTTCAGAAGTAATAGCTACCCTCTCCAGTCTAGTTACAGTCTCACCAGGAATGTGTAATACCTCCTTCAGAAATAATAGCTACCCTCTCCAGCCTAGTTACAGTCTCACCAGGAATGTGTAATACCTCCTTCAGAAGTAATAGCTACCCTCTCCAGCCTAGTTACAGTCTCACCAGGAATGTGTAATACCTCCTTCAGAAGTAATAGCTACCCTCTCCGGCCTAGTTACAGTCTCACCAGGAATGTGTAATACCTCCTTCAGAAGTAATAGCTACCCTCTCCAGCCTAGTTACAGTCTCACCAGGAATGTGTAATACCTCCTTCAGAAGTAATAGCTACCCTCTCCAGTCTAGTTACAGTCTCACCAGGAATGTGTAATACCTCCTTCAGAAGTAATAGCTACCCTCTCCAGTCTAGTTACAGTCTCACCAGGAATGTGTAATACCTCCTTCAGAAGTAATAGCTACCCCCTCCAGTCTAGTTACAGTCTCACCAGGAATGTGTAATACCTCCTTCAGAAGTAATAGCTACCCTCTCCAGTCTAGTTACAGTCTCACCAGGAATGTGTAATACCTCCTTCAGAAGTAATAGCTACCCTCTCCAGTCTAGTTACAGTCTCACCAGGAATGTCTAATACCTCCTTCAGAAGTAATAGCTACCCTCTCCAGTCTAGTTACAGTCTCACCAGGAATGTGTAATACCTCCTTCAGAAGTAATAGCTACCCTCTCCCAACACAACCCTCTCCAGTCTAGTTACTACCACTCTCATACTCACGTGACATGTAAAGATCCTCCACGGAAAGGATGTACAACTATTAGTACATTTGGACGTCCCCTGGACAATGGTACATTAGTACTGGCTGATCTTTCCTTACTGGGCTACGAGGAATGTAACCAGATGTGCAATACTTGAAGGCAAAGTAAAGGGAAAAGGAATCAAGAAGACGACGAAGGCAACTTACTGATGACCTCAAGCCAGGAAGAATGCTAAAAGTCTCATGATATAAAATTGGAAGTTGCTGATATGACATGTTGGAAGATTCAACTTGGATAAGAGTACGGACCCGGAGAAGGAAGAAACACCGAGCTGTACGGGAGTCCTCGGCTCTGTCCCAGGGAGGAGAAAGTATTATTATTACCCTGTACGGGTTGTGAACTCCCAAGTATATGAGAAGTGACTTGTCAGCGTCTGCTGACGCAACGCTAAGAGCAAAGTTTGCGCCAACAACGTTATCAAACAACTGTGACAACAAGATTGTGATTACAAAGTTTCTCTTTATCAGTGAAATATGAGTTGGTAATTATCGTAAGGATGGCGTCGCGACGGAGTGGCGTCTGGATGGACGCGTGCGTGACCCCGAGCACTCAAGGATAGCTCAGTGGGTCGAGTCGCCACCACGATTGTGAACTAGATATACCGTTAGTGGTAGGAAGGGATGTCTGAAAGGCCTTTCTTTCTGTCATAATTGTACAATATAAATTGATTTTGGTAGGAGAAAGGACCTTACAGACGTAGGAGGAGATGTCTGAAAGGTCTTTATCCCTGTAAGAATTGCACTCTTTAGTAGGATTTTGGTAGGAGAAAGGACCTTCCAGACGCTACTTTTTACTATAGAGAGGGTAGAGACACACTTAGCTGGCTGACAAGCGTCCGTCATTCACTGTACCGTGGCATATTTCGCCGGGACAACAGATATATATATATATATATATATATATATATATATATATATACACACACACACTGGAGCGAGAAATTTAAGGACGGAAAATTTTCCCTAATTTTTTTTTCTAATATTTTGTTGAAACTTTTTGTTTATTTTATTTTATTCTGGAAGAAAAACAAAAGTTTCCGTAGCTTTTTAAATGTGGCTAAAGCAATTGAGATATCCATAGATTAAAAATCAAGCCTCAAACCGGTGGGCAAACGGGCTAATGTGTTAGTTTCACCTCATCTGGCTTTCCCGGGTGATAGGGAGAGGTTAAGGCTCAAGTCCCGGCGGTAATATACTCTTTCTTAAATGGTTTCTCTTTCCACACAATTAATGCTGTTACATTTGATATAAATTCTACCTTCCTCCCTCCCACCTTGTCAGTGTAAATGTGCTGATAACTGGGATGAGTGGTAGGACGTGGAGTGGTTTTGGGTAAAAATTTGATAAAGGGTTTGGTGATTTTTGAAAATTCGAATTATTTTGAAAATTAATCTAATGATTTCTTAAAAATATATTTCTAGGGAGTTCTGGATAAGAACATGACAAATAAAGTTGTATATTGGTTTTTGGGTGGTATATTCGGTTATCGGTATTTTACTGATGATTTTTCTCTTACATTGGAATAATATTATGTTTTAAAAAAATTGCTCCAGTGATTTGGTTCAAAATGGTTATCTGTTAAGTTGTTTCCATTGTAAATAATTATATAGATTTGTTTTTCTAAACAATCATAAACTAGTATTTAACAAATTACAATTTGGTAAAATTTGATTTTTTTGAAAATAGCTTTCACGAACGATTTGCATCAAAATTGTTATCGGGGGATTATTTTACATAATCATTTTTAATGTACGTTTATTTATCTAAAATAAATTAATTCAAGGGTATTTTACGTATGACAGGCTATAGTTTTTTTAATTGACCTTGAAGATTGAATTTAAAATAGGAAAACGGGAATAGATTTTATGATAGATAAAAATACATTTTAATTTTGCAAATAAATACTTTTAAGGGGGGCTTACAATTAATTAATGTTGAAAACAATTTGGTTTGTGTTTATTGTGATCAAATATATGTTTGTTTTGTGAGGAAAATATAATTAAGGGTAGTTTACTTAAAACTTATGTTTAAAAATTATCTTTGAGGTGCAGCTTTTAGGAAATTTGTAAAATTATATTTTTAAAAGCAGAAGTAATTATCGATATAAAGCTATAATGAACATATTTGAAATATCTCACAAAGGACGTTGCCTATGTGTGACGTCACATCAGGTCAAGATAATGGAGCTCGTTGACAATTGAAAATGATTGTTATACTCTTTGGTGGACAAAGATGTTCCTCTTTTCTCGATGTTTCTGTATCAGTTTATATTATTTCATTTGTGCTGTGCACCATACCGTTTATTTTTCAACGCGTCTTACTACCCGTTCGGTATTATACTCATAGGAATTAGCTATGCTAACATGTTGGGGATGAGGAAGGTAACATTTTAGAGGAAGTGTAACCAGCATTTGCTTGGAGGGAGAATGGAAAATAATTTAGAAAACAACCTCCTAGATACAACCGATTGGAGTCGAACACCAACCCTCCTTTATCGGTAGTACAGTCAATTGCAAGAGTGAAGCCTCAAAGGATTTGGCCACCCAAGTGTGTTGTTAGTGGTGTTAAATTACTAGTGAACCATTGAACCAAAAAAAACTATTTCTCATTTCTACACTTAATAAGGGGTCAATACCCTTAATATGCAGAAAAAAAACATTTAAATGAGCATAAAGTTCTATTAATATATTGAACATTTTACTTCCTACATAATTAGTCCGATAAAATTAGAAAGTGATTTATAAATGTCAGGATAGAAGAAGATTGAACACTTCCAAACGATACAAAGTCTACAAGCATCTCGGCCTGCATCTAGTTAGTGTTGAGATTGTCCGCCGTGACGCGCGAGTTGTCGTGCGCCGATAGTGCCGCTAGGAGCGCTAGTGAGGCGCCAGGCGACCATTTAGATGACACGACCTTTTGACCCGGGCGACACTACTGTTGGATTATCCGGGATACGGATATCTACAGTCTTAGTTTGAAAAGAAGAAACTTTTAAAAAAATATCAATTTATTTTTTTATAACATATTTTGCGGTCAAAATTGATCTAATTTAAAAAAAAAAAAAAAAAAATCTTATGCTATAGGTATTAAAAGTCGGGGGGGAAGGGGGGGGGAGGCGAGAATCACTTTCTAAATGTGAAGTTAAATCGAAGCGAAGCTATAAACAAGTATAAAGGCTGAAGTTTAAGTTGAAGTTAGGGGTTTTATTGTTGTCACATGATACTACTTTTAATTATTTTTAAACTATTAATAAGTGCATTTAGGTAAAGAGTAAAAACTTAGAGTAAAAAAAACAAAGCCCACTATATTATTTTCTGCAGACATATCTGAATTTATTTCTGCTTACGTTATAGATGTCATGTTTAGTAGCTGTTATAAAAGCGAATCTATGTTGAAAGATGTCATATTTAAAGAAGTTGGCTATTTATAGATTTCGAAACTATTTTGCAAAGCGGGTTGCATCTTAACTTGACACCGCAGTCTAAAACAACAATGTAAGAAATAATAATAATAATAATAATATTTAGCACCGCGTCTTACTACCCTTTCGGGTTATACGCTTAAATATTAATTACGCTAATGGATTAGGAATTGGAAGGGTTGTATTTAAAGGAAGTGAACCCGCATTTGCGTGGAAGGAGAGTGGAAAACCATTTAGGAAAAACCACCCCCAGTTCACCCGACCGAGATTCGAACCTCGATCTCCCCGTCCTCGGCAGTCGAGCTCAACACGACTAGCGCTTTAGCCAACTACGCCACTGAGGCGGGTTGTAAGAAATAAATAGGGGGAAAAAAATGAGCAGTTCACCCTACGAGCCCTCTTGTTTATATGTACTGATAACACTTCCCTTTTCCTCTGACGAGTTTACACACTCACTGTATATTTGCTCCTTGAAAACTTTGACTTGTTTTTTTAAAATTACCTTTCCCTTATTCCCTATTCTAGATAGACATTTGCTACCATTAACTTTTTAATCTACATCCTGGCAGGAAGATTCCTACAGGACATTTTCGTGATCAAGACCAATATAATAAGTTGTAGAGGATTTATAAAAAAAAATGCGTTTACGAAAAAACTACTTCAAGATAGAAATAATAATTTTATGACATTCTAGGACTATTTTTATTATTATTTAAAAATGTATGGTTTTTGGTTTCAACGTTATATATTTAAGGCTCGCCGGATTAAACAGTAAATTCATTAACATAAAAAAGAAGTTTCTGAAAATTTAACAAAAAATATAATTTAGTTTTTATAGCTGAATCCATTGAAAAAGAAACATTATATTTTTCATACATTTATTGAACAGAACCAAATTAAAAGAAAGATGTTGAAGAAAGAATGGGAGAAAATCTACATTTTATCATTTTTATCTTTGTTAGCTCGCGAATATTGATAATTCAAAGTTTTTGATAGCAAATTGCGGCCAAATAACAAATAATCAATTTTATTTTTTCATAAATATGAACCAAAAAAAAGAGATAATATTCTAGAGTTAAAGGAAGGGAGGCAAGAGCCCCCCCTTATCAGCCATTTATGAGCGTCCTAGTTTCTGGAGAAGACTTGAGAAGATCAGGTGGACAGACAGACAGACAGGGTGACAGATGAAGAGTGGGTGAGAAGAGAACCATTTTGGATGTTGCTCTTCGGCGCAAAGCAAATTGTATCAGACACATCCTTAGGAGGAACTGTCTTCTGCACGACGTCATAGAAGGTAAGGTTGAGGGAAAGAGGAGCTTAGGAAGGAGGAGGATCCAAATATTGAATGACTTGAAGGAAAGAAGAACATTCTGGGAGCTGAAGGAGGAAGCAGAGGACAGGGTGCAATGGCGGTCTAAGCTCACTGACAAAAGGAATGTACCTGTTGTAAGACAGAACACCTAATAATAACAACAATAATAATAATAGTCTATTGTAATTAGGCACAAACATTTAAAAAATCTGTTACCAGTAAACTACTATTAAGTCAATTTGTAACTGGAAATAAAATATACAGCTTTATCTACCAGGCCTCCCTAGATGTCGATTTTGGACAAAATCGGTAAAGTCATTTCCTAAAAGAATTCAAATTTTCAAAATCAGTAGTCATTTAACTACCCTTAATTTTATAGCTATATTTGAAATCACAATTTCCTCATGAGCTATGACTATATAACATTTATCAAGATTTAACGAAACCTATCAAACCTTTTTGTGGTTGTAGCCCCGGGACAAACAAAATTGAGACTTTTTTTTAGAGTTCAGGTGAATAAAAATTTCCAAGATCTTTACAATCTTTGGGCCGAAAATATTCACAATAGCAATACTTTCTCTATATGAGAGTAAATTAACAGCTGTAGAATATGATTAGTCACATTAATTGTGGAGTTACCCCTTCGGTGGCCATATCGTCTAAGGCTCTACTCTAGCAATAAACTGGACTACCTGTGATGAGGAGATCGAGGTTCGAATCCCGGTAAGGTTTAATGAGTGTAGTTTTTCCTAAATGGCTATCCACTTTCTCCAGCCACGCAAATGTGGGTACACTTCATTTAAATTCAATCTTCTTCATCCCTAGCACATTAGCGTAAATTAGTACATAGGCGTAAAGTCAGAATGGGTAGTAATGACACGGTGACGAAAAAATAACTTTGGATTGAGTGTATAGTTTTTAGAAATTAATAAAAAACGCTATAATTTCTTAAAACAGATCTGAACAAGGTAAATTTTGAAGCCACAAATTAGTATTTGACCTTTTCTCGTTACTGTGGGCTTGTTTTAGTGGGTAGCAGCCATAGATCAAACTCAGAATATTCGAACTTGAGCTAAACCAGCGGAAATATTTGTTTCTCTTCAAATTGTGACCAAACATTCTTTCCCTACATTTGGCCGTCGGTGAAGCAATAATAAATATTGACCCTCCTTGACCGGTGCCCTTAGATTAGATAGTCCATGACCGGCCTCTTGGTCTGGTGTTTAATGCCCCCTGGCTACTGATCTAGAGGCCCTGGCTTCGATTCACCAACGGTACCATAGGTAATTTTTTTTACCCTATGGTAGAACTGTTCCTACGGTTGGCGTGGTTTGGTTAGTTAGGCTCAAGTTAGGTTTAAGATTTCCACTGGCTCCATAAAAATCATCACATCATCTCATTGCGGGTTTGACGTGTGGACAACCTCTGAGGTATACCCTTGGTAAATTTATTTCCCAAAGAACGGGGGGAAAGTACACACTGCATACGACGACCAAGCTAGATATTGCATCTATCACAGTTAAGTATGCCATACGCTAAGAAGAAGAAAAAAATAGATGAAATTCCATGTCGTTCATAGCCAGTACTGCCAATAGAACGTACAGAACACTAATTCAAACTTAATAAATTTAAAACAAACTTACTTCTTTTGGATAGAATGGTGCCTGAAGAGAGACGCAGATGGCGTTGCAAAAATCTGCGATGCCGAAAACAAACAGCGTCAACCATTGTCGTTTCGTGAAATTAGGTAAATTAATCATTTTTGAAAGGAAAAAAAAAACTTTTTTTTTTAAAGGTTGGTGATAAAGAGTTTTCAGTTGAGATACACGTAAATATCTAACGTGAAAAATTTTTGGTTATATCCTCTGTGAGGAATGTTCTACGATAGTTTGCGACATTTCCGTCTGCAAAGCAAATTTTTTTTTTTTAATGAATCAACTAAGAATCGTTAGCACGACATCAGAGTTCATTCACCGGTTAGAAACTATACACCGTTAATTTGATATTACCTCAAATAGTTTCAGAATCTTTAAGAGAAAAAAAAATCTCTAGCAGCAAAACGTTTCCTCGGCAGATGACGAGAAAATCAAGGAACCTTCAAGACGGAGGATAGACGTTCTCTATTGCCCTTCTAGCAAGATTTCACCCCACAGTGGCGTCCCACACACACACGGTTGATCGGTCAAACTACTCTCTTCAACGGAATCAGTAACTCAACAAATGGTTATCAGTTGGGTACAGGCGTTGGTATCTTCCCTTTCCCCCACATTTTCTCCCCAAGAACACAAACGGACTTTGGACTTGGTCACACTCCTACCGAGTTCCGATGACACCGATTGGTCCGATCAGTCCTTGTACCGTGGTCGGGCCCATTTATCCCCTCCTCCCTCCCTCCTGTAGGGGTGATACTCAGAAAAAACTTTTGATTTTTCTAGAGGAAACGAGGAGAAAAAAGGTGGGGGGGTTTGGAGGTCATTATTGTGGGATCGAGGGTCAAATTTGCGTAGTGACCTCTATCTGTTCCGAGTCTTCAAAGGGGCCTTGTTTTATGATAAGAGACAAATTTTCGTTTGAGTGTGGACAGACCAGAATAATTCTGGAATGTGTGATAAAATGTGAAGAGACGATTTAAACGTCGTATTGTTTTAACTTGGAAACATTTAATCTCGCCAAATCATTCCCAATGTGTCTGGTTAGCTGTGATCACTTTATATGACAAATTGGTTTTGTATTTCTTCTATTAAGTACAAGCAGTAGCGGTTCCTGATGTAAAAACTATGGTGTTCACCAAATCAAAACGTTAATAAAGAATATTTAGTAAGTGTATACATATAAATGAGACAAGGAAGATATTATTGAGTCAAAACACTAAAATATTCACAGTGACAGATGTGTACATTCCACAGGTTAAATCTCTTATAAGAGCTACGTAATTCTGCCATGCGAGCGTGCATTAGCGCTTCTGATGGAAAACGTTTTCTCGACGCGCACACAGTGTTGGCAAACTGCATATAAAATCTGTTCAGCGTGGAAATTGTTTTCTGAAAGTCCTTTTTCCCTACCAGAAAGCTATTATATAGTAGGATTTTGGTATGAAAAAATACCTTTCAGAGAGTAGTTCCTACCGTGAATGCAGCATACAAGAACTTATCTCCAGCGCTCCATACAAGACAGAGTTGCCAAACATTGCACCAGAAAAAAAAAATGGTAATAACAGGAGAATATGATTGTTTAGGGTATTAATCTATTAAATAGATTTAGATATGTTAAATAATTATTGTCGACCTCGGTGGTAAAGTGATCGCCTCATGACCCGCAGTTCATGGGTTCGAACCTATCCGGGGTCGAAAGGATTTTTCTTGAGTGATAAAAATTAGGTAGTACAATTTCCTTCGTAGCCGTTGGTACCATGATGGTTGTGACATGTAAAAGAACCAACCATCCAACCGGCCAAATTGATAGGCTCTTTCGCTCTCGCTAATAGAAATTGTCCTGTGTTGATATAATAATTCGGTCCAGAAAGTGCAAATTAACTACCTCAAATAATAAAAAAGATATTTAAAATTAAATAATCTATAATTTTAATCAAAATATTGGGTATTCACCTGCTCATGTGTTCGTATACACGATTATTATTATTATTATTATTATTTATTATTATTATTATTATTATTATTATTATTATCATCACCGTGTCTTACTACCCGTTCGGTTTATACGCACTTACGCTAATGTGTAATGGTAAGGTGATTGTGAGATGAAATGGAGGACCTACAGTTTAACGTGGGATCCGAACCACGGTGGAGGCCTAGCATTCCTCACATTCACAAGTTGTGATTAACACACGTCTTGTCAGAGGTGAAGGAAGTGGTTTGGCAATCAGATAAATCTGTGCCGGGACCGAGGATTGAACCCCAAACCCTCAGCACAGAAGTCCGACACCTTACCCCCCCACCAGGTCACTTCGATGATAATTCATTGTGAAGAAACGGACCCTGTAGGAGAATATTTTATTAGCATTATTTTTTAAGAATTTATAACATCTATCAAAAATAGCAACCGCAGATCACATAACTTGAAGTATGAACACATGACGGTAGATTTTTATTAAATTTTAAAACTGTCAAAAAACGTTCCTCTCCTTCTAAATGAGACTGTAAATTATAGGTCACGTGTCCCCTTCCCCAGTAAATTTATTAGTGCACCACTGTGTTAAGGTGATCAAATTACGTCTGTGATAGTATTTTAAGGGTAGTGATACTGAGTTACTCGCTGACCGGGTTCGTGTCTCATATAAGATTGTTTTGTTTTTTTTCCCCTCTACTCAGCCACGGAGGCCGGTCCTAAGTTCTGCTGACCGGCCACAGGGTGAGTTATGTCCACAAAGATCAACGTTGGTCAACAATGACCTGTGTTGCAGGGCAGAGGTCAACCAGGTCACCTTACAGTTGGATCAAAGAACATGATGTTGGTGTAATATATTCCAATACGTGGTCAAATTTACTGTAAAGTCTGTTCAGCGTGGGAATTGTTTTCTGAAAGGCCTTTTTCCCTACCAGAAATCTATTATATAGTAGGATTTTGGTAGGAAAAAAGACCTTTCAGAGAGTAACTCCTACCGTGAATGCAGTATACGTAACAGTCTGTTATTGATTGGAGATAAAGCAGAAACACTTTTATGGAGTGCTTTCAAAATTGATATTGGGATGATAAATGAAAGTGGTCTTCAACTTTTTTATTTTATCCCCAGATATAATTTATCTTCAACTTTGTTTCTGCAAAATTGTTGGTGCATAGTGCAAACTAAACATATTCCACAAGCCCAGATCCATCTCTGGTCAGATATAGTGTTTACAATGCTCTATATCTCCTGGTATGGGCTAGAGCCAGTTGTTACTTTCATTGATCTGTCTGGTCAGATATAGTGTTTACAATGCTCTATATCTCCTGGTATGGGCTAGAGCCAGTTGTTACTTTCATTGATCTGTCTGGTCAGATATAGTGTTTATAATGCTCTATATCTCCTGGTATGGGCTAGAGCAAGTTGTTACTTTCATTGATATGTCTGGTCAGATATAGTGTTTACAATACTCTATATCTCCTGGTATGGGGTAGAGCAAGTTGCTACTTTCATTGATCTGTCTCTGTCTGGTCAGATATAGGGTTTACAATGCTCTATATCTAATGGTATGGGGTATAGCAAGTTGTTACTTTCATTGATCTGTCTTAGTCTCACTTATAGCTCTGACAAATATGAAAGTTTATGAACGATACTGGTAATAACATTCAATATACAGCCCGTCCCTGTGAAGAATGGAGTGAAGATGTCACTTGGTGGACTTGGCAGACTAATGTGCAATAGTACCTTCTGGCTCAGTGAGGAAACTTACCTCACCCCTTATTTCCCTAGTACTCCTCTTCAGTCATTATAGCTGACGGTGGAACTGTTGGGAATCCTACCAACCTTAGGGCTAAGTATTGTACATACATATATCATACATACCTTTGATATAATCTACTAATATAAATTACAGCCAAAATAATGTGATATATATGTAATGTGTATATAAATATATTACAAATTTCACGTGCCTCCCTAAGATTTCTTTGCACGCCCCAGGTTGAACACCACATATTCGTATCTCGAGGATAAAACGAGATCTTGACCCCAGCCCTACCCACGACAATGGTCAAATCAGTTGACTGAACTGCCAATGATGGGGAGAACGGTGTTCGAATCCCAGTCACATATATTGAGGGTGACTTTTCTAAAATGGTTTTCAACTCTCCCTCCACGCTAACTTAGGTACACCTACTCCAAGTTCCAACTTCCTAATACCTAGAATACATAATCGTTATTATTACACATGTGTAACGGTTGTAAGGCGCAGCTCTAAAGATATATATATATATATACATTATATATTATCTCAAAGAAATACGTTAAAACTAGTTTCGAAACTGTTTCAAAACTTAGAGATGAGTAAACTACCACTAATTTCAGGGTTATATTACAATCATCATTTAGCTTTAAGATATGACCATTGATCATACTCATACTCATCATATCATACTTATCATAATCATCATATTCATATTTATCATACTCATCATACTCATATTTATCATAATCATCATATTCATATTTATCATACTCATCATACTCATATTATCATAATCATCATATTCATATTTATCATACTCATCATACTCATCATAATCATTACTTATCATAATCATCATATTTATATTTATCATACTCATCATACTCATACACTCATACTCATCATACTCATCATACTCATACTCACACTCATCATACTCGTGTTTCTAATTCTGACAGAAAATTTACTAGATCTATATTCATGTATTCATACATCAAGCAATGCAATATGCAGCTTTCACTTTTTGCATATATTTTATATCAATAACTATAAAATGACATTAATAATATATTAAAATGTTATCAATGTTGGCAGCAAATTAAGTTTGTATTTTCTGAAATGCTATTCCTATGAAAACTAGATTGTATTTTTATGTTGGTATGTTGGAAGAAGTGTTCGTAGTCCCAGTTGGGTTGTGCAAGATGTAGATTGCGCAGTCCTTGTCACTAAGAGGGACCCCTACTATCTGCGATCCATCCAATTTCCGTGACGAGGGACGAAACAGGACCTCTCTTTGGCCCAGAAAAGTGGGAGATTGTCAGCGACCAAGGTGATTCTATGACATGCGGGAAGATAACGTGAGGGGAAAACACTTCTTCAAAATATATCAACCTTTCCAGTGGACCAACCTTGCCAGTAGTCAACCTTTCCAGTAGGCCAACCTTGCCAGTAGACCAACCTTGCCAGTAGACCAGATCAACAACATTTGTTTTGGAACTCGACGGTTCCGCCCGGAGTGAAAAACATCCAGAACGACCCAAAAGATGACTTTTTTTTTTTAGCACCGCGTCTCGCTACTATTCGGGTTTTACGCCTAGGTCCTTCATCACGTTAATGGTTTTAGGAACAAGGAAGGTTGAATTACGAGTAATTGTACCTATATATGCGTAGAGGGAGAGGGTGAAAATCATTTAGGAACAAATCACCCTGAGTACTCTTGACCGGCATTCAAACCCTGATTCCCACTTAATCTTCAGTCCAGTCTATTGCCAGAGTGACGCCTTATACCGTTCGATCACCGAAGTGGGTGACGTCATAATCTCAAGGAAGACCGTCTGTAGTAGGTGAAGGACTTTACGGGTCGGACCTTCGCTGCAACATCTTGAAATGGATCGCTAACCCTAACATCAGCTGTGAAGTTGTCCATGAACTCGCTAATCGACGTAAACATCATAAAATATACATATTAAATTTGACCAATTTTCACTAGCGAAGCCACAGTTTTAGAAAACAATTCTGAAAGCTTAAAATATCGACGATGATATGAAGATATTTTTTTTATAAATCTTGAATTTACAATTTTTAAATCTAATACTAAACTTGAGAGCAGTCATCGTGAAATGTATGCATGATGCGTCTGTGGACCAGCTATCGCAAGGTTTTTTTTTGTTAGAAACCCGTTAGAGAAGGTCTTATTTGGTACCAGAGTCTTACTGTGTAGTAGTATTTTGGTATGATAAAAGGCCTTCTAGAACGAACTTCCTACCACCCTTCTGAAAGGCCATCCTAACAAACTAATACCATACGGTGGGATTGTGGTATTAAATAACGTCTTACAAAACGTAGGAAATAGTTTAGGGTAAAACACCCTCTAATATACCCGGTCGGGATTCAAGCCCCCCCCCCCCCTTTCCATGGTGCGCCCGATTTCATTTTGAAACGTTATCTCTGAAACGTAATTATAAACTAGATTAAAAATATTTTCTTCGCAAATTTGTAAAAAAAGCCTAGTTAAAAAGCTAATTAAAAATTTAAAAATCCGGCTCGGAGGTACATTAAGACCCCCCTTACGTCTACCTATGTTAAAAATTTCGATCTCTGTATGCCGTAGATTTGGCTGGGCATCGCACACAAACAAACAACAGACAAACAAACACTTCCTTTTATTATTATAGATGATGTATGTTTACATAAAAGAACGTTTCAAAGGATGATTAAAGCTTATTAGGTTCTGCCTGTAAAAATAAAACTTCAGGAAAATGAAAAATTTATTAGGTATATTATTCTAAGCTGACACCATAAACTGTGTGTCAGATAAACTAGGAACGTTATCGATTATGTATGATGTGGATTTTGCTATATTACACTGCTAGTTGTAACACAAAGTGCCACGTATCTGCAAATCCGCGTATCTATAAATCCGCGCATCTGCAAATACGCGTATCTGCAAATACGCTTTATTAGAATCCGCCTAACTTGAATCCACTTAAACTTGAATCAACGTAAACTTGAATCCTCGTATCTTCAATCCGCGTAACTTGAATCCATGTAGCTTGAATATGTATAATTTAAATTCAGGTAACTCAAATCCGTGTAAGCAGAGTAATTACTGTACAATCCGTTTACACTGAAAGGTCGTAAGCTTGCTTCGAAATGTTTCACAATGGCGGAGCTTATAAGATAGGACTGTCAAACCTTTCATGGTAAACGAAGTGTACCTCCAAAATGGCGGTGGAGAGGCGTAGTGACTATCGAGTACTCTCTCTCTCGAAAGGTCGCTTCCAGAGCGTGTTTGTATTCGTCCAGTTGACGGAGTGATGTCTGCACAAGTTAGTAAGGAGACCAAAGTTCCCGATGACCCTTGTCCACAGACCACGTGCTCAGACACTGACCTGGACAATCCAACTAACCATGGAGTTGCGCTGTCGTGGAACGTTCGTTGGTAATATTATATCACTACGCCATTTGGTGTTGGTTTTCGACAATACCTTTCAGTGACAATTTACTACAGGCCACTTTTCATGGGAAGAGTATTATCAAACAGCTATAAAAGGTACCACAGCTCAATTTTCATACGAAGAACCTCATCAGACATCTATAAAAGTTAATACAGCTCAATTTTCATAGGAAGAACCTTACCAGATATCTATAAAAGCTATAACAGCTTAATTTTCACACGAAGAACCTTATCAGACATCTATAAAAGTTAATACAGCTCAATTTTCATAGGAAGAACCTTACCAGATATCTATAAAAGCTATAACAGCTTAATTTTCATACGAAGAACCTTATCAGACATCTTAAAAGTTATACAGCTCAATTTCATAGAAGACCTTACAGATATCATAAAGCTATACAGCTTAATTTTCATACGAAGAACCTCATCAGACATCTATAAAAGTTAATACAGCTCATTTCATAGAAGAACCTTACCAATATCTATAAAAGCTATAACAGCTTAATTTTCCTAATAAGAATCTTATCAGATATCTATAAAAGTTACTACAGTGCAATTTTTATAGAAGAGCATTATCAAACAGCTTTAAAGGCTGCGACAGTCCAATTTTCATAGAAATAGCCTTATCAGATATCTATAAAATTACAACAGTCCAATTTTCGTACAAATAATCTTATCAGATATCTATAAAAGATACAACAGTCCAATATTCATATAAATAACCTTATAACACATCTAGAAATATTACTACAGTTCAATTTTCATAGAAAGAACCTTATCAGATATCTATAAAACCATAACAGTCCAATTTTCATACAAAGAACCTTATCAGACAGCTAGAATAGTTACTTATATCCTATTTTCATACAAAGAATCATATCAGAATATTATAAAAGATGCTATAGTCCAATTTTCAAAAAAATAACCCTATAAAATATCCATAAAAGTTACTACAGTCCAAGTTTTGTTGGAAAATCCTTATCAAACATCTGCGAAAGTTACTACAGTCCTAATTTCATATAAATAATCTTATCAGACAGCCGAAGAAGTTACTATATTCCAATCTTTGTAGGAAGAACCTATCAATCGGATATAAAAAGTTACAAAGTGTTTTTTTCACGTATTCATACGTCAAGTCATTTGATCTGTGGTGAATCACTTGCGATAAATAATATCAAATACCTATAAAATAACACTAATAATATAATAAAATATTATCAATGCTGACAGCAAAAAGTTTGTTTTTTCTACGACTCGTTCATCTCTGAATTATAACTGATTCTCTCTTAATTGTCAATCCGAACCTTTTGTTTTTTTCTCGAAATAATACCAATTTGTAATTTAAATATCCCCACAACCGCCGGGCGAAGTCTCGGGAGTCTGCTGTTATCTGTGAATGAGACACGGACGGCGCCATTGGGTCAGTTTTTTCATGACAAGATAGTACAGGTCAGCGAGTAACCCCGTGTAGGCTACACCAGCTCTGCCAACATTACTAATTACTGATCATGTGCGATGGTAATTAGTGGACATTTAACAACCCCGATCTGTGCTTGGGAATGTCTGTGAATATCTGCACGTAGTAATTGTTATTAAGGAGTCCGCCTCGGTAACTGAGGAATTGCCTCAACAGACGTTAACGCTCTAACGCAATATTTAATTATATGATGCGTTATTTCAAAATATGGCTCAAGCCATAATAAAGTCGAGAGATTCCAACAAGGCTCTTTTCCCTTAACAGCCTAATAGTTTGAGTTATATTACTATAAAAAAATAGGTGACCTGGCGGTCTAAGGAAATGGGTATCAGACTTCTGTGATGGAAGTCCGGAGTTCGATCCTCGGTCCCGGCACAGATTTATCTGATTGCCAAACCCTTCCTTCATCTCTGACAAGACGTGTATTAATCACAACTTGTGAATGTGTGGAATGCCAGGCCTACCACCTTGGTTCGGATCCCACGTTAAACTGTAGGTCCTCCATTTCATCTCACAATCACCCTACCATTACACATAGCGTAAGTGCGTATAACCCGAACGGATAGTAAGAAGCGGTGATGATGATAATAATATTACTATAAAAATGTGTGAAAATGTGACATTAGCTCATTTTCAATGACTTTTTAAGAATATGAAGCCAGGCTCGATGAAAAAGAGCACAATAATTTGTTGAGACAAATGTTAATATATTCGAGAACTAGCAGCGAGCTTTCCTCTTTACCTTGAGCTAAGAAGTTTCGTAGTTTTCTTTCCCCTCTTTCTTATTGACATTGCAAAGGGTGTTTGCAGATGAAGGGCTAATAGGGAGTATAAGCTTGGATAGAATCGAGAAACACTCCCATTTGTCCAGAGCAATAAATCAGCACTCCGATTCGTGCAGGTATACCAACACTCCAAACTACGGCTTGTGGGGAATGGAGTGTAAATGTGCATTGCAAAATGTTTACGATGATATTATCAGTGACATAAATCATTGATGGACAGATTTAGGTCATATTTAAGCTTTTTTTTTAAAAAAATAAAGAAACAAGGACGATTTTGATTCCTCAGTTCAATGAACCAGAAAAAATCCAATGTACAGCGCTTTATCTATAATTTAAACCAAATAAGAGGAAATATCTCCAAACTATTACTATATTCTTCTATATATACATCAAGAGGGATATATATAATCGCATTCATTATCCATAGACTAATGGTTATTTGAGTTGTAGAATTATGTATAAAACGCATTCCATATAATAGAACTCTTAAGTTAAGAATTTCTACAGTCCAATTTGCATATGAAAGACTTTATCTGACAGAGAAATTTTTAGATCTACATTCATATATTCATACGTCAAGTCATGTGAGCTCCATCTGACAATGTTAATATATGTTATCAATAGCTATAAAATAGCGCTAATAAAATGGTTAAATGTCATCAATGTTGAGAGCAAAAATAAAGTTATTTTTAAGTTCTTTTTTATGAAAATACTAATGTTCAGGTAGTTGATGGATTTACCTTTAAAACAAATAAACATTCATATAATTTCAAATCATTTAAGTCATAGGTTCCCATACTTTTATACTGTACGTCCATTTAAAATCTAATTAATTTATCTCATTAGTTAGATCGGGATTTTCTCTTTCATCACGGTGATGAATTAATGTCCGGGGGATGGGTGTTGTGTTTGTTATAGATTCAAGTTAGTTTATAAGTCGTGTGGTGATATAATCAGTCGGTTCAGCAAATGCACGCAAAATACTTCAAATAAAACCCAAATTAAATGTTCTTATAACTCCACGAACCGGGAATCGAAATGGGAGATCCTGCAAGTCAGCTTGTAAGGAGTGGGCACTCCTGAAAGTTAATCCAATGTGAATCATAGGGGAGTAATCAGCGGCCAAAGTACTGCAAATATTAGCACAGACACTAACAGTTCTTAGGGGTGATTTCATGGTCAGCCATTGGCGCGTCATCCAATGGCGTACAGAGATAATTATTCTAAGGGAGTGTCCATTAGAAAAGGTTCGTTACTATATCCATATCGTTTTTATATAGCTATATCTATGGTGGAGGGACACGTGTATATATAGAGTGCTGTGTGGGTTGTACACTAATATGATATGTTAAGGTAGGGGTTTAGGGGACATGAGAAAATATCAGTGTTTTTGCAGTGTTTATATAAAAAGCTTTTGTTTTTGCTTTAATACATCTAATATTGCTTCAGTAGAAACATAGAGTTTAATTTTCTCCACATGGTAATGTCAACAGTTGTTAAATATCTGTCGAGGGTGTCCTGGAATTTATTGACAACTTTTTCTCTTCATTTAAAAAGTTTGTCATCTTATGTTGCTATGTTCATGACAGATATTCAACAACTGTTGATATCACCAAGTGAAGGAAATTAAACTCTTTGTTTCTACTGGAGCAATATTCGATTATTTTTACAAAAAAAAAGTTTTGCCATAAAAACTGCAAGAATACTGACCTTTTATTTTATAATATAATTTTGGTAGGAAGGAATTTTAGAAAATGCGAACATATTTTTTGCTGTCACCAGTAATAAGATTTTACTATAAGTAAAATTTATCAATAGTGACAACTGTAAATCACATGACTTGACGTATGAATACGTGAAAGTTGATCTATTAGCTTTCATACCCGTCCCAAAAGTGTACCTTTATCAAAATCGTAATTTACATAATCAAGCGAAGTAATTTTCCCCTGCAAAAATTATCAATTTTTTTGGACAAGCCCTTTAAAAAAAGGGGAATCTTCATCCCTGGTTTATTCTAAGCTTGATAGTTCATCTACAATGGTAAAGTGCCCTCCCCCCTTCCTCCCCCCCCCCTAAACCTCTACGCCTTGTTGTTTGCAGGCTGTGCAGGCAATGGAAGCATACTCTAGACGAACTTTAGACTCTTAAGAGGTCTGCCTCGGTAAGCGAGAAATTGTCTCGCAGATATTCAGCTATAACGCAATTTTTAATTCTACGGTGCGATATTTAAAAATACTGTTCGTACCAAAATAATGTCAAAAGATTCCAACAGGGATCTTTTTATACACAACCATATATAAAAAAAAAGTATGAAAATATGTAATTAGTTCATTTTAAACGACTTTTTAATCATATTAGCGGCACTATGAGACCAGGCTCGATGAAAAAGGGCTCTAGATTTATCATTACTCCGACAAATACAGTCATTTGTTGATAAAAGCACAGCAGAACATTCTAAGATATTTGAGAACTAGCAGAGAACTTTCTTCTTTACCTTGAGATAAGAAGTTTCATAGTTCTCTTTCCCTTCCTTCCTATCGGCATGACACATGTTTGTTGTAGGCTAGGGGCAAGAGGGAGTAGAAGCTTAGATAGGCTACAGTAGTTGTTCTATAAAATGAGTAAGACAATTGTATTTTAAGCCGCGTACCCTGTAAGAGATTGATACTTTCCCGCTGACTGAGGCAGCCGCCTTAAGATTCCCACTGGATTTAAAAGGCCATCCACTTAACAGCGGAGCTGATGACCTGGTGGTCTAGGGGTAAGGTGTCAAGACTTCTGTGCTGAGGGTCAGGGGTTCAATCCTCGGTCCCGGCACAGATTTATCTGATTGCCAAACCCTTCCTTCACCTCTGACAAGAAGTGTATTAATCACAACTTGTGAATGTGAGGAATGCCAGGCCTCTACCGTGGTTCGGATCCCACGTTAAACTGTAGGTCCTCCATTTCATCTCACAATCACCCTACCATTACACATTAGCTTAAGTGCGTACAATCCGAACGGGTTGTAAGACGCGATACTAAGTATTATTATTATTTCCTTTTTTGTTTACGCCACTAGAACGACTTCGTGCGTCGGGCAGCGTTCGATCAAAATGTTCTGTGATGTAACTAAACGAATCATTAAGTGATGTAATCTGGGTGATCTAAAAGTCATTAACATCTCTGGCGCTGGTCTAAGATCGTCAACCATCGAGATTTATGGTGACAGTCGAGCGAATTGGCTGGTGATAGTAGCCCGCCTTGTACCAAGGACGCTTGGAACAACGGAAAACAAGATTCTGCACGTCTTGTGAATATACATATTCTAAGATTCCTTTTTAAGTTACTTTCTTTCAGTCTCATCGGCGCTGTTCCCTCGGTGTGACTTTTTATTTTTTTTTCTGCACGACAACATCAATTTTGGCTACCCAGTCATTTTTCAAAAACCGGCCTACACAATAAGTACGCATGCGCCAACAAAATGAGATACTGGCAGGTAACAGCATCTACTGTTATGATATTTATTTTAAATAATTCGTTAAATTGAAAGCGCTTTTGTCGTTTTTGTTAATATTAGTTTCACGACATAATAACTGTCTATCCACTAGAAAATAAATTACACTAGAGTGTCCATAATTTGGACTAATTGGGGATCGACCCAGCCCAAACTATTGATTTGTTTGAATTTTCGAAAATACAGCACCTATATCAAAAATTAAAAAAAATAAGCGTGAACGAGATATTCATGAAAACTTAGGGTTATTGTTGAAACATTTTCACTTTATTTAAAAAACGAACTTACACGTTGTTTTTTGTTGCTAACTATCACAAATTATGAAGGAATATAATAAGATAAAAATCTAACAATGAAAAAAGTCTCCAATTATTTCTGAACAAAGAGTGAGGTACATTTTTTTTTTTGGCTGGCATGTCTCTGGTATTGATACCACTGTGTTTATTTTTTTTTATTAACAATATGTTTTCTTGACGATTCGGATTATCGACGATTCGGATTTTTGACGTCCGAATTATCGAAGCTTTACTGTATGTCAGAAAGCAGTTGTTTCTAGTTCGTGTCGTGGTTTCTGCTAGCTCGTGAATCGCTGCAACATTCGAGCAGATCTCGATATTCTCTGCGAACGTGCGAATTAAGCTTTAACCGCAAGGATGGGTCGATACGTCATTAACAAAAAAACGTCCAGTCGACACATCCACGCTCTTTTAATCCATAACGTTTTAAGTTCAGGGTTGAACCAAGTTCAACGACTTTTCCCGCCTCCATTCACAAACACTTTTTAATATCATGGGACGTGATTACAAGTCGGGACAACTAAAATACCCTTTTAACAAATGGGGTATCCTCAGTGGACTGAGTTTTAAAGAAATACGCGGTGCTTAGTTCACATTTCCTTCCACCCCCACCCCACCACCCCCCAACCCACCCCTTAAGGCAACAGCTGTAAAGAAGTCGCACAAAGCTGTGGGACTTCTGTTGTGTGTTTTTTTATTTAGCACCGCGTATTACTACCCATTCGGGTTATTCACTTATGTTATAATTATTACGCTAATGGTTTTAGGTATTAGGTAGGTTATATCCATAGGAAGTGTACCTGCATTTATGTGGAGGGAGAGTGGGAAACCAGTTAGGGAGAACCACCCCTAAGTACACCCGACCGAGATTTAGAACCTCGATCTCCCCGTCTACTGCGAGAGTAGCGCGTTAGACCACGCGAAGCGGGTTTCTGTTATGTCAATCTTGTGTCCGCACCAGACCAGCCACTTCATCTGTTTGGTAACTAAGATGACGTCACTGAGCTGAGTGTTACACACCGAGTGTTACATCAGTGAGTTTACTCAGCGGTGCTCTCCATACAAGGGCCGGACACACATTTCTTCACGACGAAACATGACCCGCACCGGTTCAGACGCGGGGTGGTGGGCCGCAGACGAGGGATACATTGTTTCCCTAGTTGCGTCTCGTTGGTTGAACAGTCGTGGGTAATTTTATGCAAGGCCGTAGTCAAGGGGGTTTTTTTGGGGGTTCAAACCCCCTCGAAATTTTATGAACAAAGTATATATATGGCTTTATTTTTGGTTCAAGCAATATTAAAATTAAGATACAAGTACAAATTAGGGGGCTGTGTTACCATAAAAAGCACTTCAGATAGCTTCTAGAACTGTTTATCATTTGGATTTTTTTCTAGTCTCCGTAAATTGGGGGTTGTGCCTACCAACCCCCCCCCCCTGAAATTATTGGCTGACTACGGCCTTGATTTTATGTGTAGTACAGATCATCCCTCGGTTATCAAAGTTTATAAATTGTGTTTTATTTAATGTCCCGTGTTATTTTGGAGTATATTGTTAGCCTGAACTATGACACTAAGTCAAAGTAATCGATTACGTCCTACATGCTGGTCCCGATACACTGGCGAAGATATGCAAAAAGATTGTGACACTATTCCAAAATAACGAGGCGTGTATTTTAAAATAAATTCAATAAATTAAATAAAATTCCCACTCATTTTGTTCAATCGTCGGTCATAAAAGAAGCTATAAATGAAACAATATGTTTTTAACATTATTTATATTTTCTTTAACTTAAATTACATTTGACAAATATATTTAAGTACTCAGGCAGTCTTTATTAGCTTAAGATGATACTGTTTTTCAAATCTTAAGACGTAAGAAACAAATAATTCTGTAGATTAATGAACTATCTTGACCCTGAAAGGTCAGTCTTACCTTGACTGATTGCAGTATGTTCAGTACGTTCAGTAAAAGCTTACCTTGAGAGGTTACACTATGGTGCAGCTTATACGATAGTGCCATACTGTAACAGGTCAAGGTAAGACTGTTGTTACCTTTCAGAGTAAAGGAAGGTTACTTTTGACTCTTCTTGACAGTAAATACTATAAAACAACACAAGGACAATATTTCAAAAAGCTCTTAACGCTGAAGATTAAGAGATTGCTGACTCTTTGATAGTCCGAGAATGTCGTCGAACGTTGCAAAGTGCTTAGAAACCTCTGCTGCTAAATTTCACACAACACTTTTTAATACATCATAAGAGACGTTGCCCCCTTTTTTTTATATGCAGGGATTTTTAGGGGGTACGGCTCATACCTAGAGATAGGGTAAATTCGCTTTTGCGAAAAACGCGAAAAGGAAAAAAAAGGGTCGAGAATAGGGTATTTATAATTTTTCTTTGCGTTTCATGGCATTTGAAAGTGTTTAAAGCGATTTTTATTTCGCGAATTAACGCGAAAAACGTGATTTTGAGAGTATTTTAGCTAAATTATTCTATTTAGCGAAATAGACGCGAATTCCCTGAAAATGCTGTGCATTTAAATAAAATGCTGAGAATTTCTATAAAACGATGTTTTTCAGCGGAAATAAGTGATTAAAAAAATCATTGAGTTTCACTCGTCTGTGTGCCTCAGCTCGGGTTTTACTTGCATCCTGTGCCTTCCACAGCCCACCCGGCTAATCGCCACATTCCGTTAGTCGTTGCTTTTATCATAAATCCTTTGTATAGGCCCTAAAAACATTGACGAAGGACATTTTTACCTATTTTGCTACAAAATGCTAAATTATGCCACAAAACGCTAAATTTCCAATAATTAATGCTAAAAAAACTGAAAATTAATGCTATTTTACCCTATCTCTACTTATACCACCAGGAAAGAGACTGTCGCGTCTACAAGAAACAAGGGTGAGGAATGTAGGGGGGAGGGTCCTTTAGGCCTATATCACGCGAGGATGCCACGGCAGCTTTTCCGGCAGCGCTGCCATGGACTGAGGTCGGGATAGCAGACCCCAGAAATGCCAACAGAGCTGCCATGGCATCCTAGTGTGATATAGGCCTGCGTCACTGAAACAGTTTTGTTTCTATTTTTTTTTTAAATTTGCTTTCACCTTTACGTATTTTGAGGTGCACTCCTAAATCTAAAAAAAGAAATCAACTTTCCATCGTAAGGTAGGCCTTGTTTGGTTCGACCCAGGAGTATGTACCCCCACATATGACTCATATTATCGTCGATATAATAAACAAAACAGTGTGATATGTTCATGTGTCTGTTTCAAATGACGTAGAAAGAAAAACCTCTTCGTGCTCAAGGGTAAAACAATATAACAGTTGTTTTTTGCGACGAATACCGTCAACATTTCCCTTATGGGCACTGCCTTAGCCTGCCGACGAGCAGAAACGACACCTCCTGAGAATCAAGATTGTCCCCTCACGTGGGAGATCCGATAAAAAAAAAGGTCCTTCCTAAATAAAACAAAACACTTCACGCGTCTAGAAGCCATACATTGATGGGTATCTTCAGGAAGGCGGTGTTGAGGAATTCTTTGAAGTGACGGCCGATGCTGTGGGCGGCCGCTGGTTTCATCTCCTTGATGATCTCGTTGGCGTTCTGGTTCAAGAACTGGTTCATCGCTTCTCCTGAGAAACAGTCAGAACTTGTGAAATTGTTGGGTAGCAGATTAAAAACATGTTAAATGTCATACACTAGAGTCGCGATTATCTGGCCATCGATTATCTGACCCTTCGTATTATCTGGCCTTCGACTATCCAGCCCTCTGTATGATACAGCTTTCGATTATCCACTCTTCGTATTATCTGACATTTGTTAGAACATTTGAAGGTAGCTCAACAAGCAAGTTACCATCTTTAGAGTTCTTCATAATCAACAGCATTTGTTAGAGCGCTCAACGAGAACTCACCCAGCACGTTACCACCGTTGAGAAAATCCCTGATCCTGAAGTGGGACTTGCCAAGAGTGAAGTCAACCAGCAGCTTCTCGACCTTCATGTACTTCTTGTCGTCCATAGTAACCTCCTTGCCGTGAAGTTTGGCAACAGCGGTCACGTCCTCTAAGAAAGGGGGGAAACGAAATTTGTTTTTTTTATATAAATACAGTCTCAAATTCCATTCAGTGGGAATGTGCCAGCTATAAAATATGGATGAACGCCTACATTTTATCCGATTTTATGCATCACAAAAATATATTTGAAGGATACGAGCATTAATTCCTTTTTTTTATATCCATTTTAGTGGGGTTCGATCCCGGTCAGGTTCACTGAGGGTGGTTTCCCACTCTCCCTCCACGCAAATGAGGACACACTAATTCTAAATTAAAACTTCCTTATCCCTAAAATATTATAGTGATTGGTACACAGGCGTATAACCCGAACGGGTAGTAATACGTGGTGCAAAAAAAAACTTGGTTGAATCCGTTTATAATCAACTCTCTACTGAATATCACCTCTGAGGGAACTTCATATCTTATGGAGAAAAGTGTTATCTTCGCTCTCTCTTAGTTAACTGTTGCCAAATCTCCTCGCTTTCAGTTATATCTGAATAGAAGGAGTTGTACTGGGTTAAGAAGGAGCTACTGGCAACATCGACGAACCTGCGTTGCAAAATTTGTCTTATATTCAAGGGAAGATTGAACACACGAAAACAGGATAGTGACACCACTGTTTCTCCATTAGTATCGTTCCCTCAGAGGTGATATACAGTGTAATCCCGAGTGGAAGGAAGGGCATCAGCATCACATGTTGACAGAACTTTTGCTCAGGACTAACGGAAGATTGCGGTGAATTCTCCTCGACTCCTGACGGGGAACAGGAGAATGTTCCCGGAGACGTCGTATTTGCCCAGGGCTTCGATCCTGGGGATCTCCAGACCCATGTCTATCCTGTAGTCGTCCAGATCCGTCCTGGAAGAACAAGATACAAACAACATATCACCTGTCCCAATGTGGATTTAACACCTTGTCTATACCGTCTTCCTCACACCTAATTTTTCACAAGTATAAAAGAAAGGAATATTTTTTTTACTTTTACCTCCATTCCTGTTTCCAGCCTGTGGTCAGTTTTTTATTCAAGCCATATATTTTCCCACCACCAACTTGTAGGCCTGTCGTAGCTTCATATGTCTTATAATATAACTTAAGACTGGACAGACACAACATCCAGTCCCCGGCCCTCAATTTATCACCGTGAAAGGGTAAACCCACATTTCACCAATGATAATTTATTCGGCAATGCCGGGAATCGAAACCAGGCCCATTAAACAGACATGCTACCGACTGAGCTAAGGTGTTGGATAAGAGGGACAATTAAATATGCAAATAATAATTAATTAATTAATTAATTAGTTCCTGCTATACGTTGAGCTTTCTCTCAATTCAGGTTGTACGTAAACCTCATAATTACTCTAATGGGGTAGGGATTAGGACGGAAGCATTTTAGAGGTAATATACCTTCATTTGCTTGGAAGGAGAGTGGTAAACATTTAGGAATAAATCCCCCTCAGTGGACCCAACTGGGACTCGAATGCTGATTTTCCCCACCTTCAGCAGTCCAGTCAACCACGATTGTGACGCCTTAGACCATTCGTCCATTGAAGCGGGCAGCTATTTTACTGTTGTATTAAAAACAGCTGTTACATTTAAACGCTACTGTAAAATATTATTTTAACTTTCCCTTTCACTGACCTAATTCAAATGAGAGGACGAAAGTGGTATTATCTCATTGGTTATCGCCATTTTGAGTTTGGTGTTTATATTTTACCGTGAAACCCCTCCCTCTCCCCCATTTTAAACAACTACGAGCGTCCGACGTTGCCCCCCTTTGGTGAAACGAAACGCCAGCTTGGGACCCCCCAGTGAGTTTTTGGAAACCCGTTTGGGGGACGAATGGTCTAAGGGTGTTACTACTGTATTAGACTGGACTGATGAAGATGGGGAGATCGGGGTTCGAATCTTGGCCAAGATATACTTGGGGGGATTTTTTCCGACCTCCCTCCACGCAAATAGGTTACACTTCTTCTAAAAAAAATTCAACCTTAAACATCTCTAGCTCATTAGCGTTAATTAATACGCATGTGACCGGCCTCTTTGCCTAGTAGTAAGCGTTCCTGCCTACTGATCCAGTAGTCTCGGGTTCTATTCCCGACGGTACCATACGTATTTTTTTCCCAAAAGGGACTTGTTTTACGGTCGTCATTATCTGGTTAATTAGGCTAAAGCTAGGTTTAATACTTCTACTGAACCACATAATGATCATGTTCATCACATCATCAGGACGAAAACCGGCCCCGTGGAACAGTGGTCAGTGCACTGGCCATAGCCTGGGGGTCCCGGGTTTAATTCCCGGGTTGTATATTGGGTATTTTTCCCTACAAAGGAACTACTCTAACGGTCACCAGGGATTGGTTAGTTAGGATTAATTTAGTTTATGTGTTTCCACTGGTTCCATACCCTCATACTCACTATCACACTCATCTCATCAGGACATGGAAAGGATGTACTATTAGTACATTCGGACGTCCCCTGGACAACAGTACATCAGTACTGGCTGATCTTTCCACTACTGGACTAAGAGTGCTATAGCCCAGACGCGTGATATTATATTAACGTGACAGTAACCGCACATACAGGGTGTCCCAACCTCAGAAGACGGTCACATATCCGCCACTGCCAGAAGCCGACAAACCCTGACGTCATGGGCGGTAAAGACAACAGATAATCCGCACTCGGGACCTACTTGAGACTCAGGACGGTGTAGTTGCTGGCGCCGTGGGCCGTCATGTTGCTGAACACTGCCCGGATCCTCACCGCGCCGTTACCATTCTCCATCGCCATCCTCGGGATGTTCATCGGCTCAATGGGCGGCACGTCTATCTCGGGGATCCCTGCAGACAGATCCATATCACTAGTGAATTACCCTCATAAAAATAATAATTTGATAATCATACAATCATTAAGACCACCTCTGTGGTCATTGTTCCTGTTCAGAGGTCCCGGGTTTGATCCCTGGCGCTTCCATAATCTTTCTGTGAAGCAGTTGGTCTGGAACGGGGTCAAACTCAGCCCCTTGAGGACAAATGAGGAGGTACTCGAATGAATAAGTAGTGGCTCCGCTCTATAAAACTGAGATTAACGGGCGGAGGGCTAATTGTGCTGACCACATGACACCCTCTATCCACAATTGTTGGTACTATCTTCACTAACAGCGGCGGTCCAGCCATTATAGTTTGATTTCGGCCTGAGATTTTGGATTTTTCTTTTTTAATAATAATTATTCTTCAGATATATATTTTGTTGTGTCCCTACCCCAATTTTTATTTTTACTCTTTATCGCAGTGGGTGTGATGGAAACAATTAGACGATCTATGTTGAGGAAAGTGATGAACAACGTACTGAGGAAAGTGATGGACAACGTGCTGAGGAAAGTGATGGACAACGTGCTGAGGAAAGTAATGAAAAATGTGCTGAGGAAAGTGATGGACAACGTGCTGAGGAAAGTGATGGACAACGTGCTGAGGAAAGTAATGGACAACTTGCTGAGGAAAGTAATGAACAACATGCTGAGGAAAGTGATGGACAACGTGCTGAGGAAAGTGATGGACAACGTGCTGAGGAAAGTGATGAACAACGTGCTGAGGAAAGTAATGAAAAATGTGCTGAGGAAAGTGATGGACAACGTGCTGAGGAAAGTGATGGACAACGTGCTGAGGAAAGTGATGGACAACGTGCTGAGGAAAGTGATGGACAACGTGCTGAGGAAAGTGATGGACAACGTGCTGAGGAAAGTGATGGACAACGTGCTGAGGAAAGTGATGGACAACGTGCTGAGGAAAGTGATGGACAACGTGCTGAGGAAAGTGATGGACAACGTGCTGAGGAAAGTAATGAAAAACGTGCTGAGGAAAGTTATGTAAAACGTTATGAGGAAAGTGATGGACAACGTGCTGAGGTTTGCCTGACGCTCACCTGATTCACATTATATTCAAGAAGGTGACCTGGTGGTCTAGGGGTAAGGTGTCAGACTTCTGTGCTAAGGGTCCGGGGTTCAATCCTCGGTCCCGGCACAGATTTATCTGATTGCCAAACCCATCCTTCACCTCTGACAAGATGTGTATTAATCACAACTTGTGAATGTGAGGAATGCCAGGCCTCCACCGTGGTTCGGATCCCACGTTAAACTGTAGGTCCTCCATTTCATCTCACAATCACCCTACCATTGCACATTAGCGTAAGTGCGTATAACCCGAACGGGTAGTAAGACGCGGTGCTAATAATAATAATAATAATATATTCAAGAACTCTAAAAGTTTAGATTTACTTTTCAATTAAAGTGTTAATTTTCAAGTTACTAACCGTCTAGTTATTTCTGCCCCACCCTGTATAGGGCAGGGAAGGTTTCGGCTCAGGGCAGCCGAAAACAGAAGACGGTACCAACTCCTTAAGACCTATTTTAATTAAGTCCACTGTAAGAATAACGCCTTAGACCACGTGGCCACCGAAGAGGGCTACAAATTTATTGAAAAGTGTTTTTTTTACCAATTAAAATGGGCATCCCTCTTTTTTTTTTACTTATCATGGAAGAAAATTAACTATTGTTCAATTAAAATTAATGTCCCCTTCGCTTACCCTGTAAGGTGAGCAACCATACCTTACATTGTTCCACTATGGTATAAGATAGGGCCATAGTGCAATCTGTCAAGGTAAGACTACTACCTTCCAGGGTAAAAACAGAGCTGTACTTACATCAAGTATCATATTTGCGATTTTTGTGGGGTGGATATAGGGGGGTGGGGGGAAGAAAAGCATCTGAACACGGGAATCAAACCCGAGACCCTGATTATGTTTATTGAAAGAAGTAACGTACCTGTCTGTAGATATGGTCGCAGATGGTTGAAGGCTTGCTTCACGCACGCGTTTATCTCAGGATCACTTTTGTTGCACGGCAGGATGTACTCGGCTGAAAAACAACAACATGAGGACTTTCATTTAGGAGCGACAGGCTTTGTAAAGCTCTATTTTTTATAGGAAGAACAGTGTATATAAATAAACAATTTTACTGAGGTCAACATTGATTATTTAGATTATTTATTTGAGATATTTAACTTGCACTTATTTAACCGGATGATTAAATCACAACACTATAATTTCTATGAGCGAGAGCGAAAGGGCCTATCAATTTTTTCCGGGAAAGGTATTTTCCCATATCTTACAGGATTCTTTAACACGCCACAACCACACGCCTCGGCGGCGTAGTTAGCTAACGATATCTCGGTCGGGTGAACTGGGGTGGTTTTTCCTAAATGGTTTTACAATCTCCCTACACGCAAATTCGGGTTCACTTCCTCTAAAATTCAACCTTCCCAATTCCTAATCCATTAGTGTAATTAGTACTTAAGCGTATAACCCGATCGGGTAGTAAGACGCGGTGCTAAATCAACTAATTAATTAACAAGCCACATGGGACCGACGGCTTTATTTCCCCTCAGAAGGAAGTTGTGCTACGGATTTTTTTTTATCGCGCAAGAATAATCCGTCGACCTCAACTGAGTCTAATAGTGGGTAACATCGCAATTACGAGATGAAAAACTCCCCCCTTTTATTTTATGTCATGTTGGTTTCCCCTGAGACGGAGCCTACCCCGGATAAAGCTCCATCAATATCGTTTAGTTCGTGACAACGTGTGAAGGGGTATTGTTCGACGACCGTTATTACCAAACATTTGATTGCTGCCGTTACGTCATCACGAGCGTCTGAGGCGTGGGACCGCCGTTCATTCGACCGTGACAACGCCACTTTTTATTTATTTTATTTATTTATGTGGGACAAACATTATGTTCACTCAACAGAGAAAGTTTAGCGATATATTTCCTTCCTCGAACGCTAGATTCCTTTCTTTCCACCAACACCGTCATCTTCATTCTTGTTCAGAAAGAAACTACAGTCCAATTTTTTTTAGAAAGAACCTTTTTTGTGTTTTTCTGTCAACATTGGTCAATCATGGATTAAATAGTAAAGCTATTATATTTGTTGTTTGGGTGACCTGGCCGTCTAGGGTAAGGTGTAAAACTTCTGTGCTCGAGGTCCGGGGTTCAATCCTCGGTCTCGGCACAGATTTATCTGATTGCCGAACCCTTCCTTCACCTCTGACAATACGTGTATTAATCACAACTTGTGAATGTGAGGAATGCCAGGCCTCCACCGTGGTTCGGACCCCACGTTAAACTGTAGGTCCTCCATTTCATCTCACAATCACCCTACCACTGCACATTATCGTAAGTGAGTATAACCCGAACGGGTAGTAAGACGCGGTGCTAATAATAATAATAATTATTATTTATTATTTATAGAAAGAGCCTTTAAAAAATACAAACAGATGGTTTTTTGGAAAACATTGGTAATATTTTACTATATTTGCGTCATCACGGATTAAACAGCCATCTATATTTGTTAGTGACGGCTATTGCCGCATCCAAATATAATATTCTATAAATTGAAAAATCATACATGTACACGGGAATTGAAACCGGAACCTTTGGTTTAGTACGCCAATTCTCTAACCACTGAGCTATCCAGGAATCGCCCCATGCCCAGGGTTATTCGCCATTCATTTTTAAGGCAGTCTGTGATGGACGTGTGTAAATCGTCGGCTACAAATGTGTGATTTATTAAGGTGCGGCAGAAGGGCGCGCGAGTATTTTTACAGTTTTTATAAAATTGATATTTTGTTGGCCAAAATAAATCAAATATTTCTCCAGTAGCAACATAGAGTTTAGTTTTCTGCACATTCTAATATCAACAGATCTCGAATATCTATCAAGGGTGTCCTGGAATTTTGTCAAAACTTTTTAAATAAAGAGATAAAGTTTTGACAAAATTCCAGGACACCCTTGATAGATATTCGAGATCTTTTGATATTAGCATGTGGAGAAAACTAAATTCTATGTTACTACTGGAGAAATATTTGATCTATTTTGGCCAACAAATTTTCATTTTTAAAAATACCCTCGCTCCCTTCGGCCGCACCTTAATATCACGAGCTATCAGATAACGCAACCATCTTCGACTCGGTAGTTGTCTTTTTGCTGCCGATGACAACTGTGCGAATTAACATATCATATCATTTTTTTCTTTTAAAAAAAAACTGTCCCCCGGATCTGACCCCGGTACAGCGATGTATGTCATCGCCACCTCCTGCCGACCCGTTACGTGTTCCTCTCCGGTGAAAGGTGTTACGTAACTCTCCCCGTCAGGACTGGCGGCCGGTTACCTCACGGAGGTAAGTTCGGGCCTTTCTCTCGACTTCCGGTTACAAACACCTGACCGTGACCTTGCCGGTGATTTATATTATTTATTTATTTATTCAGCACCGCGTCTTACTACCCATTCGGGTTATACGCTTAAGTACTAATTACGCTAATGGATTAGAAATAGGGAAGGTTGAATTTAGAGGAAGTGTACCCACATTTGCGTGGAGGGAGAACGGAAAACCATTTAGGAAAAACCACCCCCAGTTCACCCGACCGAGATTCGAACCTCGATCTCCCCGTCCTCGGTGGTCTGACTCAACACGACTGGCGCGTTAGCCAACTACGCCACCGAGGCGGGTCTTGGCGTAGAGAAGTCGTATTCAATCTTTTTGGTTCATGAACCCTCAGATAAAACATTTATTAAATTTTGTGCTCACAAAGATTTTTTTTTTACCATCGAGTATTACTACCCGTCCGGGTTATGCACTTATGTACTAACAACGCTAACCATTTTGGAGATTAGGAAGGCTATATTTAGAGGAAAATGTATTCAGATTTCGCGTGGAGGGAGAGTGGAAAACTGTTTTGGAAAAATCACCGTCAGTACACCCGTCCGAGATTCGAACCTCGATCTTCCCGTCATCGTCAGTCTAGTCTACTACGAGAATAGCGCTTTAAACCACGTGGCCACCAAAGCACCCCCTCCCCCCAAGTTGTTGTTGGTTCATAATGCAAGCTATATATATTCTACATCACGGGTTTATCCTAGTAACACCATTGAACCCACGAGTCTAGGGGCCGAACCGCATCATAATCATCTGATTTTTTATCAAGCTATGTAAAAACTAGAACATGTATTTTATTGTGAATTAAAAAAAGAAGTTATTTTAAACATTTTTAGTCATCACATACCAAAATAATTTTCTTGGTTAAATATACTATCTTTGCTACGTCAATATAACAGATCAGTTGTAAGGAAGAAATTAAACATAAACATCAGTTGAAGCTTTCATGGATTTCTCCTACGCAAGTCAAAGCTTTACGTTTCTCATCAATTTCACTACAGTGGGTTACTTTTCCAAGAAACTTCGTGGGCCGAAAAAAAAAACACATTGCGGGCCACCAGTTGGAAACACCTGTTCTATAATCTACATCCAGGAGAAATAGGGAGAGAAAGAATTATTCTTTCCTCCAGATCGCAAGTCCTTCTGTCCTGTTCTCTTGTGGCTAATCCTAAATAATCTGGTCTTGACTATTCAGTTTTTATCATACAATACATTTTACGTAACCCCCTTAAAGAAGTCTTGGCGTTCCATCGAGGATTTTTCCTTGGAGGGAGATTGAGAAACCATTTGGGGTGAGGGGGGGGGTAACTCCGTAAGTACACCCGACAGAGATTCGAACAGCAACCTCAAAGGCACCGATAAACATGACTGTATGAGCTTGACATTTAGATAACATGTCCACCAACGCGTGTATGCTGATATAAAAAAAATCCTTAACTAAAAATTAAGCACATATGAACGATTTCACGAATATGTCAAGGTTCCGTAACACAATCAAGTTTTTGAGAGAAAATAAAGGGGTTCCCAAAAACGATTTTAAATCAACGACGTTGCCTATTTGGAGATTCACAAGATATTTTACGAGGCAGATTGCATCTTAACTTGACGTACCTAAGCAGTCTAAGCGCTATCACATTTATACACCAGTGTACGAAATAGAAATAGAGGGAAGAAAATGAGCAGTTCACACTGCGAGGGCTCGTGTCTACCTCGTCGATAACACTTCCCTATTCCGCTGACGAGTTTACACACTCTTTATTTCTCCTGGAACGCATTGACTTGGATTTCAAAATTAACCTTTTTATTAATAATTAAATAGCCAAAGCTATTATTATGCTATTAGTGGGAATTACACCATCTAGATATCATATTCTGAAAATTGAAAACTGACACCAGGACACGGGAATCGAACCCAAAGCCAAAGGTCCCGGTTCGATTCCCGTGTCCAGGTGTCATTTTTTAATTTTCAGAATACCTTTTTATGGTTTCCATTTCTAGATAGACATTTACTTCCCCTGACTTTTCTAATCTACGTCCTACCAGAAGACTCCTACAGGACATTTTCATGAATAAATAAACAGTCTGAGCTATAGACGATTTTAATTTAAAAATAATACTTAAAAAAATACTTGAAGCTCCGAAAAAAGAATTTAGCGATGGTGTAAGTCTGTATTTTCTAACTATTTAAGAATTTATAGTTTTTGTTTCAATGTTATATTTTTAAGACTCACCGAATAAAACGTAAGTGTATCAACACGGGGAATCCCAGCTTGACTTGCCGCTACGTCACAGGTAGGCGACGCCCTTAAGGTGAGCATGAAGGGGACGCGAGAAAAGGCCGGTGTTTTTTGCTGTTTTTATAGCCAAAACTTTTTTTTTTGTCAAAACATATCAAATATTTCTCCAGTATAAACAAAGAGTATAATTTTCCTCACACGGTGATATCAACAGTTGTTGAATATCTGTCATGAGCATGATGGCATTAGATGAGAAACTTTTTAAATGAAGAGAAAAAGTTGTCATTAAGTTCCAGGACATCCTTGACAGATATTCAACAACTGATGATATCACCGCGTGAAGAAAATTATACTCTTCATTTCTACTGAAGAAGTATCTTGGCAAAAAAAATAAAGTTTTGATCTAAAAGCTGCAACAACAACAACAACAACAAAAAATTGACCTTTTCTCGCTTCCCCTACAACCCCACCTTAAGTCTCAGTGAAATTACGCGTCGTACTCGTCAACAATGAAGTGCATGCGACGTAACATTAATATGCGCACTAACGCCGATGAGGAATAACAAGGATGCTTTGTGACGTAACCGATTACCTGAGAGAAGTCTTTTGTTTCGAGACGATCATGCTAATGGCAGGTTTGTCGCTTCAACTCGACATGTAACTGCGCATAAAGCCGCTCCGGTGGTCTAACGCGCTACTCTCGCAATAGACTAGACTGCTGATGACGGTAAGATCGAGGTTCAAATCTCAGTCAGTCGTAATGAGGATTTTTTTTCCCCAAATTGGTTATCCACTCTCCCTCAACGCAAATGAGGGTACAATTCCTAATATAACCGCCCTAGTCTCTAAAATCACTAACGTAATTAGTAGATTAGTTTATAAACCGAACGGGTATTATTATTATTACCGCGTCTTACTACCCGTTCGGATTGTACGCACTTACGCTAATGTGTAGTGGTAGGATGATTGTGAGATGAAATGGAGGACCTACAGTTTAACGTGGGATCCGAACCACGGTGGAGGCCTGTCATTCCACACATTCACAAGTTGTGATTAATACACGTCTTGTCAGAGCTGAAGGAAGGGTTTGTCAATCAGATAGATCAGATAATACCCACTCATTGCGAGGTACACGGAAGTGGACCACTACGAACTGTTACGTCCGCTATTACCTGACAATTCAACATAATTCACAAGAGCTGTGGGAAAAACACTTTTACTTTCAGGTTACCGCTATATCACTTCTTGACGCGTCTTCTTGGTCGAGTGGTCAGAGAGGAGGTGAACTACAGGTCACGGGTCCGTGGTTCTAGCTTACTGTAAGACACGAGGTAGATAGCTTGCCTTGCTTGGTTACACTATGGTGTAGGTAGGACCATAGTGTAATCTCAAGGTAGGACTGCTACCTTTCAGTTGGGATGGAGTGTCTTATTTTAAGTAATGTACACCTAAGTCTGGGCTCAAACTGCGGCCTCAAAGGGAGCAGTCCTACCTTGAGTTAACACACTATGCCCCTATCCACGCCATAGTGGAACCAATCAAGGTAAGTTGGTTACCTTTCAGGATAAACAGGTATTCATTGTTTGGTGTCTATTGTTTGGTTGTATTTCCTATATTAAGTTAGTTTGTAAGTAGTTTTCTGATAAATCTGTCCTATTAGATCCCTTAATACTTTTACTTAAAAAACATACAATTTTTTATAGTATATTTCATACGTAGGCTTACGATTTATGGCTTTACAAAATGGAGTAGACAATTTTTCTTGCAAAGATACTCAAGTGATTTATTGATGAAATAAATGAAATTTTAAATTTATAAACGTATTTAAAAAAAATTGTTCGTCTTAGAATTAAGAATGTAGAATTTTACAAGAAAGTGTACCCTCATTTGCCTAGAGGAAGAATGGAAACCATTTAGGAAATAAATGCCTTTATACACCCGGCCGGAATTCGAAACCATAATCTCCCCATCGTCAACCATCCCGTATAACACGAAAGAGACCCGCTTCGGTGGCCGCATGGTCTAAGGTGCTACTCTCGCAGTAGACTGGACTGCCGATGACGGGGAGATTGAAGTTCGAATCTCGGTCGGGTAGACCGGAGGTGGTTTTTTCCAAAATGGTTTTCCACTCTCTATCCCCACGCAAATGTGGGTACACTTCCTATAAATATAACCTTCCTAAACCCTTAAAACCATTCGAGTAACTAGTACACAAGCGTATAACCCGAATGGGTAGTAAGACGTGGTGCTTGTATGTAAATATACTTAAATTAAATTTTACCCTTGAAGAAAGCTGGGCAGTTTTACAAGTTCAATTTAAATTTAAGTATTTTATCATGGGTATAACATTTCAATGCTCAGTTACTGATTAATTAGCGTTCTTTTTTCTTTTTTTTTGACAACGTGACCAATTTTTTTTTAACGTACAAATTTAGTCCTAACGAGTTGAAATTATGTATGAACGCTATGAAACATCATTTTAAAGAGAAAAATCCGAAAACTAAAAAAAACACCAAAATGTCAGACACAACTTATCCCTAGTACCCAATAAATACAACAGGAAATATAAAATTCACATGAAATCTGAAATTGCACCTGTTCGAAACAGGCCTAACCCCAAATCTACCTAATTTACTTTAGTCTGTGAACTTATGGACGGTATTAAGACATGTCTCCCACTGTCATAAAAAAAATGATCGAGGTCTGATAAAAAAGTTTCGAGCCTTAGATTTACTCAAAAATCACCGTACGTTTGGACCTTCTCTGGGATCTACCATAAACTTAGTGGTCCAAAACCTTAGCTCAGTCGGTAGCGTGTCTGTCTGCTGAACTATGGGTCTCGGGTTCGATTCGTGGCATGGATGAAAAATGTATCATTTGTGAAATGTAAGTTTCCCCCTTTCACAGTGATGAACTAACGGCTGGGGGACTGGATGTTGTGTCTGTTCTAGATTTAAGTTAGTTTATATGTACTGATATGATCAGCCGGTTCAGAAATTGCACGTTAAATACCTCAAATAAATTAAAATTAAATGTAAACTCTGTTTCTTTGGACAATCGATAAAGTTGACTTAGTTGATTTCTCTCCTGGGTACGACTCGTGTATCCTTAATCGATCTATCGATAAACGGAATATAAAACCCGCCTTGGTTTAACTTAAGCTCGTGCCAGTTTAGACTTTGAATTTGTAGTTCGGCCCGTTTGATTTATTATTATTATTATTATTATTGTTATTATTATCATTATTATTATTATTGTTATTATTATCATTATTATTATTGTTATTATTATCATTATTATTATTATATTGTGTATTATTTGATTACAAACCTCAAAAATAGAAACTTTAACTCACGAATATCAATATAAAGAAATGTTTTAGAAGTTACATTCAATAGAGTATAAACTGAAATATGTAAAAACACCTTTACGTCATTCAAATCAAAATAGAATAAATTTATGGAAAATGCAAATTTTATTTTGAATCGAAGGTTAAGAAATGAATAATAAACTTGTGTACTTATTACTTCTAAGTCATAACCTATGTGTTAAGATACTTTCATAAGTTTGTTACCTATTCATTTTTTAAAATTTTTATTCAAAATACAATTATTTTTGCATTTTCAATCAATTTATTCTATCTTGATTTAAATGACGTAAAGATGTTTTACATATTTCAGGTTATACTGAATGTAACTTCTAAAACATTTCCTCATACACTAATATTTATAAATATCTCTTTACTACAATTTACAATGAATAACACTAAATTATTTCACGAAGTTAATTCATTATTATTATTATTATTATTATTATTATTATTATTATTACTACTACTACTACTATTAGGTGTTCTGTCTTAAAACCGGTCCAGTCCTTTTGTCAGTGAACTTCAACCGTCAATATTCCCTGTCCTCTGCCTCCTCCTTCGGTTCTTAGCATTTTCTTCTTCCCTTCAAGTCATCCAATATTTGAATCCTCCTTCTTCCTAGGCTCCTCTTTCCCTCAACCTTTCCTTCTATGACGTCGTACAGAAGACAGTTCCTCCTAAAGATGTGTCTGATCCAATTTGCTTTGTACTGAAGAATCACATCCAAAATGGTTCTCTTCTCACCATTCTTCTTAGGACTTGTTCATCTGTCCCTCCGTCTGTCCACCTGATCTTTTCAAGTCTTCTCCAGTACCGCATTTCAAAGCTCTCCAATTATTTCTTTCCCATCTTCCTAAGAGTCCAAGTTTCTGTTCCAAATGTAGCATTTCATCAGTTTCTTCCTCAGTTCCAAACTCAATTTGCTGGTCAGCAGGACCTCTTGTTGAAACCATCCTTGTCCATGGCAATCCTCGACCTAATTTCCTTGGTGGAGTAGATATCCTTTGTCAGTAGACTTCCCAGGTACTTGACCTGCTTTATATTTTCCAACTCCTGGTTTCCAATTTTGATTAATTATAACCTCTTGAGATGACATAGAACTTTCATCATAATATATATACATTAAAACAAGTCCCATTATTAATATGGTAGGTTTCTGAAAGAAAGTAACTTTTAGAAAATACAAAAATATATTTTACAGTCAACCATGATAACATTTCACTATATTATTAGTTAATATAATTAATTTTATAATTTATTACTTATAGAATAATAGTGAACTATTGATCCACAAAGCTCTAGTTTATTTTTAGAATAATAGTGAACTGTTGATCCACAAATCTCTAGTTTATTTTTAGAATAATAGTGAACTATTGATCCACAAAGCTCTAGTTTATTTTTAGAATAATAGTGAACTGTTGATCCACAAATCTCTAGTTTATTTTTAGAATAATAGTGAACTGTTAATACACAGAGCTCTAGTTTATTTTTAGAATAATAGTGAACTGTTAATCCACAATGTTCTAGTTTATTTTTAGAATAATAGTGAACTGTTAATCCACAAAGTTCTAGTTTATTTTTAGAATAATAGTGAACTGTTGATCCACAAAGTTCTAGTTATTTTTAGAATAATAGTGAACTGATTGATCCACAAAGCTCTAATTTATTTTTAGAATAATAGTGAACTGTTAATACATAAGCTTTATTTATTTTTAGAATAATATGAACTGTTAATCACAAAGCTCTAGTTTATTTTTAGAATAATAGTGAACTGTTAATACACAGAGCTCTAGTTTATTTTAGAATAATAGTGAACTGTTAATCCACAAAGTTCTAATTTATTTTTAGAATAATAGTGAACTGTTAGATCCACAAAGTTCTAGTTTATTTTTAGAATAATAGTGAACTGTTGATCCACAAAGCTCTAGTTTATTTTTAGAATAATAGTGAACTGTTGATCCACAAATCTCTAGCTTATTTTTAGAATAATAGTGAACTGTTAATCCACAAAGCTCTATTTATTTTTAGAATAATAGTAAACTGTTAATCCACAGAGCTCTAGTTTATTTTTAGAATAATAGTGAATGTTAATCCACAAAGCTCTAGCTTTTTTTTAGAATAATAGTGAACTGTTAATACATAGAGCTTTAGTTTATTTTTAGAATAATAGTGAACTTTTGATCCACAAAGCTCTAGTTTTCAACGAGCAAGTATTTAAAATATTTTAAAATCTGTGAGGGGCATCCTTGACAGCCAAACTTACTACCAGGAACTATTTTACTTTATTGGTGATAGCAATCCTACACTACTACGACATTCGTTAAAGGATGCCCTATAGTCGGCTAGCCATAAAAATAAATTTTAGTGAAATAACAAAATAAACATAAAGTAGCGTTAACATCGATGAAAGGTTGATAAATGTGTCTTCGGCTGTCATCATTGACACCATCCGTCTAAAGTGACAGATGAAAATCACAGAAGTGGATTTATTGTGGCTTTTCGCTAGTAAAGGCCTTTTAGAAAATACAAAGATACTTTTTACTGTCGTCACTGCTAACAATTCACTATATTATTATTGTTGTTATAACTATAGATATTGGTAATATCTATCTAAAGTGACAGCTGTAGATCACATGACTGGGTATGAGTCATATGAAACTAAATCTAGTAACTTTCATAACAGTCAGATAAGGTTATTAGTATGAAAATTGACTGTAGTAGTATTAAGTATGTGAGCCAGAGATTTTCAATGTCTATTCAAATTTGAGTTGAATATTAGACTAATATATATAATTTTTTTTCTATTCTGATTTCAATAAAAATAAAAGATTATTAACGTGTTTTTAAATAATACATAGATTATAAATATTTTTAAAAATTCGACAATTCACATTGTAAATAAATTAAATTAAAATTGATCAAAATTTTAACTTATAGATTAAAATGTTCTAATCAAATTCCACAAAATCCTGATTTGGGTTATATTTGAGTGTTTTTTTTATTATTTATTTCGTTAAGATTCGAATCTTTCAAATATCTAAAAGATTCGAAATTTAAAATCAGCAAACTTTTAAATGTGTTTTTTTTTTTTAATTACCCGCCTCGGTGGCGTAGTTGGCCAACGCGTCAGTTTCGTGTTGAGCCAGACTGCCGAGGACGGGGAGATCGAGGTTCGAATCTCGCTCGGGTGAACTGGGGGTGTTTTCCACTCTCCCTCCACGCAAATGCGGGTTCACTTCCTCTAAATTTAAACCTTTACCAATTCCTAATCCATTATAGTAATTAGTACTTAAGCGTATAACACGAATGGGTAGTAAGACGCTGGTGCTAAATAATTTTTTTATTAAATCAAAATTTTCGAAGCTTCGCACAGGTCCTCTATTAGACTGTAGGATAAGTTTATACAAACTACGTTCCGAGTCTCCTTATAGTCTCCTTATAGTCTCCTTATAGTCTCCTTATAGTCCCCTTATATCTCCTTAAGTCTCCTTATAGTCCCCTTATAGTCTCCTTATAGTCC
This sequence comes from Timema podura, assembly GCA_033556935.1. Classification (NCBI taxonomy): domain Eukaryota; kingdom Metazoa; phylum Arthropoda; class Insecta; order Phasmatodea; family Timematidae; genus Timema; species Timema podura. The sequence goes on along the minus strand of JAVRXN010000014.1, from coordinate 7,603,171 downwards.
CTTATAGTCTCCTTATAGTCCCCTTATAGTATCCTTATAGTCTCCTTCTAGTCCCCTTATAGTCTCCTTATAGTCCTTTTAGTCTCCTCTAGTCTCCTTATAGTCTCCTATGGTTCCTATAGTCTTCTCAATCTCCTTAATAGTCTCCTTATAGCTCCTTATAGTCCCTTATAGTCTCCTTATAGTCTCCTTATAGTCCCCTTATAGTCTCCTTATAGTCTCCTTATAGTCCCCTTATAGTCTCCTTATAGTCTCCTATAGCTCTTATAGTCCCTTAGTCTCCTTATAGCCTCCTAGTCCCTTATAGTCTCCTTCTAGTCCCCTTATAGTCTCCTTATAGTCCTTCTAGTCTCCTTCTAGTCTCCTTATAGTCTCCTTATGGTTCCTTATAGTCTTCTCATCTCCTTATAGCTCTATAGCCTCCTTATAGTCCCCTTATAGTCTCCTTATAGCCTCCTTATAGTCCCCTTATAGTCTACTTGTAGTCTCCTTATAGTCCCTATAGTCCCCTTATAGTCTCGTAGTCTCCTTACGTGTCTCCTTGAGGAGTTGACAGCGCGCTGACAGGAAGACCAAGGCGAGGACCGACAGACCCAGCAGCATCTTCGATAGAGAGGTGGTGTGTCGACGAGGAAGACGACAGTTAACAGAAACAGGTACGCCACTGACTGCGCCACGCTTCCTTCTCCTGTCTGGGAAGTCCCTGGTGTGGAGGAGTGTGGATGATCCTGGAAACCGAACCTAGAAGCGGGCGGCAAGGATGACGGATAAAGACTGGAGAAAGTTGGAGACGCCGGCAGTTATTTTATGTGAACGGTGATAGTGCTGTGCGGTTTTAGTTATGAACCGGGAGGAGGGGGGGGCTATATGCATGAGGGAGTAGGGGGGGAAGAGAAGGAGGGGGTTACGGAGGAAACTTTACCGTGCGTGATGAATCATATCGCGGGAACACTAATTGTGCGTGTGAAGACATGCAAATTAATAAGGAAAAGTAATTAGTAATATAAATGATGGTCGCTGATGTTTAGGCACGTGGTCTAAATTTCCGAATCGTCTGTTTTTTTTTTTGTTTTTTTACAGTGACGGGGAGAGGTTGGAGGGATCGAATTCTTGGTCGGTTGTGCTTAGAATGGTATTCACTAAATAGGTTTTATCCGCGCGAACGCAAATACATTTCCTCTAAATTTCTACCTTCCTCATTCCTGCCACATTAACGTAAATATATATATACGCGTATATCGTAAAAGGATGGTGAGATTCTTTGAAAAAAAAAATTATATCTAAATCCCTAAGATACCACATCAGATAGTTCCAAACATTCTATTTTATTTGCAATTGTGCTAGTCAAACACATTTAAAAAAAGACTTACTCTATGGCATTTGGAGCTCATAAGTTAATAGCCGCACTTACAAAAGTACACTCTCTATCCTTGTGTTGAGCTAATTCTATCCAGTCCACCTCATTACATCCTTTACCTATCTTGGGCTAGTTGTATCCAGTCCACCTCATTACATCCTTTACCTTTCTTGAGCTAGTTCTATCCAGTCCACCTCATTACATCCTTTACCTTTCTTGAGTTAGTTCTATCCAGTCCACCTCATTACATCCTTTACCTTTCTTGAGATAGTTCTATCCAGTCAACTTCATTACACCCTATCCCTATATTGAGCTAGTTCTATCCAGTCCACCTCATTACATCCTTTCCTTATCTTGAGCTAGTTCTATCCAGTCCACCTCATTACATCCTTTACCTTTCTTGAGCTAGTTCTATCCAGTCCACCTCATTACATCCTTTCCTTATCTTGAGCTAGTTCTATCCAGTCCACCTCATTACATCCTTTACCTTTCTTGAGATAGTTATATCCAGTCCACCTCATTACATCCTATCCCTATATTGAGCTAGTTCTATCCAGTTCAATTTTAGGAAAGAGTTGTTCTGTTTTTACCAAAGAAATGTTCGTTTAAAAAACCCAAAGAAAATTACAAATAATTTTATTTTTAACCATTACGTTTCGTACTGTGGTTAATTAAGAACTTTATTCAAAGGGTTCGTGACTGGATGAGCACACCATGTTTTAGATTTTAAAAAAACTATTTTTTAAATTGTAAAAGTTACTTAAACAATTTTAACGTATTCATACGTCAGATCATGGGAGCTGTACCTAACATTTTCGATTTATTTATTTTCGTAACCGCGTCTTACTACCCATTCGGACTATACGCTAGTGCTGTAGGGAGGAATAAGGTAGAATTTAGAACAAATGTATCAGAATTCGCGCTCAAATAGATTGTAAAACAATATAAGGTAAAAATCACTCTTAGTAGTCCTGACCGGGATTCTTGCCGCTATCGCCAGTCCAGTCTATTGCGAGAGTGACGTGTTAGACCATGCGACCACCGAAGCGGGTTGATTGAAATTATTTAATTTGTTCACACCTGAGCCAAAGTGACCTTGGCGTTGTTGATCATCACAGTTTGTTTGTTTGATTGTTTGTTTGTTTGGGTACCGGTCCTCCAACTTAATGGGGGGGGGGGGCTATTTTAATAATCCAAGGTCAATTGGACGCGTAGTTACTGGTGGAGCTTGTCAGTGCTCAAATAGCACAAGGCGTCAGCCTCACTGGTTTGCCGATAACAAGGAGATCAGGGTTTGAGTTAATGAGTGATATATTTATTTTTTTAATGTTTCTCCAGTCTCCTTCCAAGCAAATGTGGATGCATTACGTCTAAACGCAAATTTATACATCCTTGTCCCTTTTAGTGTAGATACGTGGGTAGCAAGACATGGCGCATAAATTGCACAGTCCAAATTATATAAGAAGGGCTTTTTTTATATAAAATTATAACATTATTTACTTGCAGCTGAAATTATTAACATATTCATATATTAATATATGTAACAGCTGAAGATCTGTTAGATTTTTATAACTGTCAGATAAGATTTTTCACATGAGAATTGGACTTTATATAGACCTATATGTATATATCTTTGTATATCTATTAACAATTTATATAGATATTTATTATATTAATATATATAATAATTGATAGCTATTTGTTTGTGAGTCTATAAAGTATGTTTGCGAGCATCGTTAGCAGAGGAGACAGGGGGGAAAGGTCCCCCCCTGCCCACAATAATCTACTCAAATCGTACAATCCTGGTACCGAAAAAATAAAAACATTAAATTTAAAATCTACATTTGGAGCCATGTAGCTTTTTTTTTCTTCATATGAGTTAGAAAATTAATTCCTTCATCATACTATTCATGTTAATAATTTGGTACGAAATTAATTTCTTTTTTTAAAAATTCAAGTGAAAATAGATTCATTCTCTCCTCCCCCTTCCTAATAATTAATTAATAGCCAGCGACCCACCTCGGTGACCACGTGATCTAACGCGCTACTCTCGCAGTAGACTAGACTGCCGATGACGGGGAGATCGAGGTTCAAATCTCGGCCGGGTGTACTGAGGGTAGTTCTCCACTCTACCTCCACACGAATGTGGAAACCATAAAACCATAAGCGTATAGCCCTAACGGGTAGTAAGGAGTGGTTTATGCAACCAGCCAAAGCTTTATCAGTCGTTCTAAACATATCTGTATCCTCCTACGAATTCAACCAAACAAAGAAATACTCAAATCTCTCGTCAAACGAGGGGAAAAGGAAGTTTAGGACCGATCATTTATTTTGTTCTCTTACTTCTGAGAATTCTCTTACGAAACAGTTCTAATCATTATTATTATTATTATTATTATTATCATCACCGCGTGTTACTACCCGTTCGGGTTATACGCACTTACGCTAATGTGTAATGGTAGGGTGATTGTGAGGTGAAATGGAGGACCTACAGTTTAACGTGGAATCCGAACCACGGTGGAGGCCTGGCATTCCTCACATTCACAAGTTGTGATTAATACACATCTTGTCAGAGGTGAAGGAAGGGTTGAACCTACAATTTAACGTGGGATCCGAACCACGGTGGAGGTCAAGCATTCTTCACATTCACAAGTTGTGAATAATACACATCTTGTCAGAGGTGAAGGGTTTGGCAATCAGATAGATCTGTGCCAGGAAATTCTAATCAAGGCCGTGGTCAACCAATTTCGAGGGGTGCGGGGGGGGGGGGGGTAGGTACACCCCCCAAATGTTGAAGGCTAGGAAAAATTCTAGATATTAAACACCTCTAGAAGCTCTCTGAAGTGGTTTTTTTTATGGTAACACAGCCCCCTAATTTTTACTTGTACCTTAATTTTGATATTGTTTGAATCATAAATAAAGCCATATACATTTTGTTCATAAAATTTTGGGGGGGGTTAGAACCCCTAAACCCCCCCGACTACGGCCTTGGTTCTAATACATGGGAGTATTACTACATTTAAATTACCTGTACATGTATTTTTGGAAGTTCAGTAGCCTCTTCATCGGCTGAACGGTCTAAAAGGAATCACTCTCCTGTTAGACTTGTCTGTTTATGTAGGGGCGATCGGGATTCGAGTCCCGCTCGAGTCTACTGAGAGTGTTTTTTTGTACTAAATGTTTTTCCACTGTCCTTTCACGCAAATACAGGTAGATTACCTCTAAAAAATGGTTCCTCCCTAAATCCCGAATCTATCAGAGTAATTATAACAATATATGCGTGTAGCTTGAACAGGTATTAAGACGCGGTGATAAAAAAATATTGGAATGAGTTGGTTATGGGGTTCGGGGTGGGGTTGGGTGGAGAGGGTGGTTACTCGTGTCAATGTTTGGGTTATAAAACCAACTGGGTTACGTTTCCGTGAACATGGAGGAGAGCTCTTCTCTCGCTGTGTTCCGATGACGTATTGAACACGCCAGTGTAGTAACCTTGCAACGTAACAATGAGAGCGTTGCTCTGATAGTTCATGTAATTTTCCAATGACTAAAATGCGAGGAGGTCGTTCGTTCTATTGCGACAGTTTCAGACAAAATTATTCCGGTACATTTACAAGGGAGACAGCCGGGAATATTGACGAGCTTGGTCGGAGTTGCCGAACAGGAGTTACGTGGCGAGGTTAGATAACACCTTTTGTTTACCTACAGGTTATTGCTATTTTTTTACGTTTGGTGAACTCGCCGAGCGATGAATTTTCTGATCTTATTATTATTATTATTTAGCACCGCGTCTTACTACCCGTTCGGGTTATACGCTTATGTACTAATTACGCTAATGGATTAGGAATTGGGAAGGTTGAATAGAGGAAGTGAACCTGCATTTGCGTGGAGGGAGAGTGGAAAACCATTTAGGAAAAACCACACCCAGTTCACCCGATCGAGATTCGAACCTTGATCTCCCCGTCCTCGGCAGTTGGGCTCAACACGACTAGCGCGTTAGCCAACTACGCCACCGAGGTTGGTCTTTTCCGATCTCGAACGATTCTGAGGACTTAAGTAGTATTTTTTAGCATCGCGTCTTACTACCCGTTCGGGTTATCCGCTTATTTACTAACTACACTAATGATTTTAGGGTTTAATAAGGTTATATTTATAGGAAGTGTACCCACATTTGTGCGGAAGGAGAGTGGAAAACCATTTAGGAATAACCACCCCCAGTTCACCCGACCTAGATTCGAACCTCGATCTAACCATCATCTGCAGTCTAGTTCAACATGAGAGTGACGCCTTAGACCATGTGACCACCGGATCGGATTAGGTCTTACTACCCGTCCGGGTTGTACGCCCATATCCTAATTACTCTAGGGCGTTAGGGATTAGTAAGGTTGAATTTGGAGGAAGTGTACCCGCATTTGTGTGTAGAGGGAGAGTGGGAAACCATTTAGGAAAAAAAACTATTCTCAGTACTCCAGACCGGGATCGAACGCCAATCTCCCGGTCATCTGCAGTGTAGTATATTGCGAGAATGACGCCTTGGAATATGCGGCCACCAAAGAGGGTGATTATTAATTAATATACTACTGTAGTGACTATCAGAGCCTCTATAGCTGTCTAAGCCACAGGTTCATAAACTTTTGATTATTTGTGATAACTAACATTAGATCAAAATATTAGCGACGCCAGGAAGTGATGGTTAAATTAAGCTTTTTTTTTAATCAGGTTTGGATCAAATGAGAGTTGTATTTTTTTAAATATGAACATATTTATTACTCGCTTCGGTGGTCGAATGTATTGGACATCCCTTTCTCACCAGAATGTACTACCAATGTGTGGTAGATCGGGGTTCTAGCCCCGGTCGGGTGTCCTGAGGTAGACTATAATAGTATCTGAACTATTTTTTATTAATCTAATTGTTTGATTACCTCACTAAGCCAATGGTTTATTCTTTGACAATCCCTTTGACCATGTGATCAACTATTTATCATTCAAATTGATTGCATGGTTAATTATTTATCAGTTCCAATTATCATGGGATTAAATCTTTGTCAGTCTCACTGGCCAAGTCATTAATTCTTGTTCAGGATCACTGATCATGTTATTAATTTTTCTCAGTCCTTATAATCATATGAGTAGTTATTTGTCACTCCAACTGACCACGTGATTAATTATTTGTCAATCCAATTGGCCGTGTTATAAATTTTTTGTCAGTCCAATTGGCCGTGTTATAAATTCTTTGTCAGTCCAACTGACAGTTTGAACAATTATTCGTCAGTACAACTGACCATCTGATTAATTATTTGTCAGTCCAATTGGCCGTGTGATAACTTTGTCAGTCAAACTGACTTTGATTAATTATTCGTCAGTCCAACTGAACATCTGAGTAATTATTCGTCAGTCCGATTGGCCATCTGATTAATTATTTGTCAGTCCAATCGGTTGTATGATAAATTCTTTGTCAGTCCAATTGGCCCTCTGATTAATTATTTGTAAGTCCAACTGACCGTGCGACTAATTATTTTTCAGTCTCACTGAGAGTTTGATTGATTTTTTTGAGCTTTACCAACGCTCCATGAATCATTTGCTAAGTGAATGATAATTCTTGACTAGTCACACTAGCAGAGCGGCTAATTGTGAATATAGTATTCATTATTTCCAACACACGCAGCAACAGCGTTTGTTCTGTTTGAATACATAGACTACTAATGAACCAAACAAAGGAAGTAAACTTTTACGCAATCGAATCATTCTTCTTGATTTACACTTTGCAAACATTTGAAGAACTCTATTGTCCACGTCTGCAGTATTAGTAAAAAGAAACTCCTCACAACAGACAGATTAGGCAATAGCTGACAATATTACTCGCTGAAAAGTGTTTCTTACCAATGTTTTGTTACGTTCACCTGCGTGAAAACATATATAATGTATTTAGTTTCCTCATCAGGCTTATGCTCTTTAGAGCTGTAAAATTAGGAGCCCACCTTACCTTTTGTTACCAGGGAAATTAGAAACTGGACTTCATTCAAACCAGAAAATCTATCTAATTGCAGCTATTCTTAATTTAACGACAGCGCAATTAGCACCAGTTTAATATTCATGTTTTAAAATATAGTAAGTTATTTTTTTTAAAATGTATGATTTTAAATTTGATAAAACCATTTTAATATACTACAATTCCAATCATTTATAAAGTATATTACATAAGTCCGAGCACCATAATGTGACGTCTGGTTGGAGCTGTATTACCTACCTAAGTTAGGTATTATCTGTAGGGTGAGACGGGCTCTTAAGACGTCTGGTTCTAGCTGTATTACCTACCTAAGTTAGGTGTTATCTGTGAGGTGAGACGGGCTCTTAATACGTCTGGTTCTAGTTGTATTACCTACCTAAGTTAGGTGTTATCTGTGGTGTGTGACGGGCTCTTAAGACGTCTGGTTCTAGCTGTATTACCTACCTAAGTTAGGTGTTATCTGTGGGGTGAGACGGGCTCTTAAGACGTCTGGTTCTAGCTGTATTACCTACCTAAGTTAGGTGTTATCTGTGGGTGAGACGGGCTCTTAAGACGTCTGGTTCTAGCTGTATTACCTACCTAAGTTAGGTGTTATCTGTGGGGTGAGACGGGCTCTTAAGACGTCTGGTTAGAGCTGTATTACCTACCTAAGTTAGGTGTTATCTGTGGGGTGAGACGGGCTCTTAAGACGTCTGGTTCTAGCTGTATTACCTACCTAAGTTAGGTGTTATCTGTGGGGTGAGACGGGCTCTTAAGACGTCTGGTTAGAGCTGTATTACCTACCTAAGTTAGGTGTTATCTGTGGGGTGAGACGGGCTCTTAAGACGTCTGGTTAGAGCTGTATTACCTACCTAAGTTAGGTGTTATCTGTGGGTGAGACGGGCTCTTAAGATGTCTGGTTCGAGCTGTATTACCTACCTAAGTTAGGTATTATCTGTGGGGTGAGACGGGCTCTTAAGACGTCTGGTTCTAGCTGTATTACCTACCTAAGTTAGGTGTTATCTGTGGGGTGAGACGGGCTCTTAAGACGTTAGGTTCGAACTACCACGTACGTGAAATTTTTTCCCAGATAAAATATTTTTTTCTCCTTATTAAAATTAAATCCAAGGAATACAATATGGACTGGCTAGTTCCACTAATTGAGCTATACTTTGTTCCACAAGTACAGACAAATTTTCACAGGAATTGCCGATAAAAAACTTACTACATTATTAATAATATAATATATTAAGAGTAACTAATAGCTCATATGACTTGAAGTGAAAGTATAGTAACGTTTCTATCTATGAAAATTTGAACTGTAAAATGTGTTTATGAAACAAAGTTATATAAATATGCTGTCTCTTCTGCTTGGTAAACACTTTCGTTAGAAGATGTCCTGCTTCGACACGTGACAGGTGGGTGTTATATTAAGGTGGGTGGTCCGGTTTTGCATCGAACGATTTTCAAGTGGTCCACTATCGGGGAAAAGTTTGATAGAAACTGTTCTAAAGGGCTCATCACACCAGCAGATTGCAGCGCTGGTTTCTGACGAATGATCCCCTTGTAGTTCAGTGTAGGTAGGTGTTTTATAGTCCATACTTGTTTTTGCTGGCTCACTTTGTACCAAGATGTCTCGTCATCAACAAGAGGATGAAGATTTGCTTCTATTATACGGGTACTACCGAAGTTTGAGATCTCGTGGTGTTTTAAAACGCAGAAAGAAACTTGTTTTGAGTCAACATTTAGTGATAAAACGGAAAACGATTTCACCTAGATTAGATGCAGATTACTTCCGGAACTACCTACGTATGCACGAAGACCTCATCTGCTGACAACGCAAGATACTGTTTTCGAGAAATGCCTTATCTCCACAAGTGTCACACTAAGATTATTTGCAAGAGTTTGATCATACAAAGGAGTTGAGATTTTTACTCAGCAATCTCTCAACCAGCTTGAACCTAGATCGTTCCAGAGACCTACCAAGCAATCCACCGATCACCTATTCCTCGACAAGGCTCGCGTGAACACGATACAACATTCCAGAAGTTGAAAGCGCGGGAAGTTGTCGTCCGATCAGAAAATATCAATTTCGTTTTGATATTCGCGATGCCAGATTATTTCTGATACGCGCACATATTACACGACCATCTTCTAGCGCTGCAACCTGCCACGTGTAATGCGGCCTTAAAAGGTAAAGAAGAGGGAGTTTTTTTATTTAGGGATTTCCTCAAGGTCATTAGACTCGCAATGCCGACTCCCTGTTTGCAATCCTAACAGTCTAATTAAAATGGCGATATCTATTGTCCGCGAATCTTAGAATACTCTTAATGAGGTGATTAGGATGGAGGATCCAGCGACCTCGCCAAAACCAGACGATCGGCAGCCACCTCTAGGAAGTTGTTTTAGATGACATTGAAGACCTCTTCATTTGGTCGGGTCGATTTGTAGCTCTGCCCTCTAAAGGGGATAGGAACTGTCTGTGCACGCTCTCGAGTAAGACACAACTAAGTCTAATCGTACCGTAAGGTTCAAATTGACGCGTTATAGGATGGCATTGTAGACTTTACTAGAAAATGCTTTTAATGCGTTTTTGTTTGTTTGTTTATATGCGATGCAACTAGGAATTTAAAAAAAATAAGAGGGCTGGATTGATGATGGGAAATCACAATTTGAGGTGTCATTTAAAGAAATGGTTTTCAACTTGAGGTAGGCGTACCCGGAGGGGTGCGTGAACATAGTTTTATATTGGTGTCCTTTTTATGATTTAAATCAACGTTGTCTGAAACTATTAAATTAGTAGTTCTGTGAACAGTAGACCTCCCTCCATGTTATTATCGTTACTACAGTATATTCATAGAAAATAGCATATTTGAGTTAAAAAAGGACCCAGCTTCACTCGATCAGTTATTAAAACTGTGTTTATGAGTTAATCTTTAATTGAAATATTTGGCCTGTAGTTTCTATAAACAGATACTACTATACCTTAGCGCTATTTAAAAATTAACTTAAATTCGTGTTTTAGGTAGTTCAAGCTAATGTCACTATTTTATTGAGTGTTGTGATAAAAAAATATATATCACTTCGGTAGAAACGTCAAGTACAATTTTATACACATAGTAACATCAACAGATCTTGAATATGTGCCATAATAACTCTGGAATTTGAAGAGAAGCTTATAAATGCAGAGGAAAAGTTCTTTTTAAAATCAAACTTCACTCTTGACATCATCTGTTGCTATTACCAACTGTAGAAAATTAAGCTAAACATATTTACTGACATATTTTTTTTATTTCGACCATAAAAGTTACTTGCTCTTAAAACAGTAAAAATACGGATCTTAAGGTGACTTCCTGGTTAGATGAGATATTGCCAATCAGATGCTGCCCTTAGGTTAAATATTGACAATACCTTTAACAGTACACTAGTCTGGTGTTTACTGGAATGAACACAAAGCTATTGCTTATGACAATATACATATGTATACATATATATGTAATATCCTTGTAAACATAGTTTGAAGGTTGAGATCTTCCACTCTGAAATTTCCAAAAAATCCATGCCTTTTGTTTGATCAGTAAGAGATAAATGCCCGGGAAACGAAAGATAGCTAACTGGTCTAGGAGTTTAGTAGAATGGATCTTTGTAAATAGAATGATGTAATTTAATAGAAGGGGTCACTACACAAAATTTTACTCTCGTTTGTATTTTCCTCCTCCCTTACTTGTTCCCCTACTGACGGACAGACGCACCCAGCAGCGTTATAGGCCCACTTGATATTTATACGTTTAGGAATTTCTACTTGTCTGTTCTAGCTGCTTAAGGTGGGAGGGGGGGGGGGTATAAAGGGGCGCAAGAAAATGTAAGTGTTTTTTTGCAGTTTTTATGGCAAAAAAATATATTTTTTGCTAAACTAATTAAAATATGTTTCCAGTACAAACCTAGAGTTTAAACGTTTTCCCGCAGTGATATCAACAGTTGTTGAATATCTGTCATGAGCATAGCAGCATTATATGAGAAACTTTTTAAATGAAGATAAAAAGTTGTCAATAAATTCCAGGACACCCTCAACAGATATTCAACAACTGTTGATATCACCGTGTAGAGAAAATTAAACTTTATGTTTATACTGGAGCCATATTTCATTTATTTTGACCAAAAAAAGTTTTGCCATAAAAACTGTAAAACACTGACCTTTTGACCTTTTCTCACATCCCCTTCCATTCCAGCACAGGAACATAGTTGTAATATTGCTTTACAATACTATCCCCTATATGTATACTACCTGTATAGCAGGGATAGCTGTATACAAATAGTAGGGCCTATATCTCATTAATAGAACATTCTGGAGTCTAATCATTGATTCCTATACCTGTAGTTAACCACCTTAAGTATTTAGACAGGAATTAGGGCTTACCAATAGCTTGGAAAAAAATAGTATCATTGTAACTTTTGAGCTGTTGTTTATAATATAACAAATTAAGGCTACAAGGGGAAAGGGGAAAAGTCCCATTTTAACTAAAATTGAACTAATGCTGCCATCTGTTAGACAATTATGAGATCATTCTAGTGTACTTTAGATTATGGTTAAAAGAGGTCTCTGTAATATTTAAATTGATAAAAAGTGTTTCCTGGGGTTCTTGTGAGGTTTGAGATATAAAAGTGTTTCCTGGGGTCCTTGTGAGGTTTGAGATATAAAAGTGTTTCCTGGGGTTCTTGTGATGTTTGAGATATAAAAGTGTTTCCTGGGGTCCTTGTGAGTTTTGAGATATAAAAGTGTTTCCTGGGGTCCTTGTGAGGTTTGAGATATAAAAGTGTTTCCTGGGGTCCTTGTGAGGTTTGAGATATAAAAGTGTTTCCTGGGGTCCTTGTGAGGTTTGAGATATAAAAGTGTTTCCTGGGGTCCTTGTGAGGTTTGAGATATAAAAGTGTTTCCTGGGGTTCTTGTGATGTTTGAGATATAAAAGTGTTTCCTGGGGTCCTTGTGAGGTTTGAGATATAAAAGTGTTTCCTGGGGTCCTTGTGAGGTTTGAGATATAAAAGTGTTTTCCTGGGGTCCTTGTGAGGTTTGAGATATAAAAGTGTTTCCTGGGGTCCTTGTGAGGTTTGAGATATAAAAGTGTTTCCTGGGGTCCTTGTGAGGTTTGAGATATAAAAGTGTTTCCTGGGGTCCTAGTGAGGTTTGAGATATAAAAGTGTTTCCTGGGGTCCTTGTGAGGTTTGAGATATAAAAGTGTTTCCTGGGGTCCTTGCGAGGTTTTAGATATAAAATATGTTGTTCTGGAAAATACGTGTAATGTGACTTGACCACTTTTCCAATATAGGCCTACCCTTCAAATCCAAGCACTTTGTGTGTGTAAGAGAGAGAGAGAGAATGTGTGTGTGTGTTCACTGCGCCCTACTACCCATCCGGGCTATCCACACACACATGGGATATGGTGTGATTAAAGTAGGATTTTAAAAATATGCCCTAATTTGCGTGAGAGAGATATTAGAAAACCACTCATATTAAAATACACTCAATCGGTATTCCAAGTCCCAACCTCCCCTCATCAACGATAAATTATACCCTACAAGACTGACTCCTTATTTCACCCGACCACCGGTACGGTCAACACAACAACGTTTCTATTCGTAGAATTTAAAAAAAAACACCAGGACGTGGGATTCGAGCACGGAACCCTTAACTTAGCGTTCTAATGCTCTATAACTGACCCATCCAGCATTTGTCCTCGGGATCAAGATATCTCAGTGGTAGATCATTGGTTCGGTAAGTTTATAGGCCCCGGGTTCGATTCACGTGTCCAGGTGATCTGTTTCAAAATGTACGAATATGATAAACTTCGCTAGTCACGTGTACAATAAAATGGAACAAATGTATTCTTTATCCAACATATATTCAAACAAATATTTAAATTACAATAGGACCTACATATCCCTAGGTAATACGCTCCTAGATCTACCACGGTTAAGTGAAACCACGGATAATACCGAACTATTATATAGCGTGATATAATTGTAATATACATAAATACGGTAGAGTTTAATTGATAAATTATTCACAGTAAGATTATTATTATTATTATCACCGCGTCTTACTACCCGTTCGGGTTATACGCACTTACGCTAATGTGTAATGGTAGGGTGATTGCGAGATGAAATGGAGGACCTACAGTTTAACGTGGAATCCGAACCACGGTGGAGGCCTGGCATTCCACACATTCACAAGTTGTGATTAATACACGTCTTGTCAGAGGTGAAGGAGATGGTTTGGCAATCAGATAAATCTGTGCCGGGACCGAGGATTGAACCCCGGACCCCTAGCACAGAAGTCGGACACCTTACCCCTAGACCACCAGGTCACCTAACAGTAAGACATTACCAACATTAAATAAAGTGAATACTAATGTACTGTGCACTACAGTGTACTTACTATTCTTCATTCTTCTTATTGCAACGATCACTGATAATGATAGTGATGATAGTGATGATAGTGATGATAGTGATGATAGTGATGATAGTGATGATAGTGATGATAGTGATGATGGGTCAAGTAATGTACTACATAGCAGACGCGTTTGTGCTGCCGATAGTACGGCCGGTTCTCGCTTGGCGCGTGGTTTGATTTCAAACAATTTTATTTATTTAATTAAAAGTAAATAAAATTGGGCAGCGGATAACCGAAACCACGGATAACTGAATCAGTGGATGGGGGGAAGCGGGGAGCTACTGTATATAGAACTAAAATAATAAAATTATATCTTCTTTATTTTTAATTTTTATCTTGAGCATCTCACCAAAAAAAAAAGTTTTTACATTTATGCCTCAACATTTTCGCAAACTTTTCGATAGTATGTATTTAAATGAAAATCATCTTTATCACAAATAAGACCCGAAGATGGTGTAACACCGAAACATGTCATCAAAGAAGCAGTCTAAGGATAATATCAACTGAGGAGAGGAGGATGAAAATAAAGAAGAAATAATTTGATCATTTATTACTCCTTACCAAATCAAATATGTACATTATTAAAAATAACTAAAATAGTAAACATAATATTTATACAAGTAAAAATTGTACATTTTCATAAATATGCTAATATTGTGTTTTATATAAAGATTATATTACAAAAAGAAAAAAAAAGGATATTTCACTGAATATGTTCTCTAGAGAAGGAATGTACTGTACATTAAGAACGAGTCAGAAAGAACTGTTTAGAAAGTACACATTTGATGGATTAAATAGCTAAGCTATTATATTTGATAATTATCGTTATTGCCGCATCTAAATATCATATTCTTTAGACTGAAACATCTCACATGGACACGGGGGTCGAACCTGGTCAGAGCATTGACGTATTAAGCCAAAGGTCTTGGGTTCGATACCCTTGTCCAGGTTTCATTTTTCAATTTAAAGAATATAAAAGTACACACGTATCTTTCTGCCGTGGGATTTGCTAATATTTTTATAAATTACGAGTCTTATCCAAGTTGGAAAAAAAACCCCATCTAAGACAACTTTATCACTTGTACAAGTCACAGGTTTTATAATAAAGTCCGAAATTAAGTTCAGATGATTTTTTTAATGCTAATCTACAGCTTAACACCTTTTTTTTTTATACACCTCAATCTCTTTTTTTTTTAATGACATCGGGAACCCTGTCAATATATGTTACGCCCCAAATGTGAAATTGCCCATATCATGAGTTGGTAAAATTTCTGGCCCATTTCATGAACTGCTCCAAGATTTACCTAATTTATGAAATGGACGAGTTTTTGCCCTGTCCGTGAAATGGACAAACAAAGAACAAGCTAAGTTCAAATCCTTAATAGTTTTAGAATGGAAGGTTAGGTTTAGCTAGGTTGGGTTAGTTTATAATTTTTAATATATAATAGCTGATAAATAATTTCAATTAAACTTTTAGTGGGTAGGGCAACAATATCCAGTTTATAATATGAGCCAATAGTTCATGCAATTTTTGCCCATTTTGTGAAATGTTCACGGAATGAACAGAAATTTGCCCAATACCTGAATTGAGCAGTTTCACTGGTAGGGTGATTAAATTTTTTTTAATATTTTTAATGATAATCCTATAAATAAATAGACTTTTTTAGTTTAAAAAATAGTTTTTTATAGCTAGAGAAATTGCTGTCGAAATTAATGGTTATTTTATAAAATTGCTGCGTCCTTCTTTGAATCTTTTTGAATTGCTTCGGTGGCTGCATGGTCTAAGACAATAGACTGGCCTTCCTATGACGTGGAGATTGGGGTTCGAATCCCGTTCTTGTGTATTGAGAGTAAAATTTTCCTTGATGGTTTTAAACTCTCCCATGCAAATGCGGATACACTTCATCTAAAGTCAATCTCCCTCATTCCTAACTCATTAGTGTAATTCGTATATAAGCGTATAACCTTAACGGGTAGTAAAAAGCGGTGCTTAAAAACCCCAGTTGAATAGAATTCTGCAAATTATTGTCAAAGGAACAGCTCGTTTTAAATATATTCATTAGTTTTATTTTATTTTATTATTTTATTTTATTTGTTAAAAGTGACATGACTTAACGTATGAAAGTAGTTTTAGTTACTTTTTCAATTCTGATTTCTTGGTTATTAGTACAGACACAGAAGAAAGTTTAGGATAAGTATTAGTGAGAACAAGGATATATTGATCAGACATTTCTGGTTTTATGAAACTCATAATTTGAAATGTTAACTGGAGCATTTGGTTACACAGTGAATATTATAATACGCCAATATTTCTACTTTAAGGTGTGGCAGAAGGGAGAGCGAGTAATTTTTCAGTTTTTATAACATAATCATTTTTTTGCCAAAATAAATCCAATATTTCTCCAGTAGCAACATAGAATTTAGTTTTATGCACATGCTAATATCAACAGATCTTGAATATCTGTCAAGGGTTTCCTGGAATTTTGTCAAAACTTTATCTCTCTATTTAAAAAGATTTTGACAAAATTCCAGGACAACCTTGACAGATATTCAAGATCTGTTGATATTGGCATGTGCATAAAACTAAACTCTATGTTGCTACTGAAGAAATATTGGATTTATTTTGGCAAAAAATTTATATTCTATAAAAACCGTAAAAATACTTTCACTCGCTTCAGCCGCACCTTAACGACAATTGAAAGAAAATGGTTAAACGTTTGAGTCTTACTTTGAAATGTTGTCTCATCATGTGACAACATTGTCATAACACCAAAAATATAAATTCGATTACAGAAAATGGTAATTATATTCTTGAATTACATTTGTAGCACAGTGCTGCCACGTTGTGGGAAAAATAGGAAGTACTGTAAGCGTTACACATGAAAAGAAAAATTCGAGAAAGAATAGTTTTCTCTTTCGAAACAGAGATCAACTCCAAGAGCACTTTTATTATATTTTTTTCTATTCGTTTTATTCACATATTAGTCTCTTTTTTTTATCTTTAAGCTCTATAACTTAATTCAGTCAAAATAATTTTTTTTATTAATATCAATAAACAGGTTGCAAATTTTTGTAATTACGTATGAAGTGGACCACATTTCAATTAATTTAAATTAGTTGAACAATGACAGGACAAAGGACTCGATCGTGGTACCTTTGTCTTAGCCCACCAATGCTCTAACCACTGAGCTATTCAGGAATCGTCCCGTGCTCAGGGTAGTTTTTTTACTTATAGTTTAAGGTTGAGTCTGTGATAGAGTGTGGATACCTTCAGCTATATATTATCTTAAATAACTTAATGGTAGAGCAGTGGGGCGCTAAGCCAAATGTACCGGTTTGATTCCTATGCCCAGTGTCAATTTTCAACTAATTTAAATGAAACATTTATGGTCATGCAATAACGTCATAAAGCTTCCGATATATAGTCCTGCGTGTGCAGTTGAAGGGGAACGTCTAGTTAGTTTTTGAGTCACGTCACACCTCAGCTACTATGGCCCTACTGTACAGTTGGATGGAGAGTCTTGTTGAATGCTGAGTGAGTCACATGCTTCAGCTACTATGACCCTACTATACAGTTGGACGGAGAAGTCTTGTTGAATGCTGAGTGACGTCACAAGCTCTCAGCTACCATGACCCTACTGTACAGATGGACGGAGAAGTCATTGTTGAATGCTGAGTGACGTCACAACGCTTCAGCTACATGACCCTACTGTACAGATGGACGGAGAAGTCTTGTTGAATGCTGAGTGACGTCACACTCAGCTAATACCAGTACATTAGAGACTTCATGACTCCACCTCGCTAACCACTGTTTACAAACAGTTCGGCACGGACAAGACCCTGACTCTAGTAGGCACGCTGTTCAGTCTAACAACCAGAGGTCTGTGGGGATGTGAGTGTAGGCGCTGTTCATCAGGTCCCTGAACTCCTCCGCCAGACTCTCACTCAGAGGATCCTTGAGCTCGTTCAGGACCTCTTGGGAGTTCTTGTTCAGGAACGAGTTGAGGGTGTTCCCTGGAACAAGCGACACATCGGGTCAGTGAGGGGGACATTTCAGGAATATTGAAGAAGTAACTGGTGAAATGATCCATATGGAACATTGCTTTGTATGGAGCTGAATCATTGACCCTGAGGAAGAAGGAGAAGAAATATTTGGAAAGCTTGGATATGTGGGGGCTTGAGGAGAATAAAGAGGATAAAGTGGACAAATCGGGTGGCTAACGAAGAAGTTCTAAGAAGAGTGAAGGGAAAAGAGAACAACTCTACAGGGGATCATACGAAGAAACACCAACCAGATGGGTCACATTAAGAGAACATACACTCATACATGCATACCTAATCACACAGTAACCTCATGGGGTAGGCAAGAAACTGTGCATATAGCCCAAAAAAACAACAAATCCGTACTTAATCCATCCTCACTAACTTTCTCCACACTTCCCTATCCTTGCATACTCCCTTCTCTTCAACAACATCTATACACCGAGTCATACATGCTCTTTTATTATTAAAGCTCTTAATGTTTCTCTTTTTCACACATTCTTCTAAAATATTTAGTCATGTCTTACATGGCCTACCCCTTCCTTTTGATCCACACACTCTACCTTCATATATTTGTTTCGTCACTCGATCCACACTCATCCTCTCAACATGCTCAAAACCAACGTTAGACGCTTCTTTCACATCGACGTATGGATTACTTTTCAAACCACACTCTAAAAAAGTCTTATTAAGTGACGTCATGGAAGGCAAGGGGGAAGGGGACCAAGAAGACGAGGAATCCAACCGATAGATGACCTCAAACAAGGATAGAAGATTAAGTTTTAGGATAGTAAAAAAAAATGGAAGCTGTTGATACAAATGCTGGAGGACTCTATTTTTGAAGAGGCAACGTACCTGTCGAAATATAGAACACTTAGGGGCCTATTAATATAACAGTAGGAGTGTGTGAAGCTTTGAAATGTCATAGTAGGAATCTAAATATTATCCGGTTTAAATTCGTCAGCTAAAATAAACTTAACATCTTGGAAACATTTCAAAGAAGGAAGAAAAGTTGGATATATAATTAACATATTTGGGAATTTAGCTAGGTTTGATATATTTTAACATATAATCAATTTTTTAATCAGATACTGAACAATATTTTAACACCAAATATAGATTAAATGACATATTTAACGAAAAATACAGATATTCAACATAAAATAATATAGCTTGCCTTTTTTTACTCTAAACCTTTCTATTACATAATGGATAGTGTAAAAACTAAAGTTAATGTTACACTATTTACATATATATTCCCCCACAAGAACAAGCCCTCGTTCAAGTCGGGGAAGAAGGACAACGACATGAAGTAGGGGATTTCCTGCGGGGGAGAAATACAGTGAGGACTAGGTGTTCCTCGTGATTGCCTCAGTAACTGTGACGGCTCAGGTAGGAACCCTTAAAAGTGACGGATAATGGGGCTCTGGTGAAGCTATGATAGGTCTAGTAGTGGTTGCACAACTGACTTTCAAAAATGGAACAAAAATCCTCGAAAGGGTGGATTTCAAGGACATTGACCTGGCAGAGAAAAATGTACTGCGGATTGGTACGTTGAACATAAGAACATTGCCGGGGAAAGCGGAGAACGTTGGTGGAATTATGGGAAAGAGGAGGACTATCAGAAGTAGAATCGAAAGAGGGATGAAAGAAGAGATTTGAGGAATGGTTTTAATTGTATTGGATTGAAAATTAAAAAAGGAAGAAAAAATGGATTGGGATTAGTGGTGAGGGAAGGACTAGGGTAGGAGGTGAAGGGAATAAATGACAGAATATTGAAGATGAAAATATAACTGAAGAATAATGCAGTAGAGGTGGTGCAAGTCTATCACCCTCTAATACCATGTGAATCTCTAGACAGTGATTATTGGTTGTTGGTAGCAATCCTGATATGAAGGGATGAGAAGAGAACATCACAAAATCAGAGGAGGAGGTTAAAAGTATAGAAGTTGAAAGAGGAAGAACATAAGACAGAGTTCCAGAGAATAATAAGGCACCAGATACCAAGAGACTAACCAGTACAGGAGAGGTATAATGGGGAATATTCAGGGCAGCGTTGGTGAAAGCAGCTAAAAAGGTGTCTGGTAGAACCAGCGGAAAGTGAAGATTGTAGGAAACACCATGCTGGTACTCTAGAAGTAAAGAAGTGGTAACAGAGAAAAGCAGGGCCTTTAGAGAGTGGTTCCAAAAGAGGACAGTGGAGGCCAAGGAGGAATATAAGGCCAAAAAGAAGGAAATAAAGAAGGTAGAGAAGTGGGCTGAGACAAGTTGGATGTAGAAGTTTATGAAAACGATGGAGGAGAAAAGTGTGGGTAGTAAGAAAGTCGCGTATGGAATGTTCAGGTATAAAAGAATAAGTAGGGAGGAGCAGGTCGAAATTATGGACAAAAATTGGAATGCTATGAAAGAAAAGGAGGAACTCAAGGAATTGTAGTGAGAGTATCAACAGCTGCTGAATGCTAGCATAAACACGGAGAAGGAAGGTGAATATGAGAGGACTAACCTGGAGGGAGGTGGAAGAGGTATTGGAAAGCATGAAAGGGAGAGGGGAGATAACAGGATGGGATGGAGTGAGTGTTTAGGTGGCGAGAGCAGCAAGAGAAAAGTGACTACAGTGGCTGTGTCGAGTGATTAGAGTAATATGGAAGGAGGAGAGGACCCCAGAGTACTGGAAGTAAGGTTTGATAGTAACTTTCATCAAGAAAATAGACGGAAAGAAGTGTGGAAATTACAGAAGACTCACCCTGATGAACTACTGTGTGTAGCTGTGTGAAAATATACTGAATAAAAAAATTAGGGGAGGAGTGGAAGGAGGATTGAGGGGGGAACAGTATCGCTTCATACCAAGAAGTTCCATAGTAGATCTCATATTTGAGGTAAGGCAGCTGCAAGAGTGACACTATGAGTATGAAAAGGACCTGTTGATGGCCTTCCTGTGTGTTGAAAAAGTGTATGTAGATGTAGAGTAAGGGAAGCGCTGAAGAAGAAAGGAGCGAGCGATGAGACAGTAGGAAGAGTGAGGAATATGTATAAAGGATGTGAGCTGTGTGAAAATGGGAGGGGAAAGGACAGAGTGGTTTGTGTTGAGAAATGGTCCAAAGTAAGGACGTAGTCTCTCGCTACTACTGTTCATGGTTGTGGTGGACGAAATAAGGAAAGGAAGTTGTAGAGAGAATTGGGCGGGGAAGTATGAAAGTGATATTGTTTGCAGATGACCTGATAGTATGACCCAATGAGAAGAAAGAAGTTCAGGAGCAGTTTGGATGCTTGGGATGAAGTTGTGGATCGGTATGGAATGAGGTTTTAATGCAAGTAAGAGTGAGATGCTGATTACGACAAGGGAGAGAGACAGGTGCACGACTGGTGTGACCTAAGGAGGGGGAGCAGTCGAAGATAGTGGGAAGCTTTAAATACCAGGGAGGTGTGATAGAGGAAAGTGGGAAAATAACCGAAGAAAGATCAGCGAGAGAGAGAGGTAAGCATAAGCTTTCTTCATAAGTGTTGGACGTATAATTTGGAGGAGGTATGTGCCGAGAAAGTGTACAGGATTTTCTATGTACCAATATTGGCATAGGCTACGCAATGGAAACATGGGTTAGGGATAGGGTGTAATGAGGTGGACTGGATAGAACTATCTCAATATAGGGTTAGGGTGTAATAAGGTGGACTGAATAGAACTAGCTCAATATGGGGATAGGGTGTATTGAGGTGGACTGAATGGAACTATCTCAATATAGGAAATGGGTGTAATGAGGTGGACTGGATAGAATTAGCTCAATATAGGGATAGGGTGTAATGAGGTAGTTTGGATAGAACTAGCTCAAAATAGGTATAGGGTGTAATGAGGTGGATTGGATAGAACTAGCTCAATATAGGGATAGGGTGTAATGAGGTGGACTGGATAGAATTAGCTCAATATAGGGATAGGGTGTAATGAGGTGGATTAGATAGAACTAGATCAATATAGGGATAGGGTGTAATGAGGTGGATTGGATAGCACTAGCTCAATATAGGGATAGGGTGTAATGAAATGGATTGGATAGAACAAGCTCAATATAGGGATAGTGTGTAATGAGGTGGATTGGATAGAATTAGCTCAATATAGGGATAGGGTGTAGCGAGGTGGACTGGATAGAACTAGCTCAATATAGGGATAGGGTGTAATGAGGTGGATTGGATAGCACTAGCTCAATATAGGGATTTGGGTGTAATGAAATGGATTGGATAGAACTAGCTCAAGATGGGGATAGGGTGTAACGAGGTGGACTGGATGGATCTAGCTCAAGATGGATGCAGATGGTGCACAGAATCAGCGAGTAAAGCTGACGCCCCTCCTACCTAGGACTTTGTTGCCGTTGAAGAGGTTCCCCAGGTAGACGTGCATTCCTCTCACCAGGAACTCCACCTGCATCGTCTTCAGGTACATGATCTCCCGCCCGTTCACTTTGGGGAACTCCAGGTCGCAGCGGACCCTGGTCGTCACGTTCGCTGAGATACGGACAGAGAGCGGTCATTTTCACTTGAGGAGGCAAAAAAAAACGTTGGGGATTCCTGTTACTACAGGTGGGTTCAGATAAGAAGGGATTGTGTTTCTTGTCACCGCGTCTTACTACCCGTTCGGGTTATACGCCTATGTACTAATTACATTAAGGTGCTAGGGATTAGAAAGGCTTATTTTAGAGAACGTACACCCGCATTTGCGTGGAGGGAGAGTGGAAAGCTATTTAGGAACCCGATCTTCCCGTCTTCGGTGGTTTGGTCTAACACCAGAGTAATGCCTTAGAACATGTGGCCACCGAAGCGGGTATGAGGAATGTTGAATTTAGAGGAATTGTACCCGCATTTGAGTGTATGGAAAGGGTTAAACTGCTTAAGAAAATAAATTGTATGATGCACCGCACAGAGATGCTTTTCTATTTTATCTTAAAAATAGGGACATTTACTGACAACTGGTAAGATTTGTGAAATGAAATAATATTCACCGTTGCAGGGAAACTCCTTCAAAGGGGGATAAAAATATGTACACACTGTTACAGAAACAGTGAGGGAAAAAAGTAACATCTTCGTTCCCCAAAGAGGATAACAATCAAATCCCCGTACGAATTTTAATCATTATCGTTAGAGCCGATTTCGACCAAAATTGATTTTATCTCTGTTTACCATAAAGTAAACTATTCCAAATTTTAGGATTGGATAGATAGTTCCAAAAACTCCTTTGGGGAACCTTATGAAAACCCCAGATACCAAGTTGTAGCCATACTGTTTTAAATAGGGGCCTACTCTTGTCTTATTGTAATATCAAGGCGCTAAGTTGGAATTATTTTTAATTAAATTATTGACAATTTTGAATAATTTTTTTTCGAAACGGTGCCCCCTCGGTATTTTTAATTTTCCGTGTGGCCCTTGTGATGACAGGAGTTTGAAAAACCCACCCCAAATATATTTCCCTGGAAACCGAGGGCCTGTGTTCCCTGATTTTGATAAGCCCGTTCTGGAGGGCCATAATTTGCCCCAGAATCCTACTGTATAGCAGTATTTTGGACAGAGTGGTCATAGATCCTGGCTACAGATCCAGAGAGGTTCCGGGTTCGATCCCCGGAGCTTTCGGATATCTCTGTAAAGCAATGGGTCTGAAACGAGGTTAACTCAGCCTCGTGAGGACAAAATTAGGAACTAATCAAACGAAAAAAGTAGCGACTCCGGTCTGGAAAGCTAAGATTAATGGCCGGAGGGTTCGTTGTGTTGTTGACCACATGATACCCTCTGTCCACATAATTTGGCAATATCTTCTTCAAAAGACAGGGGCCGCTCGGTCTGTATGGCTCTTTTTGTGAGCAGACGCCTTGGAGTTTTTAGGAAAAGGCCTTACGGAACCGGCCTCCTACCAGAGTGAGGGTTAGGTCCGACCTTGCCACTGAGCTATTGAGACTGGCAGCGAGTATACTGACAGAGGCGGAGTCTTGCCTCTCCGGACCCAACGATCGGCAGGATGAGGATCTTCCCGGAAAGGTCGTATTCGGACTCCACCAGTATCTCAGGGATGTCGATACCCAGCTCGAAGATCCTGTTCTTCAGGTCGAGCCTGCGACAGATAAACAAGGACCTTGTGAGAGACAGGACTGAAGATATTTCCCAGAAGGCTCAAGGTCAGAGAGCGCGCGAACCTTCGGGATGTCTATCCACACTCGGCTCGAACTCAAATATCCTGTTACAGTTGAAACTCTTTAGTCCGCCATTTGGGGGTACGGAACGTTATGACTCTTCCGCCATTAGTTTGAGGGACAACCACCAGGGTGGTGCTATTAGTAGTACAAAGGCACCAACGTTGTTTCTACATACAACCGAGTGTTTTGTCTTGTGTTCTGTATATGTTATATCCCTAAGTCTTCCATAATACCAAGAGCTGTTAAAGGTGGTGTATTATTTCCTGTTTCTAGCTCTATTATACCTTGTATGACATAAATATACATAGTGATAAGGCTAGCCTTAGGGATAGGCATACGGAGTGGAGGGTTCTTAGGAGTAGAATTCGGTGGTCTGGTTCTCATCAGATCCGAAGGGTCTCGGACTAGAGAGTTTCAACAGTATTTCTGAATCCTGCGGAAAAAAAGGCCAAAATTAAAAAATTAAAACCATGATTGCAATTTTTATATAAACCAAAAGTATTATCTATACATTCTTCACTTTCATTTAATACTTGTCGACCATTTTATCTCAGTCATTTAAAGTGTCTGCCTACTGAACTATGTGTCCTGGATTCGATACTCAGCGTGAGCAAAAAAAAAAAATTATCATGTTTGAAATGTGGGCTTCCTATTTCACACTTATACATTTCCAGCTGGAGGGGCTGGGTGTGGTGTTTGTCCTATATTTGAGTTATTTGATAAATCGTGTGCCTTTATATTTAGCCGGATCAGAAAGTACGGATTAAATACCTCAGATGATAATAAAAAAATAATAATAAAATAATAATAATAGTAATAATAATTACATGCTCTTTCCTTCAAAAGCTTAATCATCTGCCAAAGAGGAAGTATTCCAGAATATAAACTATTATGAATTATTCTGGACGCTGTTAAGAATGAATCGCTTGGCACCAAAGAGGAAGTATTCCAGAATATAAACTATTATGAATTATTCTGGACGCTGTTAAGAATGAATCACTTGGCGCCAAAGAGGAAGTATTCCAGAATATAAACTATTATGAATTATTCTGGACGCTGTTAAGAATGAATCGCTTGGCACCAAAGAGGAAGTATTCCAGAATATAAACTATTATGAATTATTCTGGACGCTGTTAAGAATGAATCACTTGGCGCCAAAGAGGAAGTATTCCAGAATATAAACTATTATGAATTATTCTGGACGCTGTTAAGAATGAATCGCTTGGTGCCAAAGAGGAAGTATTCCAGAATATAAACTATTATAAATTATTCTGGACGCTGTTAAGAATGAATCGCTTGGCAGCTTGCTCTACACCCAATATCATCTCTGAGGTATCTGCAGGTCTCGCTCTCTCTCAGTTAGCTGTTGCCAAATCTCCAGATACTCTCAGTTATGTCTGAAGGTGTTGTGTTGGGGAAAGAAGGAGCTACTGGCAACATCGACTGACCAGCGTTGCGAAACTTGTCTTATGTTTGAGAGGAGATTGACCACACGCAAATGAGAGAATGACAACGCTGTTCCCCAATAGTAACCATGCAGCTCAACGATGATATCCGGTAATAGGAACATTGTACGATGTTTTCGGCCACTCACAGAGCATAGCTGGTGGTGGCGTTACTGGGCCCGTGAGCGAGGATATCTGTGAAACTCCCAGATATTACGACGGCGCCATGTCCCTTGGTCAGGGCCAGTTTCTTGATGTACAGGGGTTCGAACTTCTTCACCCCTATCTCCGGGATACCTAAAAAACAAACAACAGAATATAGTACGGGAATATCTAAAAGTTCCCTTCTACCAAAGTCATATTATGGAATTAATGGGACTTGTTTGTAATGCATACATTATGATTAAAGTTCTATGTCGTCTCAAGAGGTTATAATTAATCAAAATTGGAAACCAGGAGTTGGAAAATATAGAGCAGGTCAAGTACCTGGGAAGTCTATTGACAAAGAATATCTACTCCACCAAGGAAATTATGTCGAGGTTCGCCATGGACAAGGAAGCTTTCAACAACAAGAGGTCACTGCTGACCAGCAAGTTGAGTTTGGAACTGAGGAAGAAACTGATGAAATGCTACATTTGGAACAGAAACTTGGACTCTTAGGAAGATGGAAAATAAATAATTGGAGAGCTTTGAAACTTGATGCTGGAGAAGACTTGAGAAGATAATATGGAGAGACAGGGGGACAGATAAACAAGTCCTAAGAAGAGTTGGTGAGAAGAGAAAATTTTGGATGTGATTCTTCGGCAAAAAGCAAACTGGATTGGACACATCCTCAGGGGGAACTGTCTTTTGCACGTCATAGAAGGAAAGGTTGAGGGGAAAGAGGAGCTTAGGAAAGAAGATGCTTCAAATATTGGATGACTTGAAGGAAAGAAGAAAATTCTGGAAGCTGGTGGAGGGGCAAAGGACAGGGCGCATTGGCGGTCTAAGTTCACTGACAAAAGGAATGGACCTGTCGTAAGACAGAACACCTAACAATAATATTACCACCAGGGGTGTGATCAACCTCGATGATGGGAGTATAGGAACCAGAGAAAGAGAGACCGGATGGGGAGTAAGGCATAGAGTACAAACTTGAGTCGGTCTTTTGTTTCGAGGTTCTCGACTCACCCACAGCGAGCGCTGGGAACATGTGCTCGAATAACCTCCTGACGCACTCGTTGATCTCCGGGTCTTCTCGGCGGCAAGCCAGGAGCCATTCGGCTGGAACAAACAACCCTCACATTACTCCGGGGATGGTAGACAGGGTCAATAAGAGGGGGAGTGGGCTTCAAACCCGTCCTAAATCATTATATAATAATATATTATTTTATTCTTTATCAGCAGGGCCTGGATTTTGATGACTTAAAAATGATCAAAAATGTAACTATAAAATGACCTAATATTAAAAAAAAAATTCAAAGAAGACTTAGAAATATGAACAAAAACTAGTAATAAAAGCACACGATAAATAAAACACGAACTTCACGAATGTAACATGCAATGAAAAGCCTTCACCAAATAAACCCTTGTTCTGATAAATATAACATTGATTTACTAATATCTGCTTGATAAGTAATAGCAAAACCCGTCCAAAGCAACCCTCTCCAGCCTAGTTACAGTCTCACCAGGAATGTGTAATACCTCCTTCAGAAGTAATAGCTACCCCCTCCCAACACAACCCTCTCCAGCCTAGTTACAGTCTCACCAGGAATGTGTAATACCTCCTTCAGAAGTAATAGCTATCCTCTCCAGTCTAGTTACAGTCTTACCAGGAATGTGTAATACCTCCTTCAGAAGTAATAGCTATCCTCTCCAGTCTAGTTACAGTCTCACCAGGAATGTGTAATACCTCCTTCAGAAGTAATAGCTATCCTCTCCAGTCTAGTTACAGTCTCACCAGGAATGTGTAATACCTCCTTCAGAAGTAATAGCTACCCTCTCCAGTCTAGTTACTGTCTCACCAGGAATATGTAATACCTCCTTCAGAAGTAATAGCTACCCTCTCCAGTCTAGTTACAGTCTCACCAGGAATATGTAATACCTCCTTCAGAAGTAATAGCTACCCTCTTCAGTCTAGTTACAGTCTCACCAGGAATATGTAATACCTCCTTCAGAAGTAATAGCTACCTCTCCAGCTAGTTACAGTCTCACCAGGAATGTGTTTTTTAAACCAGCTAGTTACAGTCTCACAGGAATGTGTTTTTACAACCAGAAGCAAAGAAGATACAAAGTTCTAGCTACATTTTATTTCATTCCAACAAATGTTCTTTAAAAGAGATGCACTTATAAAATATCAATAGTAGTTAAACATATATTTATTTAACAAGAATGCTTTAAAGTGACTCAAAAATGCCTAAAAATGCCTGAAAAATATTACTCCAAAATGACGAAAACCAAGAAAATATTACCTTAAATTCCAAAATGAAAAATAAAACCAAAAAGTATCTATAAAATATATATTTACACACCAAACAAATCATGAACAGAGTTTATGTACAAATGAGCATTGTCTGTGACGAAAAAAAACCCACATAAAAACATATAATCACAATCTGGGCTCTGGCATATCAGTTCTTAGGATATTAGCTCTACTTTGATTGGCACATTTCATGCTTCGATTTGACATAGCTTCGCATTCAAAAAGTGTATTTCGCACACCCCTACTGTCCAATATCACGAAAATTACTGTAGAGTAGCCTTGGAAGAATTATGGCCCATCACGGAATTTTATACTGCCTATAATTTATAACTAACTCTACCCATGAAAACCAAAATTAGTGATAGTAGCGTCGGGTCGTGTCGGAAGCTCAAGGGCTTGAGATGAATTCATTATCTCCCTCGTGGTGACTTTCCCTACCCGGAAGAAAGATACTTCCTATCTCTGAGAGTGAAGGATGTTCCCATCCGGAAGTCCTGGCAGAGTGCCTCCTCGTGGTGGCCTCTAAACAAGCTCAAATTATATTCCCGATGGGCTGTTAAATCTCTGTTAAGGTAATCCGTGTGGAATTGACTGGGTAAGGGGGGGTGACTCGTCACACGCACACTATGAAGTTGATACACCCAAAAAAATTGCTGAGGGAAATGCATGTCTGATGGATAAAAGCTTTATCTTCACTCCCTCCTCGGTTAATTGTTGCCAAATCTCCTGTCTCTCAGTTATGTCTGAAGGTGGTGTGCTGGGGTAAGAAGGAAATATTGGCAACCTCTACTAACCAGCGTTGCGAGACTTATCTTATGTTTGAGATGAGACTGACCCACACAAAAACGAGACAATTACAACGCTGTTTCGTCAATAGAAACCATGCCTTTCCCTCAGAGATGATATACAGTGTAGTACCTTCCGGAAAGCCGTTCATTCCACCCCCATGATTGCCCCACTGGGCAACTTATGGTGATTCCTAAGGATAGGCGCCTGACCTTCTCCAAGGGCCCAAACAAGGTGACTTAGGCTCAAAACCCTCTTTAGGGTGACTACTTGGGTTAAAGCCCTTTTTGATTAAGAGCGATACCTAGGTTGTGTCTTAACTACCTTAAGTTTGTTCCCAGCACTAACGAAAGTCGGAGCCAATTCTTCTCGCTTCTGGAACTTTGACCAAGGCTGGGTGGAGGGGGTTCCTAGCTGTCCGGTGATTACAGGCGACTGATTCCAGACAGGAAGGGTCGTCGGCCCTTAAATTTCTCGCTGCGCGCTTTTACGTGCGTGGCTACGCTCTGAGGATATGGCCATGATGGATCGGAGGAGAGAGGTGCTTATTCCCCAGATATTGGCTGCTGAACCCAAATAAGGCAGGCGGGGTCTACTTTGAAAAGTCTCTGACTTATATCAGGTGTCAGACTAGTGACATGGCGGAGTACTTTTATGTAGCTTCTGCGGCTTCAAACAGTGGTTTTAGAATAGCAGTCCCACCAAATGACAGTAAAAAAAAAGTTCACTTGAAGCCTACAATGTTTCCACCAATCCTGAATACTCACCTTCTCGGGAGAAAGATGGGATGAGGGGAGGAGAGAAGAAGGTTCTGAGAAAGTGTTTCCCAGATCTTTGCTAAACGGGTTTGCACGGTTTCGAGTGTGTATTTATGACGTCACGCAGCTGCATTATTTGACTGGCTTTGTTTTCGCCTCACGATCTACGTGCTGCGACGGAAGAAAGTCACCTAAAGTCACGGTCGAGAAGAACAGGGGGGTTTTGTCACCACCCTGTACGCTCCACCTCTCCCTCCCGACATTTTTTTGGAGAGGCACTGGGTTCGATTTCAGATGAACCCACTGCACTGATCCCACGGTATAATGGAATCCTCTCTCTTACGAAAGACTGGATTGACGGGGTACTGAGGCTCGACCAGCTCTTCCCTTAACTGTTTTACCACTCTCCTTCCACGCAAATGCGGGTACATTTACTCCATGTACTACCTTCTTAATGTCTACCTCATTGGTATAAAAATATGCCCCTCTCTTCCTACACTCTAGTGCGGGTACAATTCCTGTAGATCCCTCACTCCTCAGTGTAAACATGAGTATGACGGGGATGGGTAGTAAGACGTGGTGATCCCAGCTAAAAACAAAACACTACTTGCGCGCGCTCACCACAGTACACTCGTATATAGAAAGTGTTTCTTTACCTTGTAAGTGTTGGATAAAGGTATTATCCTGTTGTATAACAGTGTTGTAATACACAGCCCCATGATGCAACGTCATAAAGTTCTCTCTCTACAACCTGATGTAACTTGGAAAGAATTTTTTCTGACAGTTTTTATAAAAGTTACTAAAACTTTTTTTATAGATTCATACGTCAAGTAATATTAATTGCAATTATCACTTTTGATAGATATTATCAATGCCTTTAAAATAACACTAATAATTTAGTAAATGTTTCCTATGTTGGTTGTAAAAAAAAATATTTGTTTTATTTCTTCGTACCAAAATCGTATTTAGTGTCGTGTCGTGGAGTGTTGCCAGGGTAAGCAGAGCTTGTTAAAACTGCTATGACATGCTATGACACGCTATGACATGCTATGACAGCTATGCAACGCTATGACCGCTATGTCACATTATGACACGCTAAGTCACATTATTACACGTTATGGACGCTATGCACACTATGTCACATTATGACACGTTATGGCACGCTATGGCACGCTATGTCACATTATGGACACGCTATGCACGCATATGACACTGCTATGCACGCTATGACACACTGTATGGCACATTATGGACAGTGCTATGACACCTATGACATGCTATGACACGCTATGACATGCTATGGACTCTATGACCTGCTATGACAGCTATGAACATGTTATGGCAAGCTATGGACGCTATGGCTATGCTATGCACATATGACACGCTATGACCCTGCTATGACACGCTATGACACGTTATGGCAAGCTATGACCATGCTATGACATGCTATGACACGCTATGACCTGCTATGACACGCTATGACATGTTATGGCAGCTATGACATGCTATGACATGCTATGACACGCTATGACCTGCTATGACACGCTATGACATGCTATGCAGCTATGACTTATGACATGCTATGACACGCTATGACGTATGACATGCTATGACAGTTATGGCACGCTATGACATGCTATGACAGCTATGACAGCTATGACATGCTATGACGCTATGCATGCTATGCATGCTATGACACGCTATGACATGCTATGGCACGTTATGGCAGCTATGACATGCTATGACACGCTATGACATGCTATGGCACGCTATGGCACGCTATGACATGCTATGACACGCTATGACATGTTATGCAACTATGACATGCTATGACATGCTATACATGCTATGACACGCTATGACACGCTATGACATGTTTATGGACATGCCTATGACATGCTATGACAAGATATACGTTTGTCTTTATGTTATCCCTTTTACATTTTCCTATCTAATTATTATCATTCTTCAATAATTTCACTTTTCTCTCCTTTGTGTTTTTTGATTTCCTCTTTTAGGAAAGTTGATTCGCCCGTTTACACTCCCTCCTGATGAGTTCCGATAGAATGAAACCTAGGCAGGGGATTGGGCGGTAACGATCGATTGTCTTCAAGAGGCAGTCATTATCTCTTTGTCCAGTGGCAGCAATGCAAAGTGTGAACTGTGTTCTCCTTTTCATTGTAAAAGCCATATGTGTTAGTTCCTTTTATATGTTGCTATCCACCTTTCCTGTTGTACCTTCTTACAAATACAATTCAAGGAGTTGAGTAATTAATGAGGAACTTGAGCTCCCAGTCGGGATTTGAACCAGAGGAGCTCTGTCTGCAATATTTGGTTACGTCACAAACGTTAACCTTAATAAGGAGAGTTAGTATTCCCAAGACAACACAAAGCGTCTCCTTGGGATGGTCCAAGGACATCAGATTCTTATGAAACCTTCTTCACTTGACCAACAAAACACGTGGTCTGTGAAATAATATGATGGATCATTTTGTACTAGCAAACATTCCCGTTGGTTGGACAAGCGATCAGTCCTATGGACTCCTGAGTACTTAGGATCGCGTTTTCTTTTAGGGGATCAAGGAATTCTTTGAGGCTTCAAGAATTGTCTAAAAAGTTGTTTTCAACCTTATTACTGGGTGGCTCCTTTTGATACAACACCTAATTATTATAACAGCCACTTTGATACATTCCCTAATATAACGGCACTTTTTATAAGCCCCCAATTATAGTGGCAGCTTTGATACACTTCCTATTATAGCGGTACCTTTGAAAACACTTCCTATTATAGCGGACCTTTTGTACTAGCAACATCCCGTTTTAAGGCAAGCGATCATTCCTATGGACTCCTGATATTACGGCACGTTTTTATAGACCCAACTTTATAGTGGCAGTTTGTTCAACTTATTATGTGGTCCTTTGATACACCCCTATTTATACGGACACTTTGATACACTCCCTTTATAACGGCACTTTTTATAAACCCCCAATTATAGTGGCAGCTTTGATACACTTCCTATTATAGCGGTACCTTTGACACATTCCCTATTATAGCGGCACTTTTTTATAAACCCCCTAAATTATAGTGGCAGCTTTGATACACTTCCTATTATAGCGGTACCTTTGACACATTCCCTATTATAGCGGCACTTTTATAAATCCCCAATTATAGTGCAGCTTTGATAACCATTACGGCACCTTTATCCTATTATACGGCACCTTTTTTTAAACCCCCAATTATAGCGGCAGCTTTGATACACTTCCTATTATAACGGCACCTTTATACATCCCCCAATTATAGCGGCACTTTTATAAAACTCCTATTATAGCGACACCTTTAAACATCCCTATTATAGCGGCACCTTTTAAATCCTATAAGCGGCACACACACCCTATTATAGCGGCACCTTCGATACATTAGTTAAATTGTGATTTCTAAATAATTATTATCGGCAATTAATTCACGCACAACTACAGCCTAGTTATTATAGTAATGTTAGTAAAGCCTTATTTACAGAAAAATTAATTGATCTATGTTCATGTATTAATACGTCAAGTTACGGGTTCTTCAGCGGTCACTTTAAAATAGATAGATATTATAAATACCTATAAAATAAGAAAAGATGTTCGTATTTTTTAAAAGTTTCTTCCTACCAAAATCCAACTGTACGCATCTATAAGACCACATGTACTAAAACTTGGTTTTTATATCGACCCTTTTATATTAGTCGATCTCGATGGTCTTGGGGTAAAGTGCTTGTCTCAGGACCCGATGATCTTAGGTTCAAATCTAGCCGGGGTCGATGGATTTTTCTTGAGCGATAAAATTCCGTAGCACAACTTCCTTCGGAGGGGAAAGTAAAGCCGTTGGTCCCTCATGTCGATTGTGGACATGTGGAAATACCTTTCAGGGCAGAATTGTGTGATTTTTTCACTCTCGCTCATAGAAACTCTCGTGTTCTGATTTAATGAGTCGGTTCAAAAGTGTACGTTAAATAAATAAAAAAAAACTTTTTACATAAGACAAAACTATTAGTGACCCCGGGGTACAGTAATGGTTAATTTAATTTGAGTTTTTTATTCTCTAGTGTCAGTTATTGAACAGTTTTATATATAAATTAGAAAAAATAGCGAATAATTTCTTTAAAAAAAAGACATGTGGGGAATTATTTAGATTTTTATAATTTTCAAACTTTACATAATTATGTATAAAAATAAGAATATTATAAAAGGTAACTGTTACAAATAATAAGTAATAAGCATACAGCCAGTCCACCTCATTACATCCTATCCCATTCAGGTTCATTTAGGACTTTAGGAGTTTCTAATGCCATAAGGTGAGTAGGTAAGTACAGAACATTTACGAGATGGATTAGAATGTTTATTTTGAAACATTGAAACAAGTTTTAACAACTGTTCCCTTAAACCAATGGAAGCCACTAGTTTATCTTACTAAATTATACGAATGAATATTTAAATTGTGTTGGCGTAATCATATCGAACGACATTTATCTCTACAATAAATTAAAAAAAAATAGAATGAAAGGTTGTAGCATATTTCAATAGTTTTATCTATAATAGATACTTCATTTACTCACATTTTTAATGAGTGCTGGGGCCTTTGACGGGAGAAGAAAATCTCACGACTTTATGATCATATCGTACTTAAGAGTGTTTTTTTTTTTTACTTGAATTT
Organism: Timema podura; assembly: GCA_033556935.1. Lineage (NCBI taxonomy): Eukaryota > Metazoa > Arthropoda > Insecta > Phasmatodea > Timematidae > Timema > Timema podura. The sequence goes on along the minus strand of JAVRXN010000014.1, from coordinate 7,569,032 downwards.
AAATACAGTAGAATCTCGATAGTTCTCGAGATGGATGGGATGGGATTGAGTAGACTAGCTCGGATTACCGAGAACTCGGACTAAACGGAATAACAGGGGGAAAAAATTATCATAGAAGGAAAGTTTTTAGTTAAAGAATACTTAAAAATTAAGTTAATATATAATAATAAAAGGAAGTGTTTGTCTGTCTGTTTGTTTGTTTGTTTGTTTGTGTGCGATGTTCAGCCAAATCCACCGCACGTAGAGATTTGAAATTTTTAACATAGGTGGACGGAAGGGAGTCCGAATGCACCTCAAAGCCAGATTTTTAAATTTTTAATTAGCTTTTTAATATGGCTATTTTTTTAATCTGGTTTAGAATTACGTTTCAGAGATAACGTTTCCATTTGAAATCGGGCACCATGGGTGGGGGGGGGGGGGGCTTATATAATTCTTATACCACAGTGGGTCACGGGTAACGCCGTACGGGATTGCTAGTAGACAATAAACAAAACAAAATTTATTAAAAAAAAACTAGCGGGGATGAATTAACAGTAGCAGCGGCCTCTGTAAATAAAGTATTTTCTAGACAATTCTCAAGAAACATAGGGCTACCTCGGATAAAACGGAACCTCTGATGACCAGGATAGTGTTGCAATAGTTATATTTCTCCTCGTCTTTACATATAAACCTGTTTATTTTTAGTTGCTCCTTGACACCATAACATGTTTCTGCTCCCACTTCCTCCCATGACTTTCCAATATCCACAGTACTTTCTGTACAATTTCACTACATACTTTTTACTTCAGTGAAGATTTAAAGTACATGTTTAAGGCGACCCAAATCTTAGTGGGGAGAGGGCGGGTATTGTTTACATAATGTTCTTTGTTGGGTTTTTCTAGTCCTTTTTTTTTATTCGGTTAGAATTGAACACGCAAAGAATTTTATTTATTTAAGTTGGTAAATTCTAGAATTACTCTGTACCACAGTACTTTCGATTATGAAAGTTATTTACCACCGACTTGTACAGACACATTCTAAATTTCTCAATTGTCTTCAAAAGTTTCCAAATTCATCAATCAACAAACATCGGAAGGATATATCTTCTGTAGTAGATTGTACAAAGAGCTTAGTTACTCAAGTTGGCTAGTAGCGCCTCCATCACTGCCTACTGGTTTTAGGGCTACTACTACTAGCCTACTCACCGCTAGTAGCCTTAGGGAGCGTGATTAATTTTACAGTTTTTATAGCATTACATTTATTTGGCCAAAATAAATTAAATATTTCTCCAGTAGCAACATAGAGTTTTGTTTTTTGCACATGCTAATATCAACAGATCTTGAATATCTGTCAAGGTTGTCCTGAAATTTTGTCAAAACTTTTTAAATAAAGAGAAAAAGTTTTAACAAAATTTCAGGACACCCTTGACAGATATTCAAGATCTGTTGATATTAGCATGTGCAGAAAACTAAACTCTATGTTGCTACTGGAGAAATATTTGATTTATTTTGGCAAAAAAAAATTATATAAAAACTGTAAAAATACTTGCGCTCCCTTCGGCCGCACCTTAAGAAGGTTAACTAATGTTTTAAGTTGATCGCTTTATAAAACCTGAAGTTTTTTACGAGCCGAAACTTGTTAGTTTTCCTACACGCACTGACGGTGAATGTCAAAACAAATAGCACTTGAAGCTTCAAAAATCCATAGTTAACAAAATACTTTTTAAAAGACAATTGCCTAAAACACCAATTCAGGGCCCCAATTATCGCCTCAAAATTTTGCAATTTTCCAAGAGAATATCTCTGTGGACACCCTTTCATTAAAGGGGAGGGGGTATTACATATCTCCATACGCCCTAATGTTCTCAATGTTGCCTTTTGTCACCTGGCCACCTGGGAATTTTTTATAATTTCAAAACGCCTGGAGTTGGGAAATTCACCGTTTCACTTGACTCCCCCCCCCCCCCCCATATATTTCGTGCGACGCCTCTTTCAACAATGATAACATTTTAATATTATCAGTACTATTTTAAAGGTATTTTATTATCCATAAAAAGTGAGATCTGCATAATCATATGACTTGACGTATAAATATACGAAAATGTATTTATGTTTTAATAATGAGATGACCTGCCTCGGTGGCGTAGTTGGCTAACGCGCCAGTCGTGTTGAGCCAGACCTTCGAGGACGGGGAGATCGAGGTTCGAATCTCGGTCGGGTGAACTGGGGTGGTTTTTTCCTAAATGGTTTTCCACTCTCCCTCCACGCAAATGCGGGTTCACTTCCTCTAAATTCAACCTTTCCAATTCTTAATCCATTAGAGTAATTAGTACTTAAGCGTATAACCCGAACGGGTAGTAAGACGCGGTGCTAAATAATAATAATAATAATGAGATGGCCCAGCGGCTAAATAATTGTATAATTATTTAAAGTGATAAAAATAAAGAGAAAATAAAAATAATCTAATAAGTGTAAATTTAATTAAGAAAGCCCAGCTCAGAAAAAGAGAAAAAATGTGGTTAAAATCCAATAAACAAAGGTGACATCTTTCTTTCTTTCTTCTGGCTTTTACAGTAGAAATTGTCAAACACACATTTAAACACAAATAGAGTAATATTTCAGTATTGTTGTCTTTATTCAAACAGAAAAATATCGAAGAGGAAAAACACTTTACAAGATAGAAGACAGAAGAAAGGAAGATGTCACATTTATCCATTGAATTATTCCCACATTTTTTTCTCTTTTCCTAAGCTGGGCTTTCTTAATCAAATTTACACGTATTAACTTATTTTTTCTTTGTATTTATTTTTATAAAAATATATTTAGTAATGTTTATAAAAGTCAAAAAAGATTTTTTCGGCGTATATAATCAAACACGATTTTATTTCTTACAACAATCTTCTCTTTCAAAGATAGATAGATAGATAGATAGATAGATAGATAGATAGATAGATAGATAGATAGATAGATAGATAGATAGATAGATAGATAGATAGATAGATAGATAGATACTCACGCCTTTTATCCAACAATACCGAATTCTCGTCTGGTTTGAAAGGCGACTCCGCCGACATAACGTACCCGACAACAATGCCGACCAAACTCACCACCGACCACAACAATGCCATTTTCCTCGCGGCTTCACCCGGCAAAGATGAGAACAACACTACTTAGTAGTGTCAAACACACACTGAGATACTTGATCAGAAAGAAAGCAAAATGAGTCGACTTGTTCTTTCTCCCGTACGTTTATCGCGCAGGTCGTGGTGAAAGTGTTCCTTTTCTTTAAAAAAAGAAAAAAAAAAAAGTAACGAAAAACAAAACCTAGTGAGAAGTGTTTGTTTAATGGATTTGATCGAACGCCAGGTGCCTCACGACTGGTTATTTATTTACTTTTATTTCTTCTCCTACCGAAGAAGACAACACAATCAATAGGCACGTACTTTTAACGGATATATTGTAAGACACCATTTTGTTTACCACGAGAGGAATTTAAAGTGAACACGTGTCTCCTCCCACTCGCCTTGTGATCGTTCATTTTTCGCGTGCCTGCGTCTGTGACGTCAGATCTCTGTGTTGTTGTTTTTTTTTTAAGTTTAGAGAAAGTTTCGTGGTTATTCTCGTGCGTATCTTAGATTATATTCCTCAAGAGTTTGCACTTTCGGTGTATTTACTACACCACTAAATTTTTTTTATAAAAATAACCCACTTCGGTGGATGCATGGTCTAAGGCGCTACTCACCGCCAATGACGGGGAGACACTTCCTATAAATATAACCTTCCCAATCCCTAAAACTATTGGTGTAATTAGTAGCCTGCACGGTGCTGACCTGGTGGTCTAGGGGGTAAGGTGTCAGACTTCTGTGCTTGGAAGGGTCCGGGGTTCAATCCTCGGTCCCGACACAGATTTATCTGATTGCCAATTCACTTCCTTCACCTCTGACAAGACGTGTATTAATCACAACTTGTGAATGTGTGGAATGCCAGGCCTACCACCGTGGTTCGGATCCCACGTTAAACTGTAGGTCCTCCATTTCATCTCACAATCACCCTACCATTATATATTAGCGTAAGTGTGTATAACCTGGACGGGTAGTAAGACGTGGTGATAAAATAAAAATTATAATAATCATTATAAAAGCAGTCGCTATTTGTGTGTCGAGGATATTCGTGTGATTTTCGTTCTGTTGGAGAAAACTGTCTTCTCCTCGTGGTCAAACAATAAGTAAATAGAAACGGTAAGGCTCTGTAATTGTTTGTTTGTATTGACTGCAAAGTTTCGTCGAACTGACTCTAGATTCAGGATAGTTTGGTTGACAATGAGAAGATGAAGACTAGCATATAAATGGTTCAGATAGCGGGTACCTGGTTATATGACCTCGGTGAATCTTTCTCAATGCTACGGCGGCGGCTGCCAACTGTTTTAGGTTAAGTGCCATAAATACACCTGGCAGATCTTGATGATAATCGGCAACTTAAGACACCTGCTTCAGCGGCGGCATGGTCTAACGCGCTACTCTCGCGTTAGATTAGACTGCCGATCACGAGAGTGTTTTTTTCCAAAATGGTTTACCCACTCTGTTTCGAGTCAAATGTGGGTACATTTCCCTTAAATCCAACCTTCCTTATCCCTAACACATTAGCATAATTAGTACGTACGCTTATAGCTTGAATGGTTAGAGCAACGTGGTGATAAAAAAAACTACAAAAAACTATTTAGTCTGAGGAAATAGGATGAAAATTATCTGAAATTATTTAAAACATGAAGAGATTACTTTAGGAAATGACTCCCCGAGTTTAACCAGTTCTTAGTGTGGTTTTAAACAAAAAGCTTATAAAGCGAGAATGTGCCCCAAAATTTCGAATCTTAAAAATATTCAAAGCAAAAAATGCAATTTCAGTAAACGACCATTTAAGAGGTTTAGCAAATAAAATTTTATTCTACTTTTTAGATTAGCCTTAATCATTTTTTTATATAGACAAGATAAAAGGAAGACAATAAATCAAATATAAGTGATTCACAAATAAAACCGAGGTTAATAAGATGATTACAAAATTTCATAGCTTTCATTATTTATTTAATTAAATACATACATACGTACATGCATACATATACACATACATATATATACACATACATATACACATACATATACACATATACATACATATACACACATACATATACACATACATACACACATACATACATATACATACATATACACACATACATATACATACATACATACATACGTATACACACATACATACATAATTACCTACATACCTATATACATACATATATACATAATACATACCTACATAGATATATACCTCAGTTTTAGCTTATGTGGTGCTGACTGACAGTTCACAGCTGACTTCTGACAGTCAACAGTTAGGTATATACCTAAATTTTGACTGTCAGAAGTGACAACTGCTAAAGACATGTTTTTTTGCCGATCATATGGTTCGGCATAGGGATACATAATTTGGTCTGGTAGCTTTTTAAAGCCGTCAGAAGTCGCTGTGAGCTGTCAGTCAGCACCACATAAGCTAAAACTGAGGTATATATACACACACATATAATCACACCTTTCCCTTACGTGTTAGGCAATAAACTGTGCATAAAGCTCAATAAACAACTCCATACTTAATCCATCCTCACTAACTTTCTCCACACTTCCTTATCCTTGCATACTCCCTTCGTTTCAACAACATCCATACACCGAGTTATACATATTCTTTTATTATTAAAACTCTTCATGTTTCTCTTTTTCACACATTCGACTATCACATTTAGCCACGTCTTACACCTCTTCCTTTTGATCCACACACTCTACCTTCATATATTTTCTTCGTCACCCGAACCACACTCATCCTCTCGACATGCCCAAACTAATGTAGGACAATTATTTCACATTTACCTATTAGATTCCCTTTCAAACCGCACTCCTTCAGCCCCCATTCATTACTGACTCTGTCCATACGAGTTTTCCCACATACATTTCTTAGATATCTCATCACAACCACATTCTCCTTGTTCTTGTGTTTCACTTGACAAAAAAAAAAGGAACATCTCTGTCCATCAAAAATAACATAACAATCCACTTCACATTTCAGATACCTAAATATAAATATATAAATGTATATATATATGTATATATATATATATATATCAATCAATCTATATATTTTTCTTTATTTAGGTCTCTGAAATGTGAAATGGATTGTTATGTTATTTTTGATGGATAGGGATGTTCCTTTTTTTATAACATATATATATATGCTTTATTTTAACTCTGTAACTATTGTTTTTATAAAAAAATATAAATGTATCAAATAAAATATTTTTATTCATAATAATTCTACAACTTTTACAATGATAATTTATTTTGTGTCTCAAATATTTGCGGACATAAATATTAAAATTTGGAAATTTCTGCTAATGTAAAGTATCCTCAAATTTATTTCCATTTGGTTTGTAATGTTAAACATTGCCTAGATCCTAGACACAAAGTTTAATACAAATACTTAAAGCGGATTTTGAATAAATCTGTTTTTTTACGTTTTTTTTCCTCTCCAATAAACTACCCTTAATTTTAGGTTTGGATAGCTGATTCCAAAATATCTTCGGTGAAATCTTATGTAAACCCTTTATACCGAGTTTTAGACCAATTGGTAAAATTATTTAGCCTCTAAATCGAAAAAACAAACGGCATCACGAAAACTAGGGGCCCATGAAACGTCAAAATTTATCAAAATATCGAGCTCGATTTTTTTTTTTTACGATCACAATACTACTCTCTCATAAGGGTTGCCAAAAAAAATAGTTTTTACTATATTTATTAATACGTCCTAATATTTGTCTGAAATCCCCCATCCTTAGTTACACAAACAGGGTTAAGGATGAGAAAATTAGAATTTTAGAAGAAATTTATCCGAATTTGCGTCTAGAGAGGGTGGTAAATCATTAAGGAAAAGTCACCCGGCCTGGATTCTAACCCCAACCATCCCGTAATCAGTAAACTAAACACAAAGATACTCACATTTAGTCCGCGTTCCCACTGGTGTGGATAGAATTTAATAAAAATAAATACTCCTTAATTATTCTCGGTTGATAATCGAACCCCGAACTCCACGTCGGTAGTGAACTGGGTTGAAGTTTAGTTTGTGTGGGTGTGGAGAGGAAGATAGAAGGGGGGGAGGGGGATGCATCTAAAGAGACATGCACCCTCACCTCCTCCCCCCCTCCACACAAAATGTCTAGATCCTCCGAGATGCTGTGATCTTGCGCCAGGGGAGTTATGCAACCCGAGAGAAGACTCCGGGCAGAGTTTGCGACACAATCGTCCGTCACGTTCTACAGACAGAACGAAACAGTTGTTCACAGGTTGTTTGGACAGGCCGGGCGGGTTTAAGGGGGGGACGAGCCCTGAGTGGACACAGCTCCAGTAAACATGTTGGGACACGACTGGAACTCTTGAACACAGCCCAATGTCTTTCTCTGACAGATATAATAGTTATTAAATTCTACTGATTGAGTCGCTTAGTTTAGACGAATGCGCAATGATTGGTCGTTGTTTTTTGCAGTCCTCTTAGCAAAAAATATTTTTGGTCAAAATAAATCAAATAACTCTCCAGTAGAAACAGTTTAATTTCCTTCCCACGGTGATATCAACAGTTGTTGAATACCTGTCGAGGTCGTCCTGGAATTTATTGACAACTTTTTCTCTTCATTAAAAAAGTTTCTCATCTAATACCGCTATACTCATAACAGATATTCAACAACTGTTGATATAACCATGTGAAGAAAATTAAACTGTTTCTTCTGGAGAAAATTTTTATCTATTTTGGTCAAAAAATGTGTTTGCTAAAAAAAAAAAAAAACTGCAAAATCACTGACCTTTTATATTTTTCTAAAAGTGAACGTTAAGTTTATCGTGATCCCGACATAATTGAGGATATATATCTCTGTATCTCTGTAAAATGTGTGAGATACTGTATCAATATGACGCCTCAGCCTCCCTTAACAAAAATGACCTTACATCACCACCATAGTAATAATAATAATAAATGAAATTGTAGCCCAACTACCGAGAACAAGCCTCGTTGCCTGTGTAGTAAAAAAGAGAAAATAGTGTGTTTTTTTTTTTCAGAGAAGGCCTTTTTCATTTCTTGACGGCGCCCTTCCAGTCATTGTGGTGATCAACGTCGCGCGGAGCAGTTCTTGAGGTAATGGCGGTCCCGGGATATGGAGCATGCGTACTGGTGGTCTCGCTGGCGCTACTCCAGGTCCACCTTGGTCTTGGACTGATCAAAGAGAAACGTGAGTACCTTCCTTCCTCTCTTCCTCTTTCCTCTCTTCCTCGTCTGTCTGATGTCGGCAAATCGGAGCAGGTCGGAACTGGTTCGTGCGGGTTATGTAAACTCTGCGATGACAGTCATCAGAGGGCTGTCATAACAGCCTGGATAACTGTCATACGCTTCCTTTTAACATGTCGTTGACTTTTATAAGTGCAGACTTTTTTTTTAGAGGGAATGTCAATCTTATCACAGCCAAATAGCGATACACATGATATTAGAATTTTCTTAAGTTGGAATTATGACTCTAATTAAGGTAAACATTTTTTGCATTTTTTAAACCTAATAAGATTTTCAATTTTCAAATCGAATCTGAATTTTAATATTGTACAGTGAAAATATTTCAAATGATTATTTTATAATAGTCAAAATTATACGGAATAAATATTTTATAGTAAGATACTATAAAATCTAAATTGAGGTCATTATGTTGGCTATTTTAGTTGGCTTAAAAAAACTAGAGCATTATAATATGCTCTGTCTAAATTATAAATAGATTTTAAATATTACTGAATTCACAAGTTTCTATGGTCAAGTCAAATGACGAATGTATGCTGATTTCCTTCGAAAAAAATAAGTTAAATTTATCAAATGTTTAGATCTATGGTATAGTATTCGAATTTAGAATCAAATTCCATTGAATCCGAATCTGGGATTTGTTTGAATTCGAAATTTAGAATTTGATACGAATCTTTCAAATAAATTATTAAGATTGGGAATTTCGAATCGAATACGAATCCTGGCAAGATTTAGAATTGAAATCTTGGACCTTAACTCCCTTTTTTTTTTTTCACCACGTCTTACTACCCGTTCGGGTTATACGAATATGTAATTTATTGCGCTAATTGTTTTAGGGATTAGGAAAATTTATATTTAAGGATGTGTAATTGCATTTGCATGAAGGAGAGAGTCAAAAACTATTCAGGAAAAACCACCCTCATTACACCCACCGAGATTCCAAATTCGATCTCCCTGCAGGCTCGGACTGGCCCGCCGGGTCATCGGCCCTTGGGCTGGTGCGCCCTCAAATTTCTCGAATTCGCGCCCTCTGCCCAGAATCCCCCTCCTTCTTGGCGAAAAAAAAATTTGCAATGATTAAAATAAGAAATTTAAATTTTAAATAAGATTCGAATAATCAAGACAAGGTGGAACCGTGAAGGCGAAATTAAATTTAAGTGGGTACAGATATAGGGGGTGGGGGATGTTCAGCAACAAGAGGTGATCGGCGCCCGGCGACAGCAGGAGAAAAGTCAACACCTTTTCAATGATCCGTTTGGCCGTGTCGAGTGACTGCAATCGGATTGGTGGAAATCAGCTGTTTAGTTGTGTTCACGCCTTTATATAGTTTGGTGTTCATTTTATAAGTGCGTAATTTTTCGTTACTGTGGTAAGAATTAAGGAAACTTAAGTTACCAGACAACAAAAACTTTTGTCTAGTTGCGAAGTTTTTTTTTAAATAAGGAGAGACCCACCTCGGTGACGTAGTTGGCTAACGCGCTTGTTTCGTGTAGAGCCAGAATGCCGAGGACGGGGAGATCGAGGTTCGAATCTCGGTTGGGTGAACTGGTGATGGTTTTTCCTAAATGATTTTCCACTCTCCCTCCATGCAAATGCGGGTTCACCTTCTCTAAATTCAACCTTCCTAATTCCTAATCCATTAGCGTAAATATTACTTAAGCGTATAACCCGAACGGATAGTAAGACGCGGTGCTTAATAAAAAAGATAAAAACACTTCCTTCCGAAAAAAGTATTGTGTTATCTATCAATTTAAAAAATATCCCACTATATTAATTTTAATACAATTATTGGTGGTAACATTAGTTGTTGTTTCTTAATTTGAATGTTAAATTATCAGTCATTAATAAACTACACTCGATTTTAGAGCTACATTAAACCATTTTAACTAAGGCTATTTAGCTAGAACATATTAACTATTTGCTTGTAAACATATTATACCTTTTTTTTATTCAGTAAAAAAAATTGTGCTGTAACACATTTAAAAATTTTTATCTGTTCGGGTCTTGTGAACTTTTTTATGTACGTTAATTCGAGCCCTTCCTCTTACCATATACGTTTACTGCCAGCGAAAGCTAAAGTTCTTATCCGATCGTAACATATTAACTCTCTTTAGATAGGTAATTCCTTTTATAAATATAAATTTTGTATGATTGTATGTTTGTGGTGTCTAACAATTTTTTAATATTGAAGTGCACGAGACACCATTTAATATTACAACTAGTAAAATCAAATAATAAAATCAAGTGGAACTAAAAATTATAAATAGTTTTGAACATCTTATTTGGTGAATTCGGACTAATTAGAATATACACATAAACAGACCGAAATACAGCCCAATTTTCAGAGAGAGGATCTTATACGACAGCTGAAAAGTTACTAGGTCTATTTTCACGTATTCATACGTCAAACCATACCGTCATACTGCCAAGCCATGTGATCTTCAGGTGTCACTTTCGATGGCTATTATCAATACATATAAAATAATATTAATAATATAAGTTAAATGTTATCAATGTTGGCCGATAAGGAAATAAGTTTGTATATTTTAAAAAGGTTTTATTGGAGTGTTAAAGATTAAAATAAAATTCAATACGAAACAGTTATGAACACAGGTATGAAAAGTAGGTTAATAATGTGCCCCAATGTTGCACATGAATGTCAGACATGCAGACCACATGAGAGCCAGCCGGTTACATAAATAACGACTCTAAGCAAAGAAAGTAGTCGAACAAGATTCGTTGGAGGTTCCTTACCTGCTAGAAGGAAACTAGTTTTGGTAGGTGACGCAGGTGCTAGCTAGTCCCACCACCCGTTTAGACCACACTGGGAACTAGAACAGGAGTCCTCAACACGCGGACCGCGGGACACTTCAAGGGAGATAAAAATGACAAATACAGATTTATATTTTACATAATTAAATAAATACTTATTTTAAGTTAGTTTACTAACTATTTTTGCTTTATACATGATGAAAAATATTACGTTTGTATACAAATTTATCTTGAACCGGTTAATGACAACTCTGGTAAATAAGGGAGGGAGTAGTATCTCGGGAATGTTCGAACATAGTCGAGAGTGTTCGAATATAGTCGGGAGTGTTCGAACATAGTCGGGAGTGTTCGAACATAGTCGGGAGTGTTCGAACATAGTCGGGAGTGTTCGAACATAACGGGAGTGTTCGAACATAATCGGGAGTGTGCGAACATAGTCGGGAGTGTTCGAACATTATCTTACTATCTATTCGGGTTACGCGTTTATGTACTAATCACACTAACGCGTTAGGTATGAGGAAGGTTGAATTGAGGAGTTAGCTCCAAGAAGGGCATATACCAAATATACTAGTATATCTGTATATGCCCTTCTTGGAGCTAACTCCTCAATTATAGGAAGTGAACCCACATTCGCGTAGAAAAAAAGAGCGGGGAACCATTTAAGAAAAACCACCCTTAGTGTACCAGACCGGCATCAAACCATGATCTCCCCTTCATCAGTAGTATAATCTATTGAGAGAATAGCGCCTTAAATCATGCGGTCACCGAAGTGGATGATTATGATAATGACTTCGGGGAGTATCATATTATCAAAATGTACAAATTTTCAATTATTTATCTATTAAAAATCTACGTAATTTAGGTATGTTATAGCTGTCAGATAAGGTTCTTCTTATGAAAATAGGACTGTAGAGAAACCATACGGAGAGTGGGTAGTTGTTAATACCCCTGAATGTGGGTACAGTAGTTGGTAATACCTCTGAGTGTGGGTACAGTAGTTGGTAATACCCCTGAATGTGGGTACAGTAGTTGGTAATACCCCTGAATGTGGTACAGTAGTTGGTAATACCCCTGAATGTGGGTACAGTAGTTGGTAATACCTCTGAGTGTGGGTACAGTAGTTGGTAATACCTCTGAATGTGGGTACAGTAGTTGGTAATACCCCTGAATGTGGGTACAGTAGTTGGTAATATCCCTGAATGTGGGTACAGTAGTTGGTAATACCTCTGAGTGTGGGTACAGTAGTTGGTAATACCCCTGAATGTGGGTACAGTAGTTGGTAATACCCCTGAATGTGGGTACAGTAGTTGGTAATACCCCTAAATGTGGGTACAGTAGTCGGTAATACCCCTGAATGTGGGTACAGTAGTTGGTAATACCTCTGAGTGTGGGTACAGTAGTTGGTAATACCTCTGAATGTGGGTACAGTAGTTGGTAATACCCCTGAATGTGGGTACAGTAGTTGGTAATATCCCTGAATGTGGGTACAGTAGTTGGTAATACCTCTGAGTGTGGGTACAGTAGTTGGTAATACCCCTGAATGTGGGTACAGTAGTTGGTAATACCCCTGAATGTGGGTACAGTAGTTGGTAATACCCCTGAATGTGGGTACAGTAGTTGGTAATACCCCTGAATGTGGGTACAGTAGTTGGTAATACCCCTGAATATGGGTACAGTAGTTGGTAATACCTCTGAGTGTGGGTACAGTAGTTGGTAATACCCCTGAATGTGGGTACAGTAGTTGGTAATACCCCTGAATGTGGGTACAGTAGTTGGTAATACCCCTGAATGTGGGTACAGTAGTTGGTAATACCCCTGAATGTGGGTACAGTAGTTGGTAATACCCCTGAATGTGGGTACAGTAGTTGGTAATACCCCTGAATGTGGGTACAGTAGTTGGTAATACCCCTGAATGTGGGTACAGTAGTTGGTAATACCCCTGAATGTGGGTACAGTAGTTGGTAATACCCCTGAATGTGGGTACAGTAGTTGGTAATACCCCTGAATATGGCTCCGGGTGTGGTTTGAGCCCGAAAACAAATGGTAGTGTTGTGTATCGGAGATATGTGACCGTCCTTGAATGGGAGCGTCTCAAAATAGCGCAGTTCTACCACGCGTGTTTTGGTTAGGAGTGGGACAACAAGTACCTACTTTCCCGGACAGTCATAGTGTGACAAGGTCGACAGTACTAACAGGACAACAAGTACCTACTTTCCCGGACAGTCACAGTGTGACAAGGTCGACAGTACTACCAGGACAACAAGTACCTACTTTCCCGGACAGTCACCATGTGACAAGTTCGACAGTACTAACAGGACAACAAGTACCTACTTTCCCGGACAGTCACAGTGTGACAAGATCGACAGTACTACCAGGACATTACTGTCTTACAGATACTTTGTGTGGGTTAACGTCCCACCAACCATTCTAGGTGTACAAGGCTCTGTCTTACTTCTTGGCTGGGTTATATGAGCTCTGTGTCTTACTTCCAGTCTGGGTTATATGAGCTCTGTGTCTTACTTCCAGTCTGGGTTATATGAGCTCTGTGTCTTAAGAACACCGACAATGAATGTGAATTGTTTGAAGACAAATTGTTCACTAAAATACAACTCTAACAGTCAGGGCTGATTGAGCTTCAAGTTCTTTCAAATAGAAGTTTACTGGAGCTACAAAATTAAGTGTAAGACAAGGCCAAGACTTTCTGGTGTCTAATAGATGAGGACAGACGTACTTTACCTAAAAGGGCGTCTGCACACTTTAAACAAACAAATGAAATACTAAAATAGCAGTTGTTTGCGTTGCCCGCAACGGGATTGGCTGGTAGTGTCACGTGGTACACTTAGTTTTACGTGAAAGTTCTCCTCTGGACAACTCATTACGTAAAGTGAACGTCACGGGAACGTTAAATTAAGTGTATAGTGATGGTTCTCATTTAAAAAAACAAACACGAGGATAAACTTTACGTTACGGGAACGTTAAAACGATTCTAATCTTGGCAGTGAGGAAATTAAAATCAAAACTATTATTATTATTGATTATGGAACTCCCTTACAATAAGTAATTTTAACTACCCACAAGTTATTCTAAAACATTTATAAAAAAAAAACTTTTATTACTTTCCCTCGACACCTCTGAGAGAAAGTATTGTGATCGTCAAAAATATCGGACTCGAAATTTTTGATAAATGACCCCCTGAAACGGAAAAAGTTATTTTTCGCAATGCCGTCTGTCTGTCTATCTGTCTGTATCTCGGGCTAGAGCCGAAACTATTTTAGCAATTGGGCTAAAACTTGGTATCTAGGGTTGTCATAAAGTCCCCCCCCCCCCCCCGGGGTTTTTTTCGAATTAGATATCCAACCCTAGGTTTAGAGGTACCTAGTTTACCGAAGGGTAAAATAAGAGAATTTTTTTTTTCTCAAATTTAGTTTTAAGTATTTTGATTAAATTTCATATGTAGACACTGTTTTTTACTATAAACAAAATGTCAATTCTCATTTTCTCATGAAAATTACTTTAAGGGTACTTTACATTGAACAAATTTTCCAATTATAATCATTTTTCCGCAATTAATTGAGATAAGAACCATCTCATCATTTCAAAGTTAAAGATACAAATTTTTAATTTTGAAATATATTTTTTATGAAAGCAATAGTTTCTGAGCTATAATCAAATATAATATTTACTTTTTAATTCAGGTTTTAATAAATTAATTTGATTCTTATTCTCTTTGGTGGACAAAGATATTTCTCTTTTCTCAATTGTTCTGTAACAATGTTCCTAGTTCCTTAAGCCATAGAGTAAGTAACAGTGTATATTATTTCATTTATGATCTTTGGTTTAATATTTCTAAACACTGTATTATTTCGTTTCACAAATCTTACGAGTTTTTAGTAATTTATTTTTGTTAGTTTTATAATTATAATGCATAGATAATAAAGGTATAGAATCGTAACTCTCTTTAGTATGACTATAACAGGAATTTGAGCGCTAGGTGGATGTCAGATGAACTAAGGCTATCAGCTTAGTACAAAACTATAATAAATACTAAAGTGCAAAAAAGTACCAAGTACATTTGTAATTAGTTATTTCTTGTATACATTATTACATTAGCTCTAATTCTAGATTTTGGAACCTAATTATGCTCAATAGCAAGAGAAAGAAACATAATTATGAGGGTATATACACTTCTTTGTGTAGTAAATGTAGGTTAATGTAGGTTACGCCACTAAACATTTTGTTTCAAATAATCTAATTTATATGGCTTGAGTAGGTAATAAATTCACATTAACTAACAAGTCTACTAAATATTATAAAAGGTATTCAAAATAATTATTACCAATGATTGGTTCATGCCATTATTATGACTTATTTGTGTTAAGAACATCCCTAAAAACGTTACAATACGTTCAAAGATAAATACAAATTTGTCAAAGGCCGTAGCCAGGGAGGGGTTTTGGGGGTTCAAACCCCCCGCGAAATTTTATGAACAAAATATATATGGCTTTATTTATGGTTCAAACAATATCAAAATTAAGATACAAGTACAAATTAAGGGGCTGTGTTACCATAAAAAGCACTTCAGATAGCTTTTAGAGGTGATAAATATTTAGAAATTTTCCTATCCTTCGGTATTTTGGGGGTTATTTTACCATGAAAAACTTCACAGAGCTTCAAAAAGTGTTTAATATTTAGACATTTTCCAAGCCTTCGGCAGTTAATGAGTTATTTTACCATGAAATAAACCACTTCAGAGAGCTTCTAGAACTGTTTATCATTTAGAAATAATTTTTTTTAGCTTCCAGCAATTAGGGGATGTGCCCATCAAACCCCCCCCCCCTAAAATTATTGGCTGGCTAGGGCCTTGAATTTGTCAGCCAAAACTCAACCTAGCTTATGCTTGTAGCATTCTCCATTGGTGATTGTCACATAGGCTATGGACAAATTCATACAATATACACATTTTAAAAACTCTCAAACTTAGGGCCAGTTTCATAGTCAGATTTAGTACGCCTCAAGTGCGGCGCTATACTAAATACAAGACGTCACCTACCTGAAATTGAATGGAATGGGCCAGTTTCATATGCGAAACTAGCCCATTCCATTCTGGTCTAGGTAGGTGTCGTCCTGTGTTTAGTATCGACTCGCACTTGAGGCGTACTAAATTTGACTATGAAATTGGCCCTTAATATTAAATAAAACAAACTCATAAAAGTAATACTGGCATATTTTAAATTTAAATTTTTCCCGGTTTTAAAGCAACAAACTCATAAACACAATAATGGCGTATTTTAAATTTCAATTTGCATGATTTTAAAGCAAATTATAGAAGAAGAAAAAATTGCGAATGCAAATGAATTGAGATTTAATATCAAAAGTTAAAGAAAACAACATCGTATTTTCTTCGACAGTAGCGCTAATGCGTTTGGCAGAGAAGTTAACACTGTTTCCCCTTACCCCTATAGAGATCACAGACCATAATATAATGTTAATAATAGTTTTAATATATTTTAATGATTGTATTATGTTGTCCTAGTTTTATGTATTTTTCAGTGCCGGCCTGTTATGTCTTGTTGGTCAGCTATATATATATAAAGGAATCTATTATTATAATAATTATTATTATTATTATTATTTGTGACAGCGGATTGGATCAAGACTTGTTTCTACAAGCAGCCTGATTTTGAAGAATGCAATAAGGAGTCAGTCCAGGGAATATTCTCCAAGCTCAGCGAAGGTAATTCATTTTTATTTATTTTTTTTCAGCATCGCGTTTCATTTTTCCGTTCGTGTCGTAAACCTTATGTACTAATTACGTTGATGTGTTAGGTATTAAGAAGGTTCAATTTTAGAGGAAGTGTTTTCTTATTTGCGTGGAGGGAGAGTGTGAAGGCGTTTAATGGAAAATCACGCTCAGTAAACACGAACGGGATTCGAGCCCCGGATCTCCGCGTCTTGGGCAGTTTCCAAAGTATCTTTCCACACTGGGACACAAACATCCGACAAATGCGTGTAGTTCTGTCGACTATCAGCAAGCAATCAGTTGTTAATAACTTGGAAGTTCAGCTCAACTGGTGTTTTTATATTTTTTAACCATGAGCTTAGATTTTATTATTATTATTACTATTATTATTATTATTATTATTATTATTATTATTATTATTATTATTATTATTATTATTTAGCATAGCGTCTTACTACCCGTTCGGGTTATACGCTTAAGTACTAATTACACTAATAGATTAGGAATTTGGAAGGTTGAATTTAGAAGAAGTGAACCCGCATTTGCGTGGTGGGAGAGTGGAAAACCATTTAAGGGACCCTCCCCAGTTCATCCGACCTAGATTCGAACCTCGATCTCCCCGTCCTCGGTGGTCTAGCTCAACACGACTGGCGCGTTGGCTAACTACGACACCGAGGCGGGTCTTAGATTTAATTAATACGGAATATTTTTTATAAGCGAAATGAAAAGCCGACCTGTCATTTGGGATGTCTCAGATCCTCACGGAGTTTGTAGAACAAGCCTTTCCGCAGCCGATCACATACACAGGGCGGGCGACAGGACGGGGACTGTTGTATCGAGCACCAAGATAAAAGGGGCCCCATCGCTGATCCTTAAGGACTATTTTTTTAAATCTAGTAGTGTCGAATAAAAACAGCTAACAAATTTTTATCTAAAGATTTTTTTTTAATTCGGCAAGCTTTGTCTCCGGTTCATCTTGATCTTTTAAATGAAATACATAAGGTGTAACTAGAAGGTATTTTTTGCGAAGGTGTGCATAGCACTTAGAATTTTTTGCATCCTCCCAAAAACAGTTCCTAAAGGTGGGAGAGCATTCAGCAAGCTTGCTATGATTAAAAACTACATGCGAGCTACGATGCTACAAGACCGTGGTGATCTGGCGGTCTAGGGGTAAGGTGTCGGACTTCTGTGTTGAGGGTCCGGGGTTCAAACCTCGGTCCCGGCACAGATTTATCTGATTACCAAACCACTTCCTTCACCTCTGACAAGACGTGTATTAAACACAACTTGTGAATGTGTGGAATGCCAGGCCTCTACCGTGGTTTGGATCCCAAGTTAAACTGTAGGTCCTCCATTTCATATCACAGTCACCCTACCATTACACATTAGCGTAAGTGCGTATAACCCGAACGGGTAGTAAGACGCGGTGCTAGTAATAATAATAATAATAATAATATAAGACCGTCGTAACAGTTTAACCCTACTCTCTTATAGAACACAAAACATCACGCAGTATTGACTGAATTTAGTGATGTAATTAAAGACATTGCTGCAGTCAGAGTGAGAAGATTATTTTAATAAGCTATACATAAAAAGTGTCATTATTAGTTAATTGACTAATAGAAAGTTAGTCAATTACTAGATCTATCAGCTATCAAACATTATACAACTGCAATATTTAACGATTTAAAAAATATATATTTTTAATTATCCTCCTATAAATGTATTAAGCCCGTGGGGGGTTGAGTGTTGAGAGGGGTAGGGGGTTCCCAAATTATCAGTGTAATGGGCTCCAAGATTTATGTCACCGGCCCTGTGTACACCCAATATCACCGCTAAGTATTCTGGATCAATACTTTATTTATTTTACCCAAAAAGTTTTATTGTTATAAAATGTGTAAAAAAAAATCCAGAATGCAGCTCGCAATTTCTTCCCCTACCCCGCCTCTCTCCCCTACCCCCTTTCCACATCCAATCATCTTCTGATCCAACGTCATCAAACCGTGGCGGATACATATGTGTGAGTGGTCGCGTGTTCGAAGGTTTCCAGGAGGCAGGAGTGCTCCCTCTGGACCCCCTGCATGTCACGGAGATCAGCATCCTCCAAGGTAATGACGGACCGGTAGCCGTCAACGCCTCCCTTACCCTGTCGTCATCCGAGGGCTGTCGGCCATCAACGTCACCAACAACAAGTAATGTATAATACCTCACACAGACGAGCGATGCTCTCTTACATAGCGTCAGTACAGTAAATACTCGAACTTGTACACGGATTAACAGTTACGCGGATTCAAGATAAGTGAATTTTTTAGTTGCGCCGATGTGAGTATGAGGGTGATATTGGAGTACGAGAGTGATGGTGAGTATGAATAGGTGAATGGTGATTATGAGGGTGTGGGGCAAATGAATAATTTTCAGCGTAACTTAAGCCTAATCAACCGAACCTTGGTGACCGTGGGGAAATTCCCCTTTCAGGAAAAATACTCAAGGTACTAGCCAAGAATGACTCGGGACCCCTAGACTCGTATCTAGGTGCACTGACCACTACACATTGAGTCGGTTATAAATAAATATATAAAAAAATTGTCATTAAATTTCAGGATATCCTTGACAGAAAAAAATGATTTTCTTTTGACCAAAATATGTTTTTTCTATAAAAACTTGAAAGAAAAAAAACTGCCCTCAGTTTCGCGTTCGTTACACTTCCACCATATGTTTGTCCGTGTTCCAGGGTCGACTACCGCACCTTCAGTTTCACGACGGAGATGACCGTCCCAAGATGAGGGTGGAAGGAAACTACACTCTACAAGGGAAGATCCTTCTGCTGCCCCTCGTAGGCAAGGGGAATGCTTGGTTCGAGCCTTGTAAGTGCACCTTTGGATCATCACCGAGGTTTATAGAAGCGGTGACCTGGCGGTCCAGGGGGTAAGGTGTCAGACTTCTGTGTAGGGGTCCGGGGTTCAATCCTCGGTCCCGGCACAGATTTATCTGATTACCAAACCCTTCCTTCACCTCTGACAAGACGTGTATTAATCACAACTTGTGAATGTGTTGAATGACAGCCTCCACCGTGGTTCGGATCCCACGTTAAACTGTAGGTCCTCCATTTCATCTCATAATCACTCTACCATTACACTTAGCGTAAGTGCGTAAACCCGAACGGGTAGTAAGACACGGTGCTAATAATAATAATTTATAGAAGTGTCAGTACAAGAGAGGGCAGTCTTTATTTAGGAGATAATTATAAGGCCCTGAGCACAGACTCCGTATCCTTAAGGATACTCAGTGTCCGCATACTATAAACGCGCTATCTATGGAAAAATGCTAAGTAAAGAAACTCACTCTAATGTTGGCAAGTAGAACCTCACCGCTAGCTCTCGTGGCGTTAGTGCCGCAAACTAAAAGATTCAAAGTGGGACGCTACACTTGGAACACATCGCATTTTCTGTTTTGGAATGTTAAATTGATCAATTCTTGTATCAAATTCAATCAAAATGTAACTAAACCTTTATTTTATAAATAAACCCCCTATAAAAATAATGTAAAATCTAGAAAAATCTAACTAAACTCCTTTTAAAATAAACGACAAATTGCTAACAAAACATTAATGGCGAATTTTACGTAGACTTCACACCTCCTTTTCCTATGGACTTCACTTCCACGCATGCGCATTCCTTTGTGACGTCATTGCAACTTTTTTTAAATTTAGTACCGCGTCTTACTACCTGCTTGGGTTATGTTAATTACGCTGATGGGTCAGGAATTGGGAAGGTTGAACTTAGAGAAAGTGAACCCGCATTTGCGAGGAGGAATAGTGTAAAACCATTTAGGAAAAACCACCCCTAGTTCATCCGAGCGAGATTAGAACCTCGATCTCCCCGTCCTCGGCAGTCTGGCTCAACACGAAACTAGCGCGTTAGCTAACTACGCCACCGAGGCGGGTACATTGCAAGCTGCTCCTAGCGATAGTGCGCCCAAACTAGTTTACGGGATCAGCTAATTTTCTAAAATTAGATGCCTATAGAAGTTATTTGTAGTGGCCTTTGTTTAGCAAATTGTTGAATTTAGTTGCCTATAACTAAAAAAATGACTAAATTCACTTAACACATCTCCAGTGCTCGATTAAATAGTTCAACTGATGTACTATTTCAGTTTATATTATATTATTATTATAGCACGCTCTTACTAACGTTCGGTGTAGCCTACGCTAATTGTAGTAGGTATTTGAGATGAAATGAGACTACATTTACGTGAATCCGAACACGGTGAGCTGCATTCTACATTCACAGTTGATTAAACACACTTGTCGAGTAAGAAGGTTTGGCAATCAATAAATCTTGCGGGACGAGATTGAACTGGACCCCAGCACAGAATCTGACCCTACTACCACCATCACCTTCATTTTATTAAAATTATTTGGCTCTTGGGGTAGGTCAACTGCCCCACTCCCCCCTTCTTCTGGGTGCGCCATTGTTTCCAGCAACATTGTCGATTATTGTGTTTCACACATCTTACGAGATTTGATTAAATATCTCCAATTTTATTTGAGGAACGAGAAAGTCTGTAAGATCAACGATGAATCGTTACAATTAACTTTGACATTGCACGATAAAGAAAGTGAAGTTTCAACAGACATGGTTACGAAACGAGGTTTGATGCTTGCGATATGTCGTAAGCAAGGAAGTTATCTAATTCATTTTTAAGAGAACGAAGCTTGGCATCACATTTTTTAATAAAAACTATATTTTTATTGTGTTCATCATAATAATATTCATTTAATGTTTAATACAATACAGCTAACATTTAAAAAGCGCCTCATCAGAAATCAATAAAATGTAATTATTGTCTACCCATTCCCTTTATTATAAATTTTTTTCCGAATATTACATTCCACGTAACTTGATTGTTGTGAGCAACGCAATCTATCCGTCGTTAGCTCGAACTATTTGAACACTGCAGCCTGGTGTCATTTTTGTGAAGTATCAAGGTACTATATTGTATACTCCATTTTGTTTTTAGTATGCGCGTTCGATAATGTTACATCATATTAATTGTTAGTTTCAAGTTTAATGTTAGGTTTTTCTTAATGAAATATAAATTATTACTTTAAGGTTATTAAACTTTGTCTTGTTTTGGTAGAAAAATACGCACATACTTTAAAATTTGCTGTTAATTCTTGATTTAACTCTTAACTTTCACTGACTATGTATAATAATTTCAATGAAAGTTATATATAACAATTTTAAATTTCCTAAGTGTGGTGGTCTGGTTTCTCTGACGGTAACACAAATAAGTTAAGTGGATAATCACTGAACGTGCATACCTTTAAAACGGAAGAGACATTCTAATAAAATGGTTCGGAGCAAACATGACGATGTAGTTCGTCCTCCTGAAGAGAAGACGTTGACCACCTCTTTTTATAATTTAATTTATTTTTTATTCCATTGTTATCAATTCAATATATCAGCAACTTTTTTCATCCGCTTATTACAATCAAATGATCGTAGTCAGAAAAATTTGTGTTTTTTCAGGCCTCTTTTTTTGTCACTCGGGTTATGTGCAATTTAACCAAGACCATAGTCAAAGGGAGGTTTTGGGGGTTCAAACCCCCCTGAAATTTTATAAACCAAATATATATGGATTTATTTATGGCTCAAACAATATCAAAATTAAGGTACAAATACAAATTAAGGGGCTGTGTTACCATAAAAAGCACTTCAGAGATCTTCTAGCGGTGTTTAATATTTATAATTTTTTCTATCCTCCGGCAGTTAGAGGGCTGTGTTGCCATAAAAAAACTTTGGAGAGCTTCTAGAGGTGTTTAAATATATAGATTTTTCTTAGCTTCTGGTAGCTAGGGGGTTATGTTGCCTTATAAAAACACTTCAGATAGCTTCTAGAACTGTTTAGCATTCAGAATTTTTTCTAGCCTCCGGCAATTTGGGGATTTACCCACCAAACCCCCCGTGAAATTATTGGCTGGCTACGGCCTTGAATTTAACCACACAGCTTGAATGAAAGAGGAAGTGTACCCGAATTTGCGTGAAGTGAAAGTGGAAAACCATTTTGAAAAAATCAAGTTCAATACACCCGACAGGGAGTCAAACCTCGTTCCTCCTGTCATCGGCAGTATAGCCTAACATGAGAGTGACGCCTTAGACCATGCGGCCACCGAAGCAGGTACTGCGAATCAGGCTTCTTGGAACCGGGGCACGATGGATGACAAATAATAATAATATTGCGTGTCTGGGCTACATAATTTTGTAACTCAGTTTGTGGGAGATCAGCCAGTACTAATGTACCGTTGTCCAGGGGACGGCTGAATGTACTAATAGTAGTACATCCTTTCTGTGGAGGCTCTTTACATGTCCTGATGAGATGAGGTGATGGTGATAGTGAGTATGACGGTGTGGAACATGCGGAAACACTTAAACCTGACTTAACCAATCCCTGGTGACCTTGGGGTAGTTCCCCTTTCGACAAAATATACGCAAGGTACCAGCCGGGGATCGAACTCAGGCGACCCCGAGTCTCATGGCCAGGCTATGGTGGCAAGTGAAGCGTCGTAAGTTTGGTTATACCTACGTAACGGATTATCCGGTGTATTGAAGCCATGATTAACCGTGATAGTAGATATGCGATTTATATATAGAAACAAGCTTCGGTGACCGCATGGTTTAATACGTCACTCTCGCAATTAAACTATACTTCCAATGACAGAGAGATCGGGTTTCAATCCCGGTCGGGTGTACTGAGGGTGGTTTTTCTCTAAATGGTTTCCCGTTCTCCTTCCACGCAAATGAGGGTACACTTCCTCTAAATTCAATCTTCTTAATCCTTAACATATTAGTGTAATTAGTACATAGGTGTACAACCCGAAGGGGTAGTAAGACGCGGTGCTAAAATGAAACAAAAAACAAGGATACGGATTGTGTGGACAAGGCTAGGACGTGTTCCTCATCTGTTGCAGACAACATGAAGATAAAGTCCCACCACGACATCGTGCTGAAGAAGAAAGAGGGACAGATCATCTTCGACGTCCGTGACGTCACAGTCACCTTCGACGTGTCCAAACCTGAAGATGCGCCTCAACAACTTGTATAACGGGCGCAAGGCGCTGGGTGAGTTCTGGGACGCGGGTTACCAACGCAATAAAAAAAATGGGTGTTGGCTGTGTCATGGACACGGCCGTTGTTGTACGTAAAATACGTTAATGTAACAGCTGACGATTAAAACTTAACGAACATCGTAGCTTCTCCGAATCAAAAGTTATACTAATTGCAAATTTCTCGATACGCAGCAAAATAACCTCAAAATGGCGGCGCTTCCCTCCAACCGCGCGCGATGCGTCACTGTTCTCGCTTATCGTAATGAATTCTTTGATCCTTTAGCTATCTAGTGGTATAATTTAATTTTGGATGTAGAGGAAAGATTCGAAACTACAACACCAAACTGTATCCCCCGATTTGTTATCATTAGGTTTTTTGGATTGCCCCGTATGGTAGCAAATTTAAAGACGTATTCACGTCAAAATCATATCTATCCCGTATTTTATGTTGTGAGAGTGGACATTTCTTTTGTGAAAAAGTCTTAAGGTGGGGATTTAGGAGACGCGATAAAAAAAACTCAGTGTTTTTGCAGGGCTGTTTTTTTTATGGCAAAACTTTTTTTTTGCTAAAATAAATCAACTAATGCTCCAGTAGAAACCTAGAGTTTAATTTTCTTCACTTGGTGATGTCAACAGTTGTTGAATAACGGTCTTGACAAGAGCCTGGCTTTTAATGATTCAAAAATTGACCAAAAATGATATTTTATTATATTGAGAGAGCCCTGTTTTAATAATTTCAATACATTCACTGATTAACGTAACATATATATTATGTATGTATGATACTCGTCTCAATTGTTTTCAAAAACTTGTTTAATATAACTATATGTACTCACCATATATTACTAACTAAATTCCGGGCTTAAGCGCATTTTACTACACATGTAGGGTAGATATTACTAAGGTAAAATTTTAGGGAAATGCAGGATGGGGTTTCAGCAAGGCCGTAGTCAAGGGGGTGGGGGGGAGTTTGGGTGTTCAACCCCCCTCGAAATTTTATGAACAACGTATATATAATGGCTTAATTTGTGGTTCAAACCATATTAAAATTAAGGTATAACTACAAATTAGGGGGCTGTGTTACCATAAAAAGCACTTCAGAGAGCTTCTAGAACTGTTTATCATTTATAATTTTTTTTTTCTAGTCTCCGTAAATTGGGGGATGTTCCCACCAAACCCCCTCCTGAAATTATTGGCTGGCTACGGCCTTGTGGGGTTGAAACGATTAGACGATTAGCAATTTGAAAATTAACACTTTAAATTAAAAGTAAATATCCACTATCTAAATAAAAGCAAACTAAATACTACACTTTTGGAAGATAATGTTACTCAGGTGAGTTCCCCCGGTCGTCAGACAAACCTCAGCACGTTGTCCATCGCTTTCCTCGGCATAGATCGTCTAATTGTTCCCGCCCTACCTTGTGTAAGGAATTGGAAACCATTTGGGGGAAAATCACCTTCAGTGCAATCACCAGGGTTCGAACCTTGATCTCTTTACCACCGGCAAACCAGACTAGGAATATATATTCTATTGCAGCTCTAATTCAGTCTGATTTTGGTCGGAAGAACACTTTAGATAGTTCAAACACATTTCTTTACGCTCAACATTCATACTTTCTCAAAAGTGACAGCTGCACATCACATAATTTGGCGTATTAATACGTGAAAGTAGATCTAGTAACTTTTATATAACTCGCTTCGGTGGCAGCATGGTCTAATACGCTACTCTCGCAGTAGACTAAACGGCCGATGACTGAGAGATCGGGATCCAATCCCGTTTGGGTGTACTAAGGGTATTTATTACTTAATGGTTTCCTACTCTCTCTCCACGAAAATGCTGTTACAATACCTTAAAATTCAATCTTCCTCATCCTTAACAAATTAGCGTATAACCAGAACGGTGGTAAAACGCGGTGCTTAAAAAAAAACTTTTCTAGCTGTCAGATAAGGTTCTTCCTACGAAAATTGGACTGAGAATTATTCAAACTAACATTTAGTGTTTGTGTCGCCCAACAGAGGACAGCACCAACGACTACATCAACGCCAACTGGCGGGCGGTCTCGGAATCTCTGAAGCCGATCCTGGAGAAAACCTGTTCCGATGTGGTCTTCACCATAATGAAGAATCTGTTCGACAACACTCCTGCGCACTGGTACATTGGCGACGCTGGCGTCGAATAAAACGACGAGCGGGTTCTAGGCATAATGAATATTTTAGGATCGTGCGCATGCGCGTAACGTTATACGAAGGAACAAGGAACGTTAACACTATTTCAATATGGCGTCTGTGCTACTGTATTATTTATTTTTAATATAGAGTTTAGGTTTTGTTTTGGTAAGATTTTGGTAGGAACAACAATATAATTATGACAGTTACAAAACATTACTAAAACTACTTTCATACGTTCATAAGTATAGTCACGTGATCTGCGTTTGTAACTTTTGATTCATATTATGAATACATATAAAATAACAGATATGTGCAAAGCTTTTAAATGTTGAAGTTTAAGTTCTAATCTTATTCACTTCAACTTGGACAACCACGAGAGCCTTTGGAACTTGAAAACATTTCGGATAAATAATAACACTTGAATATATTATGAGCCTATTTTAAATCCCTCGATAAATATGACGTATTTTAACATATAATCATTTTTATAACAGCTACTGAATAGTATTTTAACACCGACTGGTGATTAAATGACATCTATAACGTAAGCAAAGATAAATTTAGATATGTCAGCATAAAATAATATACCATTGTACTTATTTTATTTTGTTAATCTTTCTTTTTAACTAGATACTCTTGATGGAAAATTAAAAAAATTAAAGGCAGTGTTATGTGATGACAAAAACTTTATCTTCGACCTCGCTTCGGATGTTTCAAGCTTCGCTTCGACATGGCTTCGCGTTTAAAAAAAAAAGTTACTATAAAATAACACTAGATTGCATTGTAACGTATTCAATGTTCACAGTAGCTGATGACCTGGTGGTCCAGGGGTAAGGTGTCATGACTTCTGTGTTGAGGGTCCGGGGTTCAATCCTCGGTCCCCGCACAGATTTATCTGATTACCAAACCCTTCCTTCACCTCTGACAAGACGTGTATTATTCACAACTTGTGAATGTGTGGAATGCCAGGTCTCCACCGTGGTTCGGATCCCACGTTAAACTGTAGGTCCTCCATTTCATCTCACAATCACCCTACCATTACACATTAGCGTAAGTGCGTGTAACCCGAACGGGTAGTAAGACGTGGTGCTAATAATAATAATAATAATAATGTTCACAGTAAACAAATGTAATTTCTAAGCTGCTCCAAGCACCAGAATCTTGCTATTACTTTGGTTGTAATTAGATTAAGTTCTACTAAAAAATAAAATTAGAAGCTTGTCACGGGACGAGACTAAACGAAAAGTCTGTCGCTCTTGTTTCTACATTTCGTTTCTTGTTCCTTCGTGAAATATCCGCTCATTGCAGCTGTGTTCAATCTTCGCGCATGCGCTCCTCGTATTACGTCATTTCTCTTGAAGGCGCATGTCTTAACTACAAGTCACAGAACTATTGACCGTATAAAAAAAGTTTTTTTTTACAATTTTTTAGAATTTAAATATTTTTTTTAATGTCTACTCTCACGCAAGGCTATGTGACTTTTGACTGATAGTGTACATTTTTTTCTATATCTGGTGTCAATATTTGAATCTGTCAATGTTTACAGATGTTATCAATCTAGTTGTAATCATCGCTTACGCTTAAAAGTAGAAAGCTTACCTTGACGGATTATACTATGGTAAAGCTCATCCGAACGTCCAAAGTCAAGTTTTTTTTTTCTTACCTTTCAGGACAGTTCTGAAGAGAAACTGAACGAATTGTTTTCAGGGATTCATGATAATACTTGTCGAACCTTTGATCTTTGATGTCGAGAGTAAGATAACATTATGGACATTTTATGTTAACAATGGCGTAA
The DNA here is from genome assembly GCA_033556935.1 of Timema podura. Classification (NCBI taxonomy): domain Eukaryota; kingdom Metazoa; phylum Arthropoda; class Insecta; order Phasmatodea; family Timematidae; genus Timema; species Timema podura. The sequence goes on along the minus strand of JAVRXN010000014.1, from coordinate 7,541,088 downwards.
CCAATGGGGAGGGGGGGGGACAAGAGGAAGAATTTGATTGAAGGAGGTAACGAGCTATCTATCTAATTCTTGTAAAATCACCTTACCCATCTAAGATATTATGGTGTTAAAATGACATCCCAAGATATATTTTTTATTTTTTTTACTAATGAAATTTAAAGGTTGTTCACAGGATGAGCTTTTTTTTAAAAAAATAAAATTTCAAACAACATAACCATCGCATATAGTTAATATTAATTACACTATTTAAGTTTAATTTTTATTTTTTTTATTAATAATTGAATTGACTGAAAAATGTTTACATGAGTAACAAGTATGTGAGAGCTTATAAAAAAAATGTATTTATATGTTTCCATTTTTGTAAAACAAAACAAAACAAAACAAAAAGTTTTCAAACATTAAAATATGAAATTGATCATTTAATGTGTTCCTCCCATTAGTGGAAGTAAAAATGTTTTATTATTAATTAAACACATCACAGTTGACACCATAAGTTTAAAATAGGAGAAGGCTTTTTTTTATTTGACTAATAAAATTAATTGACACCTTTAAAAATGTAAACAAATGTATATGTTATACCTATGTTTATGAAGCTAGCAAGGCAGCAATTAAGTAAAAATAAAAATAAGTTTTATTTTATTTACTATGGGTGGCAGTAAAAGGGGCCGGGGGGGGGGGAGGGTTTGAACAAATACAAGACATATTTTTTTCCTAGTTAAAAAAATAATAATCTTATGAACAGTTTAGAAAGTAAAATATCTTAGGTGTACGAAGCTTCTAAAAGTCTGGAGTAAAATCTCCTTCATTTCAACTTTGGCAAAAACATTTTAAAGGAAGAAATAAAACTTCGATACTATGGGTACAAGGGAAAAAGGAGGAATGCCATATTTCACGCATTTTCCTGGACAACAAATTAAACACCATAAGGACCCCAGCAATACAAAAAATTAAATACGACAGAGGCCTCTTTTAACCATAGTATAAAGTTCATTAGAAATGGCTCATGATTGTCTAAAAGATGGCAGCACTTAACCCAAGTGAGTTAAAATAGGATTTTTTATTTCATTTTTACCCCTATACTATTTATATTATATTAATATTATACACTGATTTGAAAACTCGCCTTGAACATCACATATATGAATACGTATCCAAACAATCTTGGAATAATTGCTACTAAGCATAACAACACCCGCCATAACGTAACACAGATAAATTCAAATTTTCCAGAATGAAATAATAATATTATATTATTATATCATTATTTTATAGTGAGCTTTGTTTTTCTTGAAACCATTTTCTTTACCTAAACTGTACACTTAAAAATATTTTTAATTTTCAATTTTTTTTTAATGGGACAACAACCAAACAAAACCTTATCTTCGACTTCGTTTAACATTTAAAAATTGACCTTTGCACTTCCCCAGAAAATATGTTTCAAAATAAAGTAAGTCTATGACATTTATTAAAAACATAATTTTGTATGAATTGTCAATTTAACATAAAAAAAGTCTCGAACAAAATCGTATAAAAGATATATATATTTTTTTTTTCTGCACAGGGATTTGAAACCAGAAACAACGTGACACATCCCTACCAGCTAAGCTATCCGGGTTTGAATTCCTGTTGGTATATACTTTCAAATTTCACATTTCAACGTTTAATTTTCTTTTTGAATAAATTTTAATGAACGTTTGTTAAGTTATTTTGGAAATAAAAAAAAATACGCTAAGTGGGAAATATAACAGAGTAAAGGATGAATGCTACTCCAATGCAAATCAGTTGCTATGGGCTGTGATCAGTGTCGTGTCGTGTAGTGTTGCCAGGGTAAGCAGAGCTTGTTAAACCTGTACCTGTGATATGTTCTCCCACACTCTGTCCCCATTTGACCAATCATACATAGACTCTGCTCTACACACCTCACATGTAAATGTATCAGTGTCGTGTAGTGTAGTGTTGCCAGGGTAAGCAGAGCTTGTATTGTACCTGTGATATGTTCTCCCCCACTCTGTCCCCATTTGACCAATCATACATAGACTCTGCTCTACACACCTCACATGGGAATGTATGTTCGTTGATACCTGACCAATTAGTGTTCTACCGAGTGATGAGGACAACTACTCACATGGACAGTTTCAACTAGGCACTGCTTACTCTGGCAACGCGCCACTGTTTAAGAAGTAACATTATTAATACTGATAGTTATTCAATATTATAATTATTATTTTAAAGTGCTGGAAGAAAATAAATCTTTGTCCGTTGAACGTAAGAATTAAAGAACACGCTAGCAAATGGTCTTAAGTCGATACGCTTAGTTGTAATTTAAAAAGTAGTTCCTTATCTCACCGCTTGAAATCACTAGTATGGTGTTGTTGTGACTAAGGAGGAGGGGTTAAAAATATTTTCCGCTCGTCTTTTTCTTTAGAGCTGTCTGATAGCTGGAGTGAAAGAGAGAGAGAGAGAAAAAAAAAGGGGGGGCCTAACAGAGAAACATTGGTTTGAAAACACTAGCGATCCTGGCGGACATATATTCGCTACTAAATTAATACCATCAGTTTAATTCACCAATCTGGTAACTTCTTGGATATGTTTTTTCTATATACATTCAACGCTTCGTTCCAAAAGTCTCTTCCCGCACTTGGGAGTATCTTGGATGAGGTCTATTCTATGTGCTTGTATAATGATGACGAGTATTAGGGAGGCAGCAACTCGTCCAGGCTGTACTTGCGGTAGATGTTGTTTGACATATTCTTTAGAAGGCTCGAGATGGTGTTCTCCAAGGTGGGTTTAATCTCTTCGGCGAGGTTCTTCCAGTTGTCGTTGAGAAGCATATTCATTGTGTCTCCTGCAAGGGAGATACAACCAATTAAAACTTTGAACTAGGAATTCATTAGTATTGAAATAATTAGCAGGAAATGTTATCCAAACATTATATGTTGAAAAAATGACACCTTTGACAAGGGACGGTCAGGTCTTTGATTCCCATGTTCAAGTTTTTTTTTCAACCAATTACTACTATTAGCACCGCGTCTTACTACCCGTTCGGGTTATACGCACTTACGCTGATGTGTGATGATGTGAGATGAAATGGAGGACCTACAGTTTAACGTGGGATCCGAACCACGGTGGAGGCCTGGCATTCCACACATTCATAAGTTGTGATTAATACAGGTCTTGTCAGAGGTGAAGGAAGGGTTTGGCAATCAGATAGATCTGTGCCAGGACCGAGGATTGAACCCCGGACCCCCAGCATAGAAGTCTTGACATCTTACCATTAGAGCACCAGATCACCAAATCAAACAACAATATTGTGAAATTGTATCAATGTTGACCGTAATAAAATAAGTTTGTATTTTCCAAATGTTTCCACCAATCAGAATCATACGATCTAAGCTCATGGTTTAGGTTTTGTTTGATTGGTTCTATGGCCGCTAGATATTCCAGGACTAGAACGGATCGATCGGTCTCGTACCCAGCTCCTGGTCGCCGTGGAAGAGGTCGCCCAAGTGCAGCGAGCAGTGGCCGATGTCGAACTTCACCTTGAAGTCCTTGACGTTGAAGTGCTTCTTACCATCCTTCTTACTGATTACCTCTCCCAGCATGTTGCAGCTCACATCGATGTCCGCTGGAACAGTGGAGAGAGGGGAGTATCGTTACACTGGAGGGTTTGTTCTGGAGAACTAGTCGACAGCTCAGTCACTGGCTCTCAGGAAGAATATTGTTAGTTTACAGATAGTTCCAAGGATTCTCCAAGATTACTAATGATGGGAACCATAAGGATCCTTCTAGTGTACCAGTGATGGGAACCATAAGGATCCTTCTAGTGCACCAGTGATGGGAACCATAAGGATCCTTCTAATGTACCAGTGATGGGAACCATAAGGATCCTTCTAATGTACCAGTGATGGGAACCATAAGGATCCTTCTAATGTACCAGTGATGGGAAACTTAAGGATCCTTCTAGTGTACCAGTGATGGAAAACATAAGTATCCTTCTAGTACACCAGTGATGGGAACCATAAGGATCCTTCTAGTGTACCAGTGATGGAAAACATAAGGATCCTTCTAGTGTACCAGTGATGGAAAACATAAGTATCCTTCTAGTGTACCAGTGATGGGAACCATAAGGATCCTTCTAATGTACCAGTGATGGGAAACTTAAGGATCCTTCTAGTGTACCAGTGATGGAAAACATAAGTATCCTTCTAGTGCACCAGTGATGGGAACCATAAGGATCCTTCTAGTGTACCAGTGATGGAAAACATAAGGATCCTTCTAGTGTACCAGTGATGGGAAACTTAAGGATCCTTCTAGTGTACCAGTGATGGGAAACTTAAGGATCCTTCTAGTGTACCAGTGATGGGAACCATAAGGATCCTTCTAGTGTACCAGTGATGGAAAACATAAGGATCCTTCTAGTGTACCAGTGATGGGAAACATAAAGATCCTTCTAGTGTACCAGTGATGGAAAAAATAAGGATCCTTCTAGTGTACCAGTGATGAGTAACTTAAGGATCCTTCTAGTGTACCAGTGATGGGAACCATAAGGATCCTTCTAGTGTACCAGTGATGGGAACCATAAGGATCCTTCTAGTGTACCAGTGATGGGAACCATAAGGATCCTTCTAGTGTACCAGTGATGAGTAACTTAAGGATCCTTCTAGTGTACCAGTGATGAGTAACTTAAGGATCCTTCTAGTGTACCAGTGATGGGAACCATAAGGATCCTTCTAGTGTACCAGTGATGGGAAACATAAGGATCCTTCTAGTGTACCAGTGATGAGTAACTTAAGGATCCTTCTAGTGTACCAGTGATGAGTAACTTAAGGATCCTTCTAGTGTACCAGTGATGGGAACCATAAGGATCCTTCTAGTGTACCAGTGATGAGTAACTTAAGGATCCTTCTAGTGTACCAGTGATGAGTAACTTAAGGATCCTTCTAGTGTACCAGTGATGGGAACCATAAGGATCCTTCTAGTGTACCAGTGATGGGAACCATAAGGATCCTTCTAGTGTACCAGTGATGGGAACCATAAGGATCCTTCTAGTGTACCAGTGATGGGAACCATAAGGATCCTTCTAGTGTACCAGTGATGAGTAACTTAAGGATCCTTCTAGTGTACCAGTGATGAGTAACTTAAGGATCCTTCTAGTGTACCAGTGATGGGAACCATAAGGATCCTTCTAGTGTACCAGTGATGGGAACCATAAGGATCCTTCTAGTGTACCAGTGATGAGTAACTTAAGGATCCTTCTAGTTTACCAGTGATGAGTAACTTAAGGATCCTTCTAGTGTATTACTCACTGTAGTTGGCGTGACTCTTGCCGCTACCAGTGATGAGTAACTTAAGGATCCTTCTAGTGTATTACTCACTGTAGTTGGCGTGACTCTTGCCGCTACCAGTGATGGGTAACATAAGGATCCTCCCATCAAGGCTGTAGTCTGCCGTCATGTGGAGGAAAGGCAGTGATAGCTTTATACGAACACGGTCGTTGTCTAAGTCAAGCCTGGAAAAACAGACAACAGTCAATATGGTGTATATTTTGATTATCTGTCGAGCAATTTCTAAGCGCAGAGTCATATCAGACAGTGAGTAGTTCACAAGCTAACTTAGCATAGGGACGTATTACCTAAAACTAACCACTTGAGTTTGGTTGACTTTACTAATCTCAACAATCCGAATCTTCATTTTAACTTTGAGTCCCGAATCTTGTAAAAAATTATAATAAAAGAAGAAATAGAACTAGAACAGAATAATATCAAATATAAATAATAATTAATGTAACACTTTTTGCTAAAATGCAGTCACTATAACATCCATACAGTTAGTTTGTAAATTACTGGTTAGGAGTCTGGTTGTTGAGTTTGTCCTACAATAATGTTAGCGCTGAACCACCAATATATTAAGAGATCTAAAATTCCAATTCAAAATTTAGAGGAAAAAAACCAATATATCTTTCTATTTTTCTTATCTCAAATCCGATATTTTTTCGAGTATTTGAATCTTGAATATCCTTAAAGATTCGAGGAATTCGAGGGTCTAAGTATTTGTGGACATGGAGGCTCTTTCCATGTCCCGATGATATTTGGTGATTGTTAGAGTGATTGTGATGGTGATAGTGATTATGATGGTGATAGAGAGTAAGATGGTAATAGTTAGTTTGAGGTTGTAGAATCAGTGGAAACACTTAAAATTAATTTAAGCCTAATCAACCAAACCCTGGCGTCTGTAGGGGTAGTTCCCATTTCAGGGAAAAATACCCAAGGTGCCAACCGGGAATCGAATACGGGATCCCTAGACTCATAGCCAGAATCACTGACCACTGCTCCAAGGGTCGGTTACTGTAAGTAATGAAGTCGTGTGTTAATTACTTGACGTATTTGAGGGCGAAGTTGGTCGGTCCGTACAACTTGATGTTGTTGTAGGTGGACTCTACGCTGACAGCGCCTTTTCCCTGGTTGATGACAATCTGCGGTATACACAGCGGCTCGCAGGACGGGATATCCAGCTCGGGGATACCTGGCACATACACAGGATACAATGAGACAAGGGATATCAGATACAGCCATTTGGTTTAAAGGGAGTTATTTTAGCGCATCCATCAGTTATTGCAATAGTAGCAAAAAGGGGCGTTTTGTACCTGATAAGACCTACTTTAGTAACAAAGAGAGGTAGTTGGTACCTGCTATTATTTACTCTGGTAACAAAAAGTGTAGGTACCAGTCATCACCTACTTTGGTAAGAAATAGAGGCAGTTGGTACCTGCTATTATTTACTCTGGTAACAAAGAATGCTGGTACCAGTCATCACCTACTCTGGTAACAAATAGAGGTAGTTGGTACCTGCTATTATTTACTCTAGTAACAAAGAGTGTTGGTACCAGTCATCACCTACTCTGGTAACAAATAGAGGTAGTTGGTACCTGCTATTACTTACTCTGGTAACAAAGAGTGTTGGTACCAGTCATCACCTACTCTGGTAACAAAGATAAGCAGTTGGTACCTGCTATTATTTACTCTGGTAACAAAGAGTGTTGGTACCAGTCATCACCTACTTTAGTAACAAAGAGAGGCAGTTGGTACCTGCTATTATTTACTCTGGTAACAAGGAGTGTAGGTACCAGTCATCACCTACTCTGGTAACAAATAGAGGTAGTTGGTACCTGCTATTATTTACTCTGTTAACAAAGAGTGTAGGTACCAGTCATCACCTACTCTGGTAACAAATAGAGGTAGTTGGTACCTGCTATTATTTACTCTGTTAACAAAGAGTGCTGGTACCAGTCATCACCTACTCTGGTAACAAATAGAGGTAGTTGGTACCTGCTATTATTTACTCTGGTAACAAAGAGTGCTGGTACCAGTCATCACCTACTCTGGTAACAAATAGAGGTAGTTGGTACCTGCTATTATTTACTCTGGTAACAAAGAGTGCTGGTACCAGTCATCACCTACTCTGGTAACAAAGATAAGTAGTTGGTACCTGCTATTATTTACTCTGGTAACAAAGATAAGCAGTTGGTACCTGTGACGAGGTAAGGCCGCAATATCTCCACTGACTCCATGATACACTGGTTCAGTTTGGGGTCACTTCTGCTACATATCTTGAGGTACGGAGCTGCAACACAAGGAAAAACACGGTTAAAACGGTATTTTCACACGCAGACAAAACCTAGACACTTTTTTTTATTTTTAGTAATTCTTGAATAAAACTTCATTACGGAATGTGATTTTTATATTCATAGCACAACAGATAGTATGAAATTATTTATCCACTAAACGGTAAAATGGCCGAAGTTTAGATGGACTATATGTGATAATATTTTAGGAGCAACAGAAGATTAAAAACAATTTTTAAAATTATGTTTGGCCTTATTCCGTAAATATTCTTCGAAACTCTCTTTTAAATATTAGTTTTGTTTAGTTAATGTAAAAATGTATGCTGTAAATATAAAATTTACTGTACACTGTACAGTTCAATTTTCATAGGAAGAGCCTTATCTGGTAGTTATAGAAGTTACTAGATCTACTTTCACTGGAAGAGCGTTATCTAATAGCTATAAAAGTTACTAGATCTACTTTCATACGAAGATCCTTATCTGATAGCTATAAAAGTTACTAGATCTACTTTCACAGGAAGAGCCTTATCTGATAGCTATAAAAGTTACTAGATCTACTTTCACAGGAAGAGCCTTATCTGAAAGCTAAAAAAGTTACTAGATCTACTTTCACAGGAAGAGCCTTATCTGATAGCTATAAAAGTTACTAGATCTACTTTCATACGAAGAGCCTTATCTGAAATCTAAAAAAGGTACTAGATCTACTTATACGTAAAGTCATGTGCTATTCAGCTGTCTCTTTTAATAGATGTTTATAATACCAATAGAAAATTAAAATGTTATCAATGTTTACCGCAAAAAAAGTGTGTTTGGAGTTTGTAAAATTTTTTTCCTAGGAAAATTGTACTGTATCTTAAAGCTTAATAAACTAATATTTATCTAATTTCAAGAAAAAAAACACGTAAAAACACACAAATGATTGTTAAAAGGTTTTTTTTTAGAAAACTACTTCTCTATAAGTATACGACACCTTAGCTTATTCGGTAGCGTGTCTGTCTACTGAGTCAAGGGTCCCGGGTTTGATTAAAGGCATGGCCGAGAAATTTATCATTGGTGAAATGTGGGTTCACCCTTTCACAGTGATGATGAATTAACGGCCGGGGGACTGGATGTTGTGCCTGTCTTAGTCTTATGTTATATTACAAGACATATAAAGCTACGACAGGCCTAGCAAGTGGATAGTGGAAAAATAAATGGCTTGAATAAAAAAAAAACTGACTCAGGCCACAAGCTGGAACCAGTAATGGAGGTAAATTAAATTACATCGATAAATCGCTGTCACCGTTTGTAGTAAACATTAATAAATTTTATCCATTACTGTAAGTGGACATAAAGGTAATGATTCCTTTCTGACTCAAATTAGGGAAATGAAACCATTTACAGGTAACGCGTTCAAATCGATAACAGTCGGCTGGTTGCTTATTCTTATAATATACCATATATATATATATATATATATGGGTATATAGGTAAATAACCAGTGCAACAAATAGTCTAGTAGTTTCAGGGATAGACGTGCTAGAGGTAAATAATTTTGGGTGGAAGTTTTATTGGCTGCGTAAACAAGATCTTGGTACAGTAAAGTGGAGGAAATCGCAGCTGCAACGACCAGAAGTTGAACTTCAAGATCAAGACGTGTTTTTATTCTAGCACTACAAGACACTCGTGCGCCGGATATTGTCAGATTCGTTGAAGATTAAAAAAATTCAACGTTTTCTAAAGTGGGCTATAAATTATCCGTGGTCAAAATAGAAGCTCGAACTTGAAAAAAAAATATCGTCATCACCAACTGGCCGACAAGAACTGTTCCTACTGTTAGTTTTTTTTTTAAGTGTCTTCATCTGAGATTATTTCGTCATGCCCGGATCTCCGAGCCCGGGACAAAGTTTCCTCCAAGTCATGCACCCCATACTTTATATCTCCAGATTACTGGGGCTTCTTCCTGTGACGTTTGCCCCCCGTGGTGCGGAACCCCAGACACTCCGAAAGACGCCGTCGGGTATGGCGTACAGCGTGACGGCGGCGCTCCTGATGTTGGCGGGTTTGTCCAAGGTCGTGTTCGACATCTACTCCTCGCGGTCCTCCTCTGCCATCGTAACCGTGACCTCCATCGCCAAGATCACCGTTTACTGCCTGAACGTAGTCTTCACGATCTGTTCGGCTGCCATCGCGAACCTCAAGTACCCCAGTCAAATGGGGAGGGCGCTGCACTTGTTGGATAAGGTCGACAGGGATATATTCATGGACACGAAGAGGCTGCACGCTAAGGTCTTGAAACTTCAATATGTTGAGATAGCGGCCTTGTTCTTATTGGGTGCTCTGATAGGCGCTTACGTTCGCTTTGTTATGAGTACGATATACTGGAGTGTGTCATGTCCTTCTTGATTCTGTGGATCACGATACCTTTCATCGAGCTGTGTTTCGTCAACCTCTCCTTCGTACTGAAACACAGGTTCGAACAACTGCACGTCGAGTTGAAGAAATGCAGCAACTACAAACCCTTGTGCCTGAGGATCCAGCGGCCTGACGGAAGGTGTCGTGGACGAAACCTCCGTGAAAACCGATGGATGGGAAGCGTCAAAGAGGGAAGTCCTATCATAGGCTACCAGACGCTGGGAGCGAGTCCAAGGGTCGTCCGACCACTGAGGGACATCCCGAGACTCAAAGTTCTACGTCGCGTCCATGACCGACTCTTGGACGTCTCCGATCTGACCTACGACATGTTCGGGATACAGCTCCTCCTGAGCGTCTGCATCAACTTTATCGACGCCACTATAACGCTGTACGTGTGCATCGCGATGGTCTCCCTGCTGTCCACGGATCACAGGGACTACGCCAAGTACAGTCTCCCCCTCTGCGTGACCATCGTGGTGAAGAACGTCGCGCAGTTGGTGGCGGTGATGGGGAGCGCAGGCGCTGTGGCCATCAGAGCAGACCACACCGTGTCCGTCCTGCAAACCATGACCTTGGAGAGGGGTCTGGAGACAGACTCTCAGCTGGAGCTGCAGCTGTTCCTGCAGCAGGCCGTCAACAGGAGGGTTAGGCCCTCGGCGTGCGGGTTCTTCGGGATCAACGGGCACGTCCTAGGCTCCATCTTGGGGACTATGGCCACCTTCTTGATCGTATTGGTTCAGTTGAAGCTGACGTGAGCTGACTACCCTGTCACCTTCTTGATCGTATTGGTTCAGTTGAAGCTGACGTGAGCTGACTACCCTGTCACCTTCTTGATCGTATTGGTTCAGTTGAAGCTGACGTGAGCTGACTATCCTGTCACCTTCTTGATCGTAATGGTTCGACTTCGCATTTTTTTTAAAACACTATCTTCTCAACCCTTTTTAATATTTAAAGTACCCGCTTTGGTGGACGAATGGGCCAAGGTGCCATTCTCGCAATAGACTGGACAGCCATTGACAGGGAGATCGGGGCTCGAATCTCGGTTGGGTGTACCGGGGGTGGTTTTACTTAGGTGATTTTACACTCTCCCTCCACGCAAGTGCAGGTGTACCTCCTCTAAATTCATACATTCAACCTTCCTCATCCCTAACACGTTATAGTAATTGGTACATATGCTTACGGCCTGAACGGGTAGTAAGAGGCGGTGACTATATATATAAAATATAAAATCAACTTTGGTTTTAGTGGACAGAAAAATTGAAACTTTCAGTAAGAAATGTTATAATTCTTTAAAAACATAACTTTTTTGTTGTTTAAACTTGAAGACACCGATTCTTTACCCGAGTGCTTGTTTAGACAGCACGAAGCTTGACGGAAAGTACGGAATGTGAAAGGAATGCAGGGATGGGGGGGGGGGCCGGCTGAGTTTAAAAAGTCACTACACTAATTGATCTGGCTTAAGTTTTAATACCTCTGTCTGCGGCAAGTGAAGGAAGACAGTCTTCTGAGTTGTATCAAGCACGACAGGGAGGCCTACATACACACACCAACTCGTCGGGAAAATTTTATAGTGTGTAGGCTTGTAGTACGACCAAAAATTATTTTTCCCCCCAAGTTGGTCGGTTGGTTGGTACAAACCACCCGAACGCCAACTTTCCCTCCCCATCTCCAACAAGTTGTCTCTGTAGCGTTGTTGGGTCAACCGACCGACCTGGCGCTAGTTGGTCACCGCTTTACAAACATTTAGGTGGGAAGTCTCCGCGCGTTCTTTTGTTATATTTAAAATGATGTCACCATACTGAGTATTTAAGAGAAACATTCATGATTCATTTTTAAATATTACGAAAATCATTTGAATCCAACACTTTTAATAAAATTGCAAAGGTGATTTTTTTTTTCCTTTTTAACATCCAATTTATTGCCCATATTTTTCTTGCAATATTTTTTATGAATTGATAATTATATTAACGGGAATCCAGTTTTTTTTTGTATTTGGTTAGAAATGAAGGCATGACGTGCGTTCGTTCTGAGATCACGACAGCTACGACAAATTGAACTGCAAGTCGGTCAGTGTGAAGCTTTATGCTGCCCTGACGATTTCTTCACGTCCATCACGGACTCTGCCTTAAAATATGAGTGAAGACACCCTACTCACGGGGTGAGTCCTGGATAGCTTAGTGGTTAAAGCATTAGTGCACTAAGCCAAAGGCCCCGAGCTCGATTCCTGCATCAAGGTGTCATTTTTTCAATTTAAAGAATATGACATTTAAATGCAGTTTTAACCGTAACAATTAATAACTATTAATTTTTGTTTATCCCTACGTCTTATTACCTGTTCGGGTTATAAACTTATTTACTAATTACGCTAATGGTTTTAGGGATTAAGAAGGTTTAGAGGAAATTTAGTACACCCGACCGAGATTCGAACCTTGATCTCCCTGTCCTCGGTAGTCTAGTCTACTGCGAGAGTAACGTCTTAAACCGCATGGCCACCGAAGCGGGTAGCTGTTATACCTTGGCTATTTAATCCATCGATGTTAGAAGACTCCACACATATAATTTTGTTTGATTTCTTCCTCCGGTCACAAAATGGCCGTTTTAATAGACGGAGTAAGGTTTTGATGAGACTTGATCGAGACTTAAAATACGCCCTGCAGTTGCATTTTATAGAATAACTTATAAATAGACTTATATAAAAACCGCACCCTCTGCGTAACGCAAAATAACAAAAGGGTGTACCAGGAAGAAAAATAGATCAAAAGATATAAATAAATAAAATATAATTGGCACCACCACACCACCTCAAAAGTTTACAATTAAGTATAAAATTGAATCGCCAACAAATCGACTTCAAATTTCATAAAACAATCAAATTTTTAAATAGAAATCTAACCTTTTTTTTGTGTTTGTGTAAAGAGTATTGAATCGCTAACAAAGCGATTACAAATTTCAAAAAACAATCAAATTTTTAAATAGAAATCTAATCTTTTTTTTGTGTGTGTTTGTGTAAAGGGTATTCCTTCTTCTATTCTTGGCTCGATAAAGACAAAAATGCCGAAAAATTAATCAATTTTTGTTAAAATTTATGTTTAAATGTGTGTTTGATCATTTCTAATATAGAAGACAGGAGAAAAACAAAGATGTCACCTTTGTGCATTGGATTCTTCATATATTTTCCTTTTACCATAGGTGGGCTTTCTTCATTAAATTTATGCTTATTAGTTTATTTTTCCTTTTTCTTTATTGTTTATCAATTTCCATTATTATAAAATTATTCAGCCATTGGACCACCTGATTTTTAAACTAATATAAAACCATAAAAATGATTTTTGTTGTGAATCAATCTTTCGTTTTAAAAATATATTCTTAAAAAATTAGATAAATTAATTAGATTTATTCTAGGCTCGCCCTAACAAATGTGCTCCCCAATATTGTAAAGAACTCCGCCCTATTTGCGTACTATCCCCATAAAACTATCTTGAACTCACGCATCTGCCGTTGGCTGCTGTCCACTGGCACGATCAGAACAAGTTGGGACACGAGGGCCGACACGAGGACGGAGATGAACACCCACCCATTTTGACTGAAGACTGACGGATTGAGTATGAAGTGACGGCGGCGAACTGACCACTCTTGGTCCCCTTAAACTGCTGACCGTGAGGTTACGAGCTGCATTCCTCACGAGGTGGTTCGAATAACACGCGTTGTTGCAGGAACTCGCCTGAGTTTACTCATAACAAGGGAACACTGACATTGCTTTCAAGGGAGGCTGTTGGTGGGACGTGTTTCAAGGGAAGCTCTAGGTGAGGATTGTTTCAAGGGAAGCTTTAGGAGTTAACTGTTTCAAGGGAGCTTTAGATGTGGGCTGTTTTAAGAGAGGCTATAATGTGTCATGTTTCAAGGGAGGCTCTAGATGTGGATTGTTTCAAGGGAGGCTCTGGATGTGGGCTGTTTAAAGGGAGGCTCTGGATATGGGCTGTTTTAAGAGAGGCTATAATGTGTCATGTTTCAAGGGAGGCTCTAGATGTGGATTGTTTCAAGGGAGGCTCTGGATGTGGGCTGTTTAAAGGGAGGCTCTGGATATGGGCTGTTTTAAGAGAGGCTATAATGTGTCATGTTTCAAGGGAGGCTCTAGATGTGGATTGTTTCAAGGGAGGCTCTGGATGTGGGCTGTTTAAAGGGAGGCTCTGGATGTGGGCTGTTTAAAGGGAGGCTCTGGATGTGGGCTGTTTAAAGGGAGGCTCTAGATGTGGGCTGTTTTAAGAGAGGCTATAATGTGTCATGTTTCAAGGTAGGCTCTAGATGTGGATTGTTTCAAGGGAGGCTATTGGTGCAATTCTTTCAAGGGGTGCTCTAGATGTGAATTGTTTCAAGGGAAGTCTTAGGTGTGGACGGTTTCAAGAGAAGCTCTAAATGTGGACTGTTTCAAGGGAAGCTCTAGATGTGGATTGTTTAAAGGGAAGCTATATGTATGGACTGTTTCAAGGGAGGCTCTAGATGTGGATTGCTTAAAGAGATGCTCTTGGTGTGACGTGCTTCAAGAGAGACTTTAGCTGTGGATTGTTTCAGTGGAGGCTCTTGTTGTGTTTTATTCTAAGGGAGGTTCTGGATGTTCATTATTTTAAGGGAGGTACTAGATGTAGGTTGTTTCAAAGGAGTCTATTGGTGTATCTTGTTTGAATGGAGGATCGTGGTGTGTCTTATTTAAAGGGAGGCTTTTGGTTTGGCTTGTTTCAATGGAGGATCTTGGTGTGATTTCTTTCAAGGGAGGTTTATTTAAAGGGAGGCTCTTGGAGGGGTTTTTAAAGGTAAGCTCTTAATGTGGCCAGTTTCATGGAAGTCTCTTGGAGTTTTTTTTAAGGGGATGATCATGGTGTGTTTATTTTTTCTAGGGGCTACTTGGTATATTTTAAAGGGAAGTTCTTAATTTGGCTGGTTTCAAGGGAGGTCTTTAAGTTTACTTGATTCAAAGGAATATATTAGTGTAATTTATTTCTATCTTTTTTTAAGGGAAGCTCTGTAGTGTGTCAATGATATATGTGTACTTGTTTATAAAATCAATACTTATGAACCTGTACCAACTAAATAAAGTATATTATCTAATAGAGCATGTGGGCTGACATGTGTCAATCTGTAAATAACACGTATTTAAAAATGCTCTGATGATGGTGATGGCATGGAAGGCAGAACCATGTAAATTTATAATAATATGTAACCATATTTTTATTTTCAATGTGTATTTATTTCCTAACATACGAGTATTACTTTCAAGAGCAATGTTTTGTTGTTATTATTTATTTATTTTAATTTGCCCTGCTTGGTTTACAGTAGCTAGCAACTTATCGACTTTCAAAATAATTTCTATAAACCAAGGTAACCGACTTTGTAGGAATCAAGGAAACGTAGAACCGTCTATCTAAGAACCAAGGAACCGTAGAACTGATTTGCTAAGAACCGAGTCATAGTAGAACCAAATTGATTCATTCATAGTATGAAGGGCGTAGAAGTCTCCTTATTTTACGGGGGGTAGGAGGGGGATTTGAAAATCTGCCATTAGAAATGTTCATCGAGCTAATGTATACAATAATTAGGAGTTTATAACAGAATGTATCTTGTGGGTGAATATTAATTAATACAACAATTAATCAAGGTTTTGCTTGTGACATAAAAAGGATGGTGAAATTTTAAAAAAAAACTTCGTATCTTATTCATGTTTTTATACGAATATGTAGACCCCTGTATAGGGGGTCCATACATTTCCGAGGGGGTCCGAACCCCCTTAACCCCCAACATTTCTACCACCATTCCTAATATTTAAATACAATTAGTAATGAACGGGTGCTGAAGGAGTGCGGTTTGAAAGGGAATCCAATAGGTCGATGTGAAAGAAGCGTCTTACGTTGGTTTAGTAATGTTGAGAGGATGAGTTTGGATCGAAGGACGAGGTAAATATATGAAGGTAGAGTGTGTGGATCAAAAGGAAGGGGTAGGTCATGCAAGACGTGGCTAAATGTTGTAGACGAATGTGTGAAAAAGAGAAACATTAAGAGTTTTAAGTATAAAAGAGCGTGTATGACTCGGTGTATGGATGTTGTTTAAGCGAAGGGAGTATATCGTGTGAATGGGTACAATCACAGTTGACTAAAAGTGGAAGTTTTAAAAACGTTTTTCTTTCCAAGCATATTCTAATCCAGCTGCTTGAACAGATTCTTCCAGAAAGACATGCCAAGGACAATATGACTGCGTGACGGAACCCAAAACATCTCAAACGATTGTTTAGCTCACCCGAGTATTCAACGTACATTCCCCCCCCCCCCCCCCCAAACAAGCGGTTATATCAGTGCACGTCTAACAAACAAACTAAACTTAACCTAATTTTCCTGTTTGGTTTTTTTTTTTCAAAACATTTGGGTTATATCAGCTCACGTTTTTTTAAACTAACTTAACCTAGTTCACCTGTTGTTTTATTTCAAAACATCATGGTTATATCAGCCATACACAAATTAACTTAACCTAATTTTTGTTCACTGTTGTTTTAAAAATCACGCGGTTATAGCAGCAAAAAAAATAAAAAAGAATTATAAACTTGATTTTTTATTAGTATTCTAGAGTCAGGTGAGAAAAAACTCCTTAGCATTCCCGCCCACGGCAGAGGCCATAGGACACTGAGCCACAGACCAGGTTATCACTTTTTTTAATACCGCGTCTTACTACCCGTTCTGTTTACACGCTTGTGTACTAATTGCACAAGTGCGTTAGGTATGATGATAGTTGAAATCAGAGAAAGTGTACCCGTATTTGCGTGAACGTAAAGTGAAAAACTATTTAGTAAAAACAAACCTGACTGGGATTCGAATCTCGATCACCCCGTCATTGGCAATCAAGTATATTGTAAGACTGAAGTATTGGATTGGACCATTCAATCATTGGTTACTGGTGAAGACTAATGAGCAGCTACTTGAATTTTAAAAAAAGTAGTGGTTCTGGTCTAGAAAACTGAGATTAATGGCCTCAGATATTGTTGTGCTGACCACATGACACCCTCTATCAGCAGAAGTTGGTACTATCTTCACCAGTAGAGGGTTCGGCTCCATTGTGAGCTGATGTCGTGGAGTTTTTTCACGTCTTACCGCCCATCCGATATATCCACATACATAGGGTAGAGAGTAGGAAGGCATAAGAACTTAGAGAAAATGTAGCAGAATTTGCGTGGTAAGGGGGAGGTGGAATAGCTCACAGCACTCAATCCGGATTATAAACCAAATCACTCCACCGCCGGGAATCTAGACTAGAAGATACTGACGCCTGTGACCATGTGGCCACTGGTGCAGTTATATTTTCATTTAAGGGTTGATACGAGGAAGGTAGCCTAGATGGAAAGCCCTCACATTCTCGTGAAGAGAGGAATGGGTAAAAAAACAAGGGGAGGAGGAGGGGGATAATATTAGCAAAGCGTCTGGCTGGGGTTAAAATTCAGAGATGGCTGTTAACTGTGGCCAAGTGCTTGGCGAGTCTAACACCATGGACCGCTCAACCATCGGTAGATTCCTAGCATCCAGAATTCTGTCAGTTGAACTAGGCCATACAAATACTAAAGTGTATTAGGCTCTAATGTTAGTGTTCAGAGGTTGGCTGACTTGGTCCAGGGCCAGCCTGTAGTAATGTTAGTGTTGAGAGGTTGGCTGACATGGTCCAGGGCCAATCTGTAGTAATGTTAGTGTTCAGAGGTTGGCTGATATGGTCCAGGGCCAGCCTGTAGTAATGTTAGTGTTCAGAGGTTGGCTGACTTGGTCCAGGGCCAATCTGTAGTAATGTTAGTGTTCAGAGGTTGGCTGACTTGGTCCAGGGCCAATCTGTAGTAATGTTAGTGTTCAGAGGTTGGCTGACTTGGTCCAGGGCCAATCTGTAGTAATGTTAGTGTTCAGAGGTTGGCTGATATGGTCCAGGGCCAATCTGTAGTAATGTTAGTGTTCAGAGGTTGGCTGATATGGTCCAGGCCAATCTGTAGTAATGTTAGTGTTCAGAGGTTGGCTGATATGGTCCAGGGCAGCCTGTAGTAATGTTAGTGTTCAGAGGTATGGCACATATTCATAATAAATATATAATGGACAGTTCACCACACAGAAAATGCATCACTCCTTTGACTAAAAATGGAGATTTTTACTCAAAACTCGTAAAATTCGATAAATGAAATAATATACATTGTTGCAGAAACATAATGGAAAAACTATCGTTACTTTACACCAAAGAGCATACCAATCAGCTCCCAATTTCAGAGACCTACCTTTAAAATTATATTTGCTTATAACTCTGAAAATATTGATTCTATAAAAATATTTTGTTTTTAATGATACTACATCTTTCAGTGATAAGGTATTTCGTATCTCAAATATATGCGGATATTTGATCAAAATATGAGACATACCCTTATGTTAAGAACCCCTCCGCTAAAACGAGATGTGTCCTTTTTTTATGTTAAATAGTGCCTGGATACAAATTTTTAATCAAAATCGTTATAGCCGGGATCGAGAAAATATTTTTTCTCTGTATCTTTTTACCTTTAAGTAAACTACTCTTAGTTTTAGAGTTAGATATTTAATTCCGAAAAAAAAACTTGGTTTAGACAACGGATGCAAAAAATAAAAACTCCAATCGTGGCTGGGGGGGAGGGGGGGCACATTATGAAAACTCTAGATATCAAGTTTTACCCCGCTCGGTAAAATAGTTTCAGTTATAGTGCCAGAAACAGACAGACGGATGACATTGCTAAAACATCTTTTTCGTGTTCAAGGCATTCATGAAACATCGACATATATCCAAATATCTAATTCAATTAATTTTTTTACGAAGATTTCAATACTTCACCTCCCCAAGGGGTTGCAAGAAAGTACAGCTCAGTATGATGATGTTTACGTCTGTGAGTGTACTGTACAGTGGCAGTTATGTAAGCTGCGTTCTGCTATTGCGCGCACACACACACACACACACACACACACACACACACACACACACACACACACTTTGTGTTTGCTGACAGCGCATTCTCTCGGACTATGCAAGAAACCCATCGATGTCTCCATAGCATAATTATAATATTGTTCTTTATGGAGCATTGACCGACGTGAGGTCCGACATCTTAGCTCAGTCGGTAGCGTGTATGTATATTTAAATAAGGGGTTCGGGTTCGATTCCTGGCATGGCCAAAAAATGTATCATTGGTGAAATTTGGGTTTCCCCTTTCACAGTGATGAATTAACGGTCGGGGGGCTGATTGTTGTGTCTGTTCTAGATTTAAGTTAGTTTATAAGTCGTGTGATGATATAATCAGTCGGTTTAGAAAGTGTACGTTAAATACCTCGAATAAATTAACAATAATTACAGTTGTGAGGCTCACAAAGTGAAACCCTGTCGACATAATCCATTTCCCTGAGGTCCGTAGTCCGTAAGAAGTAATACTTAGCTGAACCTTTATAACATTGGTTAATTTAAGTTTTTATTTTTAGCACCCGTTCGGGTTTTACGCCTATGTACTAGTTACGCTTAATGTGTTAGGGACGAGGAAGGCTGAATTAGAGTAAATGTACCCACACTTGTTTGGAGGGAGAGTGAAAAACTATTTACCAGAACACCCGACCAGGATTCGAAACCCCGAGCTACTTGTCTTTCGGTAGTCTAGTCTATTGTGAGAGTGACTCCTTAGACCACGCGGCCACCGTAGCAGCTATTTTTTGTTGATACAACTTTCTCTTTAACTTTTAGCTTTCGCGCGGACCCTCAGAGATTATTATGATCGTAGTTTGTATTTCGACGTTTCATGACGCCCCGAAACGGAAAAAGTTATTTTCACGATGCCGTCTGTCTGTCTGTTGGCCTAGAGACGAAACTATTTTACTGGTCAGGATAAGAACTTGGTGTCTAGAGTTTTCATAAGGATCCCCGAGGCTATTAGAGTTTTCATAAGGATCCCCGAGGTATCTAGAGCTTTTATAAGAATCCCCGAGGTATATAGAGTTTTCATAAGGATCCCCGAGGTAGCTAGAGTTTTCATAAGGATCTCCGAGGTATCTAGAGCTTTTATAGGAATCCCCGAGGTATATAGAGTTTTCGTAAGATCCCCGAGGTATCTAGAGTTTTCACAAGGATTCCCCGAGGTGTCTAAGTTTTCATAAGGATCCCCGAGGTATTATTTTGAATTAGATATCTAACTCTAAAATTAGGTTAGTTTACATAGGGCAAGAATATTACATATATATACTATCAAAATTTGCTCTCTCAATTATGATTAAAATTCGTATCATAAGTATATGTCACATATAAACAAAATTACGCGTCTTGATTTTCTACGAAAATAACTTGAGGGTACTTACAAAGAAGGATTCTAATTTTGATAAATTCGCTGAAACTCTTGAGCAAAATATATATAATTTCAAAGTTTAGGGTCTTACTTTTTTATAGAATTTTATTACCTTATTATTTAGACGCGTTTTACACCCGCTGGGGCTATACATTTGAATATTTATAAAATCAAAATTTTCTGAGCCATATCAAAGTATTTTTTAATAAAGTTGAATGGGAGTATCTAGAGTTTTTCAGGATAAATAGAACAAATCTATTTTTCTGTAACAGTGTATATTATTTCTCGTATGGTCTTGTGTGAATGCGACCCTACTGCGTGGTCTAACGCGCTACCATCGCAGTATGCTCGACTGCGATGACGGGGAGATCGAGGTTCGAATTCGGTCGGGTGTACTGACGGTGGTTTTCCTAAATTGTTTTCCACTCTCCCTCTACGAAAATGCGGGTACACTTCCTCTAAATATTAACTTCCACATCCCCAAAACCATTATCGTAATTAGTACATAAGCGTATAATCCCAACGGGTGGTAAGACAAGGTGCTAACAAAAAAAATGCGATGCTATTTTATTAACATTATGTTTCTATAACAATGTATATTATTTAGTTTCATATATATTACAAGCTATAAGTTTAATTTAGGTTAAAAAAAGTGAGAAAATTTAGGTACCGGGTGGTGCACCGCACAGTTTTTGTTGTTTTTTTTTGAAAAATATAGCCTACCTTTAATTTGATCTGTATTTTTAACATCATGGGCTGAGAGTTCCTATTTTACAACTTAAGAAATGTATCACTGTCTTATTAGTGCATTGTCTATAGATATCATCATGAACAGCTTCCAGTCAGTGGCTGGGTCTGTTTGGAACATAAGCCTCTCCATCGCCTCCTTTCCTCCAACCACCTCTCTCCCTCCACCTTGACCCGGTCCTCTCCTCTCTCCTTCACACTCCTACTTACTCTCTTCATCCATCTGACCCTTGGTCCTCCTCTCTACCTCCTACCTCCACCTCCATATCCTCCTGGTCATCCTTTCCCTCTTCATCCTCCTCAAATGTCCATACCTCCTTAGTCGTGCCTCCTCCATCCTGTCTCCTGGACGGGTTGAGGGGGAAGGGGAGGTTATACAGATATATCATATGGTAAATATATCATTCATGACATACAAATAGAATATTTGCTAAGATCTATTTCAAGTAGACAGTAAATTATTTAACATTTATTTACCACAATTATTATAGTACATACAAACGTAAAAAAAAACACCAACTTTAATTCTTATTTTAATTGATGAACGCCATTTTTTTTTGTGAGGATAATTTAAATAACTTAATAAACTAACATTTTGACAAGATTTATTTACAAACCGTAGGTCGTTTTAATTTTAATTTTTTATATATTTTTGGGAAATCTCTGGCCAAAAGAACCATTCGACGCCGAAATGTGTCTAAATGTCTCAGTTTATCTAGTCTGATTTGCCGGGGGGGGGGGGACGGGGAGGAGTGGAGTTCGAATCCCAGCTGGGTGTACTGTGGGGGATTTTTTTTTTACCAAACTGTTTCCACTCTCCCTTCACGCAAATGTGATGCTAAATTTTCTCTGAATTCTACCTTTCTTATCGCAATCCACATTGTGACAATAAATTCTGGAAAGTCTGGAGGGGGAACAACATGATATAAGAAAATATTATTATTATTAGCATGCGTCTTACTACCCGTTCGGGTTATACGCACTTACGCTAATGTGTAATGTAGGGTGGGTGATGATGATGAAATGGGGACCTACAGTTAACGTGGAATCCGAACCACGGTGGAGGCTGGCATTCCTCACATTCACAAGTTGTGATTAATACATATGAATAAGAATTGTGAAAAATATCAAATAATGGGTCCTTAACTTTATATGCAATTTATTTTTTATGGGGGCCACTCCAAGGATATAAAATATCCCTAAAATCTTTTTGGTGAGCACTGTTCCTTTTTATTAAAAAAAAAGTTACTGATCACTTTTAAAAAAAGCCTTGTGATGTAATGAAGACTTGGCTTTCGTATTTTTACATCATCTTCCTGGATCTGTCGTACAGTCTGAATTTAGACTATTCTGCGCATGTGCAGTAATAAATGTCAGCAAGAAATTAGCACAATACAATGTTCTGGTTATGTAGAACGTTAATACTGTAAAGTACTCCGAGACGAAAGATGTACCTTGAGATAGATCTCTTCCCCTTCTGCCCCCACCCCCTCCCAACGCACCAGTTCAACCAATCACTTCTCATTATTTCGGTCCAGGGAAATGAGGGGAAAATGATGAGAAAGAAAGAGCGCTCTTCCCCTACCCTTTTCACACCACATCAGTTGGACCAATCACTTCTCATTCTCTAGGTTCATGTAGGAGAAAGGGGAAGGAGGGGAAAATGAAGAGAGAGAAAGAGCGCTCTTCCCCTTCCCTTCTCACACCGCATCAGTTGGACCAATCACTTCTCATTATCTAGGTCCATGTAAGTTAAAAGGGAAGGAGGGGAATATGATGAGGGAGAAAGAGCGCTCTTCCCCTTCCCTTCTCACACCGCATCAGTTGGACCAATTACTTCTCATTCTCTAGGTCCATGTAAGTTAAAAGGGAAGGAGGAGAAGATGATGAGGGAGAAAGAGAGTCCTCAAGGAACATCGCGCGTCGTGCAGGAAGGAACTGCCGTTGGCGCGTCCTGGCCAAGCAACGTCACTCGGGCAATATCTCGCTGTAAGGGATGGAGCCGAGTATCCTATCTCCGAACTGAGTGATGACCTCGTCCATGGTCTCCTGTACGATGGGTGTCACAATGTCCAGCACCTGTCGTTGGTTCTCGTTGATGAAGTTAGAGGCAGTGGTGGCTGGAGAAGAGAAAACAAAACATCGTAACTGGTTTCTCATCAAATGCACTACGCTCATGGCCAAGGCCTAGATTTTTATAACATCTTATTTTTTGGGGGAGTGGGGGTATTACTTACACATTTCTGGTGACACTGTAACTAGACTGGAGAGGGTAGCTATTACTTCTGAAGGAGGTATTACACATTTCTGGTGAGACAGTAACTAGGCTGGAGAGGGTAGCTATTACTTCTGAAGGAGGTATTACACATTCCTGGTGAGACTGTAACTAGACTGGAGAGGGTAGCTATTACTTCTGAAGGAGGTATTACACATTCCTGGTGAGACTGTAACTAGACTGGAGAGGGTAGCTATTACTTCTGAAGGAGGTATTACACATTCCTGGAGAGACTGTAACTAGACTGGAGAGGGTAGTTATTACTTCTGAAGGAGGTATTACACATTCCTGGTGAGACTGTAACTAGACTGGAGAGGGTAGCTATTACTTCTGAAGGAGGTATTACACATTCCTGGTGAGACTCTAACTAGACTGGAGAGGGTAGCTATTACTTCTGAAGGAGGTATTACACATTCCTGGTGAGACTGTAACTAGACTGGAGAGGGTTGTGTTGGGAGAGGGTAGCTATTACTTCTGAAGGAGGTATTACACATTCCTGGTGAGACTGTAACTAGACTAGAGAGGGTAGCTATTACTTCTGAAGGAGGTATTACACATTCCTGGTGAGACTGTAACTAGACTGGAGAGGGTAGCTATTACTTCTCAATCACATATTTGTAAATCAATGTTATATTCAAGAGAATATTTAGCAGAGCAAGAGATTAGTTGTAAAAAGCACGTGTTTGATTTAGCCGTGTGCATTTATTACGACTCTTTGTTCATATTTTTAGGTAATTTGTTGAACATTTTAGCTATTTTTTTTAGAATATCTACGTAATTTTGTAGGACATATTTTGATCTATTTAGGTCATCAAAATCTGGGCCCTGCTTATCACAGATATTCAACAACTGTTGATATTACCATGGGAAGAGAATTAAGAATTAATCTCTATGTTTCGACTGGAACAATCTTTGATTTAGTTTGACAAAGAAAAAGTTTTGATATAAAAACTGCAAAAACCCTTACCTTATCTCACATCCCCTACATTCCCACTTTATGTTTAGTTTGTGAGTCTTAACCATAAGCGTGTCCCCATTGGGGGGGGGGGGGCAGGTAGGCCATGCCTCCCTCTGATGTTGCTTCAAATATTGTTTTCAATTAAGCATGCACACACACACACACACACACACATTAATGTAAAAAATAATTATTTGGAGGGAGAAGGACGTATTGAATTCAAATTACAATTTAAAAAAAACTCTAAATAACTTAAAGAGGTATATAATTTTCAAAAAAATAATCCAGACAATGATGAGAAAAAGAGCTTGATGAAATCCCAGTGACTCCCCCCACCCCCCGATGGAAATGTCTAGGCACTCCAGTGCCCCTCCTCCCCCCGAGGGAAATGTCTAGACACTCCAGTGGCCCCACCAAGGAAAATGTCTAGGCAGTCCAGTGGCCCCACCAAGGAAATGTCTAGGCAGTCCAGTGGCCCCACCGAGGGAAATGTCTAGGCAGTCCAGTGGCCCCCGATGGAAATGTCTAGGCACTCCAGTGCCCCTCCTCCCCCGAGGGAAATGTCTAGACATTCCAGTGGCCCCACCGAGGGAAATGTCTAGGCACTCCAGTGGTCCTCTGATGGAAATGTCTAGGCAGTCCAGTGGCCCCCGATGGAAAAGTCTAGGCACTCCAGTGCCCCTCCTCCCCCCGAGGGAAATGTCTAGACATTCCAGTGGCCCCACCAAGGAAAATGTCTAGGCACTCCAGTGCCCCTCCTCCCCCCGAGGGAAATGTCTAGACACTCCAGTGGCCCCACCAAGGAAAATGTCTAGACATTCCAGTGGCCCCACCAAGGAAAATGTCTAGGCACTCCAGTGCCCCTCCTCCCCCGAGGGAAATGTCTAGACATTCCAGTGGCCCCACCGAGGGAAATGTCTAGGCACTCCAGTGGTCCTCTGATGGAAATGTCTAGGCAGTCCAGTGGCCCCCGATGGAAAAGTCTAGGCACTCCAGTGCCCCTCCTCCCCCCGAGGGAAATGTCTAGACATTCCAGTGGCCCCACCGAGGGAAATGTCTAGGCACTCCAGTGGTCCTCTGATGGAAATGTCTAGGCACTCCAGTGGCCCCCCGATGGAAATGTATAGACACTCCAGTGGCCCCACCGAGGGAAATGTCTAGGCACTCCAGTGGTCCTCTGATGGAAATGTCTAGGTACTCCAGTGGCCCCCTGATGGAAATGTCTAGGCACTCCAGTGGTCCTAGCGCTCCCTTGCTTATAACACCCGAATATGTTGTGGTACTCACTGATGAGCGCATTCGACTTGTCCTTATTCTCGAACTTGAAAGCCATTCCTCCGACCTTGAGTTTGGACTGGATCTTCTCCAATTGGATGAACTGCACCCCGTTCTTGGTGATCAACTTCCCGTTACCTTTCACGTCGACTTTGGTGTTGGCTGAAATAACAAGTGTTTTACTGAGTCATTCACAGTAAACGGGGTAGTCGACAGTAACACCAAGAAGTGGGGTAGGGAGTCAAATGGGGAATTACAACCCTCCTTTTCTCTCCAATACCCGCCTTGGTGGCGTAGTTAGCTAACGCGCTAGTCGTGTTGAGCTCGACTGCTGAGGACGGGGAGATCGAGGTTCAAATCTCGGTCGGGTGAACTGGAGGTGGGTTTTCCCTAAGTGGTTTTCCACTCTCCCTCCACGCAAATGTGGGTTCACTTCCTCTATATTCAACCTTCCTAATCCCTAACCCATTAGCGTAAAATAGTACTTAAGCGTATAACCCGAACGGTTATTAAGACGTGATGATAAGAACAACAACAAGATCTGTCAGCTAGCCCTCTGATAGCGAGTGTACTCTACTCACTAAAGTTGCCCTTGAAGACTCCTTTCCCCCTGAGAGGAACCAGAAGCAGTCGACCGTTGACGTCGTAGTCCGTGACGACGTACAGGCTCGGTACGGTCACTGTCATCGCCAAGGTTAGCTTGTGGGGGTCCACGCTACACAAAGGGGGGACACGAGGTTAGAAAACCAACTCAACGGTACAGGGGAAATACGAGGAAAGTACTAATTTTTGTTTAAACTAAGTCGATCTATTTAAATTAGTGTCTGGGCTACAACACTCGTAGCCCAGTAGTGACAAGATTATCCAGTACTAATGTACCGTTGGGTGACCTGGTGGTCTAGGGGGTAAGGTGTCGGACTTCTGTGCTGGGGGTCCGGGGTTCAATCCTCTGTCCCGGCACAGATTTATCTGATTGCCAAACCACTTCCTTCACCTCTGACAAGACGTGTATTAATCACAACTTGTGAATGAATGTGTGGAATGCAGGCCTCCACCGTGGTTCGGATCCCACGTTAATCTGTAGGTCCTTAATTTCATCTCACAATTCCCCTACCATTACACATTAGCGTATGTGCGTGATAACCCGAACGGGTAGTAAGACGCGGTAATAATAATAATAATAACAATGTACCGTTGTCCAGGGGACGTCCGAATGTACTAATAGTAGTACATCCTTTCCGTGGAGTATCTTACCGTGTCCTGATGAGATGAGATGATAGTGATAGTGAGTATGAAGGCGTGGAACCTGTAAAAACACTAAAACCCAACCTAAACCTATCCAACCAAACCCTGGTGACTGTTGGGGTGGTTCCCCTTCCAGGAAAAATATGCAAGGTACCGTCCGAGAATTGAACCCGGGACCCCTAGGCATGTAGCCAGGTGCACTGACCACTATTTCATGAGGACGGTTAATTAATTCAGTGCTGCCATCTGTTAGACAATTATGAGACCTCTCTAATACATTTTATAGTATGGCTGGAAGATGTCTCAGTCATATTTAGATTAATTTAAAAAAAAGGTATTTGCTGGGGTTCCTGTGAGGTTTGTGATATAAAATATGTTTTCCTGGAAAAAGTGTGAAATGTGACTTTCCACCTTTTCCCCCTGTACTGTTCAACTGTATAATGTAGCTTTTAGTACAATAGTATTTTGTCATCTATTTTAGTTACGGTGGGGACGAAATGAACGTGTCAAGGTCAGTATTTGTGTTACTCTTTATAACAAAAACACGTGTGATTTTTTTCTAAGATAAATCAAATATCTCCCCAGTATAAATATAAGAGTTTAATTTTCTTCCCATGGTGATATCAACAGTTGTTGAATATCTTTCCTGAGTATGGTGAACTTTGAACAGAATCGTTTTAACTGAAGAAAAACAGTCCTATTGTCCGACATGTTAGCTCATTCGGCAGCGTGTCTGCCTACTTAGATAAAGGTCAAGGGGTCCGATTCCCGGCATGGCCAAAAATTTACAATTAATGAAATATTGGTTTACCCTTTCACATTGATAAATTAACGGCCGGGGGGAATGGATATTGTTCTTGTCCTAGTCTTAAGTTATATTATAAGACATATGAAGCTACGACAGGTCTAACAAGCCGGTAGTGGGAAATATATGGCTTGAATAAAAACTGGCCACAGGCTGGAAACAGGAATGGATGTAAAAAAAACAGTCTTGTTCAAAGTCCTCCATTTTCAAGACAGATAATCAACAACTGTTGATATTATCAATCGTAGAAAATTAAACCCTATGTCAGTACAGGAGAAATATTTTATTTATTTTGGCTAATAACATGTTTTGCTATTTTTTTTAAAAAACCTGAAAAAATACCGGCCTTTTCTCGCGTCCCAACGTAACAAACTCTATTGGATGGTCATACATTTTTAAACATTCACCTAGAGCTGTGCACGGGAGCCTTAAAGCATCTTAGAAGCGTTTATTTAACTGTGGCACGCGTACCCTAGTGGTGCGCGACCTCCCACTGAGTTTTATTAGTAAAAAAAAGTTTTTGTCATGTTAAAATTTAACAAACTAACGCAGATTATTATGTGACGTCATGGACTTTGATAAGATTCTAATTATCTCCGTCACGGCTTTGTTAAGTTTACACTGGGACATTTGTAAAGACCGTTTATATTAACAAGATGGCGTTTACTTGTTTCCTTTTTTTTATGAACAGCTGTAAGGGGTACATTGCTTTGTCGATGGCCCCAAATGGGGTACACAGCTGGTGGTAGGTTGGGAAACACTGTCCTAGAAAACTAACCTGAACACGAACCAAGTGTTAAAAAAAGTGCTAATATGAAATATTTACAAGGTCAATTAATTTGAGCTTTTCAAGGTCAAAGGAACTACCTCACAGCACCTGGCTGTTCTCCATCTATACAATCATAACACCTGCAGTCAGGTGTCTACCTGAACCTTTCAACGACAAAGGAACTACCTCACAGCACCTGGCTGTTCTCCATCTATACAATCATGACACCTGCAGTCAGGTGTCTACCTGAACCTTTCAACGACAAAGGAACTACCTCACAGCACCTGGCTGTTCTCCATCTATACAATCATGACACCTGCAGTCAGGTGTCTACCTGAACCTTTCAACGACAAAGGAACTACCTCACAGCACCTGGCTGTTCTCCATCTATACAATCATAACACCTGCAGTCAGGTGTCTACCTGAGTTTGTCGACGATGAAGGCGCTACCACCGAAGGCCTGGACGTTCTCCAGGTGGGCCTTGATTTTAAGTGATTCAAGGTCACGGTCGATCTGCAGCGCGGGTAGTACGAAGGGTTCTGCAGGTGGTACCTGCATCTTGGGGATACCTGTAACCAGCAGAGCATGAGTGTCACACATTGTCACTTACTGCAACTAGCAGAGCATGAGTGTCACACATTGTCACATACTGCAACCAGCAGAGCATGAGTGTCACACATTGTCACATACTGCAACCAGCAGAGCATGAGTGTCACACATTGTCACATACTGCAACCAGCAGAACATGAGTGTCACACATTGTCACTTACTGCAACCAGCAGAGCATGAGTGTCACACATTGTCGCCTACTGGTCAATACAATAAACTATACCTGCTATTCATAGTATATTGAGTATTAAGATGCGATGGTGACCTGGTGGTCTAGGGGTAAGGTGTCGGACTTCTGAGCTGGCGTCCGGGGTTCAATCCTCGGTCCCGGCACAGATTTATCTGATTACCAAACCCTTCCTACACCTCTGACAAGATGTGTATTAATCACAACTTGTGAATGTGAGGAATGCCAGGCCTCCACCGTGGTTCGGATTCCACGTTAAACTGTAGGTCCTCCATTTCACCTCACAATCACCCTACCATTACACATTAGCGTAAGTGCGTATAACCCGAACGGGTAGTAAGACGCGGTGCTAATAATAATAATAATAATAATAATTAAGATGCGATGTAAGATGACGCAAGCTAAGGACCATATTTGATTCCGTTTTGGACCAAATAAATTAAGTAATTCTTCATTAGAAACCTATAGTTTAATTTTCTTCACCTGGTGATATCAACAGTTGTTGAATATCTGTGAAGGGTGTCCTGGAATTGAATGACAACTTTTTCTTTTCATTTAAAAATTTTCTCATATAATACCGCTATGCTCATGACAGATATTCAACAACTGTTTATATCACCGTGTGAAGAAAATTAAACTCAAGGTTTCCACTAGAGCAATATTCGATTTATTTTGACCAAAAAAAAGGGGTTGCTATTAAAACTGCAAAAAACACTTCCGTTTCCTCGTGTCCCCTTCACTCCCACCTTAAGAGCAAAACATCGGAGGCTAGTTTTAAATCATATAAAGATTAGGCTTACTAACAATTTAATCAATTTAATTTATTTAGTAACAAAAGAAAAATTGACTTCATTTAGATAACAGTAGGAATGGTTATTTCACAAACGTGTGTAACCATTATAGGATTTAGGAAGGAAGGACATTTTAGAAAATACAACAATATTATTAATCGCGGACATTGACAACACATTATTATATTATTAGTGCTATTTTATATGTAGTTTATATGTGACAGATGCAGATCATACGACTTGACGTATGAATACGTGAACATTGTTTTAAGTTACTTTTGTGGTTCTCAAAATATATATATATATATATATATATGAATAATAGATCCAGAGGTCCGGGTTCGGTCCTCAGTGCTTTCAGATTTTCTATGTGGCAGTGGGGTCTAGAACGGGCTCAAACTCAAGCCTCTTGAGCACAAATTAGGAGCTACTTGGGTGAAAATATAAGTAGCGGCTCCGGTTTAGAGAACTGAGATAAACGGCCGTAGGCGGGGTTCGCTATACTGGTCACATGACACCCTCTTTATCCTCAGACGAAAGGAACTTTATATAAATAGATCATCTAGATCTACCTCACAAATATATTTATAAAACTATAGCTGAGGGAAACTTGATATAGAGGATTAATATAAATTAAACCCGATTCGGTGGCCGCACGGTCTAAGGCACTACTCTTGCGGTAGACTAGACTACAGATGATGGTGAGATTGAGGTTCGAATCTCGGTTAGATGTACTGAGGGTAGTTTTTCAACAACAAGAAATATTTTTCCACTCTCACTCCCTGAAAATGTGGATACACTTCCTTTAAATATAGCCTCGTTCATCCCTTAAACCATTAGCGTAATTAATATACAAGCGTATAAACCAAATGGTTAGTAAGACATGGTAATATATATAATATAATATATATATATATATATATATATATATATATATAATTAAAGTATTTTTAGTCACTTTTGTGTCCAAGTTAAGTGGGAATGTAAGTTGTCTCGAGTAATAAACATCGTAAAATTTTTCTGAATATTCGTTTTTATTCAATAAATGTCCACATTTGTTGTCCTTAACCTTTAAAAAATGTAGCCATGGTTATTTTGTCAGCCATTAAAAACACAACTTGAACAAGAAAACAAATATAACGTTTTAATCTACGAAGTGGTAAAACGTCAGGTAGGTACTTCAATAAAATATGTAGCAAATATATTCACTCGTATTTATATAGACAAATAAAACACCATTTATAAGATTGACTCGTCACTTAAGTTTATTGATTTAGTAATAACTGTTTCTATTTTTGTGTGTTTTCTTTCGTATTCGTATTTCGCGTTTCTTTCGTATTCGTCAATACGTCCATTATTATGATTCATTTAATATACCTTTCGATATTAAGTGGTTAAAAGCAACACTTTTAAAATTTACGATAGAAACTTAGTGTAATGAATTTGAGAATATGTTCAATTTACAAGCAATACAGGTAGAACATTTGAAAATGTGGATTGTAAAATCTTTACAAAGTCAAGTGTTGAATATTTATACATAAAACAATGGAGGTAAGGAAATACGGGCATATTCGAATTGTGGAACAACCTGTAATCCCATTCAACTCCTAACCTAACCTAGCCTAACCTAGCCTAACCTCCATGTTCCATTTTGAGCAAAGTCATTATGAATTTAATTTTTACACCGCAGTTCGTGTAAGGGCATTACCGAGCTCGGATGAGTTGTTCCGCAATAATTATTCATGTGCCCCAGGAAATACTTGATTTGTTAATAAAATGTTAACTAAATAAAATGTCATGTTATTATATTTGTTTTCGCATTGAAATCTGCAAACCATACAGGTTAATTGATTTATGAGCAACGCAAGTAAACGTGCTCATTTAATGATATGTAAATCATTACTCTGAAAATATGTGTACCGCAATTCAATCGAATGGATAAGTTTACAAGACATGGATTCTAGTACGGTAGGATTTGGTTAATTAGTTAGTTAAAAGAATTGTATAGTTCGAACCCATCAATATTAACCATGAAGTTATCATTTAAATCAATGGTAAAAAAAAATTTGAATTGTCGAAGGAAATATTTGAATGATTCCAACCCTTTACATCGTTATTTTTTTCGAGTTTGTACTCATTTCAAACCTAAACTTAAGATGGGGTGCTAGTGAGCGTGAGTTTAGGGAAGTTTTTTTGCAGTTTTTATAGCATAAACATTTTTTGAACAAAATAAATAAATTTTCTTTCTATAGAAACATAGAGTTTAGTTTTCTGCACGTGATAATCTCAACAGTCCTTGAATATCTTTCAGATGTGTCCTGTAATTTAATGACAACTTTTTCTCTTAATTTAAAAAGTTTGTCACCAAATGCCACCATGATCATGACAGATATTCAATAACTGTTGATATTAGCATGTGCAGAAAACTAAACTCTATGTTCTAGAGAAGAAAAATATGATTTATTTTGTTCAAAAAATGTTTATGCTATAAAAACTGCAAAATTAGCGCACTAAATTCGCGCTCACTAGCACCCAACCTTAACGACCTTTAAACCACTCCACTAATGATGTACTATTTGATGGCAGGTAGCGATGAACAAGGAAGGGGACATCTACCCCTACAGTAAGCCGCTGAGGTTCGTCTCCAAACTTCTGGGCCTTGCGCCCCCTCACCTGACCCTAACAAGATCTCACCCAGCAAGAAGACAGAAGTCAAGGTCACGTTTTCCTGGACGTCGACGTCATATTCAGTCGCTTTTATATCATACTAGTGATAAATCTAATTATTTCGCCTGTAGTTGGAGTTACAGGTGTGTATAGATTTCTCAGCCCTACGCTGTATATACCAGACATGCTTAAATTCGTCTTGAACTTTGCCACAGGGATAGCTGCACTGGCGATGAACATGACCTGCATCTACAAACAGACCGTTCGGGTTGGTCTGAACGTCATCAAAGTGAACAAACGTCTTCCTCGAGGCGACCCTAACATGAAAGAGCCACCACATCTTATGTTCGTCTTGATGATGATGCTACCCGCCGTGTCAGAGTTTTGTGAGATCAGCGTGTGGATTAGCTTCACGAACGGATTACTAAACATATCCGTGATGGTCACGAAAATATTAACCAACTACATCCGTTTCGTCGTCATATCTCAGTTCGTATCATGGATCACGTTCGTCGGACGACGGTTTAGACGTCTTAACTCACGCGCTCAAGAATTGGGACATCGTTCGACAAGAGGTGATCGGACGTAAAAGACCATCGGTCAATGATCGTCAAGGGGAGGATAGTGTTTTGTTTATTTGTAGAGGAATCCCTTTTACAAATGAATTGCTCTCGCGTGGGTGTCAGGATCAGAATCGGACAGGGGCTGCTAGCGATGTCAAGGTGAATCTCAGCAGGTTCGACGCGTCTGACCTAGCGTCCTTGCGTCGGGCTCACCACGCCCTGATAGAGTTGGGGCTGGCCGTGAATACGATGTTTGGCGTGCAGATACTTTTGGACATCCTGCACGGGTTTGTCAGTATGACCCAGACCCTTTACATGGGTGTGGACATAGGGTTCAGGGCGCAGGGGTTTCGAATACTTGGCTTAAATAAGACTAACCTCTTCTGGTGCAGTATCATATGGACCTCTGTCCACATGTTCAAGCTGATCTTGGTCATAGCCTCGTGTCATTTGTCCGGGAAAGAGTCGTACAAGGCGGTGTACATAATTCAGAAACTGCTACTGAGGAAGAATTTATCCCGCGGGGATCGCAAAGAACTGAAACAGTTTTCTCGACAAGCAAGGGTCCAAAAATTGGTTTTCAACGCTGCGGGTTTTGTTGTTTTGGATTTACCTTTCCTAGCATCCGTCATAGGAGCCGTCATGACTTATTTAATCATCCTTTTACAATTTAAAACATAATTAGTATTACCAACCCGCTTCGGTGGCCGCGTGGTTTATCGTGCTACTCTCGTGGTAGACTAGACTGGCGATATCGGGGAGATCGAGGTTAGAATCTCGGTCAGGTGTATTGAGTGAGGTTTTTTCCCAAAATGGTTTTCCACTCCCCCTCTACACAAATGTTGGTACACTTTCTTTAAATATAACCTTCCTAATCTCTAAAACCATGACATAATTATTGCATAAGCGTGTAACCAGAACGGGTAGTAAGACGTGGTGTAGTGGTCAGTGCACTTGCCGAGCCTCGGGGTCCAGAGTTCGATTCCCAGGGTGGTACCTTTGGTAGTTTCCCCTTTAGAGGAATAACCCTATTGGTCCCAGGGTTTGGTTAATTACGCTCAAGGTAGGTTAAGACTCACCCCGGCTACATAACCTTCATAATTAACTATCATCCCACAACTCGATTACTGGTAAAGACGTGTAGACAGCCCCCGTAGGTGTCCCTGGGTACCGCTCTGTGCCAGCTAATAGTCTTAATATAAGACGACCTAACTTGGATGTCATGTCTCCCGGACAAATGTGACATACGAAAATTAAAAGTGTTACGTATATATGTTATAACTAATAAGTATACCAAAAGGTTAAACAATGAACCACTGTATATTCAGATTATAATGCTACGAACCTTTAGACAACTTGTACTGACATTAGAAAAAACTGTTGTTGGGCTTACAATGTCCACCATTCAACATTTGTCACAAAAAATACAACACTAAGTATATGTTTTAATCCACGTTACCGTAAAGTTGTCACACTTGTTACCGTTCCGTAGTGTGAGGACTGTGACGGATTGTTTGGTCACCAGGAGAGATGTTGTTGTTGTTGTTGTGTAAGGTCAGTCAAGACAATAAACTTGTTTGGAGTAATCCCTTTCTACTCTCTCAACCTCATACGTTCTCTGTATTATCCGGTTTCTTGTTCATACGGAACCCTTCCTGTTCTGTTCGGTTTGGAGAAGAGAGGTGTTTTTACCAGCTTGGAGGTAGTTGTGTTGTATTTTGAAGTTTCGAAAGTTCTAGCTGTATTACCTACCTAAGTTAGGTGTTATCTGTGGGTGAGACGGGCTCTTAAGACTCTGGTTCTAGCTGTATTACCTACCTAAGTTAGGTGTTATCTGTGGGGTGAGACGGGCTCTTAAGACGTCTGGTTCTAGCTGTATTACCTACCTAAGTTAGGTGTTATCTGTGGGGTGAGACGGGCTCTTAAGACGTCTGGTTATAGCTGTATTAACCTACCTAAGTTAGGTGTTATCTGTGAGGTGAGACGGGCTCTTAAGACTCTGGTTCTAGCTGTATTACTACCTAAGTTAGGTGTTATCTGTGGGATGAGACGGGCTCTTAAGAGTCTGGTTATAGCTGTATTACCTACCCGAATTAGGTGTTAATCTGTGGTGAGACGCTTTTAAGACGTCTTTCTAGCGGTTACCTACCTAAGTTAGGTGTATTGTGAGTGAGACGGCTCTATGTCTGGTTCTGCTGTATTACTAACTAAGTTAAGGTTATCTGTGGGTAAACGGGCTCTAAGAAGTCTGGTCTAGCTGTACCACTAATTAGGTATCTGTGGGGTGAGACGGGCTCTTAAGACGTCATGTCTAGCTTATTACTACACTAATTAGTTGTTATCTGTGGGTGAAGGCTCTTAAGATCGGTTCTAGCTGTATACTAACCTAAGTAGGTTAATCAGTGGGGTTGACGGGCTTTAAGACTCCTGGTTATAGCTGATGACATACTAAGTTAGTGTTATCTGTGGATCGAGGACCGCTCTAAGATGTCTGGTCTAGCTGTACTACCTACCTAAGTTAGGTGTTATCTGTGGTGAGACGGGTCTAGATCTGGTTATAGCTGAATACATACCTAATAGGTGTATCTGTGGGGAGACGGCTCTTTCAAACGGTCTGTTCAGCTTATTACCTACATAAAGTTAGGTGTAATTCTGTGGAGTGAGACGGCTCTTAAGACGTCTGGTTCTAGCTGTACTACCTACCTAAGTTAGGTGTTATCTGTGGGGTGAGACGGGCTCTTAAGACGTCTGGTTCTAGCTGTACTACCTACCTAAGTTAGGTGTTATCTGTGGGGTGAGACGGGCTCTTAAGATGTCTGGTTCTAGCTGTATTACCTACCTAAGTTAGGTGTTATCTGTGGGGTGAGACGGGCTCTTAAGATGTCTGGTTCTAGCTGTATTACCTACCTAAGTTAGGTGTTATATGTGGGGTGAGACGGGCTCTTAAGACGTCTTGGTTCTAGCTGTACTACCTACCTAAGTTAGGTGTTATCTGTGGGGTGAGACGGGCTCTTAAG
Source organism: Timema podura (assembly GCA_033556935.1). Lineage (NCBI taxonomy): Eukaryota > Metazoa > Arthropoda > Insecta > Phasmatodea > Timematidae > Timema > Timema podura. The sequence goes on along the minus strand of JAVRXN010000014.1, from coordinate 7,504,810 downwards.
ACGTCTGGTTCTAGCTGTACTACCTACCTAAGTTAGGTGTTATCTGTGGGGTGAGACGGGCTCTTAAGATGTCTGGTTCTAGCTGTACTACCTACCTAAGTTAGGTGTTATCTGTGGGGTGAGACGGGCTCTTAAGATGTCTGGTTCTAGCTGTATTACCTACCTAAGTTAGGTGTTATATGTGGGGTGAGACGGGCTCTTAAGATGTCTGGTTCGAGCTGTATTACCTACCTAAGTTAGGTGTTATCTGTGGGGTGAGACGGGCTCTTAAGACGTCTGGTTCTAGCTGTATTACCTACCTAAGTTAGGTGTTATCTGTGGGGTGAGACGGGCTCTTAAGACGTCTGGTTCTAGCTGTACTACCTACCTAAGTTAGGTGTTATCTGTGGGGTGAGACGGGCTCTTAAGATGTCTGGTTCTAGCTGTATTAACGGAATATGCCAAAAAATGTAATTTAAAAAAAAAACCTCCTTTCCCGGTAGCTCTACCGATGATATTTTACAAGAATCAGCGTTCCCTCTCGACTTTGATAAAAGAAAGCTGCTTGTGAAACCAGTCGAAGCAATGTCGGTCATTGGTGAGGATCACGGGCCGTCACAGCATATCAAATAAACATAATTCACTTGCACTTTTCAGTGAAAGTGCATCTTGACGAGTATTCGAGCCGTATCACTTTATATAAGAGTAAAAACAAGGAAATGTTCTATCGGTTCAATTTTCTTGGTTTAGAAAGAGACATCTTACATGCCGATGTTATCCAAGGACCGCTTCCATGGTCACGTGGTCTCGCAGTAGACTAGACTGTCTATGGCAGGGAGATCGAGGTACGAATCTCGGATGGGAGGGAGGTTTTTTCCGGAAAGGTTTTCCACTCTCCCTCCACAAAAATGCTGTTACACTTCATACTAATATAACCTTCATTTTTCCTAAACCATTATATTAATTAGTATATGAGCGTATAGCCCGGATGGGTAATAAGAGGTGGTGATAAAAAGACCCAAAAGTTTCCCAAACTGTTGTACGCATTCAGGGCTCGACCGGAAAGCTCCAAGCGGTCCACGACTATAAAAATGGCGGTCCTTTAACATACACTAGAACCTCGTCAATCCGAACTAATTTGGACCTAAGTTTGTTCGGATCAACCGGGAGAATACAGGTTTACAGTATTTTTACGAATTTTAAATTACAGTTTAATACAAAACAGATGTGAAATGTATGACATTTGATCAAAACAGATGTGAAATCTATAACAAATGATCAAAACAGACTTTAAACGTATGACATTTGATCAAAACAGATGTGAAATCTATAACAAATGATCAAAACAGACTTTAAATGTATGACATTTGATCAAAACAGATGTGAAATGTAAGACATTTGACCAAAACAGACTTTAAATGTATGATATGTGATCAAAACAGATGTGAAATGTAAGACATTTGATCAAACATGTGTGAAATGTATGACATTTGATCAAAACATGTGTGAAATATATGACATTTGATCAAAACATGTGTGAAATATGTGACATGTGATCAAAACATGTGTGAAATTTATGACATTTGATCAAAACATGTGTGAAATATATGACATTTTATCAAAACATGTGTGAAATGTGTGACATGTGACTAAAACAAGTGTAAAATGTGTGACGTGAGCACAGAATATGAAGATGAACACCTCACCTTTGGCCAGCCTCGGCCTGATGTTCTCAATGGACTTTAGGACGCACTCCACGTACTGAGGGTCGCTCTTCTTGCACACCTGCACGTATCTCGCTGAAACAAACAATAACGACAGTTAGTTCATGGTACAACCACCACGGCACTGCGTTACGTGGACACTCAGAGACGCAAGCTTATTCGCATCACAGTCTCCGACACTATCACCTATAGTCCAATCTACATAGGAAGAACTTTCTCTACAGCTGTCACGCTTAATAGATAATATTAATACCAATAAAATAACAATAAAAATAACAAGGTGAATGCGGTTGGAATGAAATATCTAAGTGATGTTTGTGGAAAAAATCGTATGGACGGAGTTAGTAATGAATGGGTGCTGAAGGAGTAGACATGTTGAGAGGATGAGTGTGGTTCCAGGGACGAGGCAAATATATGAAGGTAGAGTGTGTGGATCAAAAAGAAGGGGTAGGCAATGTAATACGGGGCTAAATGTGGACAAACGTGTGAAAAAGAGAAACATTAAGAGTTTTAATAATAAAAGAGCATGTATGACTCGGTGTATGGATGTTGTTGAAGAGAAGGGAGTATGCAAGGATAGGGAGGTTTGGAGAAAGTTAGTGAGGATGGATTAAGTTTTTTGAGCTATATGAACAGTTTCTTGCATACCCTGTAAGGGAACGGCGTGATTATTTATGTGTGTATATAGTAACTTTTATCAAATACAAAAAAAAAAAATTCTAAAAGGTCATTCCTATCCAAATCCCACTAAACTAAATATGTAATAAAGTTTTTTAATTTGATTGTTAGCATGAGTCTTATTACTCGTTCGAGTGTATAAGAATATGTACTAATTATGATAATGTGTTGAGGTTAGGAAGGTTTTATACAGGGTGGTTGTAGGAAGACTGAAAAATCATTTCTGGAAAACCACCCTTAGTCTACCCGACCGTGGCTCGAACCCTTAACCTCCCCGCCATCACCGAGGTGGTTGTTATTAAAGTGGTTCAACTATATTCAGACTACTAGAGATAAAACCCGTTAAATAGAACAATCGGTTCAATAAGTCAGTTTCTAGATCTAGGTCCCAAATAATACTTAAACCCACAAAATAATGAAACTATTATTAAACCATTTTATCTTCGCCATAAACAAGGGGGGGGGAGAATTGATGCGACAGCCTTGGCTTGATTCTGGGACAAAGGCAACACTCTCGTCTTGTCTGGATTTGAATAGGAAAGGTTGAAGTTCTGATTTTGTACCAAGGGTATTTTTTTCTTTCCTTGACTGTTTTCCTACTCTTTATAGTAATCAAATACGGGTTCATTTCTTCTCAATTGTATTTCTCTCACACACCTTTTTTTAAAAAAAATCTGGACATCTCAAACAGGTAGTAAGATTTGCCGTAGCAACAAAATGGTTAATATTATAACCCGGTCCAGGATTTTGTGACATGTCATTTTGATTTGGTTCATCACATCACATCTCATGTGTACATACATGTTGTAAAATCGTTAAATTTTATGGGTCTTTTTTTTTGGGGTAATTTTTTGTCATTTTGGATCTTTATGTCATATTTGATTGATTTTCTACCTTTGGGGGGGGGGGAGTATTTTAAGGCATTTATATTGAATAAATAATAATAAGTATATGTTTAATACTATAGATATTTTATAATTGCATAAATATTCAAACATGAATGTTGTCAACACACTGTTGTCTGAATGAGAGGATAATTTAGGCCTTGAACTTTGTATCACAGTTGACAGAATGAGAGGATAATGTAGGCCATGAACTTTGTATCACAGTTGACAGAATGAGAAGTTAATGTAGGCCATGAACTTTGTATCACAGTTGACAGAATGAGAAGTTAATGTAGGCCATGAACTTTGTATCACAGTTGACAGAATGAGAGGATAATGTAGGCCATGAACTTTGTATCACAGTTGACAGAATGAGAAGTTAATGTAGGCCATGAACTTTGTATCACAGTTGTCTGAATGATAAGATAATGTAGGCCTTGAACTTTGTATCACAGTTGCCTGAATGAGAAGATAATGTAGGCCATGAACTTTGTATCACAGTTGTCTGAATGAGAAGATAATGTAGGCCATGAACTTTGTATTACAGTTGTTTGAATGAGAATATAATGTAGGCCATGAACTTTGTATCAAAGTTGTCTGAATGAGAAGATAATGTAGGCCTTGAACTTTGTATCCTTTTTACTCACTTCTGAAGCAGATATTTATAAGTCAATGTTATATTCAGCGGAATACAAGAGTTCAGATGTAAAAGTGTTTTCATTGCTTACGTATTTTCTAGTTTCCATTTGTAAAGCGCGTGTTTGATTTAGTCATATGCAATGATTACGAGTTTTTGACATTTTTATGTCATTTATTGTGATTTTAAAGTTTTTTTTAGAATACTTAGGTTTCTTTTAAGGACTTTTTTTGTTCATTTTAAGCCTTCAAAGTATGGTCCCTGATTATAGCTATATTTGCTGTCAACCCCTGAATCAATGCATACACTCACGTCATGAATGTTATGCGGGATTGCCTAGAGTTCCATCGCCAGGGTTACTTTTATTCCGTATGGTTTTACAGTTGAGATGGTAGGCGAAAAAAATGTTCCAGCTATTTAAATAATATATATGCTCTAGCCCCATGTTTAATTCATCTCAAGGTCGCTATCACTGGAAACATTATCAAATGAATCACAACAAAGCAACAACAGGGACAATCAAATAATTCTAGAATACAGCCACCATTCACTGAGATTCAGTGATCTGACCGGAAAGGGTTCATCTCTAACAGCCATTATTTGTTTTGATTTAGTATTTTATATAAAATTTTATTCCCTCCAACCACCATACCATACCTTACTCCCCGCCATCCCCCAATCCTCACCCAAAACTTCTTATCATTTTTTTATGGATATAAAGTCAATCCATCGTACGAGTTTTGGTAACTGACAGCTAGTAGAAGATTATTATTATTATTATTATTATTATTATTATTATTATTATTATTATTATTATTATTATTATTATTATTATTATTATTATTACTACTACTACTAGCACCGCGTCTTACTACTCTTTCGGGTTATACGCACTTACGCTAATGTGTAATGGTAGGGTGATTGTGAGATGAAATGGAGGACCTACAGTTTAACGTGGGATCCGAACCACGGGGGAGGCCTGGCATTCCCCACATTCACAAGTTGTGATTTATACACGTCTTGTCAGAGGTGAAGGAAGGGTTTGGCAATCAGATAAATCTGTACCGGAACCGAGGATTGTGGAAAATAATTAATTTAATATTTGTATCAGAAATAATATAAGCTCTCAAAGATAAAAAAGGATAAGATTTTTACGTCCACATACATACAGTACAATTTTCATAGAAAGGGCCTTTACAAAATACAAATATATTTTTGCTTTCAACACTGATAACATTTTTTCTAGATTATTACTATTATTTTATATGTATTAATAATATATATCAAAAATGACAGCAGCATATTACATGGAAATAAATCTAACACGTTTTATATGAAACTATTTTACACCTTAGCTCAGTCGGTAGCCTGTCTGTTTATTGAGCTAAGGGTCCCGGGTTTTATTCCTGGCATAGCCGGAATATTTATCTTTGGTGAAACGTGGGTTTACCCTTTTCACAGTGAGGACTTAACGGGTGGGGGACTGGATGTTGTGTCTGTTATATATTTAAGTTAGTTTACAAGTGTTGTGTTAATATAATCAGCCGGTTCAGAAAGTGCACGTTAAATACCTCAAACAAATGAGATAAATGAAAATGAAAGTAGTTTTACTCATAAAATTAATTAATTTCCCCTGTGACACATTTATGTACCAACTATTACTATATGCATCACTTATATTAACACGTATGACAAACATTCCAACAATAAATCCCAGGTTTTTTTGTATCCCCTGTCCACTCACGTATTTTGCCGGCATCCACCGAACATCCCAGCACCAGCAGTGTCGATAACAGCACGATCCCGACCATGGTTCTTCGATACGTCGCCTTGGAGGGGCTGCCAACGACCACAAATAAAGTGCTACCAACCTTACACGACCACTGGTCTTCCAGAAGTAAAACTGAGCCGATAAGACGCCGTTCACTTATATAGGCCTAATTTCTCAAGCCAGATGGTTGGACGCGCCTGAGTGGTAGAGTGGCATAACGGACCAAGCGATGTTGGTCTGTCGGAGCGGAAATACCGCCCGTGAGCTTCTGAGGATCTACATTAATTATTGGCCGACTATTTGAGGATTAGGAAGTATACCTACGTTTCCTTAGAGAGAGAGAAAGAGAAATCATTCAAGGGAAAAACCACCTTCAATCCACCCCACACGGGATTCGAACCCCAATGTCCCCGTCATCGGTGGCTCAGTCCATTGCAAAAATTACGCCTTAAGCCATGCGGCTACCGAAGCCGATTCCATTGTAATTGAAATGTTTAACGCAAACTCTCCGAGTAAAAAGAATGTAACAAAAAAATACCTAACAAACTTACGTGGTCTAATAATATAACATAATTTATGTTAAGAAGACTTTTTAGAAAATACAAAACCTATTTTATTGCCGTCAATATTGATAACATATATTATTATTAGTGTTATTATTATTATTTTATAGGTGTTGATAATACCCATCAACAGTTGTGGCTGTAGATCACATCACATCACTTGACGTATGAATACGTGATTATTTTAGCACCGATTTTTTACTACGCATATTTATGCATAAAATCTCCAAATGGCAAATTGCAAACACCAATCTATATACTTGAAATACCGTTGTATTGCGTGCAGTGTAAGCAGTGCCATCTTTATCTGCTAGAGAAACAGAAACAGTAATCGGGCCTTAAAAAAATATGAGGTAGAAATTAATCTTGAAACTAAAATTCAAAATGTCAACAACAAAAAATACAAATTATTGAACTTATTAAAGTCATAGGTTTATCAATAGAGTTGTACTTATTTATTTGAGATATTTAACCTGCACTTTCTGAACAGGATTATTATATCAGCACACGAGAATTTCTACGAGCGAGAGTGAAAGTCCCTACCAATTTTACCCGGGAAGATATTTTCACATCTATTTCAGGGTTATTTTACATGCCAAAATTGACATGGGGGGACCGACAGCTTTACTTCCCCTCCGAAGGAAGTTGTGCGACGGTATTTTGGTCGCTTAAGAAAAATACGTCAACACTAGCTGGGTTTGAACCCACGATATTCGGGGTCCTGAGGTGTGTACTTTACCACAAGACCATTGAGGTCAGATTATCATTAGTAAAATGTTAAGTTTTGAAGAGCGTAGCTTTTAATTTATTTTTAGGTTAGGAAATATCTCTTTGCATTCCTTCCTGTTTCCAGCCTGTGGTCAGTTTTTTATTCCAGCCATATATTTTCCACTAACAGCTTGCGAGGCCTGTCGTAGTTTCATATGTCTTATAATATAACTTAAGACAGGCACAGCATCCAGTCCTCCGGTCGTTAATTTATCAATATGAAAGGGTAAACCCACATAGAAAAATATATCTCCATACTTAAAACGTTCTTACTGTTTTTAAGATAAAAATAGCACGTGTTTTGATATTTTCATTCCTATAAGTTTAATATTTCACCGTAATGTTAATTTAATACTAAACTGTATTTTCTTTACTTTGTGATATGGATATATTTATAGTATTTTACCTACTGTACACATTTAATTTCACTTTCGTAATTGTATGCATCAGAAACCTGGGTGATGAAGTAAAGAGTTAAGAACAGGGTACAGGCATAAGAGATTAAATTTCTGAGTAGGTTTGGAGTGACAAGGATGGACACGGTGAGGAATAAAAGGGTGAGAGAGACAGAGAGATAGTGTGAAGGAGTAATTCCTGCAGGATAGGATAGAGAAAGTGAGATTGAGGACAAGTGAAGAGGATGGAAGAAGATAGAATCCCAAGGTGGATGCTCAAAATAGAAGTGGAGGGCAGGAGTCCAAGAGGAAGACCCGACGGACAAGTGGAGGAGTGTGGAGTGGATTGGTCCAGCGTGGAGGGAGGACAGGAGTAAATGGAGGTGCTTATGTTCTAGACAGAGCCTGTCATTGGCAAGAAACTGTCTATGATGATAATGATGATGAATGGTGTTTAGTACTATACAAATTGCACGGTAAGCTACATACAGTATGTATTCATTCACTGTTGATAATTATACTGAATACAGTACTGAACAATACAGTAATTACATCCTTATATTAATCACACACGATGTACAAGTTTATAAAGAGTATACTTAGTACAAATACTATGATTTACATTTTTTTTTCCAAATAACGGACACTCTTTAACGAAGGACATTTTATTAATCCTTGAAGATTTCCTCTAGTGAGGAATTTCCCTGAATATAAAAACATGTATCTGTCATTCCGTTGGTGTCTTTTACTCTTTTTTATGGTTTCCATTTTGCTCTTGGAGAGAAATAAAATTGGTACTGTTTTCCGTACAAACAGAACTCATAAAAAAAAGTAAAAAATCTTCAATTACAGGAAACGTGACGTCAGTAAAGCACCCCTTTCAGTGATAATGTACTCGTAAGGGGAGGATTTAAAAAAAAAAATTTTTTTAATAAATTTAACCTTAAAATTAAGGGTAGTTTACTGAAGGGCAAAAAGAGATAAAAACTATTCTCTCAAAATACACTCAAATAAGTTTTAATAAATGTTGTATTTAGATAGTGAATAATATTACAAATAAAATAACTACTTTAATTTTCTCGTGAAAATTAATTTGAGGGTACTTTAAATAAGTGTAAATTTACAATTTGATGATATTTCCGCAATTATTTCAGTTATGAAATATCTTATCATTGTAATCTTGTAGTACTATTAAAGCTAAAAATCTCTTAATCGAAATATATTTTTATAAAACCAATAGTATCTGAGCTTTAAACAAATATATTATATTTTTATAATTGATGACTTTGAAATGGTGACTCGATTATTACACTCTTTAGCGGACAGATAGTAATAATATATATATTCCTCTATTTTTAAAGTTTCTTTAAAAGTGATTATTATTTAATTTATGTTCTTTAGTGAAATGTGAAGTTATATTTATTCATCAGGTTTCTGCAACAATTTATATTATCTTGCTTCACAAATCTTACTAGTTTTTAATAAAGGTCTCCATTTTTAAACTAGAGAGAAATTTTGTGTTTGTGTTATGTTATGTTTGTGTAGTAATAATAATAATAATGATAATAATACTACTAACAATAATAAATATTTTAAAATTGATGTTTTGTTACGTAGTCTAAAGGTGGTGACAATATTTAGTTTTCCGAAATGCTGCCACCTCGGTATTTTCAATTTTCAACGTAGCCCTTATGAACAAACGAGTTTAAACCCAGCTGCCACCCACTTCAGTGGCTGAACGGTCTAAGGCGTCACTCTAGTGTTAGACTGGACTGCTGATGACGGGGAGATCGGGGTTCGAATCCCGGTCGGGTCTACTGAAGGTGGTTTTCCCACTCTCCTTCCAAGCAAATGCGGGTAGATTACCTGTAAAATGCTTCCTTCCTCATCCCTACCCCCATTTGAGTAACCATCATTATATGCGTATAGCCTGAACGGGTATTAATACGTGGTGATAATGATAAACCGGCTGCCTTAAACTATTTAATCACTGAAACGTGTTATTACTATTATTATTAATACATCCCTGACGTGTCGGTAAAACGTTGAGTAATATTGTTAAATATCCCGCGGAAGGATCTTGGCAATACGGGGTGTGTAGATCCCGCCGGTCACGAACTGGATCGTTCTAACAGATATGAGCCCCGCCAGTGTTGTGTAACCCGGGTTATCGTACAAACCCTCTCAGGGTTATAACAAGGGAGCGGGTTAGTAACCGCCGAAAATTGTTTGAAATATGCAAGCAAATAGGCATTAAAAATACAGGATTTAGATACCTGAACCGGCATTTTTAAGGTGTGGATGTAGGGGACGCGAGAAAAGACCAGTGTTTTTGCAGTTTTTATAACAAAAAATTTTTTCTTTGCCAAAATAAACAAAAAAATCCAGTAGAAACAAAGAGTATAATTTTTTTTTCACATAGCGATATCAACAGCTGTTGAGTATTTGTCATGGGCATCATAGAATTAGATTAGAAACTCTTTAAACGGATATAAAAAGTTGTCATTAAATTCCAGGACACCTTTGATGAAAAGCTAGGGTTTTTTTTTTTTTTTTTTTGCAGATTTTATGTCAAAAAATTTTTTAGCCAAAGTAAATAAAATATTGAAGAACGTTTTATTTTGAAACTGATCTTTTTTTTTATTGCTCTTTCTCTAAGTTATAAAAACATGTATTTATTTTTGGTAGCCAGTTATAACAAGATACAAGTTTTAATATAATACTTTTAAATTTGTTATTTCATGCACAATAATATCTCCTGTTGCCACAGCCGTGAAACAAATAATTTAATAGTTTTTTAACTACTCCATTCAAGGTATGAATTACTCTCTGAAAGGTCTTTTTTCCTACTAATATCCTACTATATAATAGAATTCTGGTAGTGAAAAAGGCCTTTCAGAAAACCATTCCAACGCTGAACAGACTCTATATTTTGTTCTTTTAATAAGTTACGAAAACGTTAATTATACAGTAATCCTTAGAGAAATATTATTATATATATTTATTGATATTTTGACTGATAAAATAGTGTCAGTAAGGAAATAACAACTGTTCACACATTAGTGAGTGTCAACCATGTTGGCAATCAAAACCTTCCGCAGCTGTCGACTACCAACACTCCCGTGGCGAATGGACTGTATACACTTGTTCAAGTAGTCATGAGCTCCTTGGTTCCATCCTAGCTTGTGGTGGAAATAATAATAGGATATTTATAATGTCGACATATCAATTTGTTAATTCCTTCCCCTTTCCAACCCTCCTTCCCCAGAGAGAGAGAGAGAGGAGGGAGAGTGAGAAATCCGTTTATGGAAAAAAAAAAGTTCCTTCAATCCATCGGACCGGGGACGCGTTGGACGGCATGATCACCGATGTAGGTTTCTTAGACATTATGTATATATTCTTTATTTTTTTCTGTTTCTGGACTCGTCTGGTTTTGAAGATGGGACATAGTATGTATAGCATTACACCCCCCCTTCCCCACTAGGGTGTGTTGAGGGTGGCAGGGGGTTTAGGGAGGGGGTGGGGAGTACCAAGTCACGCTGCGGTAGCCACTTTTACTTTCGATGCGGGCAGGAGCCGCAGAGCAACAGTGGCCTATGTACCCGGCGGGGCGTGGCTGGTATTATATAAACAAAATGACTCATTATAACAGCCTCATATAATACTGTACATCCGTTTGTGAGCTTTTTTTTTATGCTACCCATTAATTGAATAATATTCATATGCATTAATGACTCTTTAATGTGTTAGGGATTCGTAAGGTTTAATTTAAAAGAAGTGTACCAACATTTGCGGGGAGGAAGAGAGTAAAACTGTTTAGGGGTGGGGCGGAACCATCAGTTAATTCAACTGGGATTCGATCTCCGATCTATCCATCATCGTCTCGCACTATTTATTGCGAGTGTGATGCCTTAGCTTAGACCACTCGACCATCGAAATACTGGATTTTTTCCCTAAATAGTTTTTCATTCTTTCGCCACACAAATGCGGGTACATTTCCTCGAACTCTACCCTTCTTCATCCTTAACGTATTAGAGTAATTTATAGATAACTAACCGACCTCGTGGTGTAGTGGTCAGTGCAACTGACTACGAGCCTAGAGGTCCCGAGTTCGATTCCCGGATAGTACATTAGGTACTTTTTACCGAAAGGATAACCAACTACCTCAAAGGCCACCAGGTTTTGGTTAGTTAGGCTTAAGTTAGGTTTACTGTTACTAAACCTACACCCTCATACTTGCTATCTCCCTCACACTCACTATTAGCCTCATACTATCATCTCATCTGATATCATCAGGACATGTAAAGAGCCTCCACGGAAAGGATGTACTATTAGTACATTCGGTCGTCCCCTGGACAACGGTACATTAGTACCGGCTGATATTTCCAATACTGGACTACGAGTGATGTAGCACAGAGGCGCAATGTTATATGTAGTAGAACATATTTATATGACCCGAATGGGTGGTAAGAAGCGGTGCTAAAATATAATTAGAGGGTCTCTCTACTTGTATGGACCCGACTGTACCCAATAGAGCACATTGACATTTCCCACAACAATGGCCCGGTAATCACTTTCTAGTCGCGGATAGTAACAAAATCACCTCCTCATAGCAGCAGTTCTTCTTCGACGGACTGTGGTTCAGATCGTTTTGTTAACTCCTAATTATGAGGGACCCGTGAAGCCAGGAAATGAACTTTCTGAACGGTCCGATGTGCGAGAAAGGAACAGGTTTTGTTTGCTTCACTGGTTTCTTGTTGTTTTTTCTCTCGCTTATGCTGGGATCACGACCAACTTGACTTTAACTTAAACGTAACGTTCACTTAACTTAAGAAACAGATGTGTGATCACGATTCACGTTACTTAACGTACGGAAACAGCTCGAGTCTAACATCTTCATTCTCGAGTATGATCTGTGATTTGTACTATTTGTAAAGTGATGATCTGTGAATGTTTACAGTTTTCAATCGATATAATAAATATCTATTACAAAACTATTTTGATAAATTTAGCTTTCTTATTTTAGTTGAATTATTTTGTTTCAATGTCTGATCACTAAAACTTAAGCTAAAGAGTAAACATTGGTTATAATACCAACAATGAATTACTAAATAGCCTGTTGACGTCACTCGCATAATGATTGGCTGGCTATATCACGTGATACCCTTCAAGTAACGTTCACTTAAAGTAAAAGACCCCTCAGGACATCTATTAAGTTAAGTTAACTGCATCGTGATCGCTTTCATTTAAAAACACGAGGAGATCCTTTACGTTAAGTTACGTTAAGTTACGTTAAGTTACGTTAAGTTAACGTTAAGTTGATCGTGATCCCGGCACTAGGCCAGTCAACAACAATCCGCAGCCGTTTGTAAGACGCTCCCTTGCAAGGCGTCAAGTGTTTTGTTTTCTGCCTAAACAAGACTGTCTACAATCAAATGTCGTTTTTTATTTTCATTTCTATTTATTTGAGGTATTTAACGAGCACTTTCTGAACCGAATGATTATATCAACATACGAGAATTTACATGAGCGATAGTGAAAGAGCCTACCAATTTGGCCGGGAGAGGTATTTCCACATACTTTCCAGGGTTCTTTTACACACCACAATCGACATTAGGGACCGACGGCTTTACTTCCCTTCCAAAGGAAGTTGTGCTACGTATTTTTATCGCTCAAGAAAAAGCCGTCAATCCCGGCTGGGTTTGAACCAACGATCATCGGGTTCTGAGGGGAGCACTCTACCCCAAGACCACCGAGGTTAATTCTAGGCTAAAACATAATTGTGTTTTCCCCCTTTGAATTACCCGCTTCGGTGTCCGCGTAGTCTTACGCGCTACTCTCGCAGTAGACTAGACTCTTAAAAACGGGTGAAAACGAGATTCGAATCTCAGTTCAGTATTCTGATTTTTTTTACAAAATAGTTTTCCACTCTCTATCTCTCTCTTCGCAAATGTGGGTACACTTCCTTTAAATATAACCTTCCTAATCCCTAAACCCATTAGCGTAATTAGTACATAAGCGTATAACCCGGATGGGTAGTAAGACGCAGTGTTAAACAAAATACATATTAATTAACTATTGGTGACTAAGCCTACCGTCATTCTATAATGATGATTACTATTATTACCACCGCGTCTTACTACCCATACTGTTTATACGCACTTACGCTAATGTGTAATGGTAGGGTTATTGTGAGATGAAATGGAGGAATTACAGATTAATGTGGGATCCGAACCACGGTGGAGGCCTGGTATTCCACACATTCACAAGTTGTGATTAATACACGTCTTGTCAGAGGTGAAGGAAGGGTTTGGCAATCAGATAAATCTGTGCTGGAACGAGGATTGAACCCCGTACTCTCACAGCACAGAAGTCCGACACCTTACCTCTAGACCACCAGGTCACCTATGATGATTACTAAGAATGTTTGAATCTATAACATATTGACAGGGAATGTAACATATGTGAGGGTAGGAGGTTATCTTGGAAATGCAGCGAGTAGCGATGTCTCAGTCTATTCCAGCAACAGCGACCAGGTAAGGAAGCCGGCGTCCGCTTTACCTGGGCGTTTCATTAGTTGTAAATATCTTACCCTCGGCCGGGCATATTATGTTCTGCCAGTCTGTGTTTTATCTACAATCAGTATATTAAAAACAAGGAATATCATGAAATAGACACTTCAAATCTACATTTTCAATCATCAATTCAGACACATTTATAAAAATTAACGAGTAGAGTTGGGCTTTAAATAAAATATGAATTTGAAATGACCCTGTGCACCCCGAAGCTGGGATTTTAAGATATGGATTTGATTATATTTAATTAACTAAAAACTTGGTCAGAAGAAATTAAAAGAAAGTGAGATATTTTTTATGTTTGTAGGAAACTAAGAAAAGTGTCAGGGTGTAAAAATAACAGTATTTATATATTATTAAAAATAATGCGATTTTACCACTTTTAAATGCTTACCTATACATTAAAGGCCTGGGGGCTGGGTGTTGTGTCTGTTATAGATAGAAATAAGTTAGATTATAAGTCGTGTGCTGATATAATCAGTTGGTTCAGAAAGTGCAAGTTAAATGCCGTGAATAATGACGATAGAAATACTTTTTGCCTTTTTAAGACAAACTCTAGCTTTCCTCCGCCAGCTGTTGGAGTGAGGTTGACCCAGATGTTGAAACAGACAGAGGAACAACTAAACATCTGCAGCTGCACCACTCGAGCTGGAAAGAAAGTGAGGATGGTCCTAGTGACGGCGCACAAAGACGGGTCCCGGGTGCCGGAGCGGCGTGAAGGACGTAGAAAGCTGTGTTTCGGTGAAGAGGTGTTATCTGTGTCGCTGCGGACGTGTTGGACATTACACTTGGTGGGAGGAAGAGTTCGGGTTGCGACACTCAATCAGGTGAAGGTCCTAACAGTGATTGTCTGTTGAGCATGACGGGTCAGAGACTAGCCTCCACTGGCATTGTTCGTAGACCACCCACCTTTAGCATTGTTCATAGACCACCTCTAGCATTGCTCATAGACCACCCCCTCTAGCTTTGTTCATAGACCACCCACCTCTAACATTGTTCATAGACCACCCACCTCTAACATTGTTCATAGACCACCCACCTCTAACATTGTTCATAGACCACCCACCTCTAACATTGTTCATAGACCACCCACCACTAGGATTGTCCATAGACCACCCACCTCTAGCTTTGTTCATAGACCACCCACCACTGGCATTGTTCATAGACCACCCACCTCTAGCTTTGTTCATAGACCACCCACCACTGGCATTGTTCATAGACCACCCACCTCTAGCTTTGTTCATAGACCACCCACCACTGGCATTGTTCATAGACCACCCACCTCTAACATTGTCCATAGACCACCCACCTCTAGGATTGTCCATAGACCACCCACCTCTAGCATTGTCCATAGACCACCCACCACTAGCATTATCTATAGACTACCCACCACTGACATTGTCCATAGACCACCCACCTCTAGCATTGTCCATAGACCACCCACCTCTAGCATTGTTCATAGACCACCCACCTATAGCATTGTCCATAGACCACCCACCACTAGCATTATCTATAGACCACCCACCACTGACATTGTCCATAGACCACCCACCTCTAACATTGTTCATAGACCACCCACCTCTAGCATTGTCCATAGACCACCCACCTCTAGCATTGTCTATAGACCACCCACCTCTAAAATTGTTCATAGACCACCCACCTCTAGCATTGTCCATAGACCACCCACCACTAGCATTGTCCATAGACCACCCACCACTGACATTGTCCATAGACCACCCACCTCTAGCATTGTCCATAGACCACCCACCACTAGCATTGTCCATAGACCACCCACCACTAGCATTATCTATAGACCACCCACCTCTAACATTGTTCATAGACCACCCACCACTGACATTGTCCATAGACCACCCACCTCTAGCATTGTCCATAGACCACCCACCACTAGCATTGTCCATAGACCACCCACCACTAGCATTATTCATAGACCACCCACCTCTAGCATTGTCCATAGACCACCCACCTCTAGCATTGTCCATAGACCACCCACCTCTAGTTTTGTTCATAGACCACCCACCACTGACATTGTCCATAGACCACCCACCTCTAGCATTGTCCATAGACCACCCACCTCTAACATTGTTCATAGACCACCCACCTCTAGCATTGTTCAAAGACCACCCACCACTAGCATTATTCATAGACCACCCACCTCTAGCATTGTCCATAGACCACCCACCACTAGCATTATCTATAGACCACCCACCACTGACATTGTCCATAGACCACCCACCTCTAACATTGTTCATAGACCACCCACCTCTAAATTGTTCATAGACCACCCACCTCTAGCATTGTTCAAAGACCACCCACCTCTAACATTGTTCATCAAACATCCATGCTGTAGTCTACTTCATACATAGATGATTCAAGGTTTTATTAAAATTATTTGAGGTCTCAGGGAGTCAGGGGTCAAATTCCCCATTCTTACTATCGTGTGCACCAATGGACAAACTCGGCTGCGATCTTAAGAAAGACGAACTCAACAATCGCTGACCACCACAAATACCTCTTTTCATGTCAATTCTGTATGTCGAGCTATCTATAGAATGTATCATCAAGGTTGGTTCCAGTGGTTGGTTCCAAAACTACTGCTTGGATTTTAACCTCGCTCTTTTGTCTTTATTTACAAATATAATATAATATAATGTTTTTAATTTGAATGTTTGGCCCTCAACATTAATATGTGTGTAAATTGTATGACACAGATTATTGAACATGTTCACACTAGCTTTAATTTGTAAAATGTATTTTATCAAAGCGCAAAATATCCAATTATTTGCCTTTTATTGATTCTGAGGAAATCATGTGTCATTGACTACTGTCTTGTCAGCCATCGGAAAGACATCCGACAGATTGTACTGTCTAACTATCAAATAATAATATAGGACCTACATAGAAATATAAAAAGAAAAAGGCAAAAAAAAAAAATCATTTTTAAACGTAATTTTTTTAGCATTATTTTTAAAAATATTTTAAAATTTCTTTCTACCGAAATTCTCCTGTATTTTTATTGTTACAGTTTTCCTTGTTTTCAAAACTTCACTTGTCAAAAGTGACAGCTGCTTAACATAATGTGGTCTTTCAAAAGATATGTTTTGGCCTAGAGATACATTATAATAATCTAGTAAATTTTTTAAAGAAATCTTCTAGTTTTCTTCCTAAGGAAATCAGACATTAGTTGATTAGGTGACTCAAAGTCATAATTTCACTTCTTATTCACAAGAAAACTCAATTTTATTTATTCCTCACAATTTCAATCATCACACAAATTATGTATATTATTACATTACTGGGTCGGATAAATGCGACACTAGTGTATGTAAGTGCAAGAGAAGGCATAAGCGTAGACTTTGCCAGTAAAGGCGTACAATTATCATCACTACTAGTATTATAATGTAGGCTGGTATCAATAGACGTTCTCTTTGATACAGTCAAACAGTTTCTTAGCCATGCAGCAGACGTCCGGCTGCAGCGCCACTGTAACAAAACGATAGATAGATAGATAGATAGATAGATAGATAGATAGATAGATAGATAGATAGAGAGGATTGTCTTTTATTCCGTGCTCCAAGGGTTTATTTTGCACCTTACCTTACTAGCCATCCTGTATGTAAGGTTATTGTTATTATCACCACGTCTTACTATCCGTTCGAGTTGTACGCACTTACGCTAATGTGTAATGGTAGGGTGATTGTGAGATGAAATGGAGGACCTAAAGTTTAACGTGGGATCCGAACTACGGTGGAGGCCTGGCATTCCACACATTCACAAGTTGTGATTAATACACGTCTTGTCAGAGGTGAAGGAAGGGTTTGGCAATCAGATAAATCTGTGCCGAGCCCGAGGATTGAACCCCGGACGACTGGTAACTTTTATAGCTGTCAGTTACCTAAACTCCTATTGTAATGGTGTATATATTTATATGTTGACAACAAAAATAAGTCTGTATTTTTTTACTTTACGTTCCTTCCTGACAAAAGTGTAGTGTTTCAGGAATACCACCATAGCTCGTCTCACCTTGTGGTCCGCAATGGTCTATGATGGCCTCCACCCTGCTCTGCTTGTATTCACTGTCTCTGTACAGTTCCAACAAACTGTCTCTTAGTTCCTCACCTTGTGGTCCGCAATGGTCTATGATGGCCTCCACCTTGCTCTGCTTGTATTCACTGTCTCTGTACAGTTCCAACAAACTGTCTCTTAGTTCCTCACCTTGTGGTCCGCAATGGTCTATGATGGCCTCCACCCTGCTCTGCTTGTATTCACTGTCTCTGTACAGTTCCAACAAACTGTCTCTTAGTTCCTCACCTTGTGGTCCGCAATGGTCTATGATGGCCTCCACCCTGCTCTGCTTGTATTCACTGTCTCTGTACAGTTCCAACAAACTGTCTCTTAGTTCCTCACCTTGTGGTCCGCAATGGTCTATGATGGCCTCCACCCTGCTCTGCTTGTATTCACTGTCTCTGTACAGTTCCAACAAACTGTCTCTTAGTTCCTCACCTTGTGGTCCGCAATGGTCTATGATGGCCTCCACCTTGCTCTGCTTGTATTCACTGTCTCGGTACAGTTCCAACAAACTGTCTCTTAGTTCCTCACGGACCGCCATACCGGTGTGCGTCATACCACCCAGACGACGATAGACACAGGCTAGCAGGCACTGTAACATTGTACAAGGCCGTAGCCAGGCAATAATTTCAGGGGGGTGTTTGTTGGTGGTCACATCCCCAAACTGTCGGACGTTAGAAAAAAA
This sequence comes from Timema podura, assembly GCA_033556935.1. Lineage (NCBI taxonomy): Eukaryota > Metazoa > Arthropoda > Insecta > Phasmatodea > Timematidae > Timema > Timema podura. The sequence continues at coordinate 7,486,065 of JAVRXN010000014.1, read as the reverse complement.
TAATAAATGATAAACAGTTCTAGAAGATATCTGAAGTATTTTTTTTATGGCAACATAGCCCCCTAGCTGTCTTAAGCTAGGAAAAATCCTAGATATTCTAAATATTAAACACCTCTAGAAGATATATGTACTTGTATCTTAATTTTAATACTGTTTGAACCATATATAAAGCTCTATATATATTTTCATAACATTTCTGGGGGGAGGGGTAAGGGGGAGGGTTGAACGCCCAAAGCGCCCCCCCCCCCCCTTACCGCATTACAGCAGGCAGCAGCGATAAAATATTATAAGAAAGCTGGCACTGCGATTATCAAAGGAGTCTGATATTTTCTGATCGGACACGAGCTGCTTTCTGCGCTTCCAACTTCTGGAAGGCTGTACCGCGCATGCGTGTGTCTGGTCGAGACAAAGGAACAAGTGGATCACCATTTTTTCTAACCAGTTTCCTTCGTGTTTTGATGTTTATATTTTCTGGTGTGTGGTCTCGTGTTTCGGTACATTATGACACACGATGCTGAAACTTGGGTAATGGAGGAACAGGATAGAAACAGAACGCAGGCGAAGGAAATGAGATTTCTGAGAAGCAGGATTGGTGGGACAAAATTTTATAGGATGGGGAATGAGAGAGTAAGAGGAACAGTAGAGGAAGAGTTAGGACAGGAAAGGATAGAGGAGGCAGGACTAAGGTGAGGAGAATGGAGAGGGAAAGGATGTCCAGGAGAATATGGAGGTGGGGGTAGGAGGCTGAGAGGAATACTAAGGGACAGATGGCTGAAGGGAGTAAGGAGGAGTGTGGAGGAGAGAGGAGAGGACCGGGTCAAGGTGGAGGGAGAGAGGCGGTGGAGATGCTTATGTCCCAAACAGACCCAGACACTGACTGGAAGCTGTTCATGATGATAATGATTGTTATGATGAGTATGATGATGGTGATGATTATGATGAGACATACGAAACTACAGCAAACAGTTTTTGACAGAATTGATAGAGATGTATCAAAAAACAATGCCATGTTTGTGGAAAGTTGAAGGTGATGATTACCTGGACCGTTTGAATAAAAAGAAAGATTTTGGAGAAACCGGTAGCAAAATTTCAAAAGGTCGACAAAGACACAACAGGAGGATCAGTAACTAAGAGAATGAACTCGTTACGAACCTCCTGGAAGTAATAATGATAAAATATCCGCCCCTCCACTGAGCTGCGAGGTGATCATTCGTCAGAAAGCGGAGGGCGTGTGATAGGTACCACGGATATGTCAGCTCGCGACGCTACAACCTGCTAAGTGGAATGCGGCGGCCTTTAAAGAAGGGGGCATCATCGAATATCGAATAAATTAGTTTTTCTTTTTTTTTTCCAAAATGGAAATTTAAGGGTCACGTTTAATGTACGCCACTCTTTATTTTTTGAATTTCCAAACCGTTAACTTAACGAGGATTGTACTCTATAGCCATCCTCTTAAAATTGTGTTTTATGTATTCGCCAACTATTACTGCTCTATGCCTCCATATCAGGGGTCGATCTCGGGACAATTAATATCAGTCGATCACGTAAGAAAACTACATCGTTATTAAGAGTCGATATTTAAGTCTATTAAGCTCGTCGTACATAGGCCTATATAAAGTAGTTTCAAATAATATCTTAAGTGTGACCAAAATTACCTTGGTCGGTCATAATAGGTGATGTTATAAGAAATTTAAAAAGTTTTAAAAAGAAAATATACAGTAGCCCCATGGCTTCTTTGGTGTTGACTGACAGTTCACAGCTGACTTTTGACAGTCAACAGTTAGGTATATACCTAAATGTTGACTGTCAGAAGTGACAGCTGCTAAACACATGTTTTTTGCAGATCATATGGTTCGGCGTAGGGATACATAATTCGGTCTGGTAGCTTTTCAAAGCCGTCAGCTGTGAGCTGTCAGTCAGCACCAAAGAAGCCATGGGGCTACGATAGATGGTACATTCTGTTTATTATATTTTTCTTTCTATAAGGGTGTAGGTATACGTGTTCGAGACTCAATAAGGTGAACTATAACAAGTCTTAAGCCTTAACTAAACAATATTTGAGATGTTGGAGGCAGAGCCAGCCAAAACCAACATAAAAATACAAGATGATGGGATTGGAGTGTAGGCTCGGGCCTGTTATCTCCCCCCCCCTCCCTCTCCGGGGTTGTTACCTGCGATTCTCTGGTGTCCGGCTCTTGTCTGTTGACCACCTTGAAGATGTCATCTGAACAAACAAAATAAAATACAAACTCTGTTGTCTGAGATCATTTCATTACAAGGTTATTAGGATTGTCCAATGGCTCCTTTTATTTATTAATAGTTGAATATTTATATGCATATATTAATAATTATTAATACAGCATTTGAATATTAACATATATATAGATGATGTAAATATTCAATTACTAATAAATAATCATAAACTATTTTACAAATCCAAATCTCGAATCGTAATCTCCAAATTACCTCCGAATCCGAATTTTGGAAATAAGAGGAAATATAAATATTATAGAATAATATTAAATACAAATAGTAACAAAAATATTTCTTATAATCCATTCATCATAACGTTCATACATTCAGTTAAGTGATAAAGTACTGGTCTGGGGCCTGGTTGTAAAGTTCATCCTATTTATTATAATAGGTTCTAAACCACCAATAAGAAATATTAGAGATCTAAAACAAATTTAACTTGAAAAAATTGAAGGAAAAAAACTCTTTTTTTAAAAAAAGGATTTGAGTCCCCAATCCTTTAAAAAAAATTCTTGACGATCCTAGAGTATTCAAGGGTTCTATCCTTAATTTAAATCCCGACCAGGAGTTGGTAAACATAGAGCAGTTCTAGTACTTGGGAAGTCTGCTGACAAAAGAGGCCTTGCACCAGGGAGATTAGGTCGAGGATCGCCATGGACAAGGAAGATTTCAACAAGAAGAGGTTACTGCTGACCATCAAGTTGAGTTTGGAACTGATGAACTGCTACATTTGGAGCAGAAACTTGGATTCTCAGTAAGATGGAAAATATATACTTGGAGAGTTTTGAAATGTGAGGCTGGACAAGACTTGAGAAGATCAGGTGGACAGACAGGGGGACAAATGAAGAATGGGTGAGAAGAGAACTATTTTGGATGTTGTTCTTCGGTATATCCCTAGGAGGAACTGTCTTCTTCACGACGTCATATAAGGAAAGGTTGAGGGAAAGAGGAGCTTAGAAAGAGGAGAATTCAAATACTAGATGACTTGAAGGAAAGAAGAAAATTCTGGGAGTTGAAGGAGGAGGGAGAGGACAGGGCGCATTGGAGGTCTGAGTTCACTGACAAAAGGAATGGACCTGTTGTAAGACAGAACACCTAATAATAATTATTATTGTTATATGTATACCGATCAACCGGGGTATTAGCAACAATACTACCTCCAACCAGGAAACATGTTGAAGACTTTTTTTTCTTTATTAGTCATTGGGAACAGTTTAATAATTCTTTAATTTTAACTAACAATATTTCAAACTATTCTTTTGATGTGTTAAAATGTTTCATTGCTCCTATTCACACTGTTTTCTAAAGTAGAATTATATATATATATATATATCTTCTATAATAATAAAAGGAAGTGTTTGTCTGTGTCTGTTTGTTTGTTTGTTTGTTTGTCTGTTTGTGTGCGACACCCAGCCGAATCTACGGCACGCAGAGATCTGAAATTTTTAACATAGGTGGATGGAAGGGGTCCAAATGCACCTCAAAGCCGGATTTTTAAATTTTTAATTATGCTATTTTTAACAATTTTTTGAAGAAAATATTTTTAATCTGGTTTAGAATTACGTTTCAGAGATAACGTTTCAAAATGAAATCGGGCACCATGAGGGTTGGGGGGCTTATATAATTCTTATACCACAGTGAGTCACTGGCAGCGCCGTGTGGAATTGCTAGTACAGAATAACCAGACGGGCTATTTATAGTAACGGCAACATAAAGCCACTGCCGAATCGCTCTTGGCTGTGGTATCAATGATAGCTCGTAGTAACCGATGATTTCCACACGTCTATCACAGAACCTGCCTTAAAATATGAGTGACGATTGGTAGAGCATTGGCCCGCTACGCCAAAGGTCCAGGGTTCGAATACCGTGTCAAGGGGCCGTCCTTAAATTACGTAAGGATTTTCTTTTCATGACATTTGACACCCCGCCTCCCCCCCCCAATCCCCCCATGTAATGTATCGTAAGATTTTCCTTCCCCCCTCTTCCAACCCCCTCTATTTGTCCACATTTTTATTACGATTTAGTAAATTATATTATTTTAATTATTTTTAGACATAAGGAAATTGTTAATAAAGCGAGTGATATACAATTAAATATAAGTGAAATTTTATATTTTTATTTTTATTTTCTGACAAAAAATAATTGTCTCACCATAGATATTGATGGAAAAAAAAACCTTATGTAAGATGGATTGTGACCCCCGCTACCTCCCTGCCCCCTTATAAGAAAATATTGAACCCCCAAAATAACATACGTAATTTAAGGATGCCCTCAAGGAGTCATTTTTCAATTCACTATTATTAGTAATTCGGACAACCCATAACTCTAACTTCACGCGAAAACTTTTGATTTTGCCAGACGTACTTAAGATATGAGTAATCTATATAAGCCTGAACGGTGACCTGGCGGTCTAGAAGTAAGGTGTCAGGATTCTGTGCTGGTGGTCCGGGGTTTAATCCTCGGTCCCGGCATAGATTTATCTGATTGTGCCAAACCCTTCCTTCACCTCTGACAAGACGTGTATTAATCACAACTTGTGAATGTGAGGAATGCCAGACCTCCACCGTGGTTCGGATCCCACGTTAAACTGTAGGTCCTCCATTTCATCTCACAATCACCCTACCATTGCACATTAGCTTAAGTGTGTACAACCCAAACGGGTAGTAAGACGCGGTGCTAATAATATATATATATATAGGCCTGAGAGTAAGAAATACTGACAGCACAAGGCCATAGGCTGCCTTCAACTTCATTCGTGTTCCTATTGGACATCGGCGCGCGGTGCTGTGGGTTGCGGCAACTTGGAACACCGATATTGTTGGTGTGAGCGAGTATTTATATTTTTTTAAAAACATCCTTACCTTTGTTCGATCCTGTTTCCTCCTGACAAAGAGCGGTTAGCGGCGTCACCTTGGTTTGGAACCAGTCGAGGGATTCGGCCTGCAGACAAATAGACAACATCGATATTGTGAGAGACTTTGTCTCACTGCCAGACCACAGGGTAGGCCAGCGTCATGTTCACCTCATACCGAGCCTCCACCACGCAGGGATACCAATATCACGGAGTCGATCCAGCGTACGAGTGGAGGTAACTTGACAGCCAGCGAGCGGTAACGCAAACATTGGTAGAAAGTAGAGGTGTTCCGATGAATCGTTATCGGGCGATTGTTAGTGTATCGGCAATTATTATGTCAATTAATCGTGTTTTTCCAAAGTAAAATTTAAATAAAAATATTCTAGGTAGGGGTTTAGTGATCAGAATAATTAAAAAAAAATTATACACAAAATGCATCTGGGTCGCGGGCTATGCAAAGATTACAGTAACCAGATAAAGAAATTTGAGTTCATACCGTTGATAAAACTAACAATCCAGTTCCAACTTTCACCGGTTATACAAACAATTTATTTTTGTATGCATACAATCTTTTTGTATTAATTACATTAACCGTTATCATCCACATAAGTAAATTTCCAATAGCTATTAATTAATAATCGATAATTGGGATTAATCGGTGTAAATAATCGTAGCATGAACAATTATTTTAAACAATCGTTATTTGGTTTTACTGAATCGGTACACTTCTGGTAGAAAGACTTGATGATGATGGTATTTATGGAGGTGGAGAAGGGATATTACAGCGTGGATAGAAATAAGGTGTGGAAAGCGATGGAGGAGGTTAAAGTGGAAAGAGGAGTTGTAATGAGAGTGAAAAGCATGTATTAGGATAACAGGAGCTGTGTTTAGACCCTCATACTAACTATTGAAACAGAAAGTATTTTTATTTTATTTATTTACCTAGCACCACGTCTTACTACCCGTTCGGGCTATACGCTTAAGTACTAATTACGCTAATAGGTTAGGAATGGGTAAGGTTGAATATAGAGGAAGTGAACCCGCATTTGCGTGGAGGGAGAGTGGAAAACTATTTAGGAAAAACCACCCCCAGTTCACCCGACCGAGATTCGAACCTCGATCTCCCCGTCCTTTTTTTTATACTATAGTGATATACTAATTACGCTAGTGGTTTTATGGATTAGAAGGCTATATTTAGAGGAAGTGTACCTAAATTTGCGTAGAGGGAGAGTGGAAAAAACATTTTGGAAAAAAAACTCCCCGTACGCCCGACCGTGATTTGAACCCTTACTTTCCCTTCATCGGTAGTCCAGTATACTGCGAGAGTAGCGCGTTAGACCATGCGGCCACCGAAGCAGGTGCAGGCGATATCGATATGATTAATTTTTAATTATATTATTGGTGTTATTCTATTGGTGATATAACCCTCTTGGTGGTCGATTGGTCGAAGACCTCACTCTCTTTATAGGCCCGACTGCCGATGTCGTTTTCCACTCTCCCTCGACGCAAACGCGGGTACACTTTCTATAAATTCAACTTTGCTTATCCCTACATTAGTGCAACTAGTTCATAAACGTAAAACCCGAACGGAACGCGAGACAAGAAATAAATATAAAATATATAGGTAATGATATCTATTCAAAAGTGACAGCTGTCGATCACATGATTTGACGTATGAATATATTAAAATTAGTATTAATACATATTATAGCTGTCAAAGTTTCTTCCTATTTATACTACATTATATCGGTTGACGAGAATATTTACAATCTTACCTGAGCAGTACCTGCCAGCCATGCCGCCAACAAAATGGTAAAAATCCCTTTCATGGCGGTTAATTAGGAACAAGGAAAAAATGGCGATTTCTTATCACCCAGTCTTGTCCCAGTTATAGCGTCAGACTTCTAAATATGGTTGACTTTTATATCTATGGAGCACAGGAGCTGTTTTAACACACAAAAAAACTAGTACCATTGTCATGTCGGGAGGAAACGGGGCGATAACTTTTAATTCGCGTTCCCTCCGAGGTGGACATTGATATCGTATTATCTCTTATATGTTCGATTACGAGAATAAAATGTACCAATGATTCATTTCTGGTCAAAATTACTGTTTTTAAAAGAAGATTAGCAGTTGATTCTTTTCCCGTTGTGTTTGAGTGTGTGTGTGTGTGTGACAAACGGGGGAGGGGGGCGGGAATGGATTTATTTTCCCACGGTGGATTCCTCTATGATTTAAAGTCCATTTCCTGCGTCAACCTCTTCTTTCACACCGGTGATATTTAGCGAGTGCATTCTGGCGCAGTAAGCTTTATTACAAATGGTTTTTTTTATAGAAACACCGCATTGAATAGATCAATAATTGGGCTATTATTTGACCTTGGTGGTCTTGGGATAAAGTGCTCGCCTCAGGACCCGTTGATCGTGGGTTCAAACCCAGCCGGAGTCGAGTGATAACAATCTGTAGCACAACTTCCTTCGGAGGGGAAGTGAAGCCGTCGGTCCCATGTCGATTGTGGCGTGTAAAAGAACCCTGGAAGGTATGTGAAAATACCTTTCCCGCCAAAATTGGTTGGCAAGTGTGCTGATATATTCGGTCGGTTCAGAAATTGCACGTTAAATACCTCAATAAAAATTAAAATAATTGGTTTATTCAAGTGAAAGCCTTCTACCTAAAAATAACGAGATTCACAAGAACTAATAATTATCATATATCTGTGTGAAATAACCGGCCTCGTTGTAGAGCTCCTGGCTGTCGACCTAGAGGTCCGGGTTGCGATTCCCGCCTGGTAACATGGATATATTTTTTTTTCCCCTCGAAAGGAGAATAATTCCCATGGTCACCAGGGTTTGGTTAATTAGGCTTAAGCTAGGTTAAGAACTTCGTTGGCTCCATCCCGTCAAAATCACCAACAACACCCCCTTATACTCTCTATCACCCTCACCTTATCTCATCGGGACACTATTATGATTATTATTATTTAATGGAAACTCGTATGACCTATGTATAATGACATACAGTATAATCCAGATCATGCAAAATAAAGGAGGTAGACCCGATTTCATATGACCACAAGTTCAGATGGTTTTATAAATTCGAGTTGTGGTGATTTCATGATGATGATGATAATAATAATCCTAAATTGGAAATTTATACAATATGTGATATGTAATCCCGAATTACTGTACAAATTAAAATTATATGAATTTACTGCCATAAGAATTTTAATAAGGATATACCCACGTCAGTGTTCAAATAGTCTAAGGCGTCACTCTCGTTTTAGACTGGCCAGCTATGTAGGATTGATGTATGCACCTAGTACTACCATCCCCACCAGGTGTGCTCGTGCCGTTATTTCAATTGTAGAAACTATTTTCATGTGTAATTTAAATTCAAAATTTCCAGAAGAACCAGGTTCCACAGCCATGTAGGACTGTTGTAGGCACCTAGTACTAAAATCTCCACCAAGTGTCCTCCTACAGAAATGTTATACTATGTGGAAATTGAGGCACCTTAAAGTTACGATCTATAGGGCTATTTTCATGTGTAATATAACTCCAGAGTTAATTTTCTCAACATTCTGAGAAGAACCAGCTTTCACAGCTATATCGGATTGTTGTATACACCAGATTCAAAATAAAATTCCAGAATTTTTTTTTTGTCGTGTCGCTAATTCAAAATAGAAATTTTGGCACCTTAATTTGGCGATTTAAAAAAACAATATTCGGGGTTTTGCGCTATCTATGGGACTTTTATGAACTATACATTCGCTCTAGCGTTTTCTAAGAGACTTTTTAACACTATACTTGCGCTCTAGTGCTATCTAAGGCTTTTTTAAAACTATACTCACGCCTAGTTTAATTTGTTTTTCTTATGTTGGCTAAACATTGTTTGTTTATTATGAATGTGGAGCCATTTATCCTGCTCTAAACATGTTCGGAGAACATGTGCTGCACTTTATAACCTATATTTTAGAGTTTTTAGAATAATATAATATCTGCTCTATTGGGTGTACAGAACGGCTGAAATAATTTTTACGAATTACTATTTTATGATCCATGCCTTATTAATAAGGTAAGAGTGTAAAATGATCTAATACTTTCTTGCTTGTAGGCCTATTTACTTATCTCGGGAACAATAACAGTGCAGGCCTTCCAGCTAACATAATAGTAGTTATCAATCACTCCACCCAGCATTTCACCGTCTTGGGATTCTGACATTTTTGTAATAGACAAAAAATTAGGTCGATCTCCCCATAAATTTGATAAGCTTAACATCTGATAAACCTTGACCTAGGTCTTTTTTTTTATATCTGGGGCTTAGAATGCATTCTCCCACTTATTAAAAAAGGGTTTTTATCTCTTGTCTGTTGATTGTGAACAATAATGCGTTTTAGTAGTGGTATGTTAGAAAACAAAACATGTTTGACTTTCAATCTAAACAGACCTCATATGTGTCAAACAGGCTTTTGGCTCCGGCTTGCAACAAATTAGTTAGTTTTTACTTGTAAAATCACTACCTTACTTTGTTATATAATTATACTGCTAATGGAGTCATATTTTAACTATCTGGATATATTTATGTCTCAAAATATCTAGCCTGTGCTATGCTATTTTTTATTTTATTTTTACTGTATTGTTTCTCGTTTGTTTAAGGAAAAAATGGCTATGAAACACACAGATCCCAAATCTGTCACGTTTTCTCTGTTCACCGCGGAGGAAATAAGAAAGCTTAGCGTCGTCAAAATATGCACCCCGCTCGCTTTTAACCTAGTGGGCCACCCGTTACCCGGAGGGCTGTACGACCCCGCTCTTGGTGAGTGTGATTGAGAACCTTTTAACGGGTAACTTAACCTCGTGTTGCGCAGATTATAAATATCTTTGTTTGAAACTATTTGTGTCAGGCCCACCTAATTATGACAAAGCTGTGCGTACGTAATCTCTCTGAACACAAGAGCTCCTTAGTTGCGTATAGCCGTGTTTTTTTTTCTCTCCGCGCTGAAATTTCCTGCCCTTCCTGTCGTGTACTTTCTCCCATAAGAAACACACTATCATCTTGTCCAAAAAGTGTAGGAATTTTTTTTTTTTTGCTAATTATCAACTAGCACACCTAGCCTGTTTGGTGGTCAAACAGTCCAAGGTGTCAATCTCCCAAAAGACTAGACTGCCAATGACGAGATTGGGGTTCGAATCCCTGTCTGGAGTACCGAGGGTGATTTTACCGAAATGGTTTTCCAATCTCCCTCTACACAAATGTGTGTACTTTTTTCCTAAATTAAACCTTCCTCATCCCTATCAAATTAGTGTTTATTCATTACAGATGTGTACGATTCCAACGGGTGGTGAGACGTGACAAAACAAATTCTAAGATGCTATAAATATTGACCGTAAAAAAAGTTACTATTTTTTTAAAAGGTAATTCCTATCGGAATCCTAATACAACACAACTTTCGACACAAGGGGGACATGTTTTATTTGTCTCGCGTTGGTTGACCACACAGGTCCCTTCTCAGAGTACGGCGATCCCTGCCGGACATGCTACAAGAACTTCTTCAACTGCCCGGGCCATATGGGCCACATAGAGTTGCCGTTACCCGTGGTCAACCCCATGTTCTACAGACACATCTACATCCTGTTGAAACTGAGCTGTCTCAACTGTCACATCATGCAAATACCAGGTGGGGCACTCACTTCGACAACTTTATAATTATATAGACATGTTCACCAATAAAATGACGCGCTTCGGTGGCCGCGCGCTCTAACACGCTATTCTCGCAGTAGACTAGACTGCCGATGATGGGGAGATTGAGGCTCATATCTCGGTCAGGTGTACCGAGGAAGGTTTTCCCATTCTCCCTCCATGCAAATGTGGGTACACTTCCTCTAAATATAGCTTCCCTAATCCCTAACACCATTAGCATAATTAGTATTTAAGCGTATAACCCAAACAGATAGTAAGATGTGGTGTTAAAAAAATGTTGGCTATCACCTTCATAAGTTAGGTGATATCCATTAAAATGAAGATGAAAATAAAGAGATTCAAATTTGATAAAAGTGTATTCAACCCAACTCTAACCATCTCCAAAAAAAATCTTTTTGACTGTCATTTACCTAATCTATTTGTTTTAATATTTTCTCCAGGTTACATGAAGCACCTGCTGATCACCCAGCTGTCACTCTTGCAGGCCGGGTATCTGTCAGAAGCTCAGGAGGCAGAGTCCTTGGTGTCATACTCACTCTCCAGCCACATTAATAACGACGACTCGAGCGCGCAGGATAGTTTCAACCTTCTCGTCAAGCAGAAACTGGATGAGTTCCAACAAACTGTCGTTTCTTGTGAGTTTAGTTGGCGTAAACTAATAAAAATAAACGAGGCCCATTGATAAAGATAATATTCAATAACCAAATAAAAAAGAGGCGGTGGATAAAAACTGTTATGTCTCGCTACTCATTTGAGTCATACGAATGTATATTTAAATGTAACATGAAGTTGACCTCGGTGGTGTGCTCACCTCAGGATCCGATGTTTGTGGGTTGAAACCCAACCAGGCTCGACAGATTTGTCTTCATTGAGATAAATATATAGCACAACCTCCTTAAGAGGGGAAGTAAAGCCGTTGATCCCATGTCAGCTGTGGCGTGTAAAAGAACCCTGGAAGGTATGTGAACATACCTTTCCCGGAAAACTTGGTAGGCTCTTTCGCTCTCACTCATAGAAATTCTTGTGTGCTGATATAATCTGTCGAGTCAGAAAGTGCACCTTAAATACCTCAAATAAAATTTCAAATAAAAACATAATTTAAAGAAAATGTATCATGATTTACGTGGAGGGGGTGTGGCCCCCTTCAGTTTAGGAAAAATCACCTTCAATACACCCAAGCAAGAATCAAACTCTGACCTCTCTGTCTAGTATATTGCTGGAGTGATGCCTTGGATGATTTGACCATCGAGGCAGGTTAAATTCTCCTATAAAACGAAATAACACCGCTTTTACAACAACAAAAAATCTTTAAATAAACACACAAGAAATCAAGCAGACATTCTGTTCCTGCTGTAATTTGATTAGTATTTTGCTGTAGTTTAAGCTAATTTTAGGCTACAAAATTATGAAATATGCAGACAAACTTGACTTGATAATAAATTATAATTTTGTACATATTGTCTCAATATGTAAACAATACTTAAACACCTCAGATAACATGTAATTTTGAATAAACACGAAATAACACCGAAAAGTGAGATTTAAAAAAACAAAATTTAACTAAAAATAAAACGATTTGTACGGTGCTCTAGTCATTAACCATACATGGATGTTATCACCAGAAATATCTTTGATACTATAGTAAAAAGATTTAAAAAACAAAATTTAACTAAAAATAAAACCATTTTTATGGTGATATAATCATTAACCATACATGAATCTTATCACCAGAAATGTCTTTAATACTATAATAAAATGAATTATTGCCTGATGGTTTGGAAATGTATAATAAGACAGTGTAGAAACACCACTTTATTTGTTTATTTGCGTCTGTTACAGGCAGTGTTCCTGTCAGTATTAAAGGTGAGGTCTTTACCAAAAGTGTTGAGTCTTTGAAGAACAAACTGTTAGAAGCCGTGGTGAAGTATGTGTCGGAAACCAAGACTTGTCGGAGCTGTGAGAAACCTATGAAGAAACTCACCTTCTTCCAGAACAAACTCATGACGTCTGTCACTAAAGTGGAAACTTCCAGCAAGTTCTCAAGGTTATCCAATGCTTGCTTTATTATGTAATGCATATTGCCATGAACTGTTTCCAACCTGTGGCCGGGTCATTTTTCGTAAAATGGCTCAATCTTCCACTGTCCTTCCACCACTCTTCCTCCTTTAATTTCTTCCATTCTTCTCCTCTCACTTGAACACTTTCTGTTATCTGCTCCTCCCTTCTCTTTCTTGGGCTCCTTTGCGGTCTTTTTTTCTACAAATTCATCTACATCATTCTCCTTGGTATAATTTTCTTTTCCATCCTCATTAATTGTTTATACCATCTCAGTCTTGCTTCCTCCACTATCTCATGTACTCCAACATCCTCATTACATGTCCATACCATCTCAGCCTTGTTTCTTCTACTATTTCATGTACTCCAACATCCTCATTACATGTCCATACCATCTCAGTCTTGCTTCCTCTACTATCTCATGTACTCCAACATCCTCATTACATGTCCATACCACCTCACCCTTGCTTCCTCTACTATCTCATGTACTCTTGTTTCTCCTCGTGACAGCTATCATGCTCCTCACAAACTTCATTCCCATGTCCTCCACTTTCCTTGTATCTCTTACATTCACTGTCCATGTTTCTGGAGTTTATGTGACAATGGGTATAATTAATAATAAAGAAGTAACAAGATAAAATTATTACTTCATTAAAAATAGGGATGTGGGAATATTCTTAAATTTGAGTTGAGAAATAATTTTAATAACTATTTGAACTCTACTAAAAAAAATGCCCATAAATGGAAAATTTCTGATAATCAAAAGTTTCATTATTTTTCTTTTCTCATCCTCTTTCTTCTCAAACTGTTTATGATGGGATGATCAGAGTTCGATTCCGGTCGGGTTTTCTCAAGTTGTTTTCTACTCTTCTTCTTGGCAAATGCCTCTATATTACCTTTTTAATCCCAAACACATTAATAATTAGTTCATATGTGTATAACTCGACAGGTATCGGGATGCAGAGACAAATTAAATGTAGTTTTTTTGGTAGCAAACATACCGTCTGTATTTTTTATTATTTGATTTAAAACACATACAACTTGTATTACTATATTAAATTTAGCTAAAAATCCCAATTTGTTTGAGTAGGCCTATAGCTTTTTTCACCAAAAAATTATTACAATAAAACCTCTGATAGTCGAAATAAAGGAGGTTAAACTCGTTTTGGATAAGCAAATTTTTGGGTATGAAATTAATACCCCTCTGAAAAGTTAAAGTGTAAAAAAAAATATTATAAACTACATAACATTTATGGTTACAGAAAAGTATTTTTGTATATGTATGTACATACAATATTTAAAAAAAAATGTTATTCAATAAAACAACAAAACTAAAGCTATCATTTCTTCTTAATAAAGTTTGAAATTTTCTTTTGACTTTTTTTTTACATGTATATCTTTTTAATAAATAAAGCTTTTACTGTAGTAAAATCTTTATTTGGTAGTTCAACTACTGAAAAAAAAAAATACATAAACAGAAATGCCGGGTTTAGGGTATGGACGATTTTACTGTATTCTTAAAATATATTTTTGTATTTATGGTTTATGCACGGATCAGTTACAAAAATTCAACTTGAGATTCTTGTATTTGAAAATATTGCTCTGTTTTACTCAATTTAGACTATAACTCGATGTTTTTATTCCATTTAAATTCAAACTCAAGTCATATTGAAAGCTGTCTACTTGCTCATCCCTAAATAAAAATTCCTTCGAGTACCAAATAATTTGTATTTCTATTCTGTTGGCAGTGCCTCTCAAGATCCTATTTTACAAAATGCAAAATCTAAGTCTGCGATCACTACGATAATGCCAAATGAACAGAGGTAAGAACATTTCCAGCGTCATTTGTGAAGTGCTTTTTGGGTTCTTGTTAAATTCAAAAGTATTGATTTTGTATAAGAGGGAAAAAAACTAATATGATCTAGATTCATTCTTGTTGTATTGTAATCTTCATTTTACCTACCAATCTAAAATCCAAATCCTAGAATCCGTGATAAGAATCAAAGGCTTACTTTCCCAAATTGTTATGATTTATATTTCTACGGCTTTTATTTTATTCACATTAATTCTTTATTTGTTGTAGAAAATAGAAATCAAAACTAAATGATTAATTTTTTTGTTTTAATGGTAAGCTTGTTTAAAACTTCCAATATTTATATGAATCTTGTTAGTAAGGGGTGCGAAGATCACTTGTTGTTCTATTCAATTGATTTGTGATTTAAAAAATATAACAATGTGGTTATTTATATATAACTTAATGCACTAAATTTTACTTGAAATTGTTTCATTGCACAATTGTTGGTAATATTTTGTTTTAATATGATAAATTAAGTTATTATCGCAACTTACTAGTCACTTTCTTTATATATCTATAAAAAAAACTTTTCGATTTATGAGGTAACTATATTATTTTTGGAAGAAGGTACAGGAAAGGTAGAAAGAAACATAAAAAAGGTACAGACCCCAAATATAGCTTTAAAAAAAAAAAAGACAATTCACATATTACACTGCTGTCACTAGACAAAGAGGTAATGGCTGCCTCTTGAAGAAAATCAATCGTTACCGCCCAATCCCTCGACCCAGTTATCATTCTATCAGAACTCATCAGGAGGGAACCATATTTTGTTGGTTTCATTTTATATGTTTCTATTCACCTTTCCTATACCGTCTTCAGAATTTAACAAAATATAAAATTTAGAAAAGATTTGATATTTAAAATGTTTTGGGAATCTTTATCTTAAATGCTCTCAAGGCTGCTAGGAATCAAAGGGTCCTTCATTGAAGAGAAGTGATCACTTTGTCTCTTGTTTCTTTGCAGAGGTCTGATGATCTAGGGGTAAGGTGTCAGACTTCTGTGCTGAGGGTCCGGGGTTCAATCCTCGGTCCTGGCACAGATTTATCTGATTGCCAAACCCTTCCTTCACCTCTGACAAGACATGTATTAATCACAACTTGTGAATGTGTGGAATGCCAGGCCTCCACCGTGGTTCGGATCCCACGTTAAACTGCATGTCCTCCATTTCATCTCACAATCACCCTACCATTTACACATTAGCGTAAGTGCGTATAACCCGAACGGGTAGTAAGACGCGGTTCTGATAAGAATAATCTTTGCAGAGATCATCTTCGCAAGCTGTGGCCTGAGAACGGTGATTTCATCACGGCCATCCTCCCTGTCCTCAAGACTTCCTCGTTGCAATATCCCACGGATATTTTCTTCATGGATCTGATTTCAGTACCCCCTCCAAAGACAAGACCGGTAAGTGTGGGAAATTATCGATTAATAAGAATTTGCAACATTCGCTTTTTAAATTTGAAGTGAAGTCGAATCAAATAATATGAAAATGAGATCTTCCAGAAGCAAAATCGAAGTTTGAAAATTTTAAAAATGTTAAATATTGGCTAAAATATTATACCTTGCATAACTATGTAAATATAGGTATTAAATATATAATTTACAAAATGTTATATTACAAACATAGTTAGTATATCTCATCTTAAAATGATAAATTAAGTTACTCTCACAAAATGTAATATAATTATTTAAGATTTTTTTTTAACACTAACGCTAATTTGTGATTGAAATAGCAACAGGAAAAAAAGCATAAATGTGTGTTTTAACTTTGATTTATTTATTTTTTTGTGAATTTTTGTAATTGTCAAATCCAGAATTTTACTCTCGAATCGAAGTCGAAGTAAACTAATGTTTCAAACGAAGTCGACACTTTGCACACCCGTAATGATTAAGAGTTTTATGTTTGCAAAACTTTTTTTTTAATAAGATTACTATTAACTGCGGGCTGGAATTTTGATGATATCTCATATATTTTTTAGTACATCACATTCGTACATAAACTCTGTCCATGATCCACTGATTGTGGAAACGATTTGGTAAATTTTTTGTAATTTTGTATTCTTAGCTCATATTTTCTTTGTGTTACTTTTGAGTAATTTTTAAACATTTATGTTGAATAAGTATTTATTAAATACCTACTATCAATATTTTATGAACATATAAATACTTCAACATATGGTAATTTTTTCAAGCCACATTTGTTGGAATAAGAAGATAGTTCAGGCAATGAACGTTGTTTACCCTATTTGTTTATTATTATCATCATCATCAACTGTTTCCAGCCTGTCAATTTAGTAAAATGTCTCCATCTTCCTCTGTCCTTCCATCATTCTTCCTCCTTGAATCATATGCATTATTCTCCTCCCACTTTCACATTTTTTGCCATCTGCTCCTCCCACCTCTTTCTAAATACCGCAAGGGAGACCAAGAAAGATAAGAGATCAGAAAGTGAGCAAATGAGAGGTGATGAATAGAAGATATTAACGGAAGAAGAACGATCGAAGGAAAGAGGGAGATGGAGGCATTTTTACTAAATTGAGCAGGTCACAGACTAGACACGGTTGATGATGATGGTGATATATGGAGCCAAATAGTCACATGTTCCATTTCGCTGACAAAAGACACGCATCGTCTCAGCTTGACGGTCTGTTTGTGTGTTGAAGGATGAGAACTATGATTAGACATCAACAAGATGATGGGAAACAGCCGCAAACCGTACAGGTGTACTAAGAGAGATTACTGCAGAAGACAACAATTGTTCTACGCAAACTGATCAAGTTGGTGCAAGACGGAAACGCTGAGATCTGAACAGAGAAGGAAAGGTTGGTTCTAGGTATTTTCAAACTATATCTTTAAATGTCACAAACACTTTCCGTTGTTAGCTCTCAAATACCAGTGTTAGTAAAAGCTATGGTATTTAATCGAGACCTGATACTATAATCCACTAGTTTATGAATCGCGAGGCCGAATATTCAGTTTACCTTCAAATCTGGATCTTGTAGAAAATTATGCTTATAAGAGGAAATAAGAATATAACAAAACAATAGAAACCAGAAATAGCAATTAAATGTTAACATTTATGATAATATTCATTCATCAATTTTTGTTAAATTAATGGTCTGGGGTCTGGTTGTTAAGTTTGTTGCAGCAACAATACATACATATATATTCACAACTTTCTCTCACGTGGTAGGCAATAAACTGTACATAATGCTCAAAAAACAACAACTCTGTACTTAATCCATCCTCACTAACTTTCTCCACACTTCCCTATCCTCGCATACTCCCTTTGTCTCAACAACATCCATACACCGAGTCATACATGCTCTTTTATTATTAAAACTCTTAATGTTTCTCTTTTCCACACATTTGTATACAACATACATGGCCTACCCCTTCCTTTTGATCCATACACTCTACCTTCATATATTTTCTTCGTCACTCAATCCACACTCATCTCAACATGCCCAAACCAACATAAGACACTTCTTTCACATCGACCTATTGGATTCCCTTTCAAACCGCACTCCTTCAGCCCCCATTCATTACTGACTCTGTTCATACGAGTTTTCCCATTTACATTAATTCTTAGATATCTCATTCCAATCACATTCACCTTGCTCTTGTGTTTCTCTTGACAAACCCACACTTCACATCCATTAAACAATGTTGGCGTTAACACACTTTTATATACTTCCATCTTTCCTTCTTTATTTACTAAGCCTACTTCATTCTTTGCAATAGTCCACTTAAATCCAACTAAGATGCATTCACCTATCTGTCGATTTCACTATCTATCCTTCCATATTTACAGCACAATAAAAATTTAAAACAAATCCCAATCAAACATTTTGAAAAAATACTTTTTTTTATAATCTCAACTATATTTTATTGAGTTCTCGAATCTCCTTTAAGATATAGGAGCTTCACCATCTGTTTTTTTTTTAATCATCATTTAAAAACCGCTGGTATTGCTCGTAGACGGTGGTAGGTGAGGCCCGCGGCAACTCGCCCCTCGAGAAGTTCCACTTTCTGTGGCAACAGATCCAGGGCCATGTGGATCACCTCATGGACAACAACATCAACCAGAACATCAAGAGCGGCAAGAACATCAACGGACTCAAACAGGCAAGTCTGTGTTGCCCGAGGTGTATTGGGGGAAAACAATACGCCAATGTACTAATTACACTAATATGTTAGGGATAAGAAAGATTGAATTTAGATGAAGTGTACCCGCATTTACATGAAGGGCTAATGGAAAACCAACCTGGAAAAACCACCCTCAATACACCTGACCAAGATAGAACCCTAATCTCCCTGTTTTCGGCAGTCCGATATATTGCAAGAATGATGCCTTAGACCATGCAGCCATCAAAGTGAGCTCAGAAATATTCCTTCTTCATGAACATGTGTACATTGTAGCTGAAATTTTAAATTTCTGAATAGATTTTTTTAAATTAAAAACTGGATTGGAAAAAGTAGAATTAAGAGGATTTTTTTTCTGTCTGTTTGAAGCAAAGAAAAGCTCTGCCTGGGGTAAGCACGTAATTTGTTTAGCGGCTACTCCAGGCACCGCCGGGTACTTCTGTTAGTTGCTTAGTAATTTAACCCTTTGCGCCGCCTTATTGTTAAACATAATGTATTGTAATGTAATACTTCATAATTATATTCGATTCAGCTTCGCTTCTAGTTCTAATATTAAAAAATGGTACTTTGCAGACCTCGAGTAATTTTTGCCTCTGCAGGTGATTGAGAAGAAGCAAGGTGTGATTCGCATGAACATGATGGGGAAAAGGGTCAACTTTGCCGCCCGCTCCGTCATTACGCCTGATCCCAACCTCAACATTGACGAGGTGGGGGTACCACAACCCTTTGCGACAGCGCTGACTTACCCGTCTCCCGTCACGACGTGGAACGTCGGGGAACTCCGGGAGATGATCACGAATGGTCCGACAATGTATCCAGGGTGAGCATCTGTTGATTCTTAGTTTTACATATGCGCAAATTTGTGATGTGCAGAACTTTGTCTTCGAACCAAATGTCAGCTTTGACTTCTGACAGCTAAAATACTCTTATTTATTATCGATCATCGCCATTCCGAGCTGTTATACACAGTAAAAAATCAATATTACTACCAAAAAAAATTGGAAGTAATTGAAGTGTAAGTCTTGATAACTTGGATCTCGATATCTCGAACTTTGGATAGTTCAGACAAAAATTTCCTACAGTAAAATGTTATATAGTAACACGCCAGCCGCATGTTGGCAGGCTAAAAATGTTGTATAAGTAGTGTAATGCAGGGGACTGGCGGAGATCTTGCAACACAGTGCCAATACCCCTCCAATCCCACCCCTGCACGTATATTACAGTATATAGATAATTCACAAGTACTATAGACCTACTGTAATCTCAATATTTCCCATTCCAGTACCTAATTATGTTATTTGTGTATGTGTCTGATCTGATATGAATGATTTAACTCGTCATATTAAAGTATATCATATCACTTAGGGGTGTATCGATGCGAATACCGATGAATCGTTATCGGGCAATTATTAGTGCATCAGCAATTAATCGATAGAATGAAACCTAGGTCGAGGGATTGGGCGGTGACGATCAATTTTCTTTATGAGGCAACCATTACCTCTTTGTCCAATGGCAGCAATGTAAAGTGTGTTCTTCTTTTCATTGTAAAAGCCATACTGTGTTCATCCCTTTTATATGTTTCTATCCACCTTTCCTGTACCTTCTTACAAATATATCGGCAATTAATCATAATCAGCAATTATTATGCTGATCAGTCGGGTTTTTTTAACGTAAAATTTAAAGCAAAATTTTCAAAGTAAAAGGTTAAGTGATAAAAATCCCCCTTCCCCCCCCAAAAAAAAACACACTTATATACACACTGCATCTGGGTTGTGGACTATGCAAAGATTACATAACTAAATAAAGAAATATAATATAGGTTCATATTGTTGATAAAACTAACAATCTAGTTCCAACTTTCCCCAGTTATGCAAAGATTAATCAAAAATTAAGATAATCAAATCTTTAACTGTTGATTTTTAAATAAAATCTTTTTGTATTAATTACATTAACTGTTATCATTCTCTTAAGCATATTTCCCAAAGTTATTAATAAATAATCAATAATCAGGACTAATAATAATAATAATCGGGAAAATAATAATCGTATCATGAACAACTATTTTAAGCAATCGGTATCAGTAATCGGTTTTACTGAATCGGTACATCTCTAATGTTACTCTAGATAAAGTATCTGTTTTCATTCCTTAGGCACAACTTTATTTTCCCTCTATAAGACGGACTTTTCATAACTCAAGACAGGCCCCCTTTAGTATGAGTTATCGAGAGTTGACTGGAATAACTTGATTTATCAGTATAAAATAAAATATCGTATACATTTGTACAGTCAAAAATTTTCCAAGTGATTTTAGTGCTTGAAGTTAGATAAATAACCACAATTTTTTTTTTCAAGCCTAAAACAACTAACAAACAGGTTTGATTCTATCTGTGCCCTTGATGAAACGAGATAGGGCTATTTGTTTGTTGCAGGGCTGTTATGGTGGAAAACTATGACGGTTCCAAGATCAAGATTCCCGCCCACAGCAAAACACAGAGAGAGAGCATCGCTAAGCGTCTCCTGACTCACACAGAGGCCAGGGATTCCAAGGGGATCAAAGTGGTAAGGCACATTCTCCCTCCTCCGAGCGGGTCTTACAAGCCGCTGACACGCATTGAACTGCACACACAAATAGTTGACATTTCAAATTCGTTATTAATTAGAATAGTTATACTGACAAACCCCGCTTTGCGACTTTTGTTGATACAACTATTATTATTATTATTATTTATTATTATTATTATTATTATTATTATATATTATTAATTATTATTATTATTATTATTATTATTATTATTATTATTATTATTATTATTATTATTGTTATTGTTGTTATTGTTGTTATTTGTTATTTTATTATTATTATTATTATTATTATTATTATTATTATTATTATTATTATTATTATTATTATTATTATTATTATTATTATTATTTAGCACCGCGTCTTACTACCCGTTCGGGTTATACGCTTAAGTACTAATTACACTAATGGATTAGGAATTGGGAGGGTTGAATTTAGAGGAAGTGAACCCGCATTTGCGTGGAGGGAGAGTGGAAAACCATTTAAGAAAAACCACCCCCAGTTCACCCGACCGAGATTCGAACCTCGATCTCCCCGTCCTCGGCGGTCGAGCTCAACACGACTGGCGCGTTAGCCAACTACACCACCGAGGCGGGTTGTTGATACAACTGTTTTAAATTGTGACTATACCTTGAGTAACTGACAACTGCCTCACTCATACAACTGTTTTAAATTGTGACTATATCCCGAGTAACTGACAACTGCCTCAGTCATACAACTGTTTTAAATTGTGACTATATCTCGAGTAACTGACAACTGCCTCGTGCGTACAATAGTTTAGCAATATGACACATAATGTTTCCTACTCCCAGCTGGACACAGTTGGTTTACCAATTCTATTCACCACTTAAAGACACCGACCAGGATTTGATCTTATACTCTTAAAAGACACCGATAGGGGACAAAAAAAATTTAAAGTACTGGCAATTTCAATTAAAGCAAAGATAGCAATATATTTGTATGGAAAAATACACTCTGTGGGAGTGGGAATTTTTTTTCATAAGGCCAATTTGAATTGAATTTGAATAAATGTCAAGCTTTATTTCATTTTAAGTAATACGGAGCAATATTTGTTCAACTTCTATCAATATTATACGTTACATTTCTGTAATAAATCTGTGCATGAACCATAATCACAAATATGAATTTTTAAGGATGAGAATTTTTGTGAATGCAGCCGAGTTCGCGCAGATTTTAACAAAATTTATAATTCTTATATAAGTTAAGATTTTTTTTAATCAGACACAATTAAATATTGAGGGTCTCTGTTTGCGATTGAATAATATATTAAACCAAATAAAGTTTAAAAAAAACACTTCATGGCATGAGCTCGCAAGCGAACTATACCGACTGAACAGCTGCCATCATTAATGATTATCGTGCCAACATTTTCAAATAGAGGGTGTCATGTGGTCAGCATAATCTTAGCTTTCTATACCAGAGCCGCTACTTTTTCATTCAAGTAACTCCTCATTTGTCCTCACGAGGCTGAGTTGGCCCTGTTACAGACACACACACGGTTTCACAGAAAATATAGATGTGCAGGGGATCACATCCAGGACCTCTGGATCTGTAGGCAAACCACAAAGGCAGTCAAATAAAGTTAATTAACTGAAAATTTTCACTATTAACTCACCTGCCTTGGTGGCATAGTTGGCAAACGCGCCAGTCGTGTTGAACTCACCTGCCGAGGACGGGGAGATCGAGGTTCGAATCTCGGTCGGGTGAACTAGGGGGAGGGGGGTTTCCTAAATGGTTTTACACTCTCCTTCCACGCAAATGCGGGTTCAATTCCTCTAAATCCAACCTTCCCAATTCCTAATCCATTAGCGTAATTAGTACTTAAGCGTACAACCCGAATGGGTAGTAAGACGCAGTGCTAAATAATAATAAAAAACCCTATTAAATCAAAGATATTTAGTGCTTGAATTTCTTCATTTTTGTAGTTTCGGACAAATACTGAAACTCAAAACTCGAAATTTCATGCGTTCACACACCCCTAATAAAACAGTGTTATAAGTGTGTGTGTGTGGGTCGTGTTTGTCAGGTCCACAGGCATCTCCGGAACGGCGACATCCTGTTACTGAACCGGCAACCCACCCTTCACAAACCTAGTATCATGGCCCACACGGCGCGCATTCTTCAAGGCGAGAAGACTCTTAGGCTGCACTACGCCAACTGCAAGGCATACAATGCTGACTTTGACGGTGACGAGATGAACGCTCACTTCCCTCAGAGCGAACTGGGGAGGAGCGAGGCTTACAATCTCTGTGAGTTCCTCCGCTTACTATTGACTTTAGTAACTAATCGACACCTTAGCTCAGTCGGTAACATGTCTATCTACTGAGATAAGGGTCCCGGGTTCGATTCCAGGCATGACCGAAGAATTTATAATTGGTGAAATGTGGGCTTACCCTTTCACAGGGATGAATTAACGTCCGGGGGACTGGATGTTGTGCTTATCCTAGTCTTAAGTAATATTATAAGGCATATGAAGCTACGACAGGCATAGCAAGCCGGTAGTGGAGAATATATGGCTTTAATAAAAAACTGATCACACAGTAATGGAGGTAAAATGTAAAGTCAGTTAAAGTTGGCTAGAGTAGAGCTGAGATAAGTACATATCGTAAAATAACTTTGAAGCGTGATTGAAGAGAAAGGTGGAAGTAGAGAGGATTTAATAAGAAGAGGACAGCAGAGAGAGTTGTTATATAGGTGTGTAAGAGACCTACTATGGAGAGTTGTTCTATAGGTGTGTAAGAGACCTGCTATGGAGAGTTGTTCTATAGGAGTGTAAGAGACCTACTATGGAGAGTTGTTCTATAGGTGTGTAAGAGACCTGCTATGGAGAGTTGTTCTATAGGTGTGTAAGAGACCTGCTATGGAGAGTTGTTCTATAGGTGTGTAAGAGACCTGCTATGGAGAGTTGTTCTATAGGTGTGTAAGAGACCTGCTATGGAGAGTTGTTCTACAAGTGTGTAAGAGACCTGCTATGGAGAGTTGTTCTACAGGTGTGTAAGAGACCTGCTATGGAGAGTTGTTCTATAGGTGTGTAAGAGACCTGCTATGGAGAGTTGTTCTATAGGTGTGTAAGAGACCTGCTATGGAGAGTTGTTCTATAGGTGTGTAAGAGACCTGCTATGGAGAGTTGTTCTATAGGTGTGTAAGAGACCTGCTATGGAGAGTTGTTCTACAAGTGTGTAAGAGACCTGCTATGGAGAGTTGTTCTATAGGTGTGTAAGAGACCTGCTATGGAGAGTTGTTCTATAGGTGTGTAAGAGACCTGCTATGGAGAGTTGTTCTACAGGTGTGTAAGAGACCTGCTATGGAGAGTTGTTCTATAGGTGTGTAAGAGACCTGCTATGGTGAGTTGTTCTATAGGTGTGTAAGAGACCTGCTATGGAGAGTTGTTCTATAGGTGTGTAAGAGACCTGCTATGGAGAGTTGTTCTATAGGTGTGTAAGAGACCTGCTATGGAGAGTTGTTCTATAGGTGTGTAAGAGACCTGCTATGGAGAAGAGGAGTGCCCTTGAAGTGTAAGGAAGTGTTGTACAGGGCGTACTTTGTACCCATTGTAACACATGCAGTAGAAACATGGACAGTGAATGTAAGAGAGACTAGGAAAGTGGAGGACATGGGAATGAGGTTTGTGAGGAGCAGGTTAGATGTCACGAGGAGAAATAAGATTAGGAATGAAGTTATCCAGGAAAGTGTGGGAGGGGGACCCACAGCTCAGTAGACAGACACTCTACCGACTGAGCTAAGTTGTCGGACCTATATTATTTTTATGTCGGTAAGAATCGAGTTTGATGTCTCTGATTTATTTCAGTGAATGTCAACTATCAGTACGTCGTCCCTAAAGATGGTACACCGCTCAGTGGTCTGATTCAGGATCATGTCATCTCTGGAGTGCGTCTTTCACTTCGTGGGGTCTTCTTTGACAGGTGGGTGAACTGCATTTTAAGTTAGGGAGGTGCGAGTACTTAAAAGATCTAGTTGAGCTTTAATAGCTGTTCAATTCAAAGAATATTTTCAAAACCTGAAAAATTAAAGTATATTCAATTTTCAATTATATCTCTCAAAATTGAGTTTTTTTTAGCACCAAGTCTCACTCCCCGGTCTGGTTGTACACATTATGTACTGATTGCCTTTTCTTTGTTAAGGATGAGGAAAGTTGAACTTAGTGGAAGTGTACCTGCATTTGCTTGAAGAGAGAGAGAGAGAGAGTGTAGGAAACCATTTAGGAAAAACCACCTTCACTACCTTCCGACCAGGATTCAAACCTCGTTTATCCGCTTCAGCGGCCGCAAGATCTAAGGTAACACTCTTTCAAGAGATTGGAAAACGATGACTAGAAGATTGATTGAGGTTCAAATCCTGGTCGGGTGGTACTGATTGTAATTTTTCCTAAATGGTTTTCCACTGCCCCTCCACGCAAATGTGTTATACCTTCCTATAAATTAAACCTTCCTAATCTCTAAACACATTAGCGTAATAAGTACATATTCGTGTACACTGTACGAATAGTAAGACTTAGTGATAATAAAAAGTTCTATCCTCCTAATCATCGTCAGTCCAATCTATTGTGAGTGAGACTCCTTAGCTTAGAGCTTGCAGCCACCGAAGCAGGTACTGTGAATATTGTTTCAAGAAAGAATGTCCAGGGTTGTCCAACACATAGCCACTGCCATGTGGAGACTGAAAGTGTGACCGGTGGTTTCAGGGAGGGGTACCAGCAGCTCGTATACCAAGGACTGTCCAACAAACGTGGTGACATCGAGCTTCTGCCGCCGGCCATTTTGAAACCTGCCCGACTTTGGTCCGGCAAGCAAGTGCTCTCCACCATCATCCTAAACACCATCCCTACGGGCAAATACCCCATCAACCTCACGGGGACAGCCAAGATATCGAGCAAGGTGTTGTAACACATATTATTAACACTCACATGGTCACATGTACCTCAGATTTAGGCGTAGCACCCACCAAAATTACGTGGAATGTGATCTGGCGCGTGACCTGGCATCTAGCATGCACCCTAGGGTTAAACTAACGTAAACATATGAGACAGCACCCACTGAAGTGGTGTGACAAAGTGGTGACTCAATATACACCATGTCAATTTTAGACGAGTACTGAGATCTCCACTTTTTTTGTCACATGTTACAGGCGAGTTAGCTCATTCACTTCGCTGTACGTTTGTTTGAAGTTATTAAAATATACATAAACTAAAGTTTGTATCTTGTTTTAAAATCGCAGGCTCAAATTTTATTGGTAATTAACTAAACAATGAAAAGAAGATAATTGCATTATGTTTGGAAGATGGTACATGAAAGGTGGATAGAAACATATAAAAGGGAACAAACACAATATGGCTGTTACAATGTAAAGAACACAGTTCACACTTTACACCGCTGCCACTGGATACAGAGAGGTGATGGTTGCCTCTTGAAGAAAATCGATTGTCACGCCCAATCCCCCGACCTAGGTTTCATTCTATCGGAACTCATCAGGTAGTATTGTGAAACGCGCAACGCAACTTCCCAAAAGAGGGAAACCAAAAAAACACAAAAGGGAGAAAATGGAAAATTGTTTCTATCCACCTTTCCTGTACCTTCTTCCAAATATAATGCAATTGCCTCATAAAGCGAAAAGAGGTTTCCCTTATTGAGATGAAAAGAAGATAAGAAAAAGGGGCCTAACACACCTCAAAAATTTCATAATTATGTGTTTAGTTGTGATTTTAATTGGGAACTTTGAGGCCTACAGTTTTCCGGTAAGAATGCAGGCCTTGCCGCATTTTTCCTTTCCTAGCAATAAATTAATTTTTTTTTAACTCATTCTGTAAAACGACTGGAATTTTTATGGACACATAATTATTTAACTCTTTAAAAATATCTGTCTGCTCAAAAAAGAATGCACCTGAAAGTGTAATTTACCGCGATCATATTATTGTATCTAATAACTTTGACTAAATTCAAAAGGCCAAATCACCTTCATCACAAAGGGCAGACATTGTTACTGGATGTATTTCTGCTAAATCATTCCAGTGATTTTTGAGTCGCATGTGAGTATCGTCACTTATATATCACTGTCATATTTCTACCATGTTACTGCCAGATCGTGCGTCATATCACTTTGGTGGTCGCTCTACTTTATTGTCAAATGCAGTACGTTCTACAACGCAGTAGCTGAATTCTGTAAAAACACTGCGTTACAGAAAACGTTAGTTAAATGGAAAAATATAGGTTAGGGGCCTCCGGATGGTAACCAGACCTACAAAAAAATCACTTTCTGTTCATATTTTATGTTTCAATTTTGTTATATATTATCTATTATCCTGGATAGTAATGATTTGAGGGTCCCGTCCTAGTAAAATTGTTGCGTTCCGACTATTTTAATCATCCATGGAGGGATTGGAAGGGTGTGACGGATGTTGTGATATGATGCAGGCATGGGAGGTTGAGAAGGCTCGCCCTTGGAAAGCCGGGGGTACACCGTTCTCGGAACCTAACACCATGACAGAAGCTGAGGTGATCATCCGACAAGGAGAACTGCTCTCTGGGGTTCTCGACAAGACCCATTTCGGGGCCACGCCGTATGGACTGGTTCACTGTTTGTACGAGGTAAGACTTTCCATGTCACGGATATTAGATATTGAAGGAGCGGGGTGTTTGGAGCTCAAGTTGATTTGCTGTTGCATCTGCATCAAATAAATAGATCACATCAACAAAAATAAAGGTGTGTTGAATCCACGTGTTTTTTTTTTCGAATATGAATCTTTATTCTACCTTCAAATATCAAATTTTAAAACACATTGCGCACGATAGGTTAATTTTTCCATCATCATCGTCATCTTCTTGAACTGTTTCCATTTCTTTCCATAACATTCCCTGCCTGTTCACACCATGATCTTATTTTCTCATAACTTCACTAATACAAAATAATACTCCCTTCCCTCCTGACTCCCCCTCTTCGCTCCTTACCTCCTTACTAGCTTCCGTCCTTACTTGCTTCCCTCCTTACTTGCTTCCCTCCTTACTTGCTTCCCTCCTTACTTGCTTCCCTCCTTACTTGCTTCCCTCCTTACTTGCTTCCCTCCTTACTTGCTTCCCTCCTTGTCTTCCCTCCTGTCTCACTTCTTCTACTAACTTGTTTCCACCCTTTTTCGCTTCCCACTTTACTAGCTTCACTACTTACTCCTCTTCTTCCTTATTCCCTCTCTTCCATACTCCCTCTCTTCCATACTCCCTCTTTCCTTACTCCCTCTTTCTTCCTTATTCCCTCTCTCCCATACTCCCTCTCTTACTTACTCCCTCTCCTTTCTTACACTCTTAGAAAACTCTGACCCGACTCTGAACGTTTCTATTTTTGTTTCAGTTGTATGGAGGAACTTGCTCCAGCAGAATCTTGAGTTCGTTCTCCAAGTTGTTCACATTCTACCTCCAGAGGTGTGGCTTCACCTTGGGTATAGAAGACATCCTCATCCTGGACGGTGCTGAGCAGAAGAGGGTCGAGCACATCATGGCGTCCAGGAAGGTGAGTTAGGTTCTCTGCCCAAGGTCGTGTATTTGACGACCTTGTGCCTCAGTCCTTGTACACTAAGTCTTCTAGACACGTCTTGATTCGTTTGTCAGGTGGGAGACGAACTTGTGATGTCAGCGCTCGAACTCGACGAGTCTCAGGCGCACAATCTGAAGGATGAGATGGAGCGTGTTTACCGCACCGGGGTGAAGGGACGGGCCATCATTGACCGAGCCTACAAGACGTCTCTGGACACCTTCACAAATAACATTAACACGTTAGTACCCCGTCTATCCGACACCTTAGCTCAGTCGGTAGCGTGTCTACCTACTGAGCTAAGGGTCCCGGTTCCATTCTCGTTTTGGCCGAAAAATGTGTCATTGGTGAAATGTGGGTTTATCCTTTCACAATGATAAATTAATGGCCGGGGGACTGGATGTTGTGCCTCTCCTAGTCTTAAGTTATATTATAAGGCATATGAAAGGTCTAGCAAGCTGGTAATGGAAAATAGTTGGCTCGAATAATAAACTGACCCAGGTCACAGGTTGGAAACAGTAAAAGTATCCCATCTCTTGGGTCGTCGGAAGTCGTTTAGACTTTCACATTCCACATTGCGAGTTAACTCACAATCTAAATCGGCGGGTTAAACATCCGACCAATTTATTCTGGTCTGTCAGAGCTTGAATCAAAACTTGGTGTATCGAATATGTTTTTTATATAGATGACGCGAATCTACTATTTTACAAATCTGGCTCTTCATTTTACTTTTAAATCTCGAATCTCAAATCCAGATTTTGTAAAAAGTTATGAACATAAGAGGAAATGGAAATATAAAATAGTGACTAAATGTTAACATTTGTTGTAACATTAATACATTCGGTTCTAAGTGTTAAATTAATGCTATGGGGTCTGGTTGTTAATTTGGTATTGTAATTATGTGCGACTGAGCCACTAATAAGTTGTAACAGAGCCTTAAGCTAAATTACAATTAAATTTTTTTTTCATTTACGCGTTGATTTTTTTTATTTCATTTTTTTTCCAAATCTCAAATTCAATATTTTCTTGAAACTTGAATAACCGGAAGGATTCAAGAATCCCATCCATAATTTTTTTTTCCCTTGAAATGGTTTAACCGACAACAACAACTTGTGCCATATATTTTTTAATTTTTTTTTTTATTGTGTCTCGCTACCCATTCGGGCTACACACATATGAACTAATTACACAAATGTATTATGGAGGTTGAATTTAGAGGAAATGTACCTACATTTGCGTGAAGGGAGGGTGGAAAACCATTTAGGTAAAAAAAACTCCCCATTACACTCGACCGAGATTAGAACTCTGATATCTCTGTCATCTGTAACCTAGTCTGTTGCGAGAGTGACGTCTGAGACCATTTGACCATCAAAGCGGGTGACAAAAGTGATATTTGTCTCCCAGAGCGTGTCTTCCCGCGGGTCTGCTGCGCAAGTTTCCCGACAACAACCTCCAGCTGATGATCCAGTCTGGCGCTAAAGGGTCCACCGTGAATGCGATGCAAATCTCGTGCCTGCTGGGACAGATAGAGCTGGAGGGGAAGAGGCCGCCCCTCATGAAATCGAGCAAGTCCCTGCCGAGCTTCGCCCGAGGCGACACGACGCCGCGCGCCGGAGGGTTCATCGATGGCCGCTTCCTCACGGGCATACAGCCGCAGGAGTTCTTCTTCCATTGCATGGCCGGCAGAGAGGTGTGTGCGTGGCTACTTGTGTTAGACAAGTTCTCTATTTGGTTATTAAAACCACACATTGGGCATAAACCGTTAAATTTTGTTTTTAGCCTCCTTAAACATTAACAAAGGAAAAATGGCATCAAACGGCTGTGTTCAGTTACACATGAAAAGAGGCTATAAGGGCAAGGCGTACACACTCACCAGAAAACTGTAGGTCTCAAAGTTGACAATTAAAACACAACAAAACACATAATTATGAACTTTCCAGAGTACGTCAATCCCCTTATTCACAATTTTCTGGTGCCTGTCTACCCACTTTTCATGGTATTAATTAAATGTTAATAAAAACAACCAGTGGTGGGAAGGTAGACATTTTTCACTTTTGTTTTTATTTTATTATTGTTATTTAGCACCGCGTCTTATTACCCGTTCTGGTTATACGCTTAAGTAATAATTACACTAATGGATTAGGAATTGGGAATGTTGAATTTAGAGAAAGTGAACCCGCATTTGCGTGGAGAGAGAGAGTTGAAAACCATTTAGGAAAAACCACCCCAGTTCACCCGACCGAGATTCGAACCTCGATCTCCCCGTCCTCGGCAGTAGAGCTCAACACGACTAGCGCGTTAACCAACTACGCCACCGAGGCGGGTTTCACTTTAGTTAAGTTTGAATGAGAACACCGAGATTTTTTGAGTTCAAATAGTATAGGACAGTATTTGTACTATGGTCTTGTGGTCAAAGTTCCTGGCTACAGATACAAAGGTCCCGTGGTTCGATTCCTGGCGCATTTAGATTTCTCCTTGTAGCAGTTGTTCTGGAACGGGGTCAACTCAGCCCCGTGAGGACTAATGAGGAGATATTGAATGAACAATTAACAGCTCTGGTCTAGAAAACTGAGATTAATAGCTGAAGGGTTTGTTGTGCTGACCACATGATACCCTCTATTTGTGAATGTTGGCACAATCTTCGCCAACATACGGCTGTTCGGTTAGTATGGCCCGATTGCGGGATAGTACTATGGAGTTTATTTGCACTAAAAGTATTTCAAGTTAAACTTTTTTTCTATAGATATACATAAACCATAAAATCAAATTTGAATTTTTAAGAATAAACACCTTTTTTTTTTTGTGAAAAAGTTAAGACTTATTATCATACAAATTCAGATTTTTAATTAAATTCAATAAAGTTGTAAAAGCTATAAATTTTTTTAAATAAGACAGAAGGAAATAGGAACTCAATTTGCCACTAAATAATAACTTAGAATTGAATCAAACAAATCAAACTCTATTTTTAAAAGTATATTTTTGGAAGTCGAAAATTCCGAGCACTCAAATTTTTCAATTTTTCTAAAAATCTTTTAATCAAGTTAGAAAAATTACTAAAAGTCAACTTGAATTTTTGATTATTCGCATATCCTCATTTATACTAAATATTAATTTAAATGCTTGGGGAAGAAAAAAAATGGAATTGTATACGTTGAGAGATTGAAATTGAGAAATCAAAAATCGTGCTAAAAATTTAAGAATTGGAATCGAGAAAAACCAGGAATTGTTAACTTAAACTGTCACTTAAACTGAACTGTATGTCTTTAGGGGTTATTCTAATTTGTCTAATAAGTTGTGTTTTTATAAAAGAAGTTAAATACTGTATTACTTTGTCCACAGGGTCTAATAGACACGGCGGTGAAGACCAGTCGAAGCGGGTACTTGCAGCGCTGTCTTATCAAACATCTGGAGGGGCTCGTGGTGCACTACGACCAGACTGTCAGGGACAGTGATGGAACAGTGGTCCAGGTTAGTCCGAGGGACACTTTTACACAAGACAAGTTAACATAATGTCTGTCCAAGAGCTCAGAAGGATGCAGAGTGCAGATGTTGAGGCTTATCCAATCAACTGGCTCCTTCCTTACACACTTGTGTAGTACACCTACACGGCAAACATCACGTGCCAAAACTCACTATCTCACTATTAGAGATGGATTGAAACTGAATCTTAATTTCACCTACGAATCTTGAATCTTAGAAAACTTAATTAGCATAGTAGGTTAACGTTTCACATTAGTATGATTTTTTTCTCTTCCATTTCGATTTTGTTAACTTTCAATTGGAAATTAATTATCTGTGGTCTGGTTGTTTGTTAGGTTTTCCACATAATGATCGGTTAACCAATAATAATCATTAATTGATGGGACCCTAAAATCCATAATGATATTAGTGATTCAAGGATTCTTGAAAATATAATTTTATTGATTAGTTTTTTAATTGGAATTTATTTTAGAACTCTTAATAATGCTTACTGCTTGGTGGTTCATTGCCAACATAATTATTGGACGAACTTAACAACCAGGCCCCAGACCAGTAATTTAACACTTAACTGAATGTATATTTGGACTAGAGCACTAGGCTAAATGATATTTTAAATCAGGAGGGATAGCCAGCACACTTACCTTGGTGATACTGGAGTAGAAATTGTTTAGATAGAACACTAAAAACACACAAACACATTTTTAAAGTTAACTGGTTAACTGAATTCATGAATGTATATTAGCAACAAAAAAAAAATTATTTATTCTATTTTATATTATTCTCTTTATATTTCTATTTCTTGTATTAATACTTTTTTACAAGATCCAGATTTGTATTCATTATTCAGGATTCGAAGGTAAAATGATTTAGATTCATAAAATAGTTAATTCGACCCACCTTTAACTAAAATAGCTCTAAAAAAAAGTTATATACAATTTGGAAAACAATTTTTTTTTAAAAAACTATAAATTGGTTTTTTGTATCTCATCTTTATATTTAAATCCTCAATTTTTTTTTTTTTTTGTTTCCAACAGTTTTGCTACGGCGAGGACGGGAGGGATGTTCTAAAATCTCAGTTTTTTAAAAAAGAACGGATCCCGTTTCTGGCTGAGAATTGTAAAGCTATTATCGAAAACAAGTCGACGATGGCCAAATTAGACGACAAGGAGACGTTGGAAAATATTTCCGACAGGCAGAAAGAGGTAAGCTTATTTTTAAGGGTTTTTTAATTACTAGTGAAGTTTCACTATTATGAAAGCAGAATTATTTTCGTATTAGTATTTTAAGCTCACCACAGATCAAAGTCATATATATATATTTTTTAATCTTTGCAAACAAATTATACTTATTATTATCTGTTTATTTTCTTAATTTATTCTTTTTATTATAGTTGTTAATATTACTGTATAAGCTCGACAATGGCGGACAAATGGAAAATGTTTGTGTTTATTTTTTAATCTTATTTCTCATGTAGTAAGTCAATACCCATTGTTATTTAATTGAACTGTAATTTATTTTTTAGATTTATGAGTGGTCCAAAATAAATGGCCCTATTCTACAGAAGAGATGGCTCAAACCTTTCGTGAGATTCACCGCAGACATGAAAAGCTCCATCTCTCCGAAACGGCTAAAGAAATTTGTGAAACAAACAGGCCGATCAAAGGCGAGTCGGAGACTTTGCAAGGCTTGGCGGGGGCTGGACCCAGAAGAGAAGAACAGGTGCTGGCTTGACTCATATAAGTGGTTTAGGGGAAGGGGTTGGGTCGACAAACCCACTTTTTAAATTCGGAGCAAACTAAAAACGAAAATATGAAATATTTCCTAAGCCGAATCAAAGTTCATATTTTTTTGTTTGTTGTTTTAAGTTTGAGAACATATTAGACTGAGGTTATTTATTAGAGTTGAGTCGAATCCGAATATCCATTTTAACCTCGAATCTGAATCTTGGGAACATTATGAACAAAAGAGGAAATAGAAATATAATGAAATAATATAAAACATACTTAGTAACTAAACTTTAACATTATTTCTTATAATCCATTTAGTATAACATTCATACGTTAGGTTAATTGTTAAATTACTGGTCTGGGGCCTGGTTGTTAATTTTATCATATTATTGTAATTGGTTTTGAACAACCAAGAATCAGTTTTAAAGCTCTAAAACAAATTCCACTTGGAAAATTGAAAAAAAAAAACCTTTTTTTTAAGGATTTAAGTCAAGAATCCAAAATTTTTTCAAATCCTCTAATCTCGAATTTTCTCAAGGATTTAAAGATCCCATCTCTATTATTTATATTACTTTGTGCACTAAAATTACTCGGAAAACGTAATATTACACAATTGTTTGTAATATTTTATTCTAATATGATAAATAAAGTTACCATCACAACTTACAATCCAATTAGGCCTACTTCACTTTTATTCACATGAATACTAGAGATGTTACGATACCTGTTTTTCTCGATTATGATTCTTTAACATTTACTTTTTCATTATTTTTCCAAGAATTATCGTATAGAAAATCTTACGTGCCTGATACCCTACTCTCCCCTCAATGCGAAACTTGGACTCGATCATTACAACACATGTCGTTTGAAACTTTAATCTCATGATCTTATAACACTAAAACTCTTTGAAACTGAAAATCAAAATCAAGAATTCAAATAAACTCAAAATTAATTCAATAAATTGCATATTTTATAATGGAAAGTAGAACACGTTTCACACGTTACAAAAATTTTAAGTCGTCTACCATAACTGATCCTACCCACGTTAGCTCGTCAGAAATTATTGATGAAGTTTTAGCAATGATATATCGATAATCTAGGGAATTAAAATAAATATAATGGTTTTTTGCTTCATTTTTTAACTACGTCAATTTTTGAAACTTGTCATATCTAAAGAGCTAAATAAAACATTCAAAATTGAAAAGCGACAAAGAATATAATTACAGGAGAGCAGCCATTTTAGTTTGATAGGAACATCATAGCTTTCCATTTACACGTTGTGATATATAAATTAATGCTAGATATATAGATTTATTAACGAAAATTGCCATCCCTAGTCTACATATTACATATCGATTGTTTGTTTAGAATTGATTAATATATTCTGACAGTCTCACTTAACTTTTTTTTTTAATAGTGTCAAAGTTGTTAAGTTTTTACTTTTTACCTCTTGATAATGTCATAATGTCAGGTCGTATTATATTCGGGGTCATACTAAATTCGGGCCATTACGGTATATTTACAATTTGCCGGCATTTAAGTGAAACGACAACTAAACTAATACGAGAGATAATCGATTATCACCTATTTTGAATGTTGTGTTTCGTTTTGTTTAGTTGCCAGTTTCATTGAGAGCTAAGAATCGAAGTAGCAAGAACTGTAATATTAAGATCGATTCTCGATTCTTTTAGTACCAGTAAGAATCGAGGGTATCGAGTTTTACAGCCCTAATTAATATTGATTTTTACTGTATATAATGGCTCAGAATGTAGATTTTTGAACATGAATTCAGTATTTTAGCTCTCAATATTATCTGGCAAAGCTTTTTAATTCTCAGAGCTGGAATTATTCCCGAAGTAAAGACAAAGCTGATATTTGTTTCGAATCCAAGACGAAGTTTCGCACGCCCCTACTAAGTAATTTCATGTTTTACCCAAACCATAAAATAAATGATCTTTGACAAAAATTTAAAAATATATATTGACATTTCTGATAATTTAGGTTGAATGAAAAATGGAGACACTGCCCAGATCCAGTGACTGCGGACTTCCGTTCGGATTGCGACTATGGAGCTCTGACAGAACACCTAGAAGGGCTCATGGCTGACTATAAGAAGAGCAAGGACTGGGACACCCTCCACAGAATGATCAGCCTCAAGTCCATGTTGTCACTAACCCCTCCCGGGGAGCCTGTCGGTCTCCTGGCTGCTCAGGTGAGCTTCTGCTTCGGTTTATGTCTGGGGATCATTTGAATCCTCTTTGCCCTTTTAAGGAAAACTCTTTTCACCGTTTGAGATAGTTAACGGCCTCCAGACCGACCAAACGGTCTTAGGTGTCACTCTAGCAATAGACTGGACTGCTGATTACAAGGAGATTGGGGTATGAATCACGATTGGGTTTACTCAGGGTGTTTTTTTCCTTAATAGTTATCCACTCTCTCTCCTTGCAAATGTGGGTACACTTACTATAAATTCAACAGGGTGTCTATTGTTCAGAAAAACGGGAATTAGCCAGGAATTTGAAGTGGTTGGTAAAAAACAGAAAATAAGTCTGGAATTTCTTAAATTAAACCCAAAAAAAAAAAAAATCCAGAAAAATGTTGTTTTATTCAAAGTATTAAATATAATAATCAAGACATCAGTAAATTACAATGGGATTCAAACTCTTTTTTTGTTTGTAGATGTGTAATATATTTTATAATTTTACAATTACTAGTAAACTATACAAATAAAAAAAAAGTATATTTATATTTCAAAACTTATTATCATCCATAAAATATTAATGAAAATTTATTGGAGGCATGTGGGGGTCAAGATGTTACATCCTTTTGAGTCGGGAATTTCAGGAAATTATTAGGGGAAACAAGTCAGGAATATCATTGGTTAGGTTGCGTAGACACCATGATTCAACTTTCCTCATTCTTAACATATTAGCTTAGTACATATGCGTACAGCCCGAACGGTTAGTAAGACGCAGTGATTAAAAAACAGTTATTTTAATGTTATTTCCTCTTCATAAGTATTTATCTCGGTGAAAGTTAAAAATTTTCCCTCTAAAGACTATCGTGTATTCCTGTAAATTACAGTTCTCCTTGAATTTCAGTCAATCGGTGAGCCGTCCACCCAGATGACGCTCAACACGTTCCATTTCGCTGGCCGTGGAGACATGAACGTGACCCTGGGTATCCCGCGGCTGCGCGAGATCCTCATGATGGCGTCCAAGACCATCAAGACGCCCAGCATGGACATCCCGTTCAGGACCGACGTCCCCAACATCCATCGAGAGGCCAACAAGTTGAGACGCAAGTTGACGCGAGTGAGCGTGGCCAGCGTTCTGGAGTACGCCGCCATCACGGATTACATCCAGCTTCAACCGCAACGGTATGCAGCCAGGGGGTGTCGATGGGGAGGAATTGATTATTTGAGCTAAGCTTGTTCAATTTTGTGCTAAACTCTAACTTTACTTCGGAAACAAAAATTTTGGCTTTAACAATTATTCGAGGTTTGAGGATTCAAGAGAATTTTGTATTTGAGACTAAAATCATTATGATATTATTTCAATTTTTCAATTGAAATTAGTTTTAAAGCTCTAATACTGCTTATAGGGGGTTCTAAACCAATTATAATTATAGACTAAACTAACAACCAGGCCCCAGACCAGTAATTTAACACTCAACTGAATGTATAAATGTTAACATTTAGTTACTATTTGTATTTTTATTATTCTGTCATTTAACTATATTTCTTCTTATATTTATAATTTTTTTCCAAGATTCGATTTTGGATTCAAGATTTGGGTTAAAAGGTAAATTGGAGATTTAGATACAAGATTTGGATTTGTAAAATTTTGGTTTTGATCCGACTCTAATTACAAAGTATTGTGCAATAAAACATTATCTTTGTGATTACAATGTAGGGGTTTGCAAAGTTTGATTATTTTTGGTTAATTAGTGTTTTATGCTTTGGAAAAATATTATATTGTGCTTATTTACATAACTTTATAAACTAAACTTTCTTTTATTGCATAAATTGTTTGTGATAGGCCTATTTTATTATAATCTAATAAATCCAGTTACTATCACAACATGCAAATAAATACTTCAGATTTCTTCATATAAATATTAATTTGAAACATATAAATATATATCTATATAAATAAACACCTTAAATTGGCACTGATTGAGCATTTTGGCTGTCATTATTCTTATTGGTTGGTGAAGCTGGAATTTTTTTAAATCGTAGTTGTGCTAATTTTTTCAAATTAAAAGTCGAAGATTCTAAGTTTCTCATACCTGAAATTGTATTACATAAAGTTATATAAATAAATAAGTAAAATCAATCTGAAATTTCTTCAAGTATAAAACATTTTAACAAAGAAATATTTGAGCTTTGAGAATATCTCAAATATTTTATTTGTGTTCACCTCAAATTGA
Source organism: Timema podura (assembly GCA_033556935.1). Lineage (NCBI taxonomy): Eukaryota > Metazoa > Arthropoda > Insecta > Phasmatodea > Timematidae > Timema > Timema podura. The sequence continues at coordinate 7,447,426 of JAVRXN010000014.1, read as the reverse complement.
AAAAGTGGACTCAGCAGTGTAAACCTTAATTCTGTGTTTCAGTCAAAGGATGTACACTATCAAACTTCAGTTTCTGCCTTACCAAGCCTACAGATCCGATTTCTTCGTCAAGCCAGCAAACATTCTGAAATATGTGGAAAAGAAGTTCTTCGCTAGAGTTCTCGCAGAAATGAAGAAACGACTCAAGTTTCGGGACACCATGTGAGTTTTATAACAACCATTAGACTAATAATATGTACTTTTATTGTGTATTATGTCAAATTCTATATCTCATTAATCATTACCTTAGATTCCTCTACATTATCCCTGCTGCCATTTCCCCCTCCATCCCTCAAAATTTAAATTAAGGGTGTGTAAAGCTTGGAAAACTTTGACGATTTCCATTTTATTTGAAAGTGAAATATCGAATACCATAGGATTCAAGGGATTCGAGGATTCGAACGTCGCATCTCTACTATATTTCAATATTTATAACTGTGATACTATCGGTTCACTCTGTTACCAGGTTGCACACGGAAGCCAGGCGCAGCGCGAAAGAAGCGGCAGAGGAAGAGGAACAGTTAGATGACCCCAATGAGCCCCAAAGAGAGGGCAAAAGCACAGGAGCAGGAGAGGACCATGAAAGTTCCGACGAGGAGTCTGAGGTCAGGCAATGGGACAGCCTCTTTCGGGGATACACAAGTATTATTTTGTAACTGGTCCTAACACCTCTGGTGCCACGAGCTGATCTGATTGACTTTGCTTTTTAGTGTTAAAAGTGTCACAGGCTAATCTGATTGACTTCGCCTTTTAGCGTTAAAAGTGTCACGAGCTAATCTTATTGACTTAGCCTTCTAGTGTTAAAAGTGCCACTAGCTGGTCTGATTGACTCCACCTTCTAGCGTTAAAAGTGCCACTAGCTGGTCTGATTGACTCCACCTTCTAGCGTTAAAAGTGCCATCAGCTGGTCTGATTGTCTCCACCTTCTAACGTTAAAAGTGCCACGTGCTGGTCTGATTGACTTCGCCTTCTAGTGTTAAAAGTGCCACTAGCTGGTCTGATTGACTCCACCTTCTAGCGTTAAAAGTGCCACTAGCTGGTCTGATTGACTCCACCTTCTAGTGTTAAAAGTGCCACTAGCTGGTCTGATTGACTCCACCTTCTAGCGTTAAAAGTGCCATCAGCTGGTCTGATTGTCTCCACCTTCTAACGTTAAAAGTGCCACGTGCTGGTCTGATTGACTTCGCCTTCTAGCGTTAAAAGTGCCACGAGCTGATCTGGTGGACTCCGCTTTCTAGCGTTAAAAGTGTCACGAGCTGATCTGGTTGACTCCATCTTCTTGCGTTAAAAGTGTCACGAGCTGATCTGATTGACTTTGCCTTTTAGCAATAAAAGTGGCACGAGCTGATCCCATAGGCTTTCTAGATTCGCGCTATTGCTGGCGTTACCCTATAGATAGAGTAAGAGTCTATTATTTCACTAGACCGAGAACATTCCACTATATTATAGAACAGTACACACAGATAAAAATGACTCAACAATAAAAAAAATCGCTTCATAAATGACAGAAGGGGGGGGATTTTTCTTGTACAACCTTACAAAAATGATGAAATAGCCACGGGTCTTTTCGCATACAAATTCATTACATCATCATCAACGGTTTCCATTAGTATAATGCCGTCATCTTCCTCTCACTTGCACACTTTCTGTTATCTGCTCCTCCCATCTCTACTAGCTCATGTACTCCCTGTACCCTCTCTCTTTCCCGAATAACTTCATTCCTGATCTTGTTTCTCCTCTTGACAGCTAGCATGATCCTCACAAACTTCATTCATATGTGTGGCACTTAAAGGGTTAAGTTTTGGTCTCCTTTGTTCTCCCTCCACTACCGTTTCACCACTCTGCGAGATGACTTCTGACGTTAAGAGCTTATTGGTCTGTGGATCTTTTAAGGCTTGCAAAGTTTTACTTGTAAATGAGTCAATATCATTCAACGTTGTAATTTATTGATATACTGTTCCCTTTTTTTAAAACACACTCTTATAAGTTCTTACCAAGGTTGTGTAGTATGTACACCAAGCCGTCGACTCCAATACCTCTATTTTTTACTGTCCAACTCAGACTCCTTCAGAAATGGCTAGTATATTAATTAGTAATTAAAAAAAACTACTGCATTCAAACTCTCCAACACAGATGACTTCATGGGAAAATTCTTTGACGTTGTGAATTTAGTAAATTTGTCAGTCAAAATGATAAATATTGGTCATAAATAATAATAAAAAAACATTGAATTAAAACTATAAACATGCTATATTTTGTTATAATATGATAGTTTTTAATTTGAAGCCGAAGTTGGATTAGCTACATTTTCCCACGACGACGACTCGACCCCAAATTTCTTCCTACTCCACAGCCCTGATTCAAATAATTATCAAATAAAAAAAAATATTCCCAAATCTCTGATACTCTTCAGGATCTAAAGATTTGAACAACCCTCTCCCACCCCAAACACCCCCTCGAATATAATTTACGGGTTGCACATGCTCAGCGGTGAAAGTATCTGTTTTTAGGCAGACGACGCTGACGCCACTTTGTCCCGGACTCGCTCCAAACACAACGAGGGTCAAGGATACGAAGATCCAGAAGAAGAGGAAGAGAACTTTATTGAAGGTTTGTAACGCTCCCAAATTTGAGACAAGTTATAATCAAACCTTGGACCTTACAGAGAAGGGGGCAGTTGAATTCATAATTAGGTGCAGTATGGGATGTTTACTCATTTTTTTAAAATCTACTAACCCTTAATATATACACAAACACACATCCAATACACATTTACTATGTTTGTCATTCACCAGTATGTTATTTGTTCCTTGTACGTGTTATTATCTATGTTACCTATTCTTCTTTACCAATTTTCTTTTTTCTACCTTTCATACTTTTTGGTTTCCTCTTTTAAGATGGGGTGCTAGTGAGCGCCAGTTTAGTGCATTAATTTTGCAGTTTTTATAGCATAAACATTTTTTGGCCAAAATAAATCAAATATTTCTTCTATAGAAACATAGAGTTTAGTTTTCGCACGTGCTAATATCAACAGTTCTTTAATATCTGTCAAGGTTGTCCTGGAATTTAGTGACAACTTTCTCTCTGCATTTAAAAAGTTTGTCACCAAATGCCGTTATGCTCATGAGAGATATTCAACAACTGTTGAGATTAGCATGTGCGAAAACTAAACTCTATGTTTCTATAGAAGAAATATTTGATCTATTTTGGCCAAAAAATGTTTATGCTATAAAAACTGCAAAATTAATGCACTAAACTGGCGCTCACTAGCACCCCACCTTAAGAAGTTGTGTTGGCAATTCACGCTCCGTCCTGATTAGTCTTTTAATTGTGGAAGCCATTTTGTATTTGTCTTCCTTTTAAATGTTTCTTTCCTCTTTCTTATATCTTCTTCCATATTTAATATATAGTTTATAATTTTACAGCTGAAGAAGAAGATGAAACAAAAGATGCTAACGCAGAAGATTCCGTTGCAAACGAATCTGATGATTCTGATTCTGATTCTGATGAATGATGATGATATATGATTATGATAGTCAACTTAAGGTAAGTAATTTTCACATTGATATAAAATTGCTTTTACCTGTAATAAACACAACATGTAAAATATACATTCCTACACTAAATGAAAAGCATCCATGAATGAAACTGTATTATGTTCCACTTTTCAGACCAGCATCAAGGACGAATCGGTTGAAATAAGATGCCAGAACGTTGTGGACGCACACCCAAACTTCCAGGACTACAAGTACGACTCGGAAAACGAGCTTTGGTGCGAAATCACTTTCGGGGTGAGTTCCGGCAAACGGCGGTGTCGTTGAATTTCTGGTTTGTTTGCACCTTTACTGGTTCTTTCTTGGGGCTAGGCATGCTGACCCCTGTGCATCCCATTCACCCTTTAAAGGTGCTCTGGTTTGATAACTGTCTTGGGGGGCTACATGTGGTGCAGAGAATAACAAATTATACTTCCTAGTCTTGTTAAATGCTTTGAGAAAATGTCTCATTAAAAAAAAATGGGGCATTATTACTTACATGTTAGAATTATTGTTGGATACAGTCAGGGCTGTCACGCGCCGGGAAAACACGAGGAATTTAACAAAATCTAGTAAAAATATTAGAGTATTTGTTAATTTGGGACATGTAACTGAAAGATTAAAATAGCAGGTTTTTGATTAGACGAAAAAGTGACCTGAAGAACTAAGCACGCTGATTCAAACAGGTCTTACTACCCCTTAAACAAGGGTTGTGAAGAGATTATATTTTCAACTCTATTAGAGAAGGGATCAATCCCTTATCTTACAAATCTTGGTCTCAGAAATTATTATGAACAAAACAGGTTTTTTTACTATATTGATTCTTAAGTTTCTGTAGAAACTACATATAATAACTAAATGTCAACATTTTTTGCTTTAATTTAATTCATTATAAATTCAGTCAAGTGTTAAATTAATGGTCTGGGGTCGAGTTTTAAAGTTTTTACTCTTATTATGTTGGGCTAAACCACCAATAGTAGCTTGTAATCACATTTTTATTATTGAAATTATATTATGAATTTCAATTTGATATGGTCTTGAATTTCAAATACACTTAAAGGGTCGATTATTCAAATTTTCATTGTCATCGACTGTTCCAGCCTGTGGCTTTAGTAAATTGTCTCTATTTCCTCTATCCTTCCACCATTTATCCTTCTTTAATGACTTCCATTCTTCTCCTCTCACCATACACTTGTACTCGCAGTTTATAGTTTAAAAAAATAAAATTAATGAAATCATTTTGGCAATAAGGAGGTTCATTGACTTAAAAATTTTGTTTTAAAACAAGTTAAAGAAAACCCTTTTTCAATTATGAGGTATCTTGTTATATTTGGAAGGAGGACAGAAAAGGTGGATAAAAACATAATAAAAGGGGACAACACAATATGGCTTTTACAATAAAAAGGAGAACACAGTTCACACTTTACACTGCTGCCACTGTACAAAGAGGATGAACACAATATGCTTTCACAGTGAAAATAAATAACACAGTTCACACTTTCATTGCTGCATGGACAAGGGTAATGTCGCTTGTTGAATAATCATCGTTAAAACAAGTGTATCTGAAACTTACACCTGAGTAGATCTGATTATGTTATACATTTGAAGCATTATTCCGACTAACACACTGAGTAGGATGTATGCACGTTAACGATGTTGGGAATTGAAAGACGGCACCTGTCGCAGTTCGCTGAGTCAAGAACTAGACCTGTCCACGCTGTTGAAAGACGTGGCAGAGAAATCCATCGTGTGGGAAGTCCCTCTGATCAGAAGAGCCTTCACGTACGAGAATCCCGACACACATCTTCTCACGCTCAAGACCGACGGTATCAACATTCAGGTGAAGGATTGGACCAAGCAACCAGGCCTGTCACATTGAAGACTCCTCACAAATAGTTGGCCTATTTTTTAACTAGGGGTGTGCCAGTTCTGCTTTCTTTTTTATTTTGAAGCAAACTCGAATCGATTATATAAAATATTCTTGAAGCTGAACAGAAGTTCAAATATTTTTTCTTAGTTGTTTAATGATTGAAAAAAAATATTATTTTTTTACTATTTATATAAAAATTTATGCACTAAAGATACTTAAAAAATGCTTTATTGTACACTTATTCGTAATATTTCATTTTATTCTGATAAATCAATTTATTGTCATAACTTACAAGTCAATTTTTTCCCATATTAATATGTAATGCATATAACAGCACAGAATCGAAATAATTCAATATAAATTGAGTATTTTTAGCTGTCAATGTTTTTATTAGTGTAGTTTTGAAATGGTTGAAGCCGGAATTTTTTTCTAAGCGAAGTCGGAGCTTCGCATACTCCTATTTGGAAATGTCAAACTGGCAACCTCGATAACTTTGATTCTTAGCTTTTAAATCCAAGTACCTAAATGGAAATTGATAAATAAAAATAAACTAATAAGTGCAAATTTAATGAAGAAAGCCCACCTACAGAAAGAAAGAAAAATATGCGAAGAATCCAATGCACAAAGGTGACATCCTCCCTTCTTTTATCTTACCAATATAATTAGTCAAAAACAGATTTAAACACATAACTCTATAAATAACTTTTGAATGTGAGTTTTACTATTTCTACTATAAAAGAAAGGATGAAGATATTACCTCTCTTTATTGGATTATAACCACATCTTTCCTCTTTTCTTCATTAAATTCACACTTATTAGTTTAGTTTTCATGTTTTATTTATTTTTATCAATTAACTTATTTATTATAAAACCACTTCGCCACTAGCCCTCTTCATTGCTAAACAAATCCTAGTTCATATATTTAAACAAAACGGCAATATTGTGAGAATTGGGTAAATTTCCATTGTGACCTATTTTCAGTGTTTTTGCTGTTTCACTTTAATGTCATTATATTTTAAATTTACTCACTTTGACCTGTGTATACTTATGCAAATTGAACATGACCATTTTATTTAGTTTTTCCCCCCTTAAAAATTATGCAATGGTATGTAAATATTATTATTATTATTATTATTATTATTATTAATAATAATAATAATAATATTACCGCGTCTTACTACCCGTTCGGGTTATACGCACTTACACTAATGTGTAATGGTAGGGTGATTGTGAGATGAAATGGAGGACCTAGAGTTTAACGTGGAATCCGAACCATGGTGGTAGGCCTGGCATTCCACACATTCACAAGTTGTGATTAATACACGTCTTGTCAGAGGTGAAGGAAGGGTTTGGCAATCAGATAAATCTGTGCCGGGACCGAGGATTGAACCCTGGACCCTCAGCACAGAAGTCTGGCACCTTAACCTAGACCACCAGGTCACCGGTATGTAAATAAAAGAATATTTTAATGTGAGGTCAGATGGATGGAAAAAGATCCAAATTGTTAATGTTGAGTAATTTGAATCAAGAATCAAAATTTAAGTTTAATTCAAGAATCGGTATCGTCTCATCTCTCATTCATTAGATATTTTAATAGTTTAGAAAATCATTTAAATCCGCACCAGACTGTACTGGAATAAACATTTAACATTCTCTAATACAAGTTTTTGGAGAGGATTAAGATGAATCCTTACTAATTTTACTAAAGTGAAAAGAGGTTTTCCTTGTAAAGATAAATTATATTTTGAAATATGGTCTGTTCCAGGAAATGTTTAAGTTTCGGAACATACTGGATCTAAATAAACTTTATTCGAACGACATCTATGGTGTTTCCCAAACCTATGGCATCGAAGCGGCCAGAAGAGTTATCATAAAGGTAAGTGAAATGTTTGGGTTATTTTCATTGATATTCTCCTGAGAACTTGGTGATCAATGATCAGGAATACTGGTAAAATTTGATATAATACCAACAACTAAATGTAACACGTAGAAAATATAAATATACCAAATATCATCTTTTTTCCCCAGAATTGTTTTCATTTGTGTCAGTTTTCGACAGGTGACGGGATTATATCATCATCATCATCATCAACATCATCAACAACTGTTTCCAGGCTGTGGCCGGGTCATTTTATTAAAAACTTCCTTTATCCTTCGACCATTCTTCCACCTTTAATCACTTCCAGTCTTCTCACATAATTCACACACTTTCTGTTAGCCGATCCTCCCATCTCTTCCTTGGTTTCCCTTGCAATCTGTATTCCTACATACTTCATTTCCATCATTCTCTTTACTATTCTATCCTTTACATCCTCATTACATGTCCGTACCATCTCAGCCTTGCTTCCTCTACTATCTCATGTACTCCCTGTACCCTAGCTCTATCCTGTATAACTTCATTCCTATTCTTGTTTCTCCTCGTGACAGCTAATATGCTCCTCACAAACTTCATTCCCAAGGCTGCCACTTGTCTCTCCTACATATGTCTCACACTAATATCTCATACTGTCTGTAGGAAGTTCAAGATGTGTTTAAGATGTACGGCATCATCGTGGATCCAAGGCATTTGCTCCTAATTGGAGACTACATGTGCTTCAACGGACAATTCGAACCTTTTAGTCGCAAAGGTATGGAGGATAGTACCTCACCTTTTCAACAGATGTCGTTTGAGGCCTCACTCAACTTTCTAAAGATGGCTGCGTTACAAGGTTTGTTTTGGAGATTTTTTTAAAAAAGTGTTTCACATTTGATACAGTATAGTCCCAACTATCCGACATAAACAGGACCAACAGAATGTTGGATAACCGAAATGTCAAATAATACAAAAACAAGGGCAGGGGTTGGAACGAAACAAATAAAAATGTATTGTTCTTTTCAAGTATGAGGCAAGTAGATTTTACTATAAAGGCGATGGATGGCTTAGAATTGGGTGTGCGGTATGTTTATGTAAAGTGAATTGATCTCTATGGTGACCTGGTATGTTTCGGTGGGGATTTTGTTTTTGATGTCTTGTAAGCGGTTTAGAAAGTAGTTTGTCTCCTTAATGTGTGAGGAAAGTTATTGAACCAATTCTCCTTGCACAGATCAGAAATTTTGTGTGAGAGGTGATGAATTTAGGATATTGTATCCTGTGTTTGGGATAGATCTGTTCATATAGAAATGACTTGCTGGTGTGAGTAGGTGCTAACTCGCAAATATTTTTTTAATACTTACATTAAAACCAGAGCTCAGCATCCAAAATTATTTTTATGCGGAAACACTTTACTTATTATCCCTAGCATGTTTTGTGTGGTTCATGATTTCCAATTGTCAATCAAATTATTTTAGATTTATGTTTTTCCCCGTTATTCTCGGTGTAGTTTTAAAGTAAAAATAAAAGTTGTAAAATAATGCATACAGATAAAATAATGCCCCATGTTGTTTTTGACACAGGCAAGACCGACATGCTACGTTCACCCTCGAGTCGAATCATGATCGGCCGGCCGTGTTTCACCGGTACGGGGATTTGTTCCGTCTATCAGAAGTTGCCGGAACCTTCCACAGAATGGTGAAGATTTACTTTACAGCTGACAAACTTAGCGACTCTCCTGTGTTATTTTAAAATATTTCACCATAGAACTTTAATTCAGTTGTATACGCTCCAAGAACAATAAAAAGTTTTATATACATTATGTATATAATATTTTGAAAATATACCATTTTCATTGCCTCGAACTTACCCAACCTTTTGACAAAGTATTGTAGTCCTACTAAGCATGTGTGTGTAGCTTCAAACACTTTGACTTCTCTTAAAATATTCATACCATTTTCATTGCCTCAAACTTACCCAACCTTTTGACAAAGTATTGTAGTCCTACTAAGCATGTGTGTGTAGCTTCAAACACTTTGACTTCTCTTAAAATATTCACACGTTTTTACTTTGATTTGATAGTAAAACGTCAGGTTCGGCAAAAATGAAACTTTGCCCAAAATAATGTTTATTTTTTAAATCTAAAATACACGTTAATAATTAATTGCTGTAATTATTTACATTTATATACAACTCAAATCAATGTTCACTTGTCAAAATTTGTTAAATAATTGTATTAGTTGTAAAGTTAAGCAACATCATCATCATTATGGCACAGTTTCCTGTTACTGGCAGGGTCTGTCTCGGACGTTAGCCTCTTCTCCATTTACTTCTGTTCTCCCACCACCTTTCTTCCTCCACTCCTCTATCCATCTGTCCCTGGGTCTTCCTCTTGGCCTCCTTTTCACCACCTCCATTTTGACTATCCTCTCCTCTTCCCATGTCCATACCGTCCCAATATCGCCTTCTCCATCCTGTCCTGCAGGAGTTCCTCTTTCTCTCCCTCTCTCTCACCTTCTCATTTCTTACACTGTCCATTCTTATCACTACTAGCAATTTAAAAAAATTCCAAATCAAACGTTTATTTAAATATTCAAGCCTTAATTTGGCTTCTGGAATATTTCGGATTATTTTTATTAGACTTCTCTTCAAATGGATAAAGTGGACTTAACTCGTCACTAATTACTGCCATAACTAAAGCATTTGAGTGATTTTATGTTCTGCGAGGTCAACTTCTGCTGCTAAGTATTTAAAATAAGTTGGTTTTGTTTGTGTGTGTAGGCTATGTATAGCCTGATTTTGGTTGGAAGAACAGTAGATAAAATTCAAACACATTTATTTGCGGCCAGAATTGATGGCATTTTATAATATTATTTGTGGTATTCTATGGGTATTTATAATATCTATCAAAAACGACAGCTGATGATGGCATGACTCTAAGTATGAATATATTAAAATTGTTTTAGTAACTTTAGTAACTAACTTCTACTGTTCTTCCTACTGAAATCATACTATATCTATCCATATAAAACAGACCATGAAGTATTCATGGGATATTAAAACTATCAAGAGTTTCCAAATTAGACCCTGGATTTATCTCAATATTTCAAACTTTTTAAAAAAATAAAAAAAATTGTAATTGATACACTTGATGGAAAAAGCTGAATACAATTAATTTAAGGTTTAGTGGATTTGATTTAAATGTTGGCAGAACTGTATCATTCTCATGTAGATAACTGCACTTGTGTCAGTTACTGATTATCTGAAAATGTAATTTAAAATATGATGCTATGATCTGTGAATATTATATTCTACAGTGTTGTTATGAAACATAAAATAAAAGTTATTTCTTTTAATTTAACGGAAATTACAGGTTACACACCTCATCCCAGAACAAGCACCTTCAAATTATAAATAACTCTGTTCTGATTTTGATTAATACCTTGCAATAGTTATTATTATATTCTCACAGAAGAAATTTAGGGATATTTTAGCAAGAGGTGTACAAAACTTAGTTAGTAAAAGTGAGTTTTAACTCTTATTTTTAAGGTTTAAATTCCAATAAATTAAACGAACAAAATCGTTGTTTGTTTTTAATCATAAAATGTTGTAGGGCCAATAATAAAGTGAACTATATTTCAACTAACTTCACAGATGTAATTTAAAATATTATTAGAAAAACTATTAAATTGAACAAAATAGCTAAGGCACAAATAAACTTATCGCCTTGAAGGGTCCTTACTGTTTTAAAAATTAAATACCGTTTTATTATTATTACCTATTTGAATTTATAAATCAATATGGAAAAGAACCAACATAATTATTCATACAATTGATCTAATCGAACATGAAACATTAAAATAAGAAATAAGGCCACACATATTTTTATTTTAAGGTTACATTTCAACCCTTTTAACCTATGGTACAGATATTAATATAATTAAATCATATTAATTATTGATTTGAAGAGTATCTGTCTAATATTTATTTTTAACCACGTTCTGTTTTAATCTACTTTTAAATTCATAACGTTTGGTTGGTTATAATCCCGCATGAAGCGTTGTGTGTTGCTTTCTAATTTTCGCCTCTGTTTTCAATCTCCCGTGTACCTCATTCTATTTGTTAATTTATTATATGTGTAGCTAGCGCTCCTACTGGAGTTAATGTATGATATACTTTGATCTTGAGGGCATTGTAAGATATATATTAGTCATTGCAAGTATATAGTAGTGGCAAACCTTTTATTTGAAAACAACACGTTTATATGTATAAAAAGTCATATTATCACAGGTTAATTTTATTTATCCTTTTTTTTTTTTCCCCCTAAAATTAACTTTTAACTATTATAATAAGTTTTATTTTTTGTTCGTAGCATATTTTAATACTTGAGCTGTGTACTAAGATCAGCATAAAAATGACAAACCCACACAAAAATATTAAGCCAACATTCTCTTTTAGAACCAAACAGATTTAATTGGGGCTCAATTCACCTTTTGTCAGCCTATTTAACTACTCTACCTCCTACTTTGAATTTAAGTTAATATAGCCTATATTGTGCCAGCCAAAATTAAACTTGTCCAAAGTTTTTAACTTTTTTTTTTAGCACCGCGTCTTACTACTATAAGCTTATACGTACGAATTACCTAATGGTTTCAGGGATTAATAAGGTTATATTTAGAGGAAGTGTACTAGCATTTGCTTGGAGAGGGAGAGGAAAACCCACCCCTCAAAACACCCTACTGAGATTCAAACCTCGATATCCCCGTCATAGGTTCAAGTTATTACATTAGTCTTACATGTTCCTATTAAATTAATTATTTGTTTTAGGGAGTAAAAATGGTGATCGCGATAGGTTTTGAAGGTAGTGCAAACAAGTTGGGCATCGGAATTATAGAGAACGGGAAGGTGTTGTCCAACTGTCGAAGGACTTACATTACCCCACCTGGAGAAGGTGAGTAATTACAACTCATTAAATACTAGATAAATTATAGTATGGCTTCAGATAATTATGTAATACATAATATTAATTATAAAAGAGAAAAACTTTTTATCAATATATTTGAATTTCAACCATGGAAGTTACAAAATTAAGCTATAAAAATAACTAAGAAAAGGATCACATGAGTTTATTAAACTGTAATAAGCTAACAAAATAAATTAATCTCACCCCAAGTTGGTGGCAACATTTTTTTTATACTCTATGAACTCGGTGGTGCTACGCTAGGTTTTCTTCCTCGAGAGACGGCGCAGCACCATCGCGCCAACATACTGACAGTGCTACGAGAAGCGCTGGATGAAGCCGTGTGACGCCGCAACAGATCGATGTGGTGTGTTACACCAAGGGGCCTGGGATGGCACCGCCTCTGGTCAGCGTGGCCGTCGTCGCTCGGACACTGGCTCAGCTGTGGGATAAACCTATCATAGGGGTCAACCATTGTATTGGTCGTATCCTTTCAGACAGTTACATAACTTATCCAATAGGGGTTTGTGAACTCCCATTTGTCAATTCGAAGCAGAAGAATCCAATCCATTAATATGAGATATTCCTGAAGCTGAATCGAAGTTTGAATATTTTTAAAAAAGGTTTAATATTGGATAAAATTATTACTCTTTTCATAGCCATATAAATTTAGGTATTAAATATAATTTACAAATGCTATATTTCAAACATAATTAATGTTTTGTCTTCAAATGATAAATTAAGTTACTTTTACAAAATGTAATTTAAAAAGCCTAGATTTTTTTATGTTAATACTAATTTGTGATGGAGCAAATAACAGCAGAAAATGAAGGAAAAAAAACATAAATGTGTTTTTTAACTTTAAATATTTATTTTTTTGGCGAAGCTTCATAATTGTCGAATTCGGAATTTAACTTTTGAATTGAAGTCGAAGTTTTTGAAGCTTCACACACTCCTATTATCCAAGTATTGATCCAAACAAACTTTCTGTGAGGCACGAAGTAAAATATAAAAGTAAATATTCAAATCATGGGCATGCACAGCACAGTCGATTGGGGTGTACATAACACACCGAAGGATGCCCCTGGGATCAAGGTGGCCCATGGTCGTAGATATGGCCACGGTACAGGGGAGTAATAAGGTAAACATTTCAAGTAGAAGAAATATTATGTTTATCCACCAAACAGAAGAAAGTAAAAACTATCCTTTTCAATGTACAATGTCACAAATGAGTCAAGGCGTTCTTGGCTCATTGCATTCCTAAGTTATAGTTTTTTTACATGCTCTAAACCAACGCTGACTTTGTGTACATTATTTTATAAAACATTCTAAATATTATATATTATTCATTTCAACATTTAATGCGTACAATTTTTATTTTAATAATCAGAGAGATCATCATGCAATTAAATTAAACTGCAAAGACATTTTTTTAGACATTAAAGTGTGCCTACATGCACACCTATGATTTAAATATTTGTATCGCTTCATTCTCGCGTCTTTTGACCCAGTTTTATGTTAGGGGTCATCCATAAACCGCTTAATGCTGTTTTGGGAGGGTGGAGGGGATGGGCTATAATGGGAGAGGGGGATACATCTACGTCACTTAACACAGAGCTTATACGTTCTAATGTTAAAAAATACACATATGCTTTCACCGTTAATAAAACGACTTATATAGATAATCATAGTCTCTCTTTTAGTGTTACAAAGTCTTATCTATTATATTCGGAAGGTACAGGAAAAGTTTAATAGAAACTTATAAAACAAAAGAACACAATATCATTGAAAAAAAAGAACACATTTCACACTTTACACTGATGTCACTGGACAAAGAGGTAATGGCTGCCTCAATGAAATAATGACATTTACTCTTGATGGAACAGTTACGTACCACGACTGGGGACAGGGGGTGGTTAGGATAAAATGTATACATGGTTTTATATTGGTGGGGGGATCAAAGAAAGTAATAAAAAGCGGTGTGGGGTTCATGAACGACCCCTGGGCCCATTTATACCGATGCTTGCCAGTTCCCTCTGCAGCATTTATCCTTAATCTATCAAGTCCCGATATCGAGATGGGCCGCCTAATAACAAAATGTGATAACCCCACTGTGCTGTACGTGAGTGGGGGGAATACCCAGGTGATAGCGTACTCGCGGGGCAGATACAGAATCTTCGGGGAGACCATAGACCTCGCCATCGGCAATTGTCTGGACAGGTTTGCCAGGGTGTTGAAACTGTCCAACGACCCTAGTCCTGGGTACAACATAGAGCAAATGGCAAAAAGGTAAGGTATAGTCTGATTTTCTTAGAAAGAACCTGTATATATAGTTTTAAAAAGGGTAGCACGGTAACCTGAGGAAAATAAAATTACTAGGTCTGAGAGTCCAACTTTACCTACCACTGTATATTTTATATTTACTTTCACATTACATGTTTTAAAATAATAGTTTAGTCACAAGTCATCTACTATCAAACATTTTAAAAACTTGGAATATATTTTTCATTACCAGCAAATTTTTATTTTTTTTTTGTTTTCACTATTTCATTAAACATTTTTAGTGAAACATAAATGTATTGCATTTTATATTTTCAGAGGTAAAAAGTTCATAGCGTTACCATACTGTGTGAAGGGAATGGATGTGTCTTTCTCCGGCATCTTGTCGACCATTGAGAAGATTCTGCCGCAACTTCTAGAAACTGGAACCAATACTAAAGAGGATCTGTGCTTTTCCTTGCAAGAAACACTATTTGCCATGCTCGTGGAAACCACAGGTTTGTCACGGTTTTTATCATCATAGGTTGGTACTTGTATTCTCGATTCTCAAGGAAAATCTAAAGGTTTATCTCACAGCCAGGTACAATTAAGGGCTTTTCATTTTCTCTTCGGGTGAATGTGGAGCAATTTTATAAACTTGTCAATAGTAGTGTACAAATTTTAAAACTGTCCGGCACTTATTTTAACTATTCATACATCAAGATAAAAAATTAAAAGTGTTGATAATGGTGTAATTATATTAGACACATGTGTCACAATTGTTTATATAAAGTCTTAATGTAGTTGGGACTCACTTGGGTGGCCGCATGATCTAAGGCGTTACTCTCACAATAGACTGGACTGCCTAGGAAGTTGGAGATCGGGGTTTAGTCCCATTTGGGTGTTCTTAGGATAGTTTTTCCAAAATGGTTTCCCCACTCCACACACCACATAAATGCAGCTACACTTTCTATTTTTTTTTAGCACCGCATCTTACTACCTGTTCGGGTTATACGCTTAAGTACTATTTACGCTAATGGATTAGGAATTGGGAAGGTTGAATGTAGAGGAAGTGAACCCGGATTTGCGTGGAGGGAGAGTGGAAAACAATTTAGAAAAAACCACCCCTAGTTAACCTGACCGAGATTCGAACCTGATCTCCCCGTCCTCGGTAGTCGAGCTCAACACGACTAGCGCGTTAGCTAACTACGCCACCGAGGGGGGTCTACACTTCCTATAGATTCAACCTTCCTCCTCCATAGCACATTAACATAATTAGTACATAAGTGTACAACCCGATAGGGTAGGGAGGGAGACGCAGTGACCATGTTTGTGTGTGGACAGAGCGAGCGATGGCCCACTGCGGCTCGGAGGAGGTGCTCATCGTGGGAGGTGTGGGCTGCAACCTGCGTCTTCAGGAGATGATGGCGGCCATGTGCCAGGAGAGGGGAGCCCAACTGTTCGCTACAGACGAGAGGTTCTGTATCGATAACGGTGCCATGATCGCCCAGGCCGGGTACGAGATGTTCAACAGCGGCGTGGTCACCAAGTGGGACGATACCACCATCACACAGAGGTAGTCGGCCATACTCGGCGTCTTTTAAGTTTGTTCATAACCCATTTGGTGGTCCAGAGGACTCCTGCTTCAATTACGGGCGCTGGCAAATAATCGTGGTTCTTGAAACATCATCATCATTAATTGTTTAAAGTCTGTCACCAGATAATTTTAATAAAATATCTCCATCTTCTTCTTTACTTCTATCATTCTTTTTCCTTTAATTGCTTCTCTTCTTCTCCTCTCACTAATTTGTTGTTATCTGCTCCTACACTCTCTTTCTCGATCTCACCTTGTGGTCTTTTCCCTAATTACTTCATATCCATCATTCTCCTTAGAATTATTTCCCATCTGTCCACACAACTAATATTCTGATGCTTCGTTTTTTTGGATCATTTTCAGGTATAGAACAGATGAAGTGGAAGTCACATGGCGGCAATGACATTTTTACCAACCTTCAAAATAACCAATAGGGCCTGGATTTTAATGACATGCCACCCCCCCCCCCCCTTTTTTTTTTTTGTTACATCCTAGACAATGCTTATGTGCACATAAACATTGTTCTTAATTTCCTGGCTGAAGAAGCATTTTAATAGGTAATCTTTTTGTCATTTCAGATTTTTTAGGTCATTGTTAAGCATTTTGAGTCATTTTAGCCATTTTTGAATGATTTTCAGACATTTATGTTGAATATTTTTAAATAGTATCAATATTTTATAAATCCATAAATAATGTAGGCCGTGAACTATATCACAGTTGTTTGAATGAGAAGATAATGTAGGCCGTGAACTGTATCACAGTTGTTTGAATGAGATTATAATGTAGGCCATGAACTTTGTATCACAGTTGTCTGAATGAGAAGATAATGTAGGCCATGAAATTTGTATCACAGTTGTCTGAATGAGAAGATAATGTAGGCCATGAAATTTGTATCACAGTTGTCTGAATGAGAAGATAATGTAGGCCATGAACTTTGTATCCTCTTTGCTTGTCTGGTTGTAAAATACACATTCCTGGTGAGACTGTAACTAGACTGGAGAGGGTTGCGTTGTGTTACTTCTGAAGTAAATCAATGTTATATTCAGCAGAATACAAGAGTGTAGTTGTTAAAGGCTTTTCATTGCTTATATATATTTTTAGTTTACATTTGTAAAATGCCCGTTTGATTTAGCCATGTGCATTCATTATGAGTTTTTGTTTATAGTTTTAGGTCATGTTTTGATAGATATTTAGTCATCAAAGTTCAGGGCTTTGTAAATAACTGTCCAGTACAAATTATGTTGCTCGAGAAGAAGTTAAGTAAAGAGTAAAAGCTGGCAATTAATTATAAGGAAGGTAATTATTATTTAAACGAGAACATGACATTATAAGCAAAATTAGTCGTTGAAAGAACAAGTTTTTTTTTTCCTTCTGGTTTTACAATTCGGTTGATTTTTTTGTTGCTAAGAAGACGATAGATTTGGATTTTTAATATGAAATATGATTTATTAATTTTATATTTTTACAGCTTGTTTTTTTAACCTCATTATTGTTAACTTAAAAAAGTATGTTAACACATCTAAATAAAATTAGTGTGAACACAAACTTGGTATTTATTCTTCACATATTTATGTTCAATTATTGCCTTCGAGCTGCTACGAACATTATAAATTAATATATTGATATGTAAAATTATAAGGTAATTGAATTATATGTTGTGATAATAAATGTTCAGCTTGGATTGAAATATTTCAAACAATTGTACAATAAAATTGTGTCACGAGGAGAAACAGGATAAGGAATGA
Organism: Timema podura; assembly: GCA_033556935.1. Classification (NCBI taxonomy): domain Eukaryota; kingdom Metazoa; phylum Arthropoda; class Insecta; order Phasmatodea; family Timematidae; genus Timema; species Timema podura. Next base: position 7,429,577 of record JAVRXN010000014.1, on the reverse strand, counting down.
AGTTATCCGGGAAAGATTGGGGGTACAGGGATTATATGAGATATTAGAGGAAGCAAGACTAGAGATAGAAGGAGCAGATAACAGATGGTGTGCAAGTGAGAGGAGAATAATGGAAGCAATTAAAGGAGGAAGAATGGTGAAAGAAAAGAGGAAGATGGAGGCATTTTACTAAACCTACCTGGCCGTAGGCTGGAAAGCGTTGATGACGTTGATATGCAATAAAACATTTTCCAAGTGATTTTAATGCACAAATTTAAATAAATAAGCACAGTATAGTATTTATTCAAATGTTAAACAATCAACAGAAAATATCTGAACTTCATTTCAGCTTTGAGAATGTTTCATACATTTGTTTAAAGTTCGCTTTCAAATTGAATTGCAGACTGTGGACAAACCTAGAAATAGGTATTTTATTCCAGGCAGCACTGAATACTGGCGAACAAATATTACACTGCTGCCACTGTATGAAGCAAAGAGTAAACTATCCCACTGTGCAAGAAGTATAACTTTTCCCTGTAACATATCTCTATAAGGTAAACATCTCTTTGCTTTATTAGGTAATTATACTATATTTAAAAGAAGGTACGAAGGAAAGGTGGATAGAAACATACAAAAAGAACACAATATGGCTGTTAATGAAAAGAAGAACGAAGGTCACACTTTACATTGCTGCCACTGGAACAAAGAGGTAAGGGCTGTCTCTTAAAAAAAAAAAATCCACTGTTACAGCCCAATTCCTCAACCTAGGTTTCATTTTATCGGAACTCGTCAGGAAGGAGTGTGGAACACGCAATACAACTTTTTAAAAGACGAAACCTTTAATAGTAATGTCAATAATTGGATTAAAAACATTTAATTTGTTGCTATAATACTTTGTACTGAATAGGCCTATTGATATTCTCTCTGACTGCGTCCCACCAACTGTCTGTTTTCTCCAGCGATTTACACTGGGGATGGGACCCTCAAATCCTTAAGGTTATTCGAGACTCATATCCTTGAAAAATAAAAAATCAACCCCTTCATTGTTACAGCAATACCTCGACTTTAGCCACTTTGCTCTTTCGTCAGGTTTCAATTATAACCATGTTTCCGAATTTTGTCACTGGCTTCGCTATTTTGTTACCTTTTGTTTTGTTTTCTTTCGTTGTCAAGTCTTTGAATGGAAGTTGCTCGGTGGGTCAAGTACCACAGGCTGAAAACCACTGGTGTAGAGGAAGAGTGGAGGACTATTTAGAATACATCCCTGGGTTTCGACTGAGAATCGACTCCAGACTTCTCAATCACTGGTAAACCAAACAAGACACGATTGATGCATTTGTTTGCATGCCTGTTTCTGTGGCGACTGAAAAATATTTAACTTATGAAAACAATAAGCGGGAATTAAGTTTGGCATCGATATAGCCGTGTTTTATGAAACTACTTATATTAATAATAATAATAAACATAATAATTAGCATCACGTCTTACTGACTGTTCAGGTTATAAGCTTAAGTATTAATTATGCTAATGGGTTAGGAATTGGGAAGGTTGAATTTAGAGGATGTGACCCTGCATTTGTGTGGAGGGAGAGTGAAAAACAATGTAGGGAAAACCACCCCCAGTTCACCCCAGCGAGATTCGAACCTCCATCTCCCCCCATCCTCGGTAGTCTAGCTCAACACGAAACTAGCACGTTAGCTAACTATGCCACCGAGGCGGGCCTACTGGTATTGAATTGTCGACTTTGATAGTCTTAGGGTAATTTGTTTGCCTCAGAACCCGATGAGGCCTGGAACCGGGAATCGAAACCATGACCTTTGGCGTAGTATTCCAATGCTCTACCCCCGGCTTATCCAGAAACTGTCTCGTGTTCAAGGTCATTCATTACTAATAGTTTAACTCTCTCTGATAGACATGTGACTTTATTGGCTTGAGCTATCAAGCTAAATAACCAGGTGTTGATTTCTATATCATTTTTTAACTAATTTAATTTAATTTTTAGTATGAGCCCAACACATGCCTTTATCCTTATCACAAGTTTTTTTTTTACCTCCATTACTTTTTCCAGCCTGTGGTCAGTTTTTTATTCAATCCATATATTCTCCACTACCGGCTTGCTAGACCTGTCGTAGCTTCATATGTCTTATAATATAACTTAAGACTAGGACAGGCACAACATCCAGTCCCCCGGCCGTTAATTTATCAATATGAAACGGTAAACCCACATTTCACAAATGATGAATTTTTCGGCTATGCCGGGAATCAAACCCAGGATCCTTTGCTCACTAGACAGAAACGCTAATGACTGAGCTATGGTGTCGGACTAGAAAGTATTAACATATTTGGTCGTAATATAGGCAGAGTTGGGTGGGTTAAACCATCTTTTTTTTTTATGAAGGGTTATCCTGATTATTTGAAGTTTACTTATTTATGTTACTGTAAAATTAGTTTGCTTAAAACATTTGATTATATATTTAAATTAACCTAATGAGTAATGAACCAAGAATTACATTGACGGAATGATGAAAGTTCTTCTCGTTATTGAACAGTTTCTTACCTACAGCACAGGCTTATTTAGCAAGTGTTGAAAAATATTTTCATCATTTAGGTTAGCGCATTTAAAATTACGTAATCGATTAGGGACAAAGAAGTCGTCAGTGATTTTGTTTAAAGTTTTTATTTAGTTGTGATGTGAACATTTAAACACCAAAAGTAAACAGAACAGAAAAAAATATTTTCAACAAGAGAAAGTGTTTATAGTTGGTTAATCTTTGTTTAAATCATTCGTAAACCTGTGGGCTGCAAGCACAGAACACCAGAGTTTTTGAACTCGCCTAAAGGTGGGATGGAAGGGGACATAAGAATAGGCCAGTGTTTTTTTGCAGTTTTTTATGGCAAAAATGAATAAAATATTGCTCCAGTACAAACACGTTGTTTAATTTTCTTCACACGGTGATATCAACAGTGAATATCTGTCATGAGCATAGCGGTATAAACTTATCTAACAAACTTTTCAAATTAAGATAAAAAGTTGTCATCAAATTGCAGAACACCATTGACAAATAGTCAAGAAATTTTGAGGTCACCACGTGAAGAAAATTATATTCTATGTCTGTGATGGAGCAATATTTTATTTATTTTGGCAAAAAAAACAAACTATAAAAACATTTACCTTTTCTCACTACCTCTTCCATCACACCTTAAAGGTTTAGTTAATTATTTTTAGTATTGTTCAGAAAGTTGATAATACAACATTCTGCGATTCATCTTTTAATTTGCCGGCAAATTATAATTTTGAGCAAAATTAATGTTCTATATCAAAAATATAACTTATTATTTACTTAACTGAGTTGAGAAAGGAGACATATAATTAATAAGAGGCCACAAATGTTTTAAACTAATTTACCGGCAAATCAAATAAGCCTGGTTTGAAATAAAACAACTATAGAAACCCCACAGTTTTTTCCCACCAACCCTGAATGGGCTTAAAACTTAAGCTAGTTTGCATTTACATCCCAATAACAAGAGGTTGGAAATAAAGTTTAAAAAACGTGAATGACACAAAAACATATGTTAACCATGTACTTTAATTTTATCCCTTAAATTACAAGTATGACACATCCTAAAAGTGTTGCTTACAAACCATGGATATTATTACATGAAGACGCTTTGAATAATAAAATAAAACATTGCCGGATATTCGTCCCAAAGTGCCACCATAATACAGTTCACTTTAGCAGCGATTCTCAATATAAATATGAATCTTGGAGAAATCACAAGAGTTAACAAGCGATCAACTTTTATTGAGGAATTCACTTGTCGCCGACTTAATAAACTATGGATCAATAACTAAACTGAAGATAAATATGGAGTGTCAATGGAACTTATTACTGTTCAATCGATTCAGCTAAAAATGTAGGCGCCGCCTATAATGTGTTAGTTAGATATAAAATATAGAAGCGGAAATGTTAAAATTAAAAAATAGCTTCATAAGGAATTTTTTTTAAATACAAATATGTACATAGCATTTCATTATAGAACTTCAATTTTATTCTTCGGCTGGTTGAAAAGTACAAAAAGTAAGAGGAGAGATCCACAAGCTTGAGCCCCATTATGCAACGTAATTATACTGATTGGTGTTATCTTTGTCCCGTTCCATGTAGTCGCGCTCGATCAATGACTCGATGCGTTTCTTGAGGTCTGCCGGCTTGACCGGGAATTTGAGCTGGTTGTAGAGTTCACTAATGAGCAGATTATGGCTCAGCGTTTTCCTCATCTTCATGATGCGCACAATGGCCGCGTCGATCTGATACTGCCGGTCTTGGAACACACGTTCCTCTGTAGCTTTCTGTTCCTCGTTAGTCTCTTTCATCTGGATCTGGTTGATCTTGATGCGGAACAGTTTGTTGGTAAAGTCCTTGTTGAATAGGAACTTGTCTGCGTCACCGACGTCGCGACCGCGAGGCATCTTCTGTATGACGCGCGCTTTGCCGCACGCTAGAGATTGAAGCGTCCTGCGCAACTCTCCGTCCTCAATGTTTGTTGCAGTCTTAATCTCTTCGAAGGTAAGCTCGGTGATCTCGTTGAAAAGGAGAAGTACAAGGGCTTGGAACAAGGACACCAGCAGCTCCTTCTTCCCCTGAGCGAACGTGGCGTTGAGCACGCAGTGACCGAGCGTGGGTTGCCACTGCAGCTTGCGTCCACTGTGTTTCCCCAGGTAGAACTTGTTGAAGATGTTCTGGTACTGGACCATCTCGACGGGAAGTGTGACGTCGCAAACCGGGTATGTCGGCCAGTATCCCATCGTCAGGATGTTGACGGTCAGGTCAATGTTGGACAGCTGCGGATACCGCAAGGGGACCATGTGCTGTCTGAATGCTATGTTGATATCCTTGCTGAGCTCCACATCTTTAAACATCCCCTCTAATTTTGACGTGAAACCACCTCCACACTCCTGCTTCAACTTGGATAGCATACTCTTCTCAGCATCCACACTGGCGGACTTCCCTACCAACAGGCGCTTGGCCAAATCCTTCTTGTAGAACGCTTCATACACATCCTTCCCATGGATAAATCTAAACAGAACCATTATTTTATCCAGAAGTTTCTCCAACTCTTCCTCGGTGGACTCTTTATTTCCAGCACGTAACTTTGAGTCTACAAACTTTGCTATGAGCTCTGCCGGCTTGTTCGCCCTCTGGTTGATGAAGTATTCAAACGCCTCCTTCAAACTGTTGACAAACTCTTCGTTCCGTTGGAAACAATTCAAGACAATGTTGTTCATCTTGTCTTTGAAATCCAAAAGCTCCTGCACCATCGATTGTCCTTTTCTGGGTCTATTACGATTGTTCTGCCTTTTGTCTTGATGTAGGCGTTAAAAGCACCACACAGTGTGACCAACCCGTCTTTGACTCTCCGGAAAAGGCTGTATAGTAGTGTCAAGTCCGATACTCTGTTTTCTTCGACGAGTGCATCGAATCCTTTGCTCAAGATGCTACTAAGGTGTTCAGATATCAGTTGTTTCTCTACAGTATGAATCAGAGGCCATCTTGTACTCTGGTAACCTCGTCTTGTCCTTATCGTTACCATCGTGTACTGGAGTCCTTTACTCACTAGGCCTACTTCCTTCTGCTTGATCACCTGCTGTTCATCCTCTGCCAGGTGGTTAGGGGGACAAGGACTGATGTTTGTCTGAGGATCCAAATAATGCAATAATCTCTCGTTCTCTTCCTTTAGTCTCTTATCTACGTGAGCTAAATATTCTGGTACATCTAACTCTTGCATCAACTGTCTTCCTTCGTCTGCGTACAGGCGCTCGGTGGCCGCAAGAAACTTGTTCTGAAAAGCATCATTGTATAGGGATATGTCCACTAACATTCTAAGTAAGGATTTAAGCAGCGCTCTATCGACGGCATCTCCGTGCCGTTCTTTCTCGATGAGCATGAGTATGCCCTCGACTGTGCGTGCTAGAACTACGTTGTTGGACATGAAATAGCTGCGGAATAAGTCCAGGCCCATATCCCAGATGGAAGGAATGGCTGGGTTTTGTAACACATACGTACGGTCAAGGTAGAGAAAAATGCTGCGGATCATGATCATTTGCTGGCAGTGTGATATCCAGCAGGCGTTGATCTTTTTAAGAAAAGTCGGGCGATCCATGGAGTCCTCTAGAAACTGATCCATGTTTGACTTTACGTGCAATTCAATCAGGCCTCCCAAGTTCATGTGCAATAATGGAGCCATTTTATGGTTACACATATTCTCTACAGCCTGGTAAAGTTCCTCCAAACTATACTGAATAGATTTAGAATTTTGAATAGCTCTAACAGCCTCTTTTAGTTTCTCCAAAGTGTTTTTTTGATAGTCATCAGGAAGTTTAGGTTTATCTTTAAAGTTTTTAATAACCAACTTTTTTATAGCGCCAGGCTTGGAACTAGATAAAGTAACGGATTTACTACAGCCATTTGGAGCACTAAGACTAGAAAAATTATCTTTTGTCTGAATACTTGGAGGACTATCACCACTCATGTCGTCGAGAGATTTCAATTTTTTGGGACTAATATTTTCACTATTCTCACTCTCTGAAAAGGTCCTTCGGCGCTTGGAACTTACAGAATCATCCCCATGTTGAACTTCATTAACTTGAACTTCACTAACAGTGGACATAGAATCGCATGTCACGGCCTTAGCCACACTTAAAAATGTATATAGCAGTATGAACAAATAATTATATCAACTATTATATTAACGGAATACTCTTTCACCATTTCTTTAACAGTAGTAAACACACAAGCTGCAATTTACAAGATTGTCAACTTAAATTTAGTAAATTAATGATCAGACACACTTTGAAATATTAAACTCATATGAAAAATTGAACAAAGATAGCAGCAGTATAGATGGACCCAGAAACTTTGAGTTTCCTTTATTAATTATTATTTTCAACACATTAAATTTTTATGAATAGACATAAATAATTGTTTAATTAATTATTTATGAATTAAACTGAACAATTGAGACATGTTCAAAAATGTATTTTTAGAAAAATAAAACAATCCTGTTTGGCAGCATTGATATAAAACGGCAAATAAACGAATCCATTTACATTAGAAATACTGTATATAGCAAATTAGGCTACGATAATACTTATACATAGTATTTTATTAATAATAGCACATATATTATCGAATACCAAAAACAGAGAAATGAGTTTATTATAAGGAGGTACTTAAATGCTATAAACTCCGTTACACCATAAGAAAGAGAATTTGAAATTTTGTTCGAGAAGAATGTGTTTTATATTTATGTTGGCAGCGTTTCTAATGTGTCATTTAAATTTCGATATGTCGATTGATAATCTAAAAAATCGATTATTAAACTGTTTTTATTGGTTTGTTTCACCCTGTTTTATTAACTCTAAAAAACATCAAAATATTTAATAGATTTACGTCTTTAGACCTATCAAATGGGTTTAGATTTTCGACTTTATTTAAACATGACGCATCTCTTAATTAATTAACTTAACACAGTGCTTGAGGGAACATTTAATGTCTGACAATTGGGAGGGGTATTGTTTTGTTCAGCACAATAGATACCTTTGTGTGACATTTATTGAAATATATTAATACAGTTGAATGAAAAAACTTTTATCTGTTTCACATTGCTCCCTCAGGTTAGTTAAAATGTTATAAATAAATAATTTGTTTTTACACACAAATTAGGCTAATCCTAATATTTTTAAAAAAACTTGGTGTTCTCAGTCTCCACAATTTACATATAATTTGGGGACTACCTTTCAATGCATCTTAACATATTTTAGTTATAACTAAGCCTTTATTAACAAGACAATAATAATTTTGATGTTTTGCCGCGCGTTTATTTCTGTTCTACTTGCAGGAAGTAATCGATTAGCAGGATGGCACAATGGAAAATGTACCTCTGTACATGAGGTACTACCGGAACCATGACACTGGAATCTACGGGCGCGTACCACCCCCTCAATGGGCGGGAGGCACTCTGCCATTGGTTGGGACACATCAAGCTGTCCCGCATCATCGTCTTGGTGTTTATGATTCTCATAACTGTTCCACTCATCACACATTACTTTTTATCCAAGGTACAATGTTGTTGTAATATGTATCCTGTAAGGTTGCAAGCTTACCTTGCATCACTCAACAAGTGGTAGCGCTTACAAGATAGGGTCATAGTGCACGAATCCGGCCAACTGTGCGCTGGGAAGACTGGACGCTAGGGCCAATAAAAAACGAGTTATAATTATAAAAAATTAAAACAAACAACTGGGCATCAGGGTCGATTTTTTAAATGTCAACAAAAAAAATATTGTTCATTCAAGATGAAAACAAACAAAAAGGCAATCATGTGTAACACCAAGTAAACATTTAAAAAAAATCTTCTGCAAGAAGGTTAGGCTAGATTAGGTTTAGAAAAATTCAAAATTTTATCATATCAAGTAGTAGTCTAACTTTATAAATATACACAAAATTAGTGTTCTCCACTATGAATTTCTTTTTTAAACAACACCAAAAATTAATATTTAAGTAAAAAAAAAATTACATTTCCACACTGGCGCCCAGTCTTATTATTACTCAGTTCGCAAGCGCCCAGTTGTCATAGACCACATAGTGTAATCTTTAATAAAAAAAATAAACAAATTGTCATGCAAGATAATTTGATCTAACTAAATAGCCTAATTGCAAACAACAAAGCTGTGCATATAATTATTTGTCTTATTTAATTTATAAAATGAACCTGAATACCTCTTTTGACAAGTTTAAAGCTTGAAACAGCAGGGCTCCTCTTTACCTTATTGGTGACTAGTTCAAAAAGGTTTGTTTTTTGTTTCTTTGAGCCAGTTGAAGTTGGTAGAACTGCCAGTATGTGAAGAAATGTTGATGTTAATTTTGTAACTAAAAATTTCATAAAAACGATAGCTCTACAGTCAAATTTTCATAGGAAGAACCTTGTATGACAGCTAGCAAAACTATTAGATCTACTTTACTATTTTTATTTTAAGGTGCCTTATTCGACAGCTAGTAAAGCTTCCAGATCTACGTTCACGTATTCATACGCTGTCATATGTTCTACAGCTGTCAATTTTGATAGATATTATCAATATATTTAAAATAACAATAATAACAGGTTTATAGTAAAATGTTATCAACGTAATGTTGACCACAAAAATTGTGTTTGGATTTTCTAAAAGGTTCTTCATATGAAAATTGGACTGTATTAATCAGGTGTGTGGATTCGGTACGCCGAGACTCCGACTCAAACTCCTATATTTTTCCACTATCCAACTCCAACTCCTTCATAAATGACTAATTTATATTAATTAGTAATTAACAAATTTACCATAGTAAAATGCTCCAATACAGATTAATTCATGGGAAGCTTCTTTAACTTTGTGAATTTATATTTAAATAAATTTGTCAGTCAACATTACAAATCTTGGTCCTAAGGAATAAAAAAAGTATCAAATTAAAATTATATAGCTACCATATATTGTTATGGTATTATAAGTTTTTATTTGAAGCCGAAGCCAATGTCGGCACATTTTTACCAACTCCAACTTCGACTCCACTCAAAACAGCTTCCAATTCCACAGCCCTGGTAATAATTGCTTTCATATAAATATGGAATATTAATATAATTTTAAACTTTTAAGTACACTTCATATTTGTGGAGAACAACACAATTAGAATAAATACAATTTAGGATTCTTTTTAGAATAAGATTAAGCACTATAAGAGTTTATATGGTTTAAATCAGGAGTGATAATGGAATAGAAATTATTTGGATAAAGCATTTTAATAAAAACACACACACATGACAAACACAATTATAAGGACAAGTTTTCACTGTCACTGGCAGCCTCTTTAAATTAAGAAGGTGGGGTGATTGTAAATCTGTCTTTCTAATGATCATTTCAAAACTTTTTTTAATCATTAAAAGGTTGAAAGCAGTGTTCCGAATGGAGACATTCACCGCACGAGGTCGAAACTGGAAGCGTTTGAAGATTTTAGCACGCTTAGGGCTTCCGATTTGAAACTCCGTATAGAAGAAATGTTGAGAATTAAAGGTACAGAAATATATCTCTGTGGTCATCATGCGTATTTCGATGTAAGTTATAGTACCGGTAACCTCATTGAGATAATTTTAATGATTTATATAAATATAATGACTCCCTCCATGGTCCAGTGGTCAGAGTTATTGGATACAGATACAAAAGTCCTGGGTTTTGATCCCCGGCGTTTCCAGGTTTTCTTTGAAGCAAACTCTGTCTTTAATGAGGTCAAACTCGGTCTAGTGAGGAGAATTGAGGAGCAACTTAGATAAATAGGTAAAGGATCTGGTCTAGAAAACTGAGATCTATGGCTGTAGGTTTTGTTGTGCTGACCACATGGCACCCACTCTCCTCAAAGATTAGCACTATCATCTCTAACGGCGGTGGCCGCTTGGTCGGTTTAGCTCACTTGCTGGCTCACGCCATGGAGGTTATTTTTTACTGGTAGCTATAACTGTTAATATCAATGGCTTAAATCATTGCTACCTTAAACTGGAATGAAACTTGTCATATTTTTCTTAATCGCAACCTCTCGGGTAGAGAAAGTATTGTGATTGTCAAAAAAATTTACTTATAGATTTTGATGGATATTGACATTTCATGAACCCTTGAAACTGGAAAAATGGTTTTCGCGATGCCTTTTCTCCGTGTCTCTAGGTTAAGTGGAGAATGACCCTGAGCTGACACTTCCTATATAACTTAGGGGTAGCGCATTGGCACAGGTCCTGGGTTCGATTCCCGTGTCATTTTTCAAATTTACAAATATGATACATGCATGAACAAATCTCAAGTTCTCAAAAGAGGTGAACGGACATTCGAAGCAAAGTCGAGGTTTTAGAATCTTCACACGCTGTTAATATTTAGTATGTTGTATATATTTTCTACGCAGGCTCTGTGAGTGCAGAGTTGCGCGACCTTGAGGCCAAGAGACAACGTCTGCAGATCGAGGTGGTCGGTTTCTCCCAGAAGATCGATGATCTCAAGACCGAGGTTATTCACCAACAGACGGAACTTGAGAGACTCAAGATATCTGTGGAGCAGGTGGGTTCACTTGGCGCACACCTCAGGATCTATACTCCATTCACGGTAGGAATTACTCTCTGAAAGGTCTTTTTTCCTACCAAAATCCTACTATATAATAGATTTCTGGTAGGGAAAAAGGCCTTTCAGAAAACAATTCCTACGTTGAACAGACTTTAACATGCCCCATTATTAGTCCTTGTGAAAATGAATACTCACCCAACATACTAATACTTTGTCAATTTTAGGTGAACTTTTATAAATAGCATTTCAAAATTTGATTTTGGTTTTCTCATTTAATTAGAGTCGCGTCGAATCCACTATTTTGCAAATCCGAATCTCAAATATGAATCTCCAATTTACTTTCGGAACCCGAATCTCAAATCCAAATTCGAATCTTGGAAAAAAAAAATTATGAACTTATGAGGAAATATAAATATAAGAAAATAATATAAAATACAAATAATAACTAAATGTTAACATTCTTTCTTATAATTCCTTCATTATAACATCCATACCCTCAGTTAAGTTATAAATTACTGGTCTGGAGTCTGGTTGTTGAGTTTGTCTTATAATTGGTTCTGAATAACCTATAAGAAATATTAGAGCTCTAAAACAAACTTCACTTGAAAAATTGAGGAAAAAGAATCTAAGGATTGGAGGCTCGAATCTAAAATGTCCTCAAATCTCAGATATTCTTAAAGGATTAAAGGATTTGAGGGATTTGATGGTCCTATTGGTGACCTGGTGGTCTAGGGGTAAGGTGTCGGACTTCTGTGCTCGGGGTCCAGGGCTCAATCCTCACTCCCGGTACAGATTTATCTGATTGCCAAACCCTTCCTTCACCTCTGACAAGACTTGTATTAATCACAACTTGTGAATGTGTGGAATGCCAGGCCTCCACCGTGGTTCGGATCCCACGTTAAACTGTAGGTCCTCCATTTCATCTCACAATCACTCTAACATTACACATTAGCGTAAGTGCGTACAACCTGAACGGGTAGTAAGACGCGGTGCTAATAATAATTTACCATTTTCCTTTTTCTCCTTTGTGTATTTTTTTCTTTTGCTTCCTCTTTTAGGAAGTTTCATTGTGCATTTAACATTCCCTCCTGATGACTTTTGATAGAATGAAACCTAGGTCGAGGGATTAGGCTGTAAACATTGATTTGCTTCAAGAGGCGGCCATTTCCTCTTTTACCTTGTTCCAAATATAACTAAATGTCTTTAAGTGATGTTCATCTAGTCCTGACTTTGAAAACAGTTTAGAATGTTCTCGTTGCTCCATGTTTCTAGGCTCAGGTGTCCCAGAGGGAAGCCCTCCAAAGAAACACTCCAGACCTCGCTCTCCCCAGAAAACTCCTCCCAACAGCAGTCCCTGGACTATACCCCCCGCTGGAGACCCGCCAGAGCTCCGCTTGTCGCATGTACAACTGCTTCGACCACTCTCGCTGCTCGCTCACCTCCGGGTTCCCGGTGTACCTGTACGATCCTGACCGCTACCCAGTGATCGCCCTCGGCTGGGAGGTGGAGGGATTTGTCAAGACCACGCTCAAACAGACACTTGGGTAAAACTGCTACTGTTGGCGTCCTTGTTGTATCTCGGCGTGGTTATTGGCAGCCGAGGCTCCGTTTCAAATCACTCGCGCACGATTTAATCCTCTTAGTACCATTCCTATAATGAATATATTGTTCTATAATAAAGTGGAATGTTCTGGTTATAGTGAGATAATACATTCTTACCCTATAAATAGGGTAGCTCCAGAACTAGTGCGGATCTAGAAAACCAGTTCTTGGCACTTATAACGATAAAAGGTAGAGTAAATGATATCAGTTCATGGTACTTATAACGATAAAAGGTAGAGTAAATGATATCAGTTTGTGGCACTTATAACGATAAAAGGTAGAGTAAATGATATCAGTTCGTGGCACTTATAACGATAAAAGGTAGAGTAAATGATATCAGTTCGTGGCACTTATAACGATAAAAGGTAGAGTAAATGATATCAGTTCATGGCACTTATAACGATAAAAGGTAGAGTAAATGATATCAGTTCGTGGCACTTATAACGATAAAAGGTAGAGTAAATGATATCAGTTCGTGGTACTTATAACGATAAAAGGTAGAGTAAATGATATCAGTTCGTGGCACTTATAACGATAAAAGGTAGAGTAAATGATATCAGTTCGTGGTACTTATAACGATAAAAGGTAGAGTAAATGATATCAGTTCGTGGTACTTATAACGATAAAAGGTAGAGTAAATGATATCAGTTCGTGGCACTTATAACGATAAAAGGTAGAGTAAATGATATCAGTTCGTGGCACTTATAACGATTAAAGGTAGAGTAAATGATATCAGTTCGTGGTACTTATAACGATAAAAGGTAGAGTAAATGATATCAGTTCGTGGTACTTATAACGATAAAAGGTAGAGTAAATGATATCAGTTCGTGGTACTTATAACGATAAAAGGTAGAGTAAATGATATCAGTTCGTGGCACTTATAACGATAAAAGGTAGAGTAAATGATATCAGTTCGTGGTACTTATAACGATAAAAGGTAGAGTAAATGATATCAGTTCGTGGCACTTATAACGATAAAAGGTAGAGTAAATGATATCAGTTCGTGGCACTTATAACGATAAAAGGTAGAGTAAATGATATCAGTTCGTGGTACTTATAACGATAAAAGGTAGAGTAAATGATATCAGTTTGTGGTACTTATAACGATAAAAGGTAGAGTAAATGATATCAGTTCGTGGCACTTATAACGATAAAAGGTAGAGTAAATGATATCAGTTCGTGGTACTTATAACGATAAAAGGTAGAGTAAATGATATCAGTTCGTGGCACTTATAACGATAAAAGGTAGAGTAAATGATATCAGTTCGTGGTACTTATAACGATAAAAGGTAGAGTAAATGATATCAGTTTGTGGCACTTATAACGATAAAAGGTAGAGTAAATGATATCAGTTCGTGGCACTTATAACGATAAAAGGTAGTCAATGAGATCAGTTCGTGGCACTTATAATGATAGAAGGTCGAGTCATTCGGATCGGCTCGTCCTACTAAAAGGGTTAAATCCTTGAACCTGCTGGGAAAAGTTTAATTGGTTGCTCTTACTCGACTCAATTTTGTTTCTGAAACTCGGAGAAAATTTCAGTACTCAAAACTTTATGAGTTTATCTAATAAATTAAGTTTATTTATTTGAGGAATTTAACGTGCACTTTCTGAATTGACTGATTATATCAACACACGACTTATATTATAAATTAACATAAATCTAGAACAGACACAACTTCCATCCCCGGGCTGTTAATTCATCACTGTGAAAGGGGAAACACACATCTCACCAAAAATAAATGTTTCGACCATGCCGGGAAATGAACCCAAGGCCGTCAATACAGTAGGCAGACACACCCCCGACTTTATTAATGTTTCAGACTCTAGATTTAGTTAAAAATCTAAATTTGAGTGTTCATAACTTTTCCACAAAAAATAAATATTTATATAGTTTCTTATTTATGGTCTATGCATGTATATATTATGTAAATTAATTTATATTTATTTTGAGAACTGATATTGTAATAAATATTTATATATATATATATATAAAATATATATATTACTTGAATTTGAGTAAACATCTGTTTTCATTCAAGCTCAATCCAAACTTGACTAGGAAGGGAAAGATGCCTTCTCGCACACTCTTTGTTTTAACTTTTATTTCTCTTTGCTTTTTAAATGTATTTTATCTCCCTAAACAATTTGTTTTGTATAATTTTCTCCCTTTAGGTACAATCCCCATTTCACGACTGACCCGGTCTCTGCTTGCATCTATCTGGTCCTGGTGGGAGAGTCCCTGGCGACCATGGGCCCCAACCTCCGTAACTTCACCGACTCCACCTTGCAGGAGAACCTTCTCCACGACCTCCCGTACTGGGGGGGAGACGGGAGGAACCATGTGCTGCTCAACTTTGCCCGCAGCGGTAGCGTCCGCGGGGCGCGAGAACTCTCAACTGGAGGCAGAGACATCTTCCACAAGGTCAACACCGGCCGCGCCATGTTCATCCAGTCGACCTTCTCCAGGTCAAACTTCCGGCCGGGGTTCGACGTGGTGTCCCCGCCTATCTTAGGGCCCCCCGGAGGCGACACCTGGCAGGACTCCCCGATGATGCTACCGGCGCGCAGGAAATACCTCCTCTCTTTCCAAGGAGAGTTTCACCAATCAGCGAATCTAGTCACGGCTTACACCAAAAACTTGGGGGAAGCCACCGAGAATTTTGACGACTCTGAGGATGATTTTGTAAATAATGACGGGAGGTCCACGCGGCAGAATATCGAGAGTTTTATCGTGGAACACTTACAAGGGCTAGAGTTCGGTTCCACGTCCGATCAGTTCTTGTTCCACTTTGACTGCTCTTTGCCGATGGGCACCACCAGTGTCAGACTGGACAGGAGAGCAGGGGGCGTGAAGGTTGTCGCCGGGTCTTGGGGTGACTGGGTGTTGTGCGGCACCGAGTCGTCACGGGGGAGTGTCTTGCAGGACTCTACGTTCGCACTGGTTATAGCGTCTGCCAACACCAGCTTGCTCACCACAACGGTGCTGCAGACTAGGGTGTACGAGGCTCTCAAAGCCGGGGCTATCCCCGTGTTGCTGGGAGGAGACCAGCTCGAGCTGCCTTACAACGAGGTGGTGGATTGGAACAGGGTCGCGCTCTTCTTGCCTAAGGTCAGTGTGACTGTCGTCGTCGTCGACAAAGTAGGCCAAGTACTGTGACATTGTTTGTATTATAATTTTAATGAGGGGGTTTTCTTTGAAAACAATATCAGCAAAATGTTCTTTCTCTGACAATTATGAAAATATTTTATTTTACAATCATTTGAATACTTTGTCCTTTGATAATAAATTTAATTGTTGTTATTATCATGACATTTAATTCAGTTGCAATGGTTTTTTTATTTGAATATTATCTTGTAATGCACATAACAGCTCAGAAGGGCTATAATATAACATTAATGAGTTTTTTAACCAGGAATATATTTACTGGCAAAACTTTTTAATAAGGATGGAATCTTTAAGAATAATCAAGATAATTTTGATTTCAAGACTCAAATCCTCAACAATAAAAAAAAAAAAAAGAGATGAAATTAATTGTTTAAGAGGTCTAATACCGATCATTGGTGGCTCAGAACCAAGTACCGTATTATTATAGGATGAACTTAACAACCAGGCCCCAGACCAGTAATTTAACACTTAACTGAATGTATGAATGTTATAATGGATGGATTATATTTTTATTTCATATTATGTTCATAGTTTTTTTCCAAGATTCCAATTCTGTTTTGAAATTCGAGATTTGGAGGTAAATTGTAGATTCAGATTGTTAAAATAGGGGAGTCGGCCCATCTCTACTTTTTAATGGTCAAAGACAGAATTTTGTTTCTCCACGAGAATTCAAGGCTGATAAGCTATATTTCCCTCATACGGGTAAAAGAGTACAATATCTGTGTTGTGTGCGTTTCCAGGCTCGTATAACGGAGCTTCACTTCTTCCTGCGCGCTGTGCCCGACAGCGACCTCCTGGTGCTCCGGCGACAAGGACGGCAAGTGTGGGAGCGCTATTGTTCCTCTGTGCAGAGCACTGTGGACACCATCGTGGCGCTACTTAGACACAGGCTGGGGATCCCACCTCTACCCGTACAGGACGAGCCCTCTCCCAGTGTTTTCAACGCCACGTTCAGCGTGAGTTAGGCAGCCATGCCACTCCGCGTTCCAATAATAAATTAGAGTACAGACACCTCAGATCAGTCGGTAGCGTGTCTATCTATTGTGCTTAAGGAAGAGGTCCTGGGTTTGAGTCCCGGCAAGGCAGAAAAATGTATCATTGGGGAAATGTAGGTTTCCTCTCACCTAAGTATAAAGCTTCTTTTTTTATATACAAAATATTCAATGAGCTTATGTGCTTACAGATGTACAGAGGCACATAATATACACCAGCTGTTTCTGTATCCATATGTGACCGAGTAACACAAATATTCATGTTGATTTAAGTTTTAGAGGTAGGTCAACCAATTTACACTTCGCTTTGATGCCACTGGACAGAGAGGTAATGGCTGCCTCTTGAATAAAATTAGTTGTTAACTTTCAATCCCCCCGGCCCTAGGTCTCATCCTGTCAGAACTCGTCAGAAAAGAGTGTGAAACGCGTAACGCAACTTCCTAAAAGAGTAAAGAAAAATAATAATAATAATAATTTCAATTTCAATTTCCTTTATTATAGTGCCGACCAACAGTCGTAAGACCTATAACAGGCCAGCACTGAAAAGCACACAAGTACATACCCTACAATACATACATTTACATAAGAAAACATGATAGACAAAAATTGGCCAAATAATGCCATATACCGATAAACAACCACGAGACAAAAAAGTAGTTAATAATGATAAGAATAAAAAGTAACATTAAAAATAAATAACCATAATAATAATAATAATAATGGGAGGGTAAGTAAATTGTAAAGAATGATAGGAGACTTAAATAGGAACATACTGCCATATTCCAGTCTGTGTTTTACTCTTTATTGATGAAGAAGGGGACTGATGTACCCTGAAATTTACATAATTATGTGTTTTGTTGTGTTTTTAATTGTTAACAGTTTCACAGTTAACCGCTAACAATTAAAAACACAAAAATCAAAAGGAAGGGTTAGGCCATGTAAGACGTGGCTAAACGTTGTAGACGAATGTGTGAAAAACAGAAACATTAAGAGTTTTAAGAATAAAAGAGCATGTATGACTCGGTGTATGGATGTTGTTGAAGTGAAGGGAGTATGCAAGGATAGAGAAGTGTGGAGAAAGTTAGTGAGGATGGATTAAGTACGGAGTTGTTGTTTTTTGAGCTTTATGCACAGTTTCTTGCTTACCTCGTAAGGGAACGGCGTGATTATGTATGTATGTTGATTTTTTAACTTTGAGGTCTATATTTTTCTGGTGAGTGTATAGATAGGCCTTGTTCTTATATCCTCCTTTCAAGGTTTAACTCGATACAGCCTCTTGGCACCATATCTCCCTTGTAAATACATGTATATTTAACTCAACCAATGAAAAGTGGTTCTGAATACGGGACAAACATGAATGGTTCAGTGGCAGTGCATTGACGTGCAAAACCAAGGGTCCCGAGTTTGATTCTTGTGTTCAGATTTTCATGTTTCACTTATTTAAATTATCATAATAAACCTAAACTTAATTATTCAATTTGGTTCTGAACCTATTTTAAGTATCTTTTAAATAAAATATTTGATCCGATTTTTTTTTTAAGGCATGGGATTCGACTAAGATTCGATTCGATAAAGTAAATTTAACATGAGATTAGATTTGGATTCAACTCAAATTTTTTTTTTTTAAGCGTGATATTTGAATCAAACTCGATTTTGAAATTTGTTTTATACGTGAGATATGAATCAGATTCGATTTGAATCGGTCGGCCAATATTCGGATTCGATTCGAAATTGAAAATTATGGATTCGTACCAGGCTCAATGGCAAGTATGTGAAAATAATCTTGGGTCCATCTTTCTAATGTTGGTGTTTGATTGCAGCCCCTGAAGACCGAAGCGATTGTCCCAGAAGCTGAGCCAGAGGAGAGTTTGGGCCCCATAGAACCTCCGTACCCTTCCCCTAAGTTCAAGCGCAACTACACGTTCTTTCTCACCCAGGTCTGTATCTAGTTGGCCTGTCAGGTCTATGGCACTGGTGTTCTGGTTAGCGCAAGCTCTGAACTACTCTTGACGACCTTGACCTAATAAGATGCTTAGATTTGAAGTAGAGACCTAGTTAAAGGCATACTACTTTTAGACCGGTAGATTCTAGGAATTAGGGCTTATTTTTATGATGATGATGATGAATATAGTCATCATTCTATCATCATCAACAACATTTTCTAGCCACTGGCTGGGTCTTTTTGGAACGTAAGCCTCTCCATATTCTCCTTTCCCCCACCACCTCTCTTCCTCCACAATGACTATCTTCTCCTCTCTCCTCTAAACTCCCATCAGCCCTCTCTTCCTCCACAATGACATAGTCTTCTCCTCTCTCCTCTAAACTCCCATCAGCCCTCTCTTCCTCCACAATGACATAGTCTTCTCTTCTCTCCTCAAACCCCATCAGCCCTCTCTTCCTCCACAATGACATAGTCTTCTCTTCTCCTCCAAACTCCCATCAGCCCTCTCTTCCTCCACAATGACATAGTCTTCTCCTTCTCCTCTAAACTCCCATCAGCCCTCTCTTCCTCCACAATGACATAGTCTTCTCCTCTCTCCTCTAAACTCCATCAGCCCTCTCTTCCTCCACAATGACTAGCTCTACTCTTCTCTCCTCCAAACTCCCATCAGCCCTCTCTTCCTCCACAATGAATTAGTCTTCTCCTCTATCCTCTAAACTCCCATCAGCCCTCTCTTCCTACCACAATGACATAGTCTTCACCTCTTCCTCTAAATCCCCATCAGCCTCTCTTCCTCCACAATGACATAGTCTTTCTCCTCTCTCCTCTAAACTCCATCAGCCCTCTCTTCCTCCTCAATGACATAGTCTTTCTCTCTCCTCTAAACTCCCATCACCCCATCTTCCTCCACAATGACATAGTCTTCTCCTCTCTCCTCTAAACTCCCATCAGTCCTCTCTTTCTCCACAATGACATAGTCTTCTCCTCTCTCCTCTAAACTCCCATCAGCCACCTGTCCCTTAATCTTCCTCTTTGCTTCCTGACCCTCACTTCAATATCCAACATCTTCTTTATCTTCTTCTCCTCCTCCATACTTCACCTAAGTCGTACCTTCTCTATCCTGTCCTGCACCGGCTCCTCCTCAACTATTCCTCCCATCCTCTCATTTCTCCTCCTATCCATACTTGTCACTCCTATAGTACTTCTCATACATTTTATTTTGCAGGTTTTAATTCTGCTTTTCTGTATATAATAAATATTACACTTATGGGATAGTGATGAGGATGATACAACTTTTTAGAGGAAATGTACCCACATATTTATGGATGAAGAGTAGGAAACCATGTATGAGAATTCACTCTCACTCCACTTGACTGGTTCGAACCTTGACCTCTCCATCACTGCCAAACCAGCATAAACGATCCTGACTTTCAGACCATGCTCCTACCGGTGCGGTTTACATTATAGTTGACAAATATATATTTTGCTTTCTATGTAAATAAACTTGTAAATTTCTCTGGTGATCAATTATAAACCAGATAGGGTTGATACGATTCAAAGAAACTTTTAAGGATTTCTGTACCCTTGCTTTGTAAAGCTTTGCGAGATCTGAGGTTGGTCGCTTCTGTTCGGGGATAACATTTTGACCCCGACCACTTTGGGAGTTGACCTTTGTGACTTTTTTTTTTGTTTGGCTTTCTAGATAAAAAATTGTTCTGTCATTTTTAAAGTGATAGCAGATAGAAAATGAAGAACCCACTTTCTGTGGCCGCATGGTCAAACGCGCTTCTCCCCCATTAGACTAGACTGTCGGTGACGGGGAGATTGAGGTTTGAATCTCGGTCGGGTGTACTTAGGTTTTTTTCCCCCCCAAAATGGTTTCCATTCTTTCTTCCTTCATTCAAATGCGGATACATTTCCTATGACTATATCCTCCTTAATCCCTTAAACCATTAGTGTGATTAGCACCTAAACGTATAACCCAAAAGATTAGTAAGACATGGTATTAAAAAAAACAATGAAGATGTATGTGAACTGTGGAGTCGACAATTTTTTTATTGGCAAGGTTGGTTGAGACCCAAGTAACGGGATTGGTTCTCTGTTGTCCAGTAGCTATAGACGCTGTAGCCTTGGTAGGAATTCAGGTTTAAACAAACACTCCACCTGGGCGCCAGGTTTGTTTGGATAACTCAATGTATTTTGTTACGAGATAGATATTTATTTGAGATTTGTTTAATTTTTTTACTAAAAGAGTAATAAAAACCACGTGTTCGTCCGACGCCTTAGCGCAAATCGTAGCATTTCTGGGGCTTTGGTTCTCGGCTACGGCTGATAAATGTATTGTTTTAAGTCATGTGCTGATAAATCATTTGGTTCAGAAAGGTGGCATTAAATACCTCAAATAAAAAAAAAGTGTGTTTGTTTGTATTATTACTATCACTGTTTGTACTATTTTCTGTTTGTTCTCTCCTAGGGCCACGAGGTGTGGAACGACTGGGGGGACCCCTTCAAATTGTACCCGCAACTTCCGTTTGACACTATTCTTCCGTCAGATGCCAAGTTTATAGGTATGGATAGAAACTTCACCCTAGAATGAGCTTCATTCTAAGAAAAAGTTGTCATTACTGTTAGCGGCTAAATAAGTGTTGATCCCGAGTTTAAATATTCGTCAACTATGCCTTATTTTAAAACTCGAACCACCAACACCATCTACCCTTCACATGGAACAACAGCAGAATCTAAAGAGGAAATTTAATCCACCAGAAGAGTTTTCATCTCTCAGCAGTAAGTTGATCCGACAGATTGCTCAGTCGGTAGCATGTCGGTCTACTTACCGAGCTAAGGGTCCCGGTTTGATTCTCGGCATGGCCGAAAAATGTATCATTGTGAAATATTGGTCGACCCTTTCACAGTGGTGAATTAATGGCTGGGGACTGGATTTGTGCCTGTCCTAGTCTTAAGATAGATTAGAAGGCATATGAAGCTATGGTAGCCTAACAAGCTTGTAGTGGAAATATATGGCTCGAATAAAAAAAACTGACCCAATCACAGGCTGGAAACAGTAATGGCTTAAAGTAAAAGAAGCAACTAAGTTGGCATCACTGAAGCCAACTTATTACCCATTCTCCTGAAGAATATGCCATGTGGTGTCAAAATATTATTAAAGTGTTTGAAAATATGTGTTAGTGTTTTGGGTACACGTCTGTTGGACTAAAGTCATTGACACAAAAACATCCTTCTCTTATAAATAATTCTACTGTCTTGAAAAGATGATGTGGTAGTTAAAGTCAAGCTTTAGTCAAAACCAACATTTAATTTTATATTTATGGGCAGGAAGGTTCATGCGCAGATGAGTAACGTGATGTTATGCTCGTGTTAATGTGGGCAGGATCCGGGTGGGGTTCCGCCCGATTGGGCGCGGAGCCGGAGGGCAGGGAAGGAGTTCTGTGAGAGTTTAGGGGGCAACTCCCCGAGAGAGCAGTTCACGATAGTCATGCTCACGTATGAGCGGGAGCAGGTAATTCTTGAATAAGTCTGATAATTAACACAGTAACCAATATCTCCCTAGACAGGGGTGCAGAATATGTTCAGGGACACAATATTTCCACAGAAGATAACATTTTCATACAAAATTTCCCTGAAAACCATATAGCTCACTAAATAAAACAACATTAAACATTTTATGAAGGCTGGAGGGGTTAAAAATTAATACTACATAGTTTGGAAAATTAAAATTTAAACATGATTTTAATCATACAATTAACTACTAAAATTGTCAACACAATGGTGTACTTTTCCCTGCCCCAAATATCCCCAGGGCTGCTTTAATTTCTCCCGAATCTCGTTTGGACACCCCTGACCTGATCAAACTCATCTAGTCTGGTTTGCCCTGACACGGAGGTCAAGGCTTCGAATCCTGGCCGTGTGTACTGTAAGGATCTTTTTCCTAAGGTGATTCCCACTCTCTTTAAACTAATTGTGGATATTGTTCCTCTCAGTTATACATTCTTATCAACTGCTTCAGTGGCCAAATGGTCTAAGGCGTAAATCTTGTGTTAGGCTGGCCTGCTGTGACGGGGAAAATTGGGGTTCGAATCCTAGTCAGGTATACTGAGGGTGGTTTTTCCTGAAATGGTTTCCCACTCTCCTTGCCACTAAAATGCGGGTATATTACCTGTAAAATGCTTCCTTCCTCATCCCTACCACCATTAGGGTAATTATCATATATGTTATGACCTGAACAGGTAGTAAGATGTGTTCCAAATAAATATCACAAATGTTTACATTACTATTGTTATATATGATAAAATGTATAATAAAAAGGGACAGAAACACTAGAAACGAAATGAACAACAAGCCATGTCCTCGGTATCTTTTCTGTATGAAGTAATAATATCACATACGGCCTAGTAAAGCTGTACAGTTGGATGGGTAGAGCGTGAGGGAGGCTAAAGGGGGGAGTAGAAATATCTTATAAGAAGAGACAGCAAGGAGATTTTTTCTACAGGTGTGTAAGAGACCTGCTATGGAGAGTTGTTCTATAGGTGTGTAAGAGACCTGCTATGGAGAGTTGTTCTATAGGTGTGTAAGAGACCTGCTATGGAGAGTTGTTCTATAGGTGTGTAAGAGACCTGCTATGGAGAGTTGTTCTATAGGTGTGTAAGAGACCTGCTATGGAGAGTTGTTCTATAGGTGTGTAAGATACCTGCTATGGAGAGTTGTTCTATAGGTGTGTAAGAGACCTGCTATGGAGAGTTGTTCTATAGGTGAGTAAGAGACCTGCAATGGAGAGTTGTTCTATAGGTGTGTAAGAGACCTGCTATGGAGAGTTGTTCTATAGGTGTGTAAGAGACCTGCTATGGAGAGTTGTTATATAGGTGTGTAAGAGACCTGCTATGGAGAGTTGTTTATAGGTGTGTAAGAGACCTGCTTGGAGAGTTTTATAGGTGTGTAAGAGACCTGCTATAGAGAGTTGTTCTATCAGGTGTGTAAGATACCTGCTACGGAGAGTTGTTCTATATGTGTGTAAGAGACCTGCTTGGAGAGTTGTTCTACTAGGTGTGTAAGAGACCTGCTATGGAGAGTTGTTCTACAGGTGTGTAAGAGACCTGCTATGGAGAGTTGTTTATAGGTGTGTAAGAGACCTGCTGTGGAGAGTTGTTTAAGGTGTGTAAGAGACCTGCTGTGGAGAGTTGTTCTACAGGTGTGTAAGAGAACTGCTAGGAGAGTTGTTCTATAGGTGTGTAAGAGACCAGTATGGAGAGTTGTTCTATAGGTGTGTAAGAGACCTGCTATGGAGAGTTGTTCTATCAGGTGTGTAAGAGACCTGCTATGGAGAGTTGTTTTATAGGTGTGTAAGAGACCTGCATATGGAGAGTTGTTTATAGGTGTGTAAGAGACCTGCTATGGAGAGTTGTTCTAAGGTGTGTAAGAGACCTGCTATGGGGATAGAGATTGTAATTAAGAGTGTGTAAGAGACTTTGTACTGTGCACACATGTTCAAACATGGTGATGTAAAGAGACGCATGGAAAGGAAGGTCATAGTGAAGTGTAGGAGATGTTGGTGTACAGGTAGTACAATTGTACTATGTACATAGTAGAGAATAAATTAATGGACAGTGGGCATGTAAGAGATGATAATGAAAAGTAGAGGACAGGAATGATTGAGAGGCATGTAGCATGTAAAGAGAAAATGGTGTAATGAGATAGTAGAGGAAGCAAAGGTTAGATGGCATGGACATGTAATGATGAGGGAAAAGATAGGATGCCAAAGAAAATGATGTAGATAAAGTATTTAGGAAAAAGATACTCAAGGAAGGGCAAGAAACAGATGAGAGTATTAGGTAACAGAAAGTGTCCAAGTGTGAGGAGAAGAATGGAAGTGAATAAAGTAGGAAGAATGTGAAACAGATAAAGGAAAATGGAAGGATTTTACTAAACTGACCCGGGCCACAGGCTTGAAACAGTAGATGAACTTGCTAAGATAAAAACATTGGTGCAAAACTGTTTGAACACACGGAGTCTTATTGTTTTTAAGTGTTTCTATATACTAGCAACATTCTAATGTTGGAGTGTCATTTGTCAGGTGCTGATCAACTCGTTGAGTCGTCTGTACGGCCTGCCCTACCTCAACAAGGTGATAGTGGTGTGGAACTCTCCTAGACCTCCGCTAGAAGACCTCAGATGGCCAGAGATCGGCGTCCCGGTTCACGTGAGTTGTTGGCTACTAACTAGAGCCTTATAACCGGTTTTGTGACATTCGTACAATAATTGAGGCGGGTAACGTAAAAAAGGCCTATTTGATTTGCCGTGTTTTTAGCTGTCTTCCCACAAAAATTTTACGGGTCTTTTAAAAACTGAGGTTGGTACAATTGTTTTAGCCATCTGTACCTCACATGTATTGTTAATTATTCCCGCCTTTTTTTATAGGTTGTGTTTGATGTTTTGTGTGGGTGATAAAGTTGGCCTATATTGGAGTGTTAATATTGTTTAGAAAAAATAGAACTATTAAAGTTCATAAAATAGTTTCAATGAAGATATTTCACCACAAAAAAGAAAAATTATCATAAAGGTACAAAATAAGTAACACAAAGAACTAAATAAAGTCTTGGAGAGATTGCGGCGAAGCCTATGAAGTTAAAAGATTAAAAAATTTACAGCTAAGGTGTTTACATTAGTTATATAACTGCTGTCATAAGAAGTGTTTTGCTAATGTGTCAGTTGAAGAACAACTAGATATTTTTTCTAAATTCTACATTGGTCAGGGGAAATATCTCCAAGATTCTTTCTTGGTCAAACGGATAGAAATATTTACTTCAAAAAGAGAGACAATGATTCTAAAAAAGGCCTAAAAATTAACTTCACAAAAAAAGTTGACTAAGTTGTTTTATTTTTATTTTTGTATGTGTTTTAAAAATAATTGTTTGTAAAAATTGAGCTTTGATATATTTTTCTAACTTGTTTATGAATCTCGAAATGGCTTTAGACGAGAAAATTTAAATATTTGACTAGAAAAAAATTCAGGGAATTTTGTTTCTGAAAGTGTTTTTGGTAACTTGAACTAACAATTTATTACCTCACCAAAATTCTAAACAAATTTTTTTCTTCTAGTTGTTGTTGATGACCACTTCACCTCCCCCCCCCCCCCCCCTCGCAGAGGTACTTATTAACAGATGAATAACTTGTGATTGAATATTCCAGGTTATCAAGGCAAGTCGCAACAGCCTCAACAACAGGTTCCTGCCTTACGATGCCATCGAGACAGAGGCTATTCTATCGGTGGATGACGATGCTCACCTTCGTCATGACGAGATCATGTTCGGCTTTAGGTGAGGGCAGCAGAACACAATCTTTGAGGGTACAGCCGATGCCCCTTTTTCCAAATCGGGTGATAAAGGGAGTAGCTTACTAACCCTTTTAGTGCCACCAGATTCACGTATGAAGATTGCCTCGGCTCTTTCATTTCTTTTATAAGTTGTACATGGAAAACCGACAAATTGTTATCTTAGAAGCATATTTCATCTGCTCTGGCCCTTTAGAGAATTATAAGGCAAAGCCGATCGGGTTCGGCTCGCACTAAAAGGGTCAAAACTACCTCAGCATCAACTCTTTTCGGCCTGTGACTGAGTCATTTTAGTAAAATGCCTCCGTCTTCCTCGATCCTACCTCCTTAGAAGAGGTAAAACTTAAAAGATAGTACTCTTCATAGACATAGGTGAAGCTGCATTCTCAATTAATAATTTACAAAACTGTGCCATATTGTGTTTGTTCATTTTAATTGTTTTCATTCCTCTTTCCTATTATTTCATTTGTAAAATCAATTCATAATCAGTCATATTAGCTATATTTAAACATGAATAAGGCAAAGGAATGAGAATAAATATAAAATAGCTTCCACGATGAGTGAAGAATATAATTCACTCTTAACATTGTTACCAATAGTCACGGAGGCAAAGTTTACCTCTAAAGAAAACTTGTCATTACCGCACAGGAGTTTAGGAGGGTTTTTTTTCATTCAAATATAGCTCGAGCAAACTTCTCAGAAATCTCCCGAGCTTTGATTCAAATTTGAGTTCGATAAATACTAGAGTTGTACCAACCTTAGATACCGATGAATCTTAATCGATAGCAAGACTGATTTGTTGTGGATAAAATGATTCGATTTTGTTCAGTCAAAATTTAGTAAATAAAAAGCATTTTTCAGCTAACAATGCTAAAAAAAAAAACTCATGCCATGCTGCCATAGTCCAGGCTCTGTTTTTTACTCTCCTCTGCTGAAGAAGGAGAATGGTGTACCCCAAAAATTATATAATTATAATGTTTTGTTGTGTTTTAATTGTGAACTTTGAGGAACACAAATTTCTGGTGAGTGTGTAGGCCTGGCCCTTCTATCCTCCTTTCGATGTTTAATTGTTAATTAATTAATGATTATTCATACTGGATACATAGGCCCTACAACCTATTTATGTTCCTCAAGATGTCATATTGATCTAATTACGCATCTTAAGTATAAAATGTTTGATTTTGAAATAAACTTCTTTATGAATTACATCAACTGTTACAATAATCTCAAACATATTTTTCACAATTTGTATTAGCTTTAAATTTGTATTCTGTAATCAGGATTAATCGGTGAAAATAATCAAAAGTGTAAGCAATTAATTTCCCTAGTTGGTAATTTGATTTAATGAATCGTGCACATTCACAAATACCTTTACAAAAAGCCCCAAATTTCCGAGCCTATAAATCTATCGAGCCAGATTCAAGCCCCCTGCTAAGAGCTGAACTCTTGCTCGAAACAAACATAGGTTTAGTTCTCTTGATGAGGGTGTGCCGTGTTGGAATGCGCAGGGTGTGGCGAGAGCAGAGAGACCGCGTGGTGGGGTTCCCGGGCAGGTTCCACGCCTGGGACCTGAACCACCAAGGATGGCTCTACAACTCTAATTACTCCTGCGAACTCTCCATGGTGCTTACAGGTGAGACACTTGGCCTCAGTCTCGAGCTGTCGCAATTCAAATAACACCCAACTGTCGGTACATTTTTAACTGTAAAAAGTACTCAATATGTATTTTGCATCATCATCATCATCATCATCATCATCATCATCATGCACGCTTTCCTCCCATTGCCAGGGTCTGTCTCGAACATAAGTCTCTCCATTTATTCCTGTTCTCCAAACACCTTGCTTCCTCCAATCCCCTCCTCTCCTTTATTCACCTGTCCCTGGGTCTTCCTCTTTGCCTCCTGCCACCTCCATCTCGAGCATCCTCCTTGGAATCCTCCCTCTTCACACGTCCGTGTCACCTCAATCTCGCCTTCTCTATCCTATCCTGCAGGCGTTCCTCCTTCACTCTTTCTCTTCCCCTGTCAATTCTTGTCCCTCCTAGCCTGTATCCGTTCCTTCACCCCCCAGGTTTCTGATGCGCCCTGCAATATTGGGACATAGTACGCCCTGTACCTCACTCCTTGGCACTTCTGCGGCACATCTCTAGATGCCATATGACATCAAAATATTGACGTCCTTGTAAATAAGTGTTTAATCACACAAACACATGTGATCCACATGATGAATCTATGGAAGTGTTATTTTTGCAGGCGCTGCGTTCATCCACAAGTACTACACGTACTTGTACTCGTATTGGCTGCCTCAGGCTGTCAGGGACAAGGTGGACGAATACATGAACTGCGAGGATATTGCTATGAACTTCCTCGTCTCACACATCACAAGGAAACCACCTGTGAAGGTACCGTCATGTTTTGTCACGATAAGCAAACTTTGGTCATCTTGGGAACATTTCCTGTTCGAGCGCCCTATTTCCATTCTTTGTGTTTTTCATCGTTTCCTCTTTTAAGAGGTTGGGTTGTGCGTTTACATCACCTCCTGACGAGTTCCGATAGAATGAAACCTAGGTCGGGGGATTGGGCAGTAATGATTGATTTACCTCAAGAGGCAGCCAAGTATAAAGCCATAAATAAATATGTATTTTACAATGAAAAGAACACAGTTTACACTCTACACTGCTGCCACTGGACCAAAGGGTAATGGCTACCTCTTGAAGTAAATCAATCATTACTGCCCAATCCCCTGACCTAGGTTTCATTCTATCGGAACTCATCAGGAGCATCAGTATTTGTTCCCTTTTATTTTTCTATTTAAGTTGGGTAGAATCCATTAATTATCAAATGTTGTTGAAAACCTTACAGGTCCATGAAGACACTAATTTCACAACAAAATTAATTAAGAAATAAATCAAATTTTAAAATTCTCAAGTTTATTGAAAATTCTCAGTTCTTTTTACTCTAAAAAATATCATAATATTTAATAATGGCATGCACTGTTCATCATTTTGTTGAATCGTTTGGGGTTGGTTACAGGTGACATCTCGCTGGACGTTCCGTTGTCCCGGATGCCCCGTTTCTCTGTCTGAAGACGACACACACTTTCAGGAGAGACACAAGTGCATCAATTTCTTCACACAGGTACGACAACCATTCCCCAAACTATTCAGACGGGATTCTAAGCTCTACACAAAAATTCAAGTATCCGGTTACATGTAAATATATATAAACATCATAATGAACAGCTTCCAGTCAGTGTCTGGGTCTGTTTGGAACATAAATCTCTCCACCACCTCCTTTCCTCCAACCACCTCTCTCTCCTCCACCTTGACCCGGTCCTCTCCTCTCTCCTCCACACTCCTCCTTACTCTCTTCATCCATCTGTCCCTTGGTCCTCCTCTCGGTCTCTTACCCCCCTCCTCCATATCCTCCTGGTTATCCTTTCTCTCTCCATTCTCCTCACAAGGTCATACCTTCTTAGTCGTGCCTTCTCTATCCTGTCCTGTCCTGACTCTTCCTTTACGATTCGTTTTACTCTCTCATTTCTCCGTCCCGTCACATTTTGTCACACCGATCCTGTTTCTCAGAAGTCTCATTAAACTCTCCTGTATTCTGTTTCCATCCCGTTCCTTCATCACCCATGTTTCCGAAGCATACGTTAGGTAAGAGGAGTTGCACTTATGCCAAAAGAATTTTGGTCTTACTAAATGAATCGAGTGCTTTCACATTCTTACATCCTGACACAAAGATGTCAATTATTTAGAGAAGCAGAACATAATTTCAAGGGTGTGTGTGGTGACCTTCTTTACTTATAGTTGAGTTTCAATAAAAACACAACAGTTTGGAGTTTGTACACAAATGTAAAAAAATTTCAAGAATTAACTGGTTTGTTTTGTTTTTTAGTGAAAAAAAATAAAAGTTATAATCATACAAATTCAAATTTTCAACTAAATTTAGTATATTTGTATAAGACACATATTTTTTTAAATTAGAAAACTGTAGATATTAAACAGCTCTGTTTGTTATAAAATAATATCTCAAAATTTACCAGATAAAATAAAAAAAATATCCACAGTACTTGAATTTCTCATGTTTTGGAAAGAAAAAAAAATCTGTTTAAGTTAAAACGACGACTAAAACTTGACTGGGAGTTTCGAGCACTCGCACTCCCCTCCCCTCCATATTTTGCATCATCATCACTAAAGTTGAGGGTGTTCTCACACCACTGCTCCTGCTACAGGTGTTTGGTTACACCCCGCTCCTAAACACCCAGTTCCGGGCAGACTCCATCCTCTTCAAGACTCGGATACCTCACGACAAGCAGAAGTGCTTCAAGTTCATCTAAATCTCAAAAAACATAGCACGACTGAACCGGCAACACTTCAACAGAATGCCCGTAAGATTTTATCTTATCTTTTTGTCATCGTCTCACAACCTCTTAGGGTTGTACGCAAATGTACTAATTACACTAATATATTATATTTGGAAGAAGGTACAGACAGAAAGGTGGATAGAAACATATAAAAGGAACTAACACAATATGGCTTTTACAATGAAAAGGAGAACACAGTTTCACACTTTACACTGCTGCCATTGGACAAAGATGTAATGGTTGCCTCATAAAGAAAATGGATCGTCACCGCCCAATCCCCCGACCTAGGTTTCATTCTATCGGAACTCTTCAGGGAGGAGTGTGAAACGCGCAACGCAACTTACTAAAATAGGGGGGGGAAATAAATAAAAAAATACACTAATATGTTAGGGATAAGGAGGGTTAGATTGAGAGTAAATGTACCCATATTTGCAAGAATGGAGAGGGGAATATTATTTACTGAAAATCTGATAAAAGTTTTGATTCCCAATCTCTCCATTATTGGCAGTTTAGTGTATTGCGAGTGTGACACCTTAGACCATGCGGCCACTTAAGCGGGTATCCACAGTGTTTTATCTTGTATATTTTTTAGTTTTGAATTATTTATATATATATATATTTATATTAAAAAGAACAAAATACAAAGCTGGTTGAGAATTTTATTTAAACCGATAGACTATAATTTCGCTTACTTGCCATTGGGTTTGAATCCTTGTCGGGGGTCTTGTGTAGGGGGGGGGGGGGGTCACTAGAGTTTCCCCACATGCTAATGCGGCTGCATTTACAGTTAACCTTCATACATATCATTACATTATTTATGTTGTTATTAGTCGACAGCTAGTAAACAAAAGATAATGCCTTAAATGATTTTCTTTTATTTGTGGGGGTGTTTTGAGAGAGAAAAAAAGGATATTTACTCTCTAAACAGATTGATTATATCATCACACAAGTTACACACTAACTTAATTCTAAGTGTCTTATCATTATTTTTTTTTTACCAATTTCCTTCTTCTGATGTTCACCCCCTTCCCCACTTTTAATAAGTTACGTTATGCCATTCACATTTCCTCCTGATGAGTTCAGATAGACTGAGCCCTCGGTCGAGGGATTGGATGGCAACGAGTGACTTTCTCCAAAAGACAGCTGTTACCTCTTTGTTCAGTCGCAGCATTGTAAAGTGTGAACTACTTTTTTCTTTTTCTTTTAAAAGCCAGATTGTGTTCGTCCCTTTTATATGTTTCTATCCACCTTTCCTTTACCTGTTCCCGTATATAACGAGGTGTAATATAAATAAAGGTAATATTAATGTATAATGACCCGCCTCGGTGGCGTAGTTAGCTAACGTGCCAGTCGTGTTGAGCTCGACCGCCGAGGACGGGGAGATCGAGGTTCGAATCTGAGTCGGGTGAACTGAGGGTGGTTTTTCCTAAATGGTTTTCCACTCTCCCTCCATGTAAATGCGGGTTCACTTCCTCTAAATTCAACCTTCCCAATTCCTAATCCATTAGTTTAATTAGTACTTAAGCGTATAACCCGAACGGGTAGTAAGACGCGGTGCTAAAATTAAATTAATGTATAATGTTGCAGATCGTCACTGCTCTGTTGTTAAACTAGTCACCAGCAGAATGCAGGACTGCTGTTTCTTCTTGTCTTTCCCCAAGAATTTATTTTACTCGATGAGAAGACTTTCTTTTCTACACTCAAATGTAAATACTTCGCACAGGTACCTCGCTCGTTCAATTACCACAAAATGTTTCTTATGTATATATGAATTATAGACTCAAATTGAAATGCTATGCATTTTTACATTGTTAGGTTTAGGGATGTATTGAGTACAAATGATTGATGAAACTTCTTTTCCTGACAGAAAGTTGATTTTGATAGTTTTAGGTACCTTGTAGTTGCCGGTACAAACCGCTGGCAACAATTCCCACATTACAGAGCCTGTTTGCTCCAAATGTATGGTGAAATAATTTTAAGGCCTTTTTATTTTCAAGTGAATGATTTATTTTAATTCTTATTTTTTATAATTAATGTTGTTTTGTTATAATATTTAAAGAATGAAATAGTATTTTTATGGGTTTTTTTTTTGGGGGGAGTTTATTAATAACTCCCGATTTTTCTATGTTGGTTGTCTTCAAATATATTGTAGTAAGTACTTATTTTTAAATTGTCATTTATGCGAGTGAAATAATGAACACTATTCTTGAAAAATGGTGTTATTTTGGGAAATTTTACCGTCGAGTAAAAAACATGGTAAATGTGTCACACAGATTAGTTAGGATAGACCTGAATATAATTTGGGGGGGGGGGGTTCAAGACAAAAACATGATAACCCTCATTTTATGAAAAATTGTGTTTCTGGTAGCTTAGAGTCTGTTCACGATAGGTTTTTACCTGGATGACAGTTCAAAAATCATATATTTAATGTTTAGGTTGCCAACACTTGTAAAAGATCACTGTTTTGTTATATATATTAAGTTTTTTAATTACATGCTATATTTTACATTTAAAATAATGTAAACTTAAGTTTTCTCATACTATTTCATTACTTTTAATAATTTCTTTTTGTCCAACTCGAAACAATATTTTAAACATAATCAAAAGTACTTATTCTCCGTTTTTTAATGTTATCTATAATATGTAATATAGTGCATACATCAATACCTTTTAATACAGGCATCGTATTTACTTGGGAAAGAGAAAATACTTGTCTTTTTTATATTTAATAAATTATTTTATTATTATTTATTGTATTTTGAAATATTTAACTGAATAAAATATTTTTATCCACTGCGTGGGTCCATCATTGTAAAAAAAACTTGTTTCCGTCATGTTCGACCATGGTTTAATTTCGTCGGTCGCCATTTTGAAGCTATTTTTGTTAGAAATTTTGTGGAAGTGCTATGAATAATAATTTTTTTTCAAGTGGAATAGTAAGATAAATAAGCTTTGTGTCCTACCTAAAATAAATATATAAATAATATTGGCCTAAATTATTGTGGCTAACTCTCACATTCATATATTACCATCTGTTTTCATTGCAATTATCCAAAGTGACAGGTGTCAGCTGTTGGCGTAGGATATATTAGGGACTATTTCTAGTAACTTTTTGAGCTGTCATCCAAGTAAACTAGGGTCGTGAATGAATTATACCTCTTGAACTAAGAGTTGTTTTTATTGTCAGTCAAGACTATGAGGATAGCTTATGTCGACAAATATTTTTAGTAGCTAGATTTCAAGACTTTATAAAAGTTTAAATAGTGAATACATCCCTTCTAAATCTTTGAGGCTTATCATGTTTCTAACACGACCCCTTCAATTGTAAATGTCCAGATCTTACCAATATCGCTAATTTGTGTAAATTTTGTTGCCAATAATATTCATTTAACATTAGGTTCTTCACACACTTAAAAAAAATCACTGAACCTTTTCAAAACTTAGTTGAGATACTTTACTTAAGACCACATTTCGGTAAACTATTTTGAAAATAAATAAGTTATTGCTGATTGATTAATTTTGTAGTTTAAAAATAATGATCTGACTTGGAGGTGTAACAATTTCAATCCATTTCCATTCATTCAACTTCACATTAAAATGAATATACTATTAATTTTTATACCATTTTTCTTTTGCACAACCTTTGTGGTCTAGTGGTCACAGTTCCGGCTACGGATCCAAATGGCTCGGGTTCGATCCCGGCACATTCATATTTTCTGTGAAACCAGGTGTGTCTGTAACAGGGTCAAACCCAGTCTCGCAAGGACAAATGATGAGGTACTTGAATGAAAAAAAAGTAGCTGATCTGGTATAGAAAACTGAGATTAATGGCCTGAGGGTTCTTTGTACTGACACATGACACCCTATACCCGCAGATGTTGGCAATAACTTGGCCAACAGACGGTCTCGGTTGCAGGATGATGTCATGTAGTTACTGTAATGTATAGAAAAAAACTTAAGAAGTGTAGATAGTTACAAAAATAACACTTACAACGGCCATGTTTGATTTGTGCAAAATCACTCGACCACAGATAGCGTGTTGAAAACTGTTACCGCTTGCCAGAACTTTTGTTTCCTGACAATTTAGTGCTAATAATAGTAAAAGATCTAGCGTTTATACTGGACTTTGTTTCTTCTGGACATTTCACTTGTGATACATATAGCTGTTGACTTAAGAGGACTTGGAACTAAACATTCATAATTCACAAGATTTAACACTTCCCTGTGGTCTCATGTGTGGACCATAGTCTCAGATCGCAAACTGCCTGTATATCTATCTTTTAACTTTGAGACATGATTGAAAACTGACCTTTCACTATTCTCGGAAGATGTTGCTTATTGTTTGACTCGGGAAACCATCACAGCTGATTAGACCATGGACAGTTAGTTAATAGACGCGTAGTCTAGTGTGGGACATTAAATAACTTTTTCTGGCACTCAAACACTTTTGTGAGACGTGTTGGAACGGAATTAAAGTCGTTTTAAGGCGCGCGCGACAATGAGTTCACTACTTGGGTGTTAAATGCACGTATAAACCTTAATAATTATATCCATGTACCAAATTATTTGGGTATTAGTAATGATTAGAATACATACTCATGTCTGAATCAAACTTAATTATGTTTTATTCTAGTACTTTATTTTTAGATCAATTGACTTTTTGTCTTGTCATAAGTGAGTTACAGTAGGAGCCAAATATATATAGTGGAAGTTAGCTGTACCAAATATTGTTAGCGTGGTTTAACAAAAATGGAATAAATTAAGTTATGTTTGGGCTCAACTGAATTGATATATATATATATATATATATATATATATATATATAAACACATACAAAATTTAAAAAAATATATATATATATATTTTTTTTTTTAATTTTGTATGTGTTTTTATTCATATTGTAGTTATTTAATTTAGAATGTGCTCTCGCTTTACCCTGAAAGGTAAGCAGTCTTACCTTGATGGACTTCATTATGGCACTATCTTATAAGATATACCTTACTGAAGTAATGAGAGGTAAGCTTGATACCTTACGGAGTAAACGGAGTGTTAATGCACATAAAATTGAGTGGATCAATTGGAGCGCAATTCAAGCTGACTTCTAATTATCTAGCCATTATTATTGTACTTGAAGAGTGGAGTATTGTAATTTATAGCATATAAATTAAGGGTGTGCGAAGCTCCTGAAATTTGACTTCACTTCAAAACAAATATCTACTTCGACTTCACTTTGGGAAAAAAATTCCGGCTTTGGAGCTCCACCAATAAAATTATTGACAGCTAAAATTCTCAATTTATGGTCAATTACAAACATTCTCAGCTATTTTATACATATTAGATTAATATTTGTATGGAAAAAACCTAAAGTAATTGAATTGTAATGTGTGAAAATAATGTTATTTATCAGAATAAAACAAAATTGAAAATATTATAAACAATCTTACAGTAAAAACTTTTCAGAGTAATTTTAGTCCATAAAGTTTTACAAATATCCACAATTTAGCTAATATTTTTTCAAGCATAAAAAAATAAAACTAAAACCATTCAAATTTCGCTTCAGCTTCGAGAATATTTGATTTGAGTTTGCTTCGAATTATAAAAGGGGGCTTTACACACCCCTAGTATAAATCTTGATTGATTTTATCCCTGCAGCAATTTAAATGTGAATTATTTATTTAAAACTATTTTTTACTTGCTGTGCAACATTTTATATCAAAAGAGTTCCCAGTGGACGTATTAAATGGTTCTTGTAATAGTTTTAATTACATGATAAATTTGATGAAATAAATTGTTCTTATAAACTGCTGCACTTGAAGTATTTTTACAGCTTTACTTTGTGAATTACCTGCTTCGGTGGCCACGCAGTCTAAGGTATCACGCTTGTGTTAGATTAGATGGCCAATGACAGGAAAATCAGGTTTCGAATCTGTCAGGAGTACTGAGGGAGGGTTTATTACAAAGTTTTCCACTCCCTCCACGCAAATGTGGGTACACTTACTCTAAACTTAGCCATCATTATATTAAACTCTAGTGTAATTAGTATATATGCCTATAACATGAACAGGTAGTAAGACACGTTGTAAGCGAGTCTTTTTTTTACCTTGCTAAGCTTTCCAATGACCTCCAAGAGATTCTTTATAAATCCAACTAGAAATGGTATTAAAAAACATTTATTTCTGATCTTAAAATGAAGGCTTACACAAGATTCTTGTTTGTCTCTCATAGCTTTAGAACTAATATATTGATCATGGGAAGCTTTAACTGCTACAAACATCATCATCGACTGTTTCCAGCCTGTGGCCGGGTCAGTTTAGTAAAATGCCTGTCTTCTTCCACCATTCTTCCTCCTTTAATTGCTTTATTCTTCTGCTCTCACTCACGCACTTTCTGTTACCTGCTCATCTCATCTATTTATTGGCCTCCTGTGAGGTATTTTCTCCTTTAACATTTACCATACCATCCCACCCTGCTTCTATTTCATGTACTCCTTGTACAACTTCATTCTTTATACCGTTTCTTCTCATGACAAATTAACATACTAAACAAAAACTTCATAATTAATTGTATTTAATTTCATTATTTTATTTAAAAAAAAAACAGATTTGTTCAATATTTCAATTTGATTAAAAAGTATATACAGGTGTACATCGCTAATTCGATGAGTTAGGTTCCTGACGACCTCTGAAGTGAATCACATTTTTTTTTTTTTTTAACTTGCCAGTGCGTATAAAAGTCCTAGAGCCATGTTTACAACATCACTTATTAAGTGCTCAATAGTGCTATGCCTAAAAGATTATTTATTATCATATCATCATCAATCACCACGACAGGTCTATTCCTTTTGTTCAGTGAACTCAGACCTCCAATGCACCCTGTCCTCTGCCTCCTCCTTCAGCTCCCAGAATGTTCTTCTTCCTTCGAGTCATCCAATATTTTAAGCTCCTCTTTCCCTCAACCTTTCCTTCTATGACGCCGTGCAGAAGACAGTTCCTCCTAAGTATGTGTCCGATACAGCTTGCTTTGTACCAAGAATCTCATCCAAAATGGTTCTCTTATCATCCACTTTCTTATGGACTTGTTCATTTGTCATCCTGTCTGTCCATCTGATCTTATCAAGTCTTTCTAGCACCACATATAATTAAGATAATTACGCAAAAGTAAAAATTTTAAAATACAAAATTGGCACAGTATTTTATTGCAAATCTTAAATTCACTGAACCCCCTAAAGAGCAATGCAAGCATTAGGTGAAAAGCGCTATATTAGTGAGGTACACCTGTATCACTAGAACAATTTTAACAATCAAAAATTACCTTTTTTTAAAAAATATGTGTTTATTGTTTATGCATGGATCTGTTACAGACATACAACTTGAAATGAGATTATAAATTACTTGAACTTTATGTCGTCATTCAAACTTCGACTCGAAGCGCCTCGGTTAACAGTGTCTGACTAGCCGGAGAAAACTCTTATCAGAATTATATTCCTTTATCCAAAGCTAGCGCTTGATTTTTTCCGCCTCGACCTTCTGTGAGATGCTCCTGTCGAGTCTCGCCACCGTATTGTCCTTGCCCAGGATCTCCATCATCTCCGCCACACCGGGGCCCTCCTGCGATAAGGAGAGGGGGAAATTCATTACAACTGGTCGATCACGTAAGGGAACTTTAACACCTTTAAAAGTCAATCTTTGAATCCTTTAAACACACAAAATAATGTATCAAGAACTTTTAAAAATAAAATTTGAGTAATGGCCAAAATAACTTTGATCAGCCATAATCACTAATGCTATAAAGAAAATCAAATAGTTGATCGTGAAAATGTACATTTTATTTATTCTGTTCATTTTCTTCTAGAAAGGTTGAGGCACAAGCATTTGAGAAAATAATGAAAAGATGTATGGACATAACAGAGAAAGCATGTAATGAGGATGGAAAAAGAGAGGGTGCCGAAAAAAAATGTTGGAAATAAATGTAGGAAAAAGACCGCCATTGAGGCCTAGAAAGAGATGGGAGGAGCAGATAACCGAAGTGTTCTAGTGAGAGAAGAAGAATGGAAGAGATTATAGGTATAAAAATGGTGGAAGGACAGAGGAAGATGGAGGCATTTTACTAAACTGACCCGGCCACAGGCTGGAGACAGTTGATGATGATGAAAATGATGTATGGACAAAAAAATTTGTTAAAATAAAATGAAGAAACGATGGGTGATAAGCCTATAAGTTAATCTTGGTCCAAAAAGGGTTGCCGACCCTTTTGCTGCAAAGTCATCATTGTGAGGTTTTGACTTATTTTAATGAGTTAGTTCACCACAAACCATCAGTGTGGATAACAATAAAGTTCCTAAGAAAATGAGTTGTAGTCTCTTATGGCGACGTCTAAACTTTGTAAATAGGAACGCGCTTTGGTAGTCGATTAGTCTAAAAGGCATCACTTTCGTAATATACTGGACTACCGATAGCGGGTAAACGTGGGTTTGAATACCGGCTGGGTATAATGAAGATTTTTTTCTCCTAAATGGTTTTCCTGTCCACCTCTGTACAAATAAGGTTACATTTCTTATAAATTCACTATTCCTCATCCTTAACATATTAGCCTAATTAGTACATATGTTCATAATCCAAACAGGTAATGAGGTGTGATGTTAAAAAACAATAGAAATGTTAGATTGGTAATCTGGATATGCACTGCTCAATACCACAACAGACAAACAAACTTGAAATTTTTATGGGCACCATAATGTTAGTTGTGTGTGTGTGTGTGTCTGCGCGCACTTGCGTAGAAAAACTAATAAGCATTTAGGCACAATGTGGTATCTGCAACAGCCTAAATAAAACCTTATAGATATTTTTTTTCCTTAGTTCAATGTAAAAGAAGTGACCTTGAGCCCGCTGAGTACTTGTCGTAACAGTTTCATCTGTTTGTTGAAGGGTAAGTAGCTTGTGGCTGCAAACTCTCTCAGCCAACCAATGAGGTGCTCCTTATTGAACTGTGACACAGGGATACCAACCAGATGCTGCTTTATCTCTTCCAGAACCTCTGGGGGGAAAAAAAACTTTGTCGTTATGAAGACAAGACACATATAACATTGTTAAGATATTAATGTCTCTGTTAGTTTTGACAAAAGTGCTAATGTTGGTGATAAGCATTCTAATTTTCACAGGAAGAAACTTTTAGGAAAAAAAATTATTGAAAACATTGACATCATTTTACTATATTGATCATCATCATTAACTGTTTCCAGCCTGTGTCCGGGTTGATTTAGTAAAATGCCTCCATCATACTCTATACTTCCACCATTCTTCTCCTCTGACTCGAACACTTTCTGTTAACTGCTCCTCCCAACTCTTTATTGGTCTCCCTTGTGGTCATTTTCTTACATACTTAATCTCCATCATTCTCTTTGGTATTCTCTTCTTCTCCATTCTCATTACATGCCCATACCATCTGAGTCTTGCTTCCTCTACTATCTCATGTACTCCAACATCCTCATAACATGTCCATACCATCTCAGTCTTGCTTCCTCTACTATCTCATGTACTCCAACATCCTCATTACATGTCCATACCATCTCAGTCTTGCTTCCTCTACTATCTCATGTACTCCAACATCCTCATTACATGTCCATACCATCTCAGTCTTGCTTCCTCTACTATCTCATGTACTCCAACATCCTCATTACATGTCCATACCATCTCAGTCTTGCTTCCTCTACTATCTCATGTACTCCAACATTCTCATTACATGCCCATACCATCTCAGTCTTGCTTCCTCTACTATCTCATGTATACTTGTTTCTCCTCGTGACAGCTGACATGCTCCTCACAAACTTCATTTCCATGACCTCCACTTTCCTAGTCTCTCTTACATTCAATGTTCATGTTTCTACTGCATGTGTGACAATGGGTACAAGTACACCCTGTACTACACTTCCTTACACTTCAAGGGCACTCCTCTTATTTATATTAGGTCTCTTACACACCTATGTAACAACTCTCCATATCAGGTCTCTTACACACCTATAGAACAACTCTCCATAGCAGGTCTCCTACACACCTATAGAACAACTCTCCATAGCAGGTCTCTTACACACCTATAGAACAACTCTCCATAGCAGGTCTCTTACACACCTATAGAACAACTCTCCATAGCAGGTATCTTACACACCTATAGAACAACTCTCCATAGCAGGTCTCTTACACACCTGTAGAACAACTCTCCATAGCAGGTATCTTACACACCTATAGAACAACTCTCCATAGCAGGTCTCTTACACACCTATAGAACAACTCTCCATAGCAGGTATCTTACACACCTATAGAACAACTCTCCATAGCAGGTCTCTTACACACCTATAGAACAACTCTCCATAGCAGGTATCTTACACACCTATAGAACAACTCTCCATAGCAGGTCTCTTACACACCTATAGAACAACTATCCATAGCAGGTCTCTTACACACCTATATAACAACTCTCCATAGTAGGTCTCTTACACACCTATAGAACAACTCTCCATAGCAGGTCTCTTACACACCTATATAACAACTCTCCATAGTAGGTCTCTTACACACCTATAGAACAACTCTCCATAGCAGGTCTCTTACACACCTATATAACAACTCTCCCTGCTGTCCTCTTCTCATTAAATCCTCTCTTCTCCCAACTTTCACTTCAATAATGCTTCCAAGATATATTATTATTATTTTATTGGTGTTGATAATATCTATCAAAAGTGACAGCTGTAGTTCGCATGACTTGACATATGAACACATGAAAGTAGATCTAGTAACTTTTTAGCTATGCTAATTAATACCCTTCCTATGAAAATTAGACTTTAGTGATCACTACCTTGCATGAATGACGACCAGGGTTTCAATCTCGGTTATAGTGGAGGGTGGATTTTATACAATATTATTTTATGTATGAAATTAAGTGAAATATAATATATAGTTAAATAAATCTGATTTGAATTGTAGGAAATTGAAGTACAAATTAACGTACAAACACTTTAATATTTCTCTGCTTTTATAGCATCTTACTCAGGGAATATTAAAATGTTTGTTAATATATAATTGTGTTTTGACTTTTATTTGTGCTTCATTTTTCTACAATCCTATCATATTTATTTAATTACATAATATATATAATCTCGTTTTATCATTCTTCCTTCGGTTCCATCCTGTGCACTTAGGCTCGTTACTGTTGAGTTGTTTACAACACAAATCAGAACAAATAGTTAGTGGTCGAATGGTCTGTGTCACTCTCGCAACTTCCGATAGCGAGGAGGTCGGGGTTCGAATCTCGGTGTCGGGTGTACTAAGGTGGTTTCTCCTAGATTGACTCTCTACTCTCCCTCCTTGCAAATGTGGGCACATTTCCTCTAAATTCAACTTTCCTCATACCAAACACATTAGAGTAATTAGTAGATATGTGTTTAACTCTGAACGGGTAGTAAGACGCCGTGCTTAAAGATAAAAAAAATAATAGATTTATTTTGTAAACTGTTGAGCGACTCTTGTCTCTGACCTGCTTCTCTAGCTTGTATGGGGTGAGGAGAGGGCATGACCCACAAGAAAGCCAAGTCACCGTGCACTAGATCACTGAGTT
This sequence comes from Timema podura, assembly GCA_033556935.1. Lineage (NCBI taxonomy): Eukaryota > Metazoa > Arthropoda > Insecta > Phasmatodea > Timematidae > Timema > Timema podura. The sequence continues at coordinate 7,387,451 of JAVRXN010000014.1, read as the reverse complement.
TATGGACACGGTCCTGTCCCCAGTTCAACACAGACCTGACGTGGTCTTCGTCCAGTTGTAGACAAGACAACCTGAAACATTCAAACATGTTTGTTACACTCGAGTACATTTTATTTATATTCCCTGCATAGCAACAGTTTCGTAATATTTCCTCGAGAAAAAGATATTAAATCAATACTTACACAGGTATATGTTCAAGACTTCCCAAACAAAAGTCTTTGGTTTGCGCCCAATACGATATTTCAGTGATTTGGACACTACAATTTTAATTGGAAGAACCTTATCTTACAGAAAAGTTACTAGATATACTTTTACGTATGCATGTGTCAAGTCATGTTATCTAAATCTTATCATTGTTGAATATAAAAAAAGTGTTAATTTGTATAAAAGTTTTTTTTCCCTACCAAAATTCTACTGTATATTCACATGCTTCAATGAATAAATTTGTGGGTTAGTCAGCCCGAGAATACTCTAAACACACAGTCAACAGTCAAATAAACAGAGCCCTATCCAATCGAGAACCTATCATGAAACAACCTTCTAATGACATACCGCTCACCAGCCAGTATTATGAAGGACTAAACCAACTCGGATTTATCCTGAACACAGGCTACAATATCCTCACTTCATCACACCTCGTACAGAATCTTCTCAACAGCGCCCCAAGAATCACAGTCTCAACCGACCAAGCCTCAAACAACATCAGGCCAAAGGTTCCTACCCTTGTAACATACTGAGATGCAGTACCTGCAAAATTCACCAAACTTCCACCTCAATCAACAGCAGACTCACACAAATGGAATTCCACTAAGACTGCTCAAAAGAAAATCTTATATACCAGTTAAAATACAACTACTGCGTTGCTGAATACAATGGACTCACCACAGGAACACTCGGACAATAAATGGTCACCGTTTCGATCCCAACCACGCCGACCGTGACAAACCAGTAACACATCATGCCTAGACGCAAAATTCAGATTTTGACTCAGTTAATAACTAGAGTTATACGAAGCCTCCCAGCTTCGTAGGTGGGAACTGGCTCACCAATATATTACCAAATCCAGGCACCCCCCTGGTCTCTACCTTAGATAACCTTATCTACTTTCCTCCCAGGCTTATTCACACCAACCAGTCATTTTTATATAAACAATAACAACAAATAGTAACTGATAATTTAATAATTCAATTTTAATATAATATAAATACAACATTCTATCTATCTACCAAGAAAGACACGTTTGAACAAGCAACAACAGAATCCTAACAACAAGAAACAAGAAACAGGCAACAACAGTATCTAAAGGACCATGTTCTACTTCTAGCCATGCTACCATAGTCCAGTCTGTGTTTTACTCCCTTCTGCTGAAGAAGGGGACTGATGTACCCTGAAATTTACATAATTATGTGTTTTGTTGTGTTTTAATTGTGAACTATGAAGCCTATAGTTTCCTGGTAAGTATGTAGGCATTGGCCTTCCATCCTCTTTCCAATATTTAATTTAAAATAGCCGTCTGGCGCCATTTTTACTTTATGCATCTGTTAGAGAGATATTTAAAAAAATGTGCTTCATAATCTGCTATCTTTACAAAACTGTCAGTATTCAAACTTTCATTTCATGAAACAAACTACAGGGATATTTATTCTAGTGCCCAACCTGTCTGGGAATGTGCTGGCCACGAGTTGTCGCAGCTGGTTTGCGAGGACGACCGCATCTCGTTCAACAGTCAACCGTCGTCTGAGCTCCAGCTTGTTAAACTGGGGCAGTTTCTCGGGTAGTAACTGGCAGGAGTTGCAGTTGATACGCTCCAGTGAGAACTGCGGCAATCTTACAGTGTTACCATCGGGCGGGTTCACTAAGTGTTCATTGAGACAAGTGAAACAATCGAATAACTGAGCTTCGTTTCAAAGAGACTTAAGATCGCTGATAGAAAGTTAGATCCGAGATGATCTGCACTCACCAGTAATATATACCTAGAAAATTAACTTTATTTTAACCGCTTTGGTGGTCGAACGTGTAAGGCAGGGATGGGCAAACTAGGCTCATGGGTCAAATATGGCCCGCCGGTGGGTTCAATTTAAAAGTGTTGCGTTGTGAAGCAGGCTATTTCAAACACAACAAAACTCTAGTTTTTTTTATAAAACCATGTCAAAACTAACATTTCCGGACTTGGTAAATCATGTCCAAAAACATTTATGGCAATGTTTGCATCCTCATTTCATTCTAACGAATGTTTTCAACCATGAGATATAGGAAAAGTGATCTTATTAAACGGACTTATTGAGGAGCGTGTCTTCTCTCTTAAGAATCTCCTCCTTACATTATCACTCATCTCCCAACCCAGCATATCAATCTTCTGAACAGACTTAAAAATACACCAAACCACTGAGCTATTTATTAATGTTACACATCCTCAATGTATTTAAACTTATTCATGTCAGTATATTATGTTTGTTAAACTTTTTTTTTTAGATGAATTTTGAAGAAATATTAATGAAAGAAAGTCTCTGGACCCTCAAATTTTTTAAATCTTTTTATTTAGCTCTCTGTAAGTAGGTTTGGCCTTCCCTGGACTGCCAATTACAGGAAGATCAGGTTTCGAATCCCAGTTGAGGTGAACTCAAGGTGGTTTTTCCTCACTGCCGTTTTCCATCGTCACTCCAAACGAATCATTAGAAACTCCCTCTTATTGTTTTCTTGGTTTAAATAGTTTTGCCACATATGTCCAAGTGACATTATTTATTCTCGCCACTTAGACGCACTCACCTGACGAATGAGCTCCTCCATTGAGAAGATGCGAAGTTTCTCGTCGCTCGGATCTCGATGGAAACCTCCTCCTGCGTGCGTCACGTAGTTGAGCAGCGCCAGCGGGAAAATGTCTCCGTCGCGGAAACTCTCCACCCTGATATCGCCCTGTCTCTTGGAGAGCTTGGTCCCGTCGGGGTTCAACAGCAGAGGCAGGTGGGCGTACTTCGGGGGAGTCCAACCGAACGCTCTTAACAACCATGTAAAATAACATACTTCTCTCTCGTGAAATAACTCAAACTCACTAACACATAACAGTCTGAAAGTTTTGTTTTATATTTTGCCGGCTAGTGACAGACTAATAAGCAACATGTTTGACAGCGAGGAGTAGAATGTGGTATCAAAAGTATCGATAACAGTAGGTACCTGTACCGAAATTTTAATCTGGAAAAATATTTTTTCTTACCTAGTAATAATAATTTCAACTTTTGCATCATAATTATATTTTCATAATTTATTTAAACACTGAAAACTATCATGGTTTTTAATAATCTAAAACAAATTTTTAGAAGTTTTTTTTTCACTATCCAACTTTTAAAAAAACTTCCATAATTCAGTTCTGAGAAGTCCTATTTTTTTAACCACATTCGTCGTTTATATACTCTATCAAGATAGATTATTACTACTGACAAACAATAGAAGAATGGACGCCTTGCTCTGCTTCCTCTGCTTAAACAAAGCACATACACTTTTCTGCTTCGTCTGCTTGGGGCATCCAAGATAGGGATAGGGTGTAGAGGATTAATAGAACTATACCTCAGTTTAGCTTATGTTGTGCTGACTGACAGTTCACAGCTGACTTCTGACAGTCACATTAGTATATACTACATGTTGACTGTCAGAAGTGACAGCTGCTAAACACATGTTTTGTAGATCAATGGTTCGGCGTAGGGATACATAATTTGGTCTGGTAGCTTTTCAGAGCCGTCAGAAGTCAGCTGTGAGCTGTCAGTCAGCACACTAAGCTCAAACTGAGGGATAACTCAAGATAGGGATAGGTGTAATGAGGTGGACTGGATAAACTAGTTCAAGATAGGGAAGGGTGTAATGAATGGACTGAAGAACTAGTTCAAGATAAGTTGTAATGAGGTGGACTTTACAGAACTATTAAAATGTAAGAATTGTATTGAAGAAAAGCAGTGATTGTGATATAAAAGTAATCTAGTCTAGTTTTTGCTACTACATGCCAACTCACTTGTACATCAGTAAGTGTTTGGTGGTGGAAACTTGCCACTCCACGCCGCGCAGCACATGGGAGATCTCCATGAAGTGGTCATCGACAACGTTGGCCAGGTGATACGTCGGGTATTTGTCGGATTTTAAGATGACCGGGTCACCTTCATGCTGAGCAACGTCGTAGCTCACCGGACCAAACACAAGGTCGGTGAACGGCTCCGGGTTAGGTGTTAGCTGGGAAAAAAAATACTATACAGGGATATTGCTATAGAAACACAGGAAAGGGACGAACACAATGTGGCTTTTACGATGAAAAGAAGAACACAGTTCACACTTTACACTGCTGCCACTGGACAAAGAGGTAATGGCTGCCTCTTGAAGAGAATTGATTGCTATCCCCTATTCCCCCGGCCTAGGTTTCATTCTATCGAATTCATCAGGAGGTAGTGTGAAATGTGCAACGCAACTTCCTAAAAGAGTAAAACCAAAACAACAAAAAAAGGGGAAAAAGAAATTGTGTAAAGGATGATAGGACACACAGATCGGAGCATGTAAAAGGAATGAATAACAAAGAGGGCATTTCCTGTGTTTGTCCTTTATATTACTCCTTTTTACATGTTCTTATCATTCTTTACCATTTTCCTTTTTCTCCCTTTGTTTCCTCTTTTAGTTATGTTGCGTTGCGCGTTTCACACTCCTCCCTGATGAGTTCCGATAGAATGAAACCTAGGTCGGGGGATTATAAGGTAGTGATATATTTTCTTCAAAAGGCGACCATTACCTCCTTGTCCAGTGGCAGCAGTGTAAAGTGTGAACTGTGTTCTTATTTTTTATCGTAAAATCCACATTGTGTTTGTTCTATTTATATGTTTCTAGCCTTTTTTCTTGTAGCTTGTTCCAAACATAACAAAATTTACCTCATAAAGCGAAAAGAGATTTTTCCTTTAAAGAGACATACAGTGATATATATGTTTTTCGGGGCATCGGGTCTTTACTATCGGTTTGTACTATATGCTAGTGGTGTTGAGGATGAGTAAGCATGACTTTAGAGGAAGTGTACACGCATGTGTACAAAGGGAGAGTGATAAAACCATTGGTTAAAAACCTATCAGTACATCCAACCGGGACTATAACCCCGATCTCCTCGTCGTCGGCATTACAGTCTGTTGTTGAGAGAGTGAGCCCTTAGAGCAGGGGTCCCCAACCCATGGCGCCCGCTGAGCCTTTTGTGTCTGCCCATCATTTTTTGACCACAGCCGAAAAGTTCTTGCTTGACTAATAGTTTTAATCTGCCGCTTTTCCGACAAAAATCAAGTTTGTTCTTATCTCCATGCATGCTGTTCTCAAGAAGTTGGTGATCTTTCCGATCCATCCCTCTTAGTTCTCTTTCTTTGCCGGCTCATTTACAAAGTGTACTTTTACTCGGAACTACAATTCTAATAATTTCAATCTGAATGGTTTTGCTTTTCCCTAATCTCAAAGACCTACCCCTTTCATCATTCTCCTCACACTTGCTAATACCTCAGGATACTATTTCCTTTGTAATATCTCGACATGAGTCTACCAAGCTTTGTTGCCTGAATAAACACAGAATAAATATATATTTTTAAAAATGTACCTAAGCACCAAAATGGTGGTTAGTAGTTAAATATTGCCTTGTCTTTATTTTGGTCTTAAAACCGTAAATAAAACAGTATTTTTAAATTTATTCTTTGTCAAGTTGGAGAGATTGAACTTCCCCCTTCCCCATGGCTGCGACCTTGAGTATTACCCACAACCACATTTAACGTCACAATCGCTGTTGTAAACTTAACACGGCAGTTGACAGGTCGTGTGTATAGCGTTGAGGCTGACCTCTTGAGCCTGGCGGGAGTTAGAAATCTGCCTTGAAAAGTAATTGTCGTTAATTTTGAATGTGCTCTAAGGTACAAAAAGGTTGGGGACCTCTCTGCCTTAGAGCTTTTGACCAGTGAAGTGTGTTGGGTTGAACAACCAGTCAAGTTCATAATTTGACTTCAAATTCTTGTCCACACAACTTGTTTAATCGCGTGTTCCAGTTGATGGTTAATTTAACTACAACCAAAATGTCAGACATTACTATTTATTCAACACTATACAAGCCTGTAAACAGTTGTTTTAAAAGTGTATTACTTAGAAAATTATCAATGTGCAAATATTGAAATTATTATATTTTTTATTTAAATCAAAAGCCTGTTAAAAGTCACACCTTAAAGCGAATACAATATGAATCATAGCGGTTAAGTTTCTCCTGACGATCTTCAAGAGACAAGTGGCGACACTTGTTATCATAGCGAGGGACTTGTCTGTTTCTTAGAGCTTCTCTCTTCAACAATCCCAGGCGAGTGTCGGAGCAGAAACAAGGGTAGGCCGCTCCGGTCTCTATAAGGTGGTTCACTTGATCCTACAAAGAACAAACGGTGAAAAACTAATCTCGGTAACTTGCACTTGTTTTATTTACATTAAAAACTTAATCACTATCTGTGTCATACTTAAACATACTTTAAAATATTGGGGTTGCTAAGCATCTGTAAAATTGGGGAAACGCAAGGTAAGTTCACAAAAAAAAAAACTGAATATTTGTGAATTTGGATAGGTTCGCTGGAACAATAAATTGATAATGATGATGAGGAGGTAATATTGGTAACACCTGCAAACAGACAACCATATCTATACTTCGATAGACAACACCCCAAGACCTATCCCATAAAGTCTAGCCACATGCATTCGTCGCATTTCTTGTGACAGTTTAATTTTAAAAGTTCTGCTACATTCCAAAGAAAGATGCCATGAAGCATTCGACCAAAAGAGTGAAGTGTTTGTAAATATGTTAGTGTTTGTTTTTACTTTTATTTGTGCTTTGTTTTTCCACAATGTTATCATATTTTATTTCACGTGATATTATTACTTGTTTTATTGGTCTCCCAACAAGAGCCCTGCTATCATCATTTGTACACAGCCTATCTCTCCAAGTATGTGTGATATGAGCCACACCATGTATATATGTACACCCTGCCTCCCTCCCCCCCCCCCCACTATAATTATGTGAGGCTATTCGATCCAGATTCCAAATATTTTTATATTCATTTCAGATTAGATTTGAAAATATTTCAAAACCTAATATTTGACTAAGAATTGATTCTAGTCAGTAAGCAAGGATTTACATTTTACTAGTATAAGTACCTGGCATTGCCCGAGGTAGCCACGCAATACAGTGCATGGTTACCCTGGGCAACACTTTTCTTAGTTTCAAACAGACAGAAAAAAAAAATCTAGTGAATTATTTTAAATTCTGGCTTCAAAGTGCACATGTTTGCTCACAGGAGGAGCTGCTGATTTTTAAATTTCACACCTGTGCATGCGATAGATATCATGCAATGCTCATGACAAACGAACAAACAGACTCTCCATTTTATTATTTTAGAAAAAAAAATGGAAAATCTAGATTTACAGGCTTAAGATTTATTGAAGTCAAGACATTACTGGTGTACACTGAGATGGCAGAGTTTGGTTCATTACAATAAATTAAACTTTGACTTGTGGCGGCCAAAAGGTTCAACCCCTATCTGTGCGCCAAAGGGTGCTTTTCCACATTCTTTTTCTCGGCGACTGTCGGTTCATAACTTTCTAAATGGTGCAAAGTTTACTTTAAAAAATGAAATTTAAAAATGATGAGCACAAAGACACAGTTTCGGAAAGAAAAAAAAACTTAGTACATGAAGTTAGGCCTACCTGTAGATGTCGAGTCTTTTGGACTGTGTGTAAGGGCGAACTGTCCCCGACCGATGGGCTCTCGTCTGGGACAATTCCCGCCCATTTCAAATCACGTTCCAGTTTCTCAACGGCGTCTGGCACCACCCGACTCTGGTCTGTGTCCTCTATCCGCAGTATGAAAGTGCCGCCATGGTTCTTGGCGAACAAGTAGTTATACAGAGCTGTCCTGAGACCTCCCAGATGCAAATGACCTTCAAATCAATTATAAGAGTTTAGGGAACAAATCAAATCCTTAGTGGACATAATATATGTATTTAAATATAGTTTTGAATATATGTGTCAAATCTAGGGAAGGGGGGCATGAGGTAGTACAGGACTCGAAAATAGGAGGGGCTCGAGTGCCCCCTCCCCCTCCCGCAGTGCAGAACATCATCCTACCCACTTCATCTCTGAGGAGATATGTTTGTTTGTTTTATTTGTCTTTAAAATGAGCAGTTAGCTCGTTACATTAAAGTTACAAAGAGATATGGTTTATTAAATTTGTAACACCAATCTCATTAGAGCTTTCCCTTCCTTGCTAATTATTTATACTTGCCGCCTAACTTGGCATTTTATCCAACATCATTGTACTAGAAAAAAAAATATCCCCCACAAGTTTTAAGAATATCTGGTTACCTGTAGGGCTGGGTGCAAATCTTACTCTAACCTTAATTCGAGCACTACTTGTAAAATATTTACTTATAACACAATTATTAACGTGTTTAAGAGCCTGCACATTGATTATACACTTTTTCATATTTTAGATATTAGCGCCCTTATTAATCGAAAACCTGAATGTAAAACAGAATTTTTTTTTCAATATTTCTTTTTGAGACTAAACGATAGCTAAAAAGCAGGATACTCGAGCCCACTTTAAAACGATTATTATCCCGATTAGTCGATTATTATATCGATTCAGGCGTATCGATATGATTAGTGAAACAAATAAGAAGCTCGATCATAGCATAGATCGATTATTAGTATTACCCCTCAATTAATCGATTCCAACAAATTGTTTGGTAATAAAAACCAGTTGAACACAATATTAACGGCCAATAATGGATATAATTTTCAAATGTATAAATATAATACATTATAATGATCGGTTTAGTTTTATTCTTGTATGAACGAAAATATTGATCATTTTTATTCCGATGGCAAATTATTTAAATAAATGAAATATTCATCATTAAAAAATAGATAAAAAAACGAAAAATTCAAAACTAAACAAACAAAAAAATAAAAAATATATATAAAAAGTTGGATCGACTCTTGCTCTGATACATATATAAATGTTTTAAAAAATATTTGAATACTTAATACATACTGTACTTGTAAAATTTCAGTCGATCGTATTTATCAGAATTTGGGCTCTTACCGATTCATGGCGTCTTGAAATCGAACAATTTTTATTTCCTGACGTAATTCAATCAAAACGTTTTGAAAGTCATGTTGTAAACATGTGTGGGCAATTCCGGTTTATTTTCCTATAATAAGTCTTCGTCTGAAATTTGCATCACATTTGAAGAAATATGACAAACAGAAAGTTGCCGCACACCATTGACACACAATTTACTTTAGTGTGGAATAATCAACAGCGAGCTCGGTTAAAGAATAATACATCAATACGTTACGACAGGTTTCGCCTGTGAGAGGTAAATGGTTGGTCTTCTATTACCCTCTTAGGCCAACGATTTAAGTATTATAGGCTTTCGAGAACTCTTCGGTCTGATGTTTACTATGTTATACTATGTGCATCCTGTTTTATGTACTAAACTTTAACGTTTAAAACAATAAATACCTTACAAACAAACAGATTTTTCAGACCGTGTATATGACTCTGGCGGGAAACTAAGTTAATAGACGAACCTACCCCGGCGACTCGGCCCCAAGCTGTCGGGATTCTAGCACCCGTTGGTTTGAGTAGTTTGAATCTTAATCAACAGAGGGCAGTAATAAAAAATTGAACACAATATTAACAGCCGCTGATGAATATAAATTTAAAAGGTATAAATGGAATACATTCCAAGCCTCTGTTTCGATTTATTCTTGTACGAACAAAAATATTGATAATCATTATTCCGATGGCAAATTATTCAAATAATTCGTCAATGAAAAATAGATATAAGAACGATGAAGTAAATTAAAAATGTTTTAGATAAAATTTGGATCGCGGTGGATTAGAACACAGATTATTTCAATAGCTTCTCCGAGACTCTTGCTCTGAGCCATCTGAGTTTGATACAATATGTAAGGGTTTTAAAGTATATTTGAATCCTTAATACATACTGTACTTGTAAAATTTCAGTCGATCGCATTTATCAGAATTTGGGCTCTTACCGATTCATGGCGTCTTGAAATCGAACAATTTTTATTTCCTGACGTAATTCAATCAAAACGTTTTGAAAGTCATGTTGTAAACATGTGTGGGCAATTCCGGTTTATTTTCCTATAATAAGTCTTCGTCTGAAATTTGCATCACATTTGAAGAAATATGACAAACAGAAAGTTGCCGCACACTTTGACACACAATTTACTTTAGTGTGGAATAATCAACAGCGAGCTCGGTGAAAGAATAATACATCAATACGTTACGACAGGTTTCGCCTGTGAGAGGTAAATGGTTGGTCTTCTATTACCCTCTTAGGCCAACGATCTAAGTATTATAGCCTTTCGAGAACTCTTCGGTCTGATGTTTACTATGTTATACTATGTGCATCCTGTTTTATGTACTAAACTTTAACGTTTAAAACAATAAATACCTTACAAACAAACAGATTTTCAGACCGTGTATATGACTCTGGCGGGAAACTAAGTTAATAGACGAACCGACCCCGGCGACTCGGCCCCAAGCTGTCGGGATTCTAGCACCCGTTGGTTTGAGTAGTTTGAATCTTAATCAACAGAGGGCAGTAATAAAAAATTGAACACAATATTAACAGCCGCTGATGAATAAAATTTAAAAGTATAAATGGAATACATTCCAAGCCTCTGTTTCGTTTTATTCTTGTACGAACAAAAATATTGATAATCATTATTCCGATGGCAAATTATTCAAATAATTCGTCAATGAAAAATAGATATAAGAACGATGAAGTAAATTAAAAATGTTTTAGATAAAATTTGGATCGCGGTGGATTAGAACACAGATTATTTCAATAGCTTCTCCGAGACTCTTGCTCTGAGCCATCTGAGTTTGATACAATATGTAAGGGTTTTAAAGTATATTTGAATCCTTAATACATACTGTACTTGTAAAATTTCAGTCGATCGCATTTATCAGAATTTGGGCTCTTACCGATTCATGGCGTCTTGAAATCGAACAATTTTTATTTCCTGACGTAATTCAATCAAAACGTTTTGAAAGTCATGTTGTAAACATGTGTGGGCAATTCCGGTTTATTTTCCTATAATAAGTCTTCGTTTGAAATTTGCATCACATTTGAAGAAATATGACAAACAGAAAGTTGCCGCACACCATTGACACACAATTTACTTTAGTGTGGAATAATCAACAGCGAGCTCGGTGAAAGAATAATACATCAATACGTTACGACAGGTTTCGCCTGTGAGAGGTAAATGGTTGGTCTTCTATTACCCTCTTAGGCCAACGATTTAAGTATTATAGGCTTTCGAGAAGTCTTCGGTCTGATGTTTACTATGTTATACTATGTGCATCCGGTTTTATGTACTAAACTTTAACGTTTAAAACAATAAATACCTTACAAACAAACAGATTTTTCAGACCGTGTATATGACTCTGGCGGGAAACTAAGTTAATAGACGAACCGACTCCGGCGACTCGGCCCCAAGCTGTCGGGATTCTAGCACCCGTTGGTTTGAGTAGTTTGAATCTTAATCAACAGAGGGCAGTAATAAAAAATTGAACACAATATTAACAGCCGCTGATGAATATAAATTTAAAAGGTATAAATGGAATACATTCCAAGCCTCTGTTTCGTTTTATTCTTGTACGAACAAAAATATTGATAATCATTATTCCGATGGCAAATTATTCAAATAATTCGTCAATGAAAAATAGATATAAGAACGATGAAGTAAATTAAAAATGTTTAGATAAAATTTGGATCGCGGTGGATTAGAACACAGATTATTTCAATAGCTTCTCCGAGACTCTTGCTCTGAGCCATCTGAGTTTGATCAATATGTAAGGGTTTTAAAGTATATTTGAATCCTTAATACATACTGTACTTGTAAAATTTCAGTCGATCGCATTTATCAGAATTTGGGCTCTTACCGATTCATGGCGTCTTGAAATCGAACAATTTTTATTTCCTGACGTAATTCAATCAAAACGTTTTGAAAGTCATCTTGTAAACATGTGTGGGCAATTCCGGTTTATTTTCCTATAATAAGTCTTCGTTTGAAATTTGCATCACATTTGAAGAAATATGACAAACAGAAAGTTGCCGCACACCATTGACACACAATTTACTTTAATGTGGAATAATCAACAGCGAGCTCGGTGAAAGAATAATACATCAATACGTTACGACAGGTTTCGCCTGTGAGAGGTAAATGGTTGGTCTTCTATTACCCTCTTAGGCCAACGATTTAAGTATTATAGGCTTTCGAGAACTCTTCGTCTGATGTTTACTATGTTATACTATGTGCATCCTGTTTTATGTACTAAACTTTAACGTTTAAAACAATAAATACCTTACAAACAAACAGATTTTTCAGACCGTGTATATGACTCTGGCGGGAAACTAAGTTAATAGACGAACCGACCCGGCGACTCGGCCCCAAGCTGTCGGGATTCTAGCACCCGTTGGTTTGAGTAGTTTGAATCTTAATCAACAGAGGGCAGTAATAAAAAATTGAACACAATATTAACAGCCGCTGATGAATATAAATTTAAAAGGTATAAATGGAATACATTCCAAGCCTCTGTTTCGTTTTATTCTTGTACGAACAAAAATATTGATAATCATTATTCCGATGGCAAATTATTCAAATAATTCGTCAATGAAAAATAGATATAAGAACGATGAAGTAAATTAAAAATGTTTAGATAAAATTTGGATCGCGGTGGATTAGAACACAGATTATTTCAATAGCTTCTCCGAGACTCTTGCTCTGAGCCATCTGAGTTTGATACAATATGTAAGGGTTTTAAAGTATATTTGAATCCTTAATACATACTGTACTTGTAAAATTTCAGTCGATCGCATTTATCAGAATTTGGGCTCTTACCGATTCATGGCGTCTTGAAATCGAACAATTTTTATTTCCTGACGTAATTCAATCAAAACGTTTTGAAAGTCATGTTGTAAACATGTGTGGGCAATTCCGGTTTATTTTCCTATAATAAGTCTTCGTTTGAAATTTGCATCACATTTGAAGAAATATGACAAACAGAAAGTTGCCGCACACCATTGACACACAATTTACTTTAGTGTGGAATAATCAACAGCGAGCTCGGTGAAAGAATAATACATCAATACGTTACGACAGGTTTCGCCTGTGAGAGGTAAATGGTTGGTCTTCTATTACCCTCTTAGGCCAACGATTTAAGTATTATAGGCTTTCGAGAAGTCTTCGGTCTGATGTTTACTATGTTATACTATGTGCATCCGGTTTTATGTACTAAACTTTAACGTTTAAAACAATAAATACCTTACAAACAAACAGATTTTTCAGACCGTGTATATGACTCTGGCGGGAAACTAAGTTAATAGACGAACCGACTCCGGCGACTCGGCCCCAAGCTGTCGGGATTCTAGCACCCGTTGGTTTGAGTAGTTTGAATCTTAATCAACAGAGGGCAGTAATAAAAAATTGAACACAATATTAACAGCCGCTGATGAATATAAATTTAAAAGGTATAAATGGAATACATTCCAAGCCTCTGTTTCGTTTTATTCTTGTACGAACAAAAATATTGATAATCATTATCCGATGGCAAATTATTCAAATAATTCGTCAATGAAAAATAGATATAAGAACGATGAAGTAAATTAAAAATGTTTAGATAAAATTTGGATCGCGGTGGATTAGAACACAGATTATTTCAATAGCTTCTCCGAGACTCTTGCTCTGAGCCATCTGAGTTTGATACAATATGTAAGGGTTTTAAAGTATATTTGAATCCTTAATACATACTGTACTTGTAAAATTTCAGTCGATCGCATTTATCAGAATTTGGGCTCTTACCGATTCATGGCGTCTTGAAATCGAACAATTTTTATTTCCTGACGTAATTCAATCAAAACGTTTTGAAAGTCCTCTTGTAAACATGTGTGGGCAATTCCGGTTTATTTTCCTATAATAAGTCTTCGTTTGAAATTTGCATCACATTTGAAGAAATATGACAAACAGAAAGTTGCCGCACACCATTGACACACAATTTACTTTAATGTGGAATAATCAACAGCGAGCTCGGTGAAAGAATAATACATCAATACGTTACGACAGGTTTCGCCTGTGAGAGGTAAATGGTTGGTCTTCTATTACCCTCTTAGGCCAACGATTTAAGTATTATAGGCTTTCGAGAACTCTTCGGTCTGATGTTTACTATGTTATACTATGTGCATCCTGTTTTATGTACTAAACTTTAACGTTTAAAACAATAAATACCTTACAAACAAACAGATTTTTCAGACCGTGTATATGACTCTGGCAGGAAACTAAGTTAATAGACGAACCGACCCGGCGACTCGGCCCCAAGCTGTCGGGATTCTAGCACCCGTTGGTTTGAGTAGTTTGAATCTTAATCAACAGAGGGCAGTAATAAAAAATTGAACACAATATTAACAGCCGCTGATGAATATAAATTTAAAGGTATAAATGGAATACATTCCAAGCCTCTGTTTCGTTTTATTCTTGTACGAACAAAAATATTGATAATCATTATTCCGATGGCAAATTATTCAAATAATTCGTCAATGAAAAATAGATATAAGAACGATGAAGTAAATTAAAAATGTTTAGATAAAATTTGGATCGCGGTGGATTAGAACACAGATTATTTCAATAGCTTCTCCGAGACTCTTGCTCTGAGCCATCTGAGTTTGATACAATATGTAAGGGTTTTAAAGTATATTTGAATCCTTAATACATACTGTACTTGTAAAATTTCAGTCGATCGCATTTATCAGAATTTGGGCTCTTACCGATTCATGGCGTCTTGAAATCGAACAATTTTTATTTCCTGACGTAATTCAATCAAAACGTTTTGAAAGTCATGTTGTAAACATGTGTGGGCAATTCCGGTTTATTTTCCTATAATAAGTCTTCGTCTGAAATTTGCATCACATTTGAAGAAATATGACAAACAGAAAGTTGCCGCACACCATTGACACACAATTTACTTTAATGTGGAATAATCAACAGCGAGCTCGGTGAAAGAATAATACATCAATACGTTACGACAGGTTTCGCCTGTGAGAGGTAAATGGTTGGTCTTCTATTACCCTCTTAGGCCAACGATTTAAGTATTATAGGCTTTCGAGAACTCTTCGGTCTGATGTTTACTATGTTATACTATGTGCATCCTGTTTTATGTACTAAACTTTAACGTTTAAAACAATAAATACCTTACAAACAAACAGATTTTTCAGACCGTGTATATGACTCTGGCGGGAAACTAAGTTAATAGACGAACCGACCCCGGCGACTCGGCCCCAAGCTGTCGTGATTCTAGCACCCGTTGGTTTGAGTAGTTTGAATCTTAATCAACAGAGGGCAGTAATAAAAAATTGAACACAATATTAACAGCCGCTGATGAATATAAATTTAAAATGTATAAATGGAATACATTCCAAGCTTCGGTTTCGTTTTATTCTGTACGAACAAAAATATTGATAAATATATTCTGTTGCAAATTTTCCAACTAATTCGTCAATGAAAAATAATATAAGAACGTATGAAGGTAAATTACAATGTTATTATAAATTATTTGTGATTCGGCCGGTGGTGATTAGAACCGATTATTTTCAATAGTTCTCCGAGACTTCATTGTCTGAGCATTGATGTTTATAATACAAATATAAGGGTTTAAATTATATTTGAAATCCTTAATTAACAATACTACTTTGAAATATTTCGGCGATTCGATTTAATCCAATTTGGCTCTTACCGATTCATGGCGTCTAGAAGTCGATACATTTTAATTGCTGACGTATCATTCAACGTTTTGAAAGTCTGTTGTAACCATTAGGAGAACAAATATCTTCACGGTTTATTTTCCTCAAATAATCTTCGTAATAAATTTTCAAACATTTTGAAGAAAATATGACATAACAGAAGTTGCCGCACATTGAAACACAAAACTTATGGGAATAACAAAGCGAGCTCGTGAAATATAAATACTCAATGTACTTTAACCAAAGGTTTTCGCTTGAAGAGTTAAAATGGAATGAGTCTTCTATCTCGACTCTTGCAAGAATTAAAGTAATATAGGCTTTCGAGAAATACTTACGTTAATTTTCCATGTATACTTAGTGACGCGTTTAATTACAAAAAAATTTATACGTTTTAAAACTAATAACAAAATACTTTACAAAACAACTAATTTTAAAGAACCGTGTATAATGAATGGAGGAAACTAGTAATAAGGCAACGAACTCAGGCGACTCAGTCCCAAGCTGTCGTGATTCTAGCACCTTGGTTGAGTATTTGAATCTTAATCACCAACTGTTAATTAAAAAATTGAAATATTTAACGCCGCTGATGAAATCTATTAATTTAAAATGTTATAAAATTGGAAGTTACATCCCAAGCCATCGTTTATGCTTTATTCTTGTCACTAACCACAATTTGCATATGCATTCTCGTTCATTATTCACACTTCGCAATTTTAAAAAAATATCAGGTAGCAGCATTGACGTCAAATTAAAAATGTTGTACCATGTCGTGGTGATTTCAAGTATTCAAATACTTCTTTACCGATCATCTTCTCATTTAAATGTTAACAATGATCTTATGTTTAAGTATTTTGAATCGTCTTATACTTACTGTATTTAAATTATTCTACGAATCGATTTACAGATTATCAACATCAATACATATGAAATCGAAAAGTTTATTATTTCAGAAAAGAAATGTCAATTCAAAACGTTTACACATGTGTAATGATTGGTGGCAATTAGGATTTATTTTCTATATAACTCGTTAAAATTTCCATCAATTTTGAGAATTGACTAAAAGTTAACCATACCAATATTAATGTGTACACAGGAGTCGTATATAGATACACATCTTTACAGGCTTGGAGTAATGTTGTCTGTATTTACATCTATGACTACTAAATTAATATAAGTATTAATAATTCTTTATAAAATGATAAATAGGACTATTTTATAATTATATTCATATACTGGTCATCTTTATATTAATTTTTATGTGGTTCCTAACAAATCCTGGAAAAAAGGTGAAAGTGGATGGTACCCATCTTATAGATTAGGCCTATATAAGATTTTTTTTATTTCCAAAATATCAACATTTTATGATTTAACTTATTAATATGATGAGTCAGTATAAAGGCCTACATAATATATCGTTTTGTTGATATTTTGACAAAATAAACTAATTTGCCTAAGAAAATTGATGTCAGCCAACCATTTTGCTAAGGCTGGCTGAATACTGCATCAAACATTATGTATTAACACACCCTGGAACAAAACACGATAAAACATTTTCTTCTCTCACATATTTTTTGTATCAAGATGGATGAAAGTGTCGAGGAAGTAGCTTTGTTTTGGAAAAAGGAATGCGGCGGAAGTATCTGGATGGTTGTAAACTTTGTAATGATAGGCTAGTCCTCAAGATTAAAATTGTACACTGCAGGGCCTCTCCTGCACAAATAGGACTACTGCTGTATGTTTTTCGACATGTAACTCGGCAGTAAGTAGGCCTACATTGTTTCTCTTTCGCGGTGACAAGTTATCACACGACAACAAACATTGACAAACAACCAACCTCAGATTAAACAACCGTAACTCGCCACCCGATTCGGTGGCCGCATGGTCTAACGCGCTACTCTCGCAGTATACTAGAGTACAGTTGATGGAGAGATCGAGGTTCGAATCTTGGTCAGGTGTACCAAGGGTGATTTTCCACTCTCCATACAAATGTTGGTACACTTCCTCTAAATATAATCTTCCTCACCCCTAAAACCATTGGCATGATTAGTACATAAGCATCTAACCCAAATAAGTAATCAGACGCATGTTTTTTTTTTTTTTAAAACTAACACTCCACTCTCGCTCGACAGACTAGTAAACAAGATGGTGGCATATGCGCAATACAAAATGTCCCATGAAACATGCGAGGAAGACAGCTGCAGTGCACGCCTGCTTCATTTGGAAACGTGCAATCAAGAGAGGACCCGCACATGATAATACAAGAACGTGTTGTTCCAACGTGACGTCAACACATAATGTTTAATGCAATGTGCACCTAGCCTTAGAAAAACATCAATCTGAGTTAAAGAACATCTGAAACACACCGCTATATCCCTGACAATTGCTTTTACAAATTCAAATATGCAATAAATCGTCAAAAAAAGACAACATTTCACTTTTATTTTCATACAGTAAACCCATGTCTTGCAAATAAGCCACATTTATTATTTTGATCTTGTTTGAAGAAATCTCGACATCTACAAATGAAACTACACGATGTAAGCTCACACAAAATATCCATCTGAACTAAACTAGTTACAACTGTCACACACGTTAGACGAAGTCACCAATATAACATCCCAAATTAATGTTTAAAATTATGATACAAACTTTACAAATAAACCTTCCATAGTTTTTTTTATAAATAATTATGGTTCTTATCCACCCTAGCCTTTAATGTGTTAATACTGTTCAATATCTTATAAACAGTTTTAAATTTATAGGAAAATATGAGTCATACAACGCAAAAATTTGTTAATATTTACATTTCTCTTGTGATTTTAGTGAGTTTTGTTTTAGTTTTATAACTATTCAACCATCATCATCATCATCATCACCTGACGTTTCCGCCTCTGCGGGTCGTCCGGCCATCCTCTTCCATTTCCTGTCGATATTTCCAAACTTCTCCCTCAGCCACGAGTCTCCAGTCCTCCTGTTGGTTCCATTTCCTTCTCTGCTTGGTCCATCCACCTGGTCTGTGGTCTTCTACCCTGTTCTGTAAGGTTTTACCTCCTTCTCCATTCTGATCACATGATCTAACCACATTTACCTTTTTATCTTCAGTCTCTTTTCTAATGGTATAACTTTCAAACCATCCCTAACTATTCAAAACTATCAACATTTATAAATCTCGGTATTATTCGATTTGCTGTCTTCTTAAGTATAACTAAGATAATATAATATAAATATATTGTAACAAAACAAATAAAATAATTTCTATATGTATAAGATACTCTCAACAGACAAGTAAGAAACAGACCCTCAACCTTACAGGCGTTTCGCTGCCCTTCTTTTGTCAGCTTGAGTCCTTCACCACTGGGCTTCGCTAGTGTCGCTGCTGGGTGATGACAGCTTGAGTCCTTCACCACTGGGCTTCGCTAGTGTCGCTGCTGGGTGATGACAGCTTGAGTCCTTCACCACTGGTCTTCGTAGTGTCGCTGCTGGTTTATGATAGGACTAACCGCAGCGATCCTAGTGAAGGACTCAAGGTGCCAAAAGGAGCGTAACCATTCTAACAGAGAGGTTGAGGGTCTGTGTATATTATTTGTCTGTGTCCTTGGGTGACGGCTTATTCTACATCACCATGGGGTCATTTGATCATAGACCGAAATGTTCAACACAAAAATACTTATGTTTTCGTGTTAAGTTCATTTTAAAAGTTTGTATTTAAATTAAAACTTCTTTTTCACACTTGGATTTTTTTTGTGTGTGTGTGTTCACTGTTTATTTTTCTTGTATTTGCTTGGAAGGAGAAAGGGTAGACGATTTAATAAGAAAAAAAAAATTGCCTCATTACGCTTGTTCAAAATTTTAACATCAATTTTTTTCCCCACTCTTTTGTGAGACATATGGCCTAAACTATATGACCACTGATACGGGCTTCACAAACAATCATGTTGCTTTGAATGGTATTTTTATACAATTTCTTTCATTCGTCACTTTATTAGTATTCATTTTACTTAATATATAAATCAATCCCCTACTAATAGCCACCCTAACATTCTTCATAATTACAAACAGCAGACCAATAAACTACCCGTTACATGAGTGTGATTAATTCAGACAATTTGTTTAATGTCTCGACTAGGAACCTTCACCTCAATGTATTCATCCGCCATTTATTTCCTAGAATCCAGTTTGGTACACCGTCATGACCAAGAGCATCACCGTCTGCCTACCGCGTTAAGGGTCCTGGGTTTGATTCCCGGTATGACCGAAAAAAATTATCGTTGGTGGAAAGTAGGTTTACCCTTTGACAGTGATGAATTAACGGCAGGGGGTCTGGATGTTGTGTCTTTTCTGGATTTAAGTTGGTGTCTAAGTCGTGATATATTCAGTCGGTTCAGAAAGTGCATGTTAAAAACTCAAATGAGGAAATAAAAATAAAATGGGAGACCAAATATGAAAAACCATACTTGGTACATCTGTCCGAGATTCAAACCTTAATCTCACTACCGGCAAACCAGACAAGATGGGCTTAACTACAAGTCTGTGCAACCTTGCAAGTATTTGGAATACTCTCCCATGAAACGAGTTGGTCGTACCCTTCTTTACCCCTGATTAGCAATCACGCTTTCACTCGGCAAAACATATTACATAGCATCAATCAAGTCCAACATGTTAACTCGGTAGGCAGGCGTGATAGCGATTAAGCTAGGTCACAGTGATGAATTAATGGCTGGGGAGCTGGATGTTGTGTCTGTTTTGGATTTAAGCTAGTATATAAGTTGTGTGCTGATAGAATCAGTCGGTTCATAAATTGTACGTTAAATACCTTAAATAAATGGAATGACTAAACTATGTGTACAAAGTTTCATTATTGGCACAATAAAAAAAAACTTTCATTGGGGAAATTGGGGTTTCCCCTTTGACAATGATGCATTGACAGAAGGTTGAGTTAAGTCTGTAAGTTGTATGCTGCAAATATAATCGGTTAAGAACATTCATGTTAAACAGCCATAGTGAATTAAAAAAAAGAAAGTGTTTGTTTGACCGCACATCAAAAAAGTGAGACTTTTGTAAGGTGCTGTTATCTTCTTGCTGCCATTACTTTATTAGCCTTACACGATTACTGTCGTCATAAATCACTGTTTTTATCACACTCTTGTTATCATGTTGGTTATGCTTGTAGCAGGCTTAGGTTGACCAGCTTAAGGTGGGATGGATAGGACCACACATTAAGGCCAGTATTTTTTGCACTGTTTATAAGAGAGCATATTTTTTGGGCACGGAAACTAAGAGAATCCTTCATTATATATGTTTAGTTTAATTTTATTACTTACATACTCTATGGCGTTAAGAACTTGAAAATTCATTGCCACAGTTACAAAAGTAAGCCCACCTATCCCTATCATGAGCTAGTTCTATCCAGTCCACCTCATTACACCCAATCTATTTCAGGTACATTCTAATGTTATCCTCCCATCTGAATCTAGGTCTTCCCAATATTTTATATATTTTGGCTCGCAAACCTTTTTTACAATAAATGTAAAAATACTGGTCTTGACTTGTGCTTCATTCAATATCACCTTAAACTAGATTCAGGGTTTTATGTATCTCAATAAATAGATAAATGAACATAATCAGGTATAATTAAGGTACTCTTATAAATCCAAACTAATAATAAATAAGCCTTATAAAACTTATTTTATCTAAAGAATTTTCCTTGAGATTGCTTATATTGATTTAATTAGGCTATATGTAATATTGGCGTATTTTCGTAATATATAACCTAGATCTTTGGACCTTCGTGTGGCCTAGAGCATTTAAAGTAGAGATTACGAGTGTATGGCGATTCCTTATCTTTATTTGATTATGTAACTGACACAGTCCAATTTTCATAGGAAAGGCCTTAGAGAAAATTATAATATATTTTATTCCTGTCAAAAGTGATAACATTTTATTGTTCTATAGGTAATGATAATATCGATCAAAAGGGACAACCGGAGATCACATGACTTGGTGTATGAATACGTGAAAGTAGATCTAGTAACTTTTCTAGCTGTCAGATAAGGTTCTTCCTGTTAACATTGGACTTTACTTGTGATGACTTTCACTATTTGGATAGTGAGTGAAAATATTTTATATCTAGACTCTGATTAAAAATGTATGGTAACTTTATATTCTGATTTATAAAGAATATTGTTTATAGTATACTAAATTGTACACTAGAACGTTGTTAGTCCAAACTAACTAGGACCGAAGTTTGTTCGGATTAACCGTGAGAATACAGTGATGCACTATTTACACAAATTTTAAATTACAGCTGAAAGAGTTTAATCAAATGTTCATTTATTTAACTGATGTATAACACGTAATATGTACTGTAATTATTGTTAGTTACAGGAAAACACATTGTGTTGATTACAACTTGTAATTACGAAGCATTTATTATCAGATAAAACTTTATTACAATTCTCTTCTAACTTGGAGCTTGTTAACCAATAAAATATATTTCATTCCACTTAATTTTTTCCCCCTGTTTCCCGAAAAGACTGTTCAGACTGTCAGAATTTTGGTCTAACAGGGTTTTACTGAATAAAATATTGCGTGTTTCAATATAGGTGAAAACTACTTTGAATTATTTTGTCCTTCAAGTTGGGAAAATCTCTTCTAATATTGTAAACGGCTAGGATTACAAACCTAAAATAACGGGTAGGGGTCCTGTAAATAAAATAAATAAATTTATCCACAAGAAACTCTAACCAGTGGTTTGGTTACTAAAGAACAATTTACCAAGTTCAACACCTAAGCCGAGTGGGTAGTGTGTCTACCTAGTGAGCTAAAGGTCTCTGGTTCGATTCTAGGCATTCCTGAAAAATTTATTATTGGTGAAATGTAGGTTTCCCCTTTTACAGTGCAGACTTTGTTTAACGCCCGCGCCAGGGAAAGGGTTAGTCAGATACCACAAGTAAAAAAGCATAAACAATCACCAAATAATTAAAAAAAAAAAAAACACCCATTGGTTTGTGAATTTCAGATACAGAGAAATTGTATTTCCAAGTGAACAAAGAAATATGTGAAGGTTTCAGTAGGGAATATGACTCGGATCTCAGAGAAAGAGTTATGGGGATGTTTGGAATTGAAGCGGCCGGAATCCACGTAGAGGCCCTGGGTCTGCCTCTGAGCGCCAGCGAGTACCACGCCGCGGCCAAACAGAGATACCGAGACGTGTTTCCGTCTGCTCGGCCAATGCCAGGTAGGACTCGACACGGGGTTTCTCTAATCACTGGTTGTGTTTCACGTGACAGATTCTGAGGGGGCGTACGGCCTGATGTTCGAAGAGATTGTGGCAAACTATGGGAAAGTCTTCTCTTGGGACCTCAAGTTGAAAATCATGGGCACGACCGAGATGGACTCTGCTCGTTTGATGGTTCAAGAACTAGACTTGCCTATTTCTGCCGAAGAGTTTACTGAGGCTGTAAGGAAAATACACCATAGTTTCCTGTCAAAATGTTCTTTGATGCCAGGTAAAGTGGACCAACCATCCTCCATCAATATGGATCCAAACCATAGCTGCATATGTTCCTGTAACACTATGTGGTGTCTAAAGCCTCAGTAAAATCAATTAAAGAAGCCAATTAGAGAAATTGATTGCACCAATTAGTTATAATCTCAATAGGTTAAAGCTTGTAGGGTTCGTTGTGCTGACTGCATGACACCCTTCATCCCCAAATGTTGGCACTATCATCGCTAACGGCGGCAGATGCTCAGTCGGTATAGCTCACTTGCGATCTCACGCCAAAGAGTTAAAAAAATATTTTTTTTTTTAATAACTTACACAGATTAGGAATTATATGCTTTAAGTTAGGAGTGTGATAAGTCCACTTTTTTTAATTTGGAGTCAACTCAAATCGAATAAATGAAATATTCTCAAAGCAGAATCTAAATTACAAAATTTGTTTGCTAGTTGTTTTATGTTTGAACAAATATCATATCGCCTGCTTCGATGACCGCATAGTCTAACCCGCTAATCTCGTGGTGGACTAGACTGCTGAAGACGGAGGATCGGGGCTCGATCCCGGTCGGAGTGCACTGAAGGATTTTTTCCTAAATGATTTTCCACTCTACCTCCACACAAATGCGGGTGCATTTTCTCTCAACTAAACCATCACAATCCCTAACGTATTAGTGTACTTAGTGCATAGGCGTATAACCCAAATGGGTAGTAAGATGCAGTACTATGAAAAATAAATAAATTGTAGCTCTTAAAATTCACATTAAAAACCCAAACAGTCACAAAGTTGGGGTGGTCTTGTTGCAGGGGCAGAGCGGCTGGTGAAACATCTCCACGACAACGGCGTCCCCATAGCCATGGCGACCAGCAGTAGTGCGGAGAGTATGGGCATCAAGATGTCCGCTCATCAAGAGCTGTTGTCTCGGTTCAGTCACGTCGTGACAGGCTCGTCTGACCCAGAAGTCAAGAGAGGCAAACCTCAACCTGACATATTCCTGGTGTGCGCTTCGAGGTTTTCAGACCCTCCACAACCGGAGAAGGTACCAACACATCGTTCAACGGAATATTTGCCGTAAACACGTTAGAATGCTGAACTATCTAGAACAATGCTCTAATAAGTGCAGCCGTTTCGATTTTCTATAAAAGTTATTTTTTCTAGCACCGTGTCTTACTACCTGTTCCGGTTATACGCATATGTACTAATTACACTAATAAGTTAGTGATTAGGACGGTTGGATTTAGAGATTATCCACATTTAAGTGGAGGGAGAGTGTAAAACCATTTATGGAAAACTACACTCGACTGGGATTTGAACCCTAATCTCCGGCATTCTTATTTAGTGCGAGAGTAGCGCCTTAGATCATGTGGCCACCAAAGCGGGGGTTGAAAGTGGATTGAGAAAACAAAATTCATTGATGCAAATGGTTGATAATTGAAAGAAGCCCAAGTATTATAAATCATAAGCCAAAGGTCCAGGTGACATTTTATCAAATTAAAGAATATGATATTTAGATTACAGCTATAACCTTACTTAACAATTATAGTAGCTTGGCTATTTAATCCATTATTAAAATATGTTGTCCTAACTAAAAAACAATACAGGTGTTAAATGGCTTGATAAATAAGATTAATTTTAAAATATCACTTGAACTAAAAACTTATGGATGACCTATTTATAACATTAATGCAGCATTTACCAACATAGGGATCATGCATGACCCCACACAGGATCCCCGTGTGTTCCAGGTTGCGCCACAATACCTGTTGAGGTTATAATGACCACAGGACATTTCATAATTCAAATAGAAATGTAGGCTAAGTGGTTAAAATTATTTGAAAAAAAAAAAAAGTTACGTTACTAGGTTTTTAACAGTTGATTGCTGACTCGGTTTACTGCAGCCTTGTGTCCGAGCGAGCGGCGCTGCTAGCATGACCTGCCTGGAAAGTTAATTATCTTTTGCGACATCTTAGTCGGATTCTTATTTTCACAACAAAAGCCATTTTAAAACCAGTATCAGTAGGTGTTTGGTTTGATTTGACAGTGACGGGGAGGTAAGAATTCAAATCTCAACCAGGTGTACTAGGATGTTATTTCTGTGAATGGTTTTACCCTCTCCTCACACACAAATAAGGGTACATTTTCTCCAAACTCTACCTACCCAACTAGGTTTATAGGCCCCCCAAATAGGTAGTAAGACACAGCAAAAAAAATTTAAAAACAAGGATTTGAACTTTTGTATATTATCAAGGGGTTTGTGATGCCCTCAAAAAGACTAAAAATGGGGCCAAACCTCACAAAAGGTCTATACCACTAAGCTAATGTATTCATCACTGCATCAGGTTTAAAAAACAGTGTGTGTGTAAAAATCAAATATTGTTTTAAAACTTCTCTGCCAATGCGACAGTTTCAGCAAACGTTGCTAGTCGGATTATTATTTCTTTGTATAATATATGTCCCCACATAATTTTGAAATGTTTATCAAAACAAACATATTTTTCTCTGGCCCTGGCGTTGTCACTCAAAATATTGTGACCATATAAAATAAGGGCAAGCGACCCCCCCAAACATAATGAATATTTTGTGTTGGTATAAAACTTTTACCAGAGTATGTTTCTTCCAGTGCTTGGTCTTCGAAGACGCGCCCAACGGCGTCCTGGCGGGTAGAGCAGCCGGAATGCAAGTTGTCATGGTTCCCGATCACATGATCCCGCCAGAGAAAACCGAGGCGGCCACTCTGGTTCTTTCGTCGTTGGAACAGTTCAAGCCAGAGTTGTTTGGGTTGCCACCGTTTTAACATTGGGACCAAAAAATACTAGGGAACGGTATTTAAGATTTCATTAAAAGCGGAGCTTACTTATAATGTATAGTCAGTAAACTGTCCAAAAGAAAAATATATGTTTTATTTTTCTGTTATAAATAAAATTAATATAACAACATGGTTTAGATATAAAAAAAAATATTTGTGACATGTCAAATATTTAATTTATATAATTTTACAACCATATTATGGTTTGTATAGTAGTATTATTTTTTAAAAAAGCTTATTTATTTCTAAAGTTTGCATTAATTATGGGAAAATACTAAAAATGGGTTAAAGCCACTTTATCTTGAATCCCACTATTAGAAAACGTTGTTTGCATTGAGAGTAAACTTGGCCAGCATTTAAATTATTTTCTTCAATTTTGATTTTTTTTTCTTCCACATTTATCTTTACTAAAGTATAACATTTTGGTCAGATCGTTGAACCGCAAGGTGTATAAAAA
The DNA here is from genome assembly GCA_033556935.1 of Timema podura. NCBI lineage: Eukaryota > Metazoa > Arthropoda > Insecta > Phasmatodea > Timematidae > Timema > Timema podura. The sequence goes on along the minus strand of JAVRXN010000014.1, from coordinate 7,360,832 downwards.
GTTAAAGATTCAAAACTTGAATGTCTTTAAGGATTCCTAAATATCTAAGAAATACAAATCAGAAATTTTAATGCTCAAGTCCAGTCATAAACATTAACCAAAGTTTATATACATATGTTATGTTTTTAAATTATGTATTTTTGTTAATTAGTTAATAAATAATGTAATTTATTGTTCACAACTTTTTAATGTCATTCATTCATTATTTTTTTACCAAACTTCCCACTTAAATGTTTATTACTTTGTGAATATTTGAAACTAAAGATCGCTAAACAATTTACAAATATCAAAACAATATGTATGAAATAAAGTACATTAAGCATAATATATTATTACTATTAGCACCGCGATTTACTACCCGTTTGGGTTACACGCACTTACGCTAATGTGTAATCGTAGGGTGATTGTGAGATGAAATGGAGGACCTACAGTTTAACGTGGAATCCGAACCACGGTGGAGGCCTGGCATTCCACACATTCACAAGTTGTAATTAAGCATAATATAAAATGATAGAATTGTGGGACTGTGAAGCGCAAATAAAAGTAGAACCACAAAAACATATTCACAAACGCTTCATTATTTTTATACTCTTAATACTACTTCGTGAGGAAGATTCGATGAGCACAGACAAATTAATGAAGTGTGTGTTATTACTTTTGCTTGGTTTCCCCCGCCATTATATAATTTTATTTATTCATATTAAAAACCAAAACAATAAGTTACAGTCCAATTTTCATAATAAAGAGCCTTTTAGAAAATGCAAACCCCTTTTTCCGCGGCCAAAACCATATTATTAGTTTATATTTGAATATTATGTATGAAAAAAGTGCATTGAGCAAAAACATTTAGTGATAAATAAAATGATAGAATATTAGGAAAATGGTAGAGCACAAATAAAAGTAACAACACTAACACATATTTACACACACTTCAATATTTCGATGCTATTATAGCATCTTCCTCAGGAAGTAGTAATTAGACTGGACAGGATGTTGTCTTGATTGATAAGGATGAAAACTTCTCTGGTGGAGTTGAAATTCCCTGAATGATTCTCTATTACTCAACCTCAACCTTGAGGACTGCTACACTGTCAAGGTGTTAAAATCATTCCACAAGACACAATGTAATATGTCTCGGTTAAGAAGATGGGAACTGGCACATCAATGGATCACAGTCTAAAAAACCACCTAAGGGCAATTCCAATGTGACGGGTGTTACATTCTGACATGATTTTGAATAGTTTTAATTTAATTGTATCTTTTAATAACATGTTACACAACTTTTAAATTTTGTGAATACAAAACTTTCTACTATCTCTTAGAATACATTAAAAAATTTAGAATAGATACAACCATTTTTTATACAAAAATAGATTTTTGTGTGTGACGGGTGTTACAATGAAAAGACATCAACTCAGAAGTCAACTCTTATAACTAAAAACTCTGTGAAATTAGGGCACTATTCTCAGTTGCAAGTATATAGTTCTAAAGTATATACTATAATGAGTGTTTTAACTCAAAATTGTTTACAAATATTTGAGAACTATTATTTGATATTTAAAAAAAACTTTGTGACGGGTGTTACAAATTATTGTGACGGGTGTTACAAGTCTGAAATAAAATTAAAGTTTTAGTATCTAAACAAGAATTTTCTTATTTATACATGAAACATTATGGTATTTTGTCAGTTCAACATTAATATACATTTATTAGGTAGCTATTTTGAGTAAAATTTTTTATTAAATTTTTAAAATACTAAACAGTACTACATTCTAGATCATATTGTATAACATTTTCAGATATTTGACTACTGTTTACATGAGTTCCGTGGTTTGAATTTTAAATAAGTGTTTAAATATAAAATCACTAAATAATAATATGTAAGACTACATTATCTCCTTCAAAGTAAATAGAATTGCCTAATAGAGAAACTCTATTCAGCACTATATTTTAGAATTGTCTCTACTTTAACTCTTCCCCTATTATCAACAGTAGCTTCCAATTGCTGAATAACGTCTTCAATTTCAATCCAGGCAACATCTTCTTTAGGTGGATACACAAATAATAAATCATTTGACCGCTTCCTCAAAAATTTCATATTTAGTAAGGAGTTCTCTTTCTCCATTACTTGCCCAACGTAATGCAGGTGTCTTGATTTTGTGGCAAATTTTACCAGCAAAAAATCCCCTGGAGAAATAGAGGTATGAGGACAAGGCAGTTCAGGTCCTGAAATATCATCATTTAAACTGTAGATTTGTTTTTCTTTATTGTCTGAAAATGTTGTTGCACATACCCGATGTTGACCACAAGGGGCAATGCAGTAAAAACTCTGTGTACCAGGAATCAGATTGATGTTGCTCCAAAGCTCATTAAGTTTGTCTTTCACAGTTGTCTGCTTTATATCATTTGTTGTAATAGTAATAATGTTAATGTTTGGACAAACTTTTTTTGCAACTCTGGCAAAAGATTAATGTTCAGTGACAATTTCCCTTCGTACTCCGACCATAGAACTAACTCCACGCTTCACAGTTCCTCCAACCCCATCTACAGCTCCTTTCCCATGTGAGGTAGCGAAGAAATGCCATTTAAGTGTAAGATTCCACTGTGTTTGAAGGTAATGTAATGCTGAAAACATATATCTGTTCTTAAATTGAGCAGCTGAACCATCACTGAATATATCAATATGGTCAAAACCTTGATCAGCAATTCCACCAATCAAAACTTTCATAAATGTGTACACAGCATATCTATCGTGGGAAAGTGAGTCGCTAACAATCGCAAATGTTCTTTGTATGTATCAGCATTAAATTTTTTTCTTTGTCGACATATTACTTGTCTTTCTGCAACTGTTTTAGCCATCCTTTAACAATATAATAAATAGCATTAATTACCTTATATATGTTGGTTTTAACATAGGCCTAACCTTAAAATTATTTATGCTACAAGAACATAAATTTGAGATTATTTTGAATCAAACTAGTATATTTAAAGACTAAAATAACTCATTATGATACTTAATGTTAACACCAACCTTTCTTATTTTTAGAAGGTAATTTTGATGTAGGTAACCTACTTTATACAACACACAAGGAAATTGGCTGAGAGTTAACTTATCAAGAATCAGATATAGACCTATGTTATATGTATAATCAAAAAACAACAATGGCTAGGTCTTATCAGCATAGCCAACCTAATTTAATATTTACCATGCTAGCAATATCATTTATAATAAAGGCCTACTTTAAAGTTAAACATTGATCTTTCATTTGCTTATTTGGAAACTGTGCAAAGTTACACAGTAAAAGGAATAATTGAAGATGAGACATACATAATCTTTTATTAACAATGAATATATTAACTTTTGAAGTTATAGGCCTACTATTTTATCAATCTAAGCTATGGTAAGGTAATATTTAAACTACCAAACAATAAAGAGAACATAATTTAATAAGAAGACTATTTATCACAACAAACACATTACCCTGCCTAGCTTCATTGTAACACCCGTCACTCTCATTTGTAACACCCGTCACGCACATGTAACACCCGTCACATAGTTTTTGCCACAAGATTGAGGAGATATATTTTTCAAAAAATTGCATAGTAATTGGGAGAGCTTTTTAGCTTTGTTCTCACAAATTTACTCATTAGAAGAAAAAATTATAAATGTTATAGAAACTTTTATATTTTTTTGTGACGGGTGTTACAAAACTTTTAGACATGATTGAAAAAATTCTTAACATTGATATTGTTTATTTTTTAGGTTTTTTATTAAATTTATATTGAATATAAGACCTTAGTAGACAATATCAATATATTTTTATAAGCCATACTGTTACCTGGACTGAATTGTTCAATTTCTTTTTTCACACTTTGGTAAGCGGTTTTTATCTTCAACAATGAGTGGCAAATTTGGGTACACCTATACTAGTCCATTTAATTTATAAGTCAAATTGTTAGCTTTTATATAAAAATATAGTGTTTTCTGAGTAAAATGAGATTTGTTTCAAAATTTTTACTAGAAAATTAAAATAAAGTGGTCATGTCTCTTCTCTCGTGGAATGGCCCCTAACCTAAATATTCGCTAATTTCAACCCAGAAACTACACCAGCACCACCTACCATCCATAGAGTAATAGAGAATCATTCAGGGAATTTCAACTCCACCAGAGAATATAAAATATTGTTATAATATTATAAGTTTTTATTTTGAAGCAGTAGTTGGTACATTTTTACCGACTCAAGACTCGAGGACCCTATTTTTAATGACACAGCTGTAAAGTGGTTACAAAGCCAAAATGTGGTTTGGTTCTTTTCTCCACAACACTTTCAGCGGGTTTTATTGAAAAGCGAGAGCGAGACTGTTAAATATTCTTTACTTATCATACATAAATTTAAAACTAAACTATCTGTGTACAGCCGACTGTGGGTATAACACGTATGTACAAACGTTATCACATGTATCGAGTTCACTTGGCTAACAATTCAACCTTTTGAAGGACATCCTCGGCCTTCAAGTTGGACAAGGGTACGCTGCTCTCTTTACCCAGTTCTGCAACAAACCACCACGCCTGTTTAAATAGCCAGTACCCAAGTTCTTCCTATAGAGCGCTGTCTCAATCAAACAATTCTTAGGGTTTTAGTTGCTTGGATGATATATTTTTACTAAGAGTTTATGAATTACTCATCACAAGACAATGTCAGGATAATCAAGTCTTGTATATTACGGTGAGCGGGACACACGGTGTGAATGGGAGATTCTAGAACCTTGTTCAGGTTATTGATTGGGAGGATAACTTTAGAATGGACCTGAAAGAAAGAGGGTGTAATGAGGGGGAATGGATAGAACTAGCTCAAGATAGCGATAGGATGTAGTGAGGTGGATTGGATAGAATTAGCTCAAGATAGATAGAGGGTATAATGAGGTGGACTGCATAGAACTATCTCAAGATAAGGATAGGTTGTAGTGAGGTGGACTGGATAGAACTAGCTCAAGAGAGGGATAAGTGGTGTACTTTTGTAAATGAGATAATGAACTTTCGAGTTCCTAATGCCATGGAGTAATTAAGACAAGGCCTTAACCAGTGGAGTGGGGGGAGTTTTGGGGGTTCAACCCCCCCAAAATTTTATGAACAAAATACATATGGCTTTATTTATGGGTCAAACAACATCAAAATTAAGATACAATTACAAATTAGGGGGCTGTGTTACAATAAAAAGCACTTCAGAGAGCTTCTAGCGGTGTTTAATATCTAGAAATGTTCCTAGCCTTCAGCAGTTAGGGTGTTATATTGCCATAAAAAACACTTCAGTTAGCTTCTAGAACCGTTTATCATTTAGAATTTTTTCTAGCCTCCGGCAATTGGGAATTGTGCCAACCAAAATCCCCCTGAAATTATTGGCTAGCTACAACCTTGAATTAAGAGTTTGCAAAGAGTAGACTACTTTCTCATATAAAAAGTCAAAATGGAATTTGGTAGAGTTTGGGATAATTCTAGGAGGAATACAAAGGTTAAGTTTTTTTTACCTTTTAAAACTATAAAATTCAGTTATACCCTGATTTTGGCAGTAATTCCTTTCTGGAAGGTGCTATTTGGCACTAGAATCCTACTGTATAGTAGTATTTTGTTAAGAAAGAAAGCCTTACAGAAAAGACCTACCAAAATCAGGTTATAAATGTAAGGAAACGAGCTACAGTAAGTCCAAACATACAATATTAGCTAAAGTAAACTCGATTTGTGCCTAAAGGCGAGAATTAGGTCAGTTATTACTCAACTTTTTAAGCATAACAGGTGGCAGTAGGTAATGTATAAATAAGGTAAAACTTATTTTCTTTTAAGAGCATGAACCAATACAAGCTCTAGAAAATGTCACTAAAAGTTATTAGGCCTGTTTGAAATATGAAAATAAAATATTATAAATTATTTCAGCATAAAGCCGACTATCACGCCACCAGTGTCTGTGGTATCATTGATAAAGCCGACTATCAAGCCACCAGTGTCTGTGGTATCATTGATAAAGCCGACTATCAAGCCACCAGTGTCTGTGGTATCATTGATAAAGCCGACTATCAAGCCACCAGTGTCTGTGGTATCATTGATAAAGCCGACTATCAAGCCACCAGTGTCTGTGGTATCATTGATAAAGCCGACTATCAAGCCACCAGTGTCTGTGGTATCATTGATAAAGCCGACTATCAAGCCACCAGTGTCTGTGGTATCATTGATAAAGCCGACTATCAAGCCACTGGTGTCCGTGGTATCATTGTTAGCCGGTGGTTTCCACGCGCCCATCAAAGACTCTGCCTTAAAATAAGAGTAAAGAATGACCCTGAGCACCGGACAAATCCTGTATATCTTAAGTGGTAGAGCGTTGATAAGCTAAGCCAAGAGTCTTGGGTTTGACTCATGCGTTCAGACATCATTTTCCAAATTTACGAATATTTCACATTTGGTCAAGCTTGTACACACCCAATATTCTATTCAGTCAAGAACGGCTCAAAGCTAGTTATAAAACTTGGAAGAGTTAAATTAAAATTAGGCTTGCTTGAAAATGAGCGTAAAGAGGCATTCCTCATTTAAAATTAACTCACCATATCGAGCATAAACTCTGGGCTGGACTCCGCTGCACTCTCTTATCAGTATTGGGAACTTCGGGTTGGATTTCTTCAAGTTCACATAGTACTGCTCAATGAAATCCCTGGGGGGAAGATACACATAATTAGAATTACAATTACAATGATTTTATTACATCTTGTAAAACCTATTTTATTTATTTTAACATAGAAAAGAGCATCAATTATCTAAACACATTGCACACCGGCATGAAATTACAAGCTGAACTGTCAGATACCGGCCAAATTTATGATATTTCGAAATTTTGCTGTGAGAATACTTATTATAGAGTCATTTATGATCTTTCAGATTTTGCATGTACTTTATTTTGTTTAATAGAAGAACAATTTTTTTTAGAAAACTTCATTTGGTAGTTTTTGTACATAAAACTTTTTTTTTTAATTTATTAATTTATTAGGAATAAAAAAATAAAAGATGTTTACACATTTTGTTACAAAAGCTAGAAAAAAGCATCATAAATGAATTACAAATTAAATTTAAAAAAATTTAGGCCTAACAATAATTTTCTGTTGGAATCGTCAAGCAAATTTGCCTTATTGAAGAAGCCATTTTGATAAGTAACACAGATGGTAGGAGAGCATTGATGAAGTGTTTAGATAAATAAGATTATTTAGTTATAATATCGGAAGTGCTGTCACCTAGTATTTTTAGTCTTAGGAAACATTTACAGAACACTATTCTCGAGCGTATCTCAGGCCACTATGTAAACATCTAAAAGAGGAGTCGATTGTAGCTTGTGCATGGTAACAATAGATCTTATTGTAGCCCGAGCATAGCACAGACCTGTGGTGTTCAATGTGATAAAAGAGTTTGTAGCGATTTTCCACTAAGGTTGACTCGCACCAATACTGTACAGTAGAATATTCGGACAAATTAAGTTCAACGGTCCGTTATGTAACAGTTTGTATATTGTTTCGTTACTATTGTGTTTTTTAGCACCGCGTCGTACTACCCGTTCGGGTTATACATCTATGTACTAATCAGACTTAAGTGTTAGGGATTAGGAAAGGTTTAATTTAGAGGAAGTGCACCCACATTTTCATGGAGGGAGAGTAGAAAAGCATTTAGTTAAAGCCACCCTCAGTGCACCCGACCGGTATCAAACCCAAATCTCCCCATCTTTGGCGGTCTAGTCCAACACGAGAGTACCGTGTTAGAATATGCGGCCACCGAAGCGGGTTCTACTTCTAGTAAGAGTAATCTTTGACGACATGTTGACGGTAATGCCAGAGCCTCGATTCATACATTCTTAGGTAGCTGATCCCCCCCCCACAAAAATGGTTTAGAATTACGGTTTATTTCGTACACTTTTTTTTTCCATGAGAAGGATGTGACATATTTTTATCACAGTTAGCTCTGAAACGTAATTCTAAACCAGATTAACAATATTTTCTACAAAAATTTGTTAAAAATAGCCTAATTAAAATTTTTAAAATCAGGCTTTGAGGTGCATTCAGACCCCCTTCCGTCCACTTATATTAAAAATTTCAGATCTCTGCGTGCTGTAGATTTGGCTGGACATCGCACACAAACACACACATACAGAGACAAACACTTTCTTTTATTATTACATACAACATCTGCTCACCCATTGCTCTGGCTGTTTGCCTCCTATGAAACTCAACTGTACACAAGTAGGCGACAAAAAAAGTTTCCAGAATTTTGTATGCTTATTTTTTTTTGTCAATGCGTCTTACTAGGGCCTACCTATTCTGCTTATAACTTACTCCTATTAACTAATTATGTTAATGTGTTAGCGGATGAGGAAGGCTGAGTTTAGAGAAAGTGTACCCATATTTGTGTCGAGGGAGACTTGAAAACCATCAAACTAAAACCACCACAAGTACACTCAACCAGAATCGAACAATGATCTTTCTATTGCGAGAGTGACGCCTTAGACCATGTTGGCAGTGAAGCAAGTTTGTAAATATTGATATTCTAATTTAACAGTAAATGAAACAGTACTTAGCAAGGTTAGGGGAAAGTTAGGTAGAACTAGGCTGGAAAGGAATCTTGGTAATATATTTAAGCATTGATTAGTTATACATTTACAAGAAATTTGTCTGTTGAGAAAGAGAGAAAAGTGGGGAAGCTGCAGAAGATTATTGTACATTAAATAGTTCTATAATATAGGCCAATGTAAAACTTTGATCAGCAACTTTACAGATTGTTCAACGATATATGTTCCTGCCTAACTAGGTGAGTTTGGTTTTGAATTGTTCACCACAGCAAAGTTTTTTTAATGATCTTGAATTTTTTCGGAAAGTGTCCACGACCATTATGGACGAATGGTCAACTAATTTTTAAAAAAACCTCCAAGTGATCTAATTTGTTTAATCAAATGGTCTTAGTAACACAAAACGGTTGGATGTGTGGCCAAGATTAAAGATGTTAAATAAAATATGTGTAAGAATAATATATGAAACAAACGCTCTTAACGATGGTTTACAAATCATACCAACTAAAATTGAGGCCCTCGCTAGGCCCAAAGAGAAGACCATAGCCTGTTATAGTACAGAACCCGTTCGGGTTATACACTTAAGGTACTAATTACGCTCAAGGCTTAGGAATTGGGAAGGTTGAATATAGAGGAATTGAACTCGCATTTGCGTGGAGGAAGTGTGGAAAACCATTTAGGAAAAACAACCCCAGTTCACCCGAGCGAGATTTGAACCTTGATCTCCTCGTCCTCGGCTGCAACACGAAACTAGCGCGTTAGAGTAGTAACTACGCCCCTGAATCGGGTCAAAGCATATTATAGTTTGTGTCTCTAAACAAATGGTTATTTATTTCAACAAGAGGTATAAAATTTGTACATATACCTAACACCTTTGCTTGCATCAGATTTCTGGCAAAGATGAATCCTCAATTCTTTAACTTTAGAACCAATTTTCAGTGTACTTCTTGCAGCCATGTTTATATAATACAGCTTAACCAACTAAATATAGAAAAACTCCTTCACTAAAAGATAAGTATACCTCTTGAATGCGCTACTGAATGAACAAGTTTCCTCGAAAATTCTCATTGCTGGTTTTCTAAATTTCCCTAGTCCTATATTCTTTACCCTTTTATCAAAGGGCAGGTTGTTAAACATGCACAATTTCATGTCAATGGTGGCGTAAACTGTTTTGGTCTTGTAGACCATACAACAAACGAAAATGGTAAATATATATTTATCTACATAAGTATTTATTTTTCTTGATTTAATCTGAGTTTTAATTAATCGTATTATATATTTCACATCATATAAAAAATACTTTCGAGTCCGCCTAATATATTTTTCTTTGCCTGTATTTATTTTTACAGCATAAGTTGAAGTCATCACAGAGAGACAAGGTCAAGAAATTCATTGCATTCACCCAAACAGGAGAAAACACGGCTATTTTCTGTCTAACGCAGAACGATTGGAAGTTAGACTTGGCGTCGGACAATTATTTTCAAAATCCTGATGTTTACTTCAGGGAACCTAAGATATCTGTCGACAAAAAGAAATTGGAACAACTTTTCTCTAGATATAAAGGTGTTTGTTCTTGCTTTGCGTTTTAGTAAACACCATATCCCCTGTGTGTGTACAACATAGTTCGAACAACAATGACAGAGTGATATATTTTCTTACATCATCTCCAAGGACTACCTACTCAATAGGGCCTTTAAAAGTTGAAATGATTAAACAAACCTCCATCCACAGTATAAAAAATAAATTAGTATCTATGGCAGTGAGAGAAAATAATGCCAACTGTTAAAACTATGAAAATAGTCCATCTTTCTATAGTCATGATAACTTATTAACATCAGTAGGCTCTAGACCAGAGTCGGGGAACCTTCTGACAATGGAAGGCCAAATATCACTTCACAGATTACTCATAATACAGCACACTTCATGTACAGAGAATTTTTCAATTTATGATGGTGATACTATAGATAGATATAACAATAAGAGTGGTTAACTTTATAATATTATGCTTTGAAAATAATGATTTTTCTATTTTAAATAATTAATATACACATTGTTTGAGAATATATAGTTTACAAATAAAGATACCTACATGATTGACTAAGTATGTGAAAAGACCCGCAACAAATGCCTTTAAAAGCTGCAGGTTTCCCCTTTCTGAACTAGAATACTGTAAAGTAACAAATTAAAAATGCCGTACAATGAGAATTTGGTTGAGACTTCTACAAGTTCGAGCATGTATCTCCCTGCTTGAAAGTTGTTTTTATTTATATTTTGGTAGATCCGTTGGAGCAAGACAAGATGACGGCGGAAGGAATAATGAGGTTCCTCGACGACTTGAGTCTTGGCCCTGAATCGAAGCTCGTGCTCATCATGGCCTGGAAGTTTCGAGCGGCGATGCAGTGCGAGTTTACCAGAGAAGAGTTTTATGAATGGAATGACTGAACTTGGGTCAGTAGAAGGTGCTCCTAGTCAGCCCTTTTGCTTCAGTGGCCTCATGGTCTAAGGCGTCACACTTGCAATAGACTAGACTGCTGATGACAGGGAGATCAGGGTTCAAATCCCGGTTAGGTGTCCTAAGGGTGGTTTTTCAAAAATTATTTTCCTCTCTTCTTTCACACAAATGCGAGTACAATTTTACCTACATACATACCTACCTAACTACACCGTTCTCTTACGGGGTAGGCAAGAAACTGTGCATGTAGCTAAAAAAACTCTGTACTTAATTCATCCTCACTAACTTTCTCCACACTTCCCTATCCTTGCATACTCCCTTCGTTTCAACAACATTTGTACACCGAGTCATACATGCTCTTTTATTATTAAAACTCTTAATGTTTCTCTTTTTTTACGCATTCGTCTACAACGTTTAGCCACGTCTTATATGGCCTACCTCTTCCTTTTGATCCACACACTCTACCTTCATATATTTGCTTCGTCACTCGATCCACACTCGTCCTCTCAACATGTCCAAACAACCGTAAGACGCTTCTTTCACAATGACCCAATGGATTCCCTTCAGCACCCATTCATTACTGACTATGTCCATACGAGTTTTTCTCACACATTTCTTAGATGTCTCATTCCAGCCACATTCACCTTGCTCTTGTGTTTCTCTTGACAAACCCACGCTTCACATCCATAAAATAATATTGGCGTTAACAAACTTACATACTGCCATTTTTGCCTCTTTTGATACTACGTCAGTCTTTGCAATAGCAAAATACTCTCCGAGATACACACATTCATTTGTCATTGTCGAAATTGTGGTAGTAAATTTTGTGATTGTGTTGGGGGTTGTCCGCATTTGAATTGTGAATATTTAGCCTAGGGTAGGGGATTGTAGCCCAAAGTATTGTTTTGTTTTGTCCTCAGTGTGGACAGCGTGGAGAAGCTGAAGGTGAGGTTGCCGTCGTTGGAGATCGAGTTGAAGGACCAGCTTCGGTTCAAGGATTTCTACCACTTCACGTTCAACTACGCCAAGAACCCGGGTCAGAAAGGTCTCGACCTTGACATGGCCCTCGCCTACTGGAACATTGTCCTCCAGGGCAAGTTTCGTTTCCTGGATCTCTGGTGTAAGTTCTTGCAGGTAAGGCACACGAGTGTCCACAGCTCTCGTGAGCGCTAAACACTCGTCCTTTTTCTTACATAAGTTTCTGGTTGAATCCATGTCTCAGCTAGCTAGTAGAATCGTAGGTGGGACGTGGGATTTCCGGACAATGTTGTTTCTCAATTAAAGGGAGATATTTTCTCCTAAGGCTGGGTTTATACCTGTTCATGCGTAGTGCGTAACTGTATAGAATAAACCTGCTTCAGTGGTCAAATGGTCTAAGGCGTAATGACCACAATATACCGGACTGATGATGACGAGAAGATCGGGATTTTAATCCATATCGATTATACTGAGAGTGGTTTCCCTAATTGGTTGTCCACTCTCTCTCCATGCAAATGTGGGTACATTGACACTAAATTCAACCTATCCCAAACACAAAAACATAATTTATATTTATGTGTACAACCTGAACGGGCTGTACCTAAGAGAGAATGCTAAACACAAAGTAAAAATTGTATAGCTCACGACACACAATTATTGTGAAATATTATGATTAAACTTTGACTCAAATCGATTGGTATTTTTATTTCTAGAAGTTGGACCAACCTCTTTATTCTTCTAGATAAGGTATTTAAAAATACTTCTTTTAAGGTGGGAGTGTGAGGAACGCAAACATGTTTAGGTCAGTTATTTCGCACCGCTTGAGAGAAATTAAGTTCAAAACATATTCCACTGATGTTATTTTGGCTTAGGGAAATATATTTCCTAAACTATTGTTATTGTTTGTTCTGTCTTCCGACAGGTCCATTTCTTTAGTCAGTGAACTTATACTGCCAATGCGCCCTGTTCTCTGCCTCCTCCTTCAGCTCCAGGAATGTTCTTCTTCCCTTCATGTCATCCAATATTTGAATCCTCCTCCTTCCTAAGCTCCTCTTTTCCTCAACCTTTCCTTCTATGAAGTCATGCAGAAGACAGTTCCTCATAAGGATGTGTCCGATCCAGTTTGCTTTGCACCGAAGAGCAACATCCAAAATAGTTCTCTTCTCACCCACTCTCCATCTTTCAGCCTGTCTGTCCACCTGATCTTCTCAAGTCTTCTCCAGCACCAAATTTCAAAGCTCTCCATGTGGATTGAGGGAACATTTTCTAATTATTGAAATATTATTGTTAATCACATTTAAATCAACAATATCGACCATAACTTGCATTCAAAAGGTCAACTATTAAATAAAACAAATTATTTTATTTTGTACATTTATTATTAATTCACAAATGTTAATAATGATCTATAAATATATATTGGTAAGACTTTTTACCAACAACACTTCATAACCTCCAGACAGTATCAATTTTATTTATCAACAGGCAGATTAAACACATCATCATCATCATGTACAGCCACTGCCACTGCCAGGCTTTGTCTTGAACATAAGTCTCTCCATTTATTCCCGTTCTCCTGCCACGCTTTTCTTCCTTCATGTCGGTCCAATCCATTCTTATGTTCTCCGCATTTCCTTCAGCCACCTGTCCCTGGGTCTTCCTCTTGGCCTCCACCGCCATTTCGAGCACCCTCTCCTATTCACATGTTCATACCACCCCAATCCCGAGCACCCTCTCCTATTCACATGTCCATACCACCCCAAACCCACCTTCTCTATCCTATCCTGATGCGCTCCGCTCCTCCTTCACTAATTATTTAAAGTGTGTAGAAACATGCCTCGCGAAATGGCAATGTCTATAGTAATTCGTACTATATATATATTTAAACAATAAAAACACTTGCACTCATAATCATGTTTGTCCATAGGAACACCACAAACGCTCCATCCCAAAAGACACGTGGAACCTGCTCCTAGATTTTGCGATAATGATCAACGATGATATGAGTAATTACGACGAAGAGGGGGCGTGGCCGGTCCTTATCGACGACTTCGTGGAGTACGCGCAGCCCCTGGTGAACACGGAAACGCCGCACAGCACCCAGGTCTAGCGGCAGATCCCATAGACAGCTAGCCGTGTGCTCGACCAAAAGAAAAAGTGACCATATTTCGAGATTTCTGTACACTTTACAACCTCTTGTAGATTTTTATAACGAGTTTAATTCCATCTTTTTTGTATTTACTTTCAAATTATAATTGATATAAATAATGCTGGTTGACTTGTGTTACTGAGATCTATATTTTGAATGATGTTCTAGACATAATGGTTTAAATTAGGAGGGATAGCCAGAACACTTAAACCTAATTTATGCTAAAGCACAACTTGTGTGGATAAAATATTAATAAACACATTTTTAAAGACAAGTTTTCACTATCACAGGCGGTTTTTTCAGGTTCAAAGAGTAAACTTGTATTTTGGTTGGGCCGCAAAGTTAGGACTGCACTGTATAGGTGGCAGCACTTATATTAAATAGATAGATAGGAAAAGCAGTTTTTTTTCCATCACAGGTTTCTACCCCCTGTTAAATTACACACACATGTAGGCCAACTAATAACGCTAATGTGAAAGGAAGTTTAGCGGAAGTGTATCCACATTTGCATATAGGGAGAGTGAAAAATTATCAAGGAAAAATCACCCTCAATACATCCAACTAAGATTCGAACCCATATCTTGTCATCGTCAGTCTAGTCTATCGCGAGAGTAGTGCATTAGACCACGCGGCCACTGAAGTGGGTAACCAATCCAAACCAATGATATATATTATATTATTATTGTGGCATTCAAATTGTTAAAATAGATGGGTAAGTGTGCTGGTAGGAAGGAGCGTAATTACCTAAAGTTGAGGTTAGGGTTCTCTCAGGATTTGGTGATAGATCAATGGGCTAGTTCCCATATCCTTATCTGTGAAGTGTCGCATATTTTTATGTTGAGCGGTTTTTGCACCTCGCTGGTAGGACACCGAGTCTAGATTATGGGTTTTTATTTATCTTTGTGTGAGACCAATGTAGTGAGATTTGCACTGGTGATTTCTGTAGAACCCGCCTCGCTGGTGTAGTTAGATAACGCGCTAGTTTCGTGTTGAGCTAGACTGCCATGGACGGGGAGATCGAGGTTCGAATCTCGGTCAGGTGAACTGGGAGTGGTTTTGTTTTCTAAATGGTTTCCTACTCTCCCTCCATGCAAACGTGGGTTCATTTCCTCTAGATTCAACCTTTCCAATTCCTAACCCATTAGCGTAATTAGTATTTAAGCGTCTAACCTGAATGGGTGGTAAGACATGGTGCTAAGTATTATTATTATAATATTATTATTATTTCTGTAGAGGCTGTCTTTGGCAGTGAGATTGTTACTTTAAAAATGTGTTTTTTGTGTCTCTTAAGTTTAACTAAACAGTTACTACTCAAATCCGACATCTTAGCTTGTCTTAGCGTGTCTTCCTAATGAGGTAAGTGTCCTGGGTTCGATTCCCGGCATGGCCGAAAAATGTATCATTGGTGAAATGTGGGTTTCCCCTTTCACATTGATGAATTAACGGCCGGGGGGCTGGATGTTGTGTATTATAAGACATATGAAGCCACGACAGGCCTAGCCAGCCGATAGTGGAGGATATATGGCTTGGATAAAAAAGTGGCCCAGACTGGAACCAGGGATGGATGTAATGTTTATATTCAAGGATCACCCTTATTAATGTGCTGGCTATACTCCTTATTCAAACCACGAGGTCTATATTATAAGTTTAAAATGTACTTTCAAACTCATTTTAAGATACATTGAAATTATCATTTGGTACGTTTACTAAGATTCATTTAAATATGTTTCACCCGGAGCCCGCAAACTTTTTCTTTCTGTAGCCAATACTCTGCCACTGAGATAACCAGGTTGACATTGTGTCAAGGCTTTTATGTAACTCGTGTTTTAAGGTGGAAGTCTTTCATGGATGTGTGGGATTATTGGTTACTTCAGTATGACCCCGGGCGGGGGAAGAACCTGGATAGCTCACTGGTGGAGCATTGGCTCACCAAGCCAAAGGTTGTGGGTTTGATTATCGTATACAGTTATAACTTTTAATTATGTGCTTTGCACGTGTCATATGACAACTTGAAAATATAAAAAGTAAAATGATGATTCATTGCCTTATTAAGTAATGCCACCTACAATTTTTTAACTTTAGGCATGCAAACTTTGAACAACTTTTCTAGGCTTACCTCGTTACTACCAGACGCTAGTCTTATAATAATTTATTTTAGCCAAAATTATATATTTTGAATGTTTTTATAGATTGCAATATTTACAAAACATCTTTATCTTGGGCTAGTAACAAATAGTATTTGCAATTTTACTCGCTACTTACTAAAATGGGAAAGTAAAAATATCAACAGAAGATTAACTAAAATAAAATAAATAAAAATGGTAAATCAAATTAATGTTCTTGAATGTTTTTGATCTGGCTAAATTTCTATAATGTTTGTCATATTTTCTACAGCCATAAATGATGATATATGTGTTATTTTTCTAATTTTTGTAATAATATAATTTAAAAAAATAATAGAATGTACCATATATTATCTCATGTTATGTAGTGAACTACTAAAATAATTATTTATTTATTCAATTTTTCAATCTAGTCTAAAACAGAAATCTTGGAAGACGCCTCGTAGGCATTTGGCTTCAAACGATGTCGCGCATTGTACCTAAGTGACTGGGGGAAATCAGTGAAGTGAACACATTGTTTTGTGATAAAAAAACAAAAAAAAAACAACGAAGTGCTAATTCGTGTGAAACTTTTAAACGTACTTAACTACACATTGTAAAAATAAATAACTGTATCCATTATGGTTGTTATTGTTTTTAGTTGGAAGAAGCATTTGAAACAATTTAAATGAAAGACAAGTGTAAAAAATTTTTTTTTACAAAAATGATTGAAGCGTTAAATATTATTTCAAGTCAACATCCCTAAAATACTTTTCTCCAAACATTCAGGTTAAATTATGCTTGCTCATGTAGTCTGCGCGAAAACATTTCTAAAGATGTAACATTGTCGCAAGAGCCTGTGTAATTATGCTTTGTTGTCGAATGCCATTAAATGAACTTTGTAAAAAAGTATGTAGCTTTGCTAACAATTTGGTTATTTTATTTATTTATTTACATAGAAGTATTTGAAGAAATTCTTTATCGAGCAAAATTGTGCTTTTATGTGTTTTGCCTTTTTTACTTTTAGTTAACGCTTAAAAACATTCCCATTTTCGTTTAAAATTCTGCCCAGCTTAAAATGATCATGATGAAACTTTTGATACAAGGATTCAACCTACAAAATAATTGCACCTAACTAAACCAATTGGTATATTTGACTGATCCTCCTGCACTAAATTATTATATTATTATTTTCAGTATATTTTATACTCTTCTCACTTTAAAATTCAGACCATTTTACTACTAATACTAAAAATACTTTGAGCAAAAGAGATAAATTTAATTTTCATCCAAGTGATCTTAAAAGTTATGAATAAATTCTTTTACCTTTTTGACTTGTACATAAATTATATTTATATAAATAAAGTAATAATGTTTAATGTTTGTGACTTTCTGGATATTAATACTCAAGAAGAAGCCTTGTATTACGAAACTAATTCTCAAGTCACTCATAATCTCGCACTTATGATCATAGTGACTACACACTATATGGATTGTTCATATAACCTTTACCATTTATAAAATCTACTAGACAACTATTTAGCTACTCACTCAACACACAAAATATTATTTCACAAAAATCACATCTGTTTAAGCCTATATAAATAAGGATTTTGGTCTTACAATGCGAGACGTTTCTATTTTTTTCCCCATGCACTTAGTACTGTTCCGTCAGAACTAAACTAATATTGAGCGATTGGGTTGCCATAGGGTGTTTACCTTACTCTATGATATTAGTCACTCGGAAGTTCATTGCCGCACTTACCAAAGTACACCACCTATCCCTATCTTGAGCTAGTTTTATTTAGTCCACCTCATTACACCCTATCCCTATCTTGAGCTAGTTTTATTTAGTCCACCTCATTACACCCTATCCCTATCTTGAGCTAGTTTTATTTAGTCCACCTCATTACACCCTATCCCTATCTTGAGCTAGTTTTATTTAGTCCACCTCATTACACCCTATCTCTATCTTGAGCTAGTTCTATCCAGTCCACCTCATTACACCCTATCCCTATCTTGAGCTAGTTCTATTTAGTCCACCTCATTACACCCTATCCCTATCTTGAGCTAGTTCTATCCAGTCCACCTCATTACACCCTATCCCTATCTTGAGCTAGTTCTATTTAGTCCACCTCATTACACCCTATCCCTATCTTGAGCTAGTTCTATCCAGTCCACCTCATTACACCCTATCCCTATCTTGAGCTAGTTCTATTTAGTCCACCTCATTACACCCTATCTCTATCTTGAGCTAGTTCTATCCAGTCCACCTCATTACACCCTATCCCTATCTTGAGCTAGTTCTATTTAGTCCACCTCATTACACCCTATCCCTATCTTGAGCTAGTTCTATCCAGTCCACCTCATTACACCCTATCCCTATCTTGAGCTAGTTCTATTTAGTCCACCTCATTACACCCTATCTCTATCTTGAGCTAGTTATATCCAGTCCACCTCATTACACCCTATCCCTATCTTGAGCTAGTTCTATTTAGTCCACCTCATTACACCCTATCCCTATCTTGAGCTAGTTCTATCCAGTCCACCTCATTACACCCTATCCCTATCTTGAGCTAGTTCTATTTAGTCCACCTCATTACACCCTATCCCTATCTTGAGCTAGTTCTATCCAGTCCACCTCATTACACCCTATCCCTATCTTGAGCTAGTTCTATTTAGTCCACCTCATTACACCCTATCTCTATCTTGAGCTAGTTCTATCCAGTCCACCTCATTACACCCTATCCCTATCTTGAGCTAGTTCTATTTAGTCCACCTCATTACACCCTATCCCTATCTTGAGCTAGTTCTATCCAGTCCACCTCATTACACCCTATCCCTATCTTGAGCTAGCTCTATCCAGTCCACCTCATTACACTCTATCTCTTCCAGGTCCATTCTATTGCTATTCTCCCATCTGCGTCTAGGTCTTCCCGATGGTCTCTTCTCTTTGAGTTTGCCAGTTAATACCCACAAAGCATATCTAGTTTATTTCATTTGCGCTGCATGTCCTACCAGCCATAACCTGCTAGATTTGATTACCGTAACAATGTCTGGTGATGAGTAGAAGGTATGTAATTTATCATTATGTAGCCCCCTTCCACTTTACATTAACTTCATTCCTTTTTGTACCAAATAGTTTCCCAAGTATTTTGTTTGTGAACACCTTAAATTTGTTCTCATGTGAGGTAAGAAAGATATTTACCTGTCCAGTGACAGTACTGTAAGGTATACACTGTTTTTGTTCTTTTACCAAGAAAACATTGTTTTGTTTGTCATCGTGTTTGTTCCTATCACAATTTATTAAATCATCTACCTCTAAAAAAGCGAAAAGAAGTTTTACTAAATTATCTTTGTGCTCATTGTAACCGGTCTTATCAGCATCATCATCATGAACAGCTTTGGTGGCTGCATGATTTAACAGACTACTTTCGCAGTAGACTAGACTTCCGGGGAGATAGAGGTTCAGATCTCGGTTGGGTGTACTGATTTTCCCTCCCCTCTTCCTAAATGGTTTTCCACTCTTCCTCCACACAAATGTGGGTACACTTCCTATAAATATAGCCTCCTTAATCCCTAAAACCATTAGCTTAATTAGTACGCAAGCTTATAACCGGAACAAGTAGCAAGACGCAGTACTAAAAAAAAAAAAGAGCTTCCAACCATTGGCCAGGTCTGTTTCAAACATAATCCTCTCTCCTCCACGACTCAGTCCTCTCCTCTCTCCTCCACACTTCCTTCAGCCACCTGTCCTGCACTGGCTCCTCAACTATTCCTCTCCTCCTCTCATTTCTCCTATCTGTTCTTGTCACTCCTATAGTACTTCCTGTCTTCTAATGTTTGTTTAGTTAAATTCTTAATAAGAAACCAAGCAGGATATTAAAACATGTAAGAATTGAGGGAGTTTGTGTATTTAAGTTTGTAGACTGATCTATAAAAATATGTTTTACTTGTATTTGTCACCTAGACATTGTATGCATAGACATTTTTATAATTTTATTCGGTTGTGAGGGTGTTTTGTTAAGATTTACAGCTAAACTCCA
The DNA here is from genome assembly GCA_033556935.1 of Timema podura. Classification (NCBI taxonomy): domain Eukaryota; kingdom Metazoa; phylum Arthropoda; class Insecta; order Phasmatodea; family Timematidae; genus Timema; species Timema podura. The sequence goes on along the minus strand of JAVRXN010000014.1, from coordinate 7,340,514 downwards.
ATTTTGACATTAGAAAATACACTTCTTTTTTTTTTACTGCGGCAAACGTTAACATTATCTGTCTATATTATCATTATCATTTTATAGGTATTGATATCTATAAAAATTGACAGTTATAGATCACACGACTTGATGTATGAATACATGATAGTAGATCTAGCAACTTTTCTAGTGGTCAAATAAGGGCCTTCCTATGAAAATAGGACTTTAGATCAAAGTTCTTGTAGTTGGTGAATATTCATCTGGCCAAGGCGTATCTCTCGCAAACATATAACAAATCGTAATCAACTGTTTCCAGCCTGTGGCCAGGTCACTTTAGTAAGATTCCTCCATTTTCTTTCCACCATTCTTCATAATTTATTTACTTCCATTCTTCATCTTTCACTTGCACACTTGCTGCTATCTGTTCCTCCCATCTATTCCTTGATCTCCCTTGTGGTCTCTTCCCTACATACTTTATATCCATTAATCTTCTTGGAATCCTCTCCCCTTCCATCTTCATTACATGTCCGTACCATCTCATCCGAGCTTCCTCTACTACCTCATGTACTCTCTGTACCTCCGCTATTTCCCAGATAATTTCATTCCTAATCTTGTTTCTCCTTGTGACAGCTAATATGCTCCTCAAAAACTCCATTCCCATGGACTCCACATTCCTTATTTCTCTTTTATCCAAAGTCCAAGTTTCCGCTGCTCACGTTATTATGAGTATGAAGTATGTTCTATACAGAACTTCCTTACACTTCTCTTTTCAATAGTAGGTCTCTTACACACCTGTAGAAAACCTCTCCCTGCTGCCCTCATCTCACTTTATATTCTCTGCTGCCCCCTTTCACCTCGATCCACCACCAAGATACTTTATGCTCTTTTTCTTCTTCCAAATCTACTCCATCCAGTTCTATCATCTTCCTTGGCCTTGTTCTCTGCCTTGTCTTGTACACTAATACCATTTGAATATTTTATCCGCGAACATAACCGTAAAAAAAAATATTTTTTTTCAAAGCAAAGTCAAAGTTTTCAAATCTATGCACATCAATAATCGGTGATTTGCAATATTCCTCCACACAAATGTGGGTATACTTCCTCTAAATTCAACCTTCCTTATCCATGACTCATTAGCGTAATTAGTACATTGGCGTAGTAAGATGCGGTGCTAAAAAAATTATTATCATACTATATACACACACATACATAGACAGAAAGAGAAAACCAAAACTACACACCGAGACCCGCCTCGGTGGCGTAGTTGGCTGACGCACAAGTCGTGTTGAGCCTCGGTGGCATAGTTAGCTAAAGCACCAGTCATGTTGAGCCTCGGTGGCATAGTTAGCTAACGCACCAGTCGTGTTTAGCCTCGGTGATGTAGTTAGCTAACGCGCCAGTCGTGTTGAGCCCCAGTGGCGTAGTTAGCTAACGCACCAGTCGTGTTGAGCCTCGGTGGCATAGTTAGCTAAAGCACCATTCGTGTTGAGCCTCGGTGGCATAGTTAGCTAACGCACCAGTTGTGTTGAGCCTCGGTGGCATAGTTAGCTAACGCACCAGTTGTGTTGAGCCTTGGTGGCATAGTTAGCTAACGCACCAGTCGTGTTGAGCCTCGGTGGCATAGTTAGCTAACACACCAGTTGTGTTGAGCTAGATCATCGAGGACGGGGAGATAGAGGTTCGAATCTCAGTCGGGTGAACTGGAGGTTGTTTTTCCTAAATGGTTTTCCACTTACCCTCCATGCAAATGCAGGTTCACTTTCTCTAAATTCAACCTTCCAAATTCCTAATCCATTAGTGTAATTAGACTTAAGCGTCTATCCCAAACGGGTAGTAAGACGGGGTGCTAAATAAAATAAAATAAAATACACACTGATTTTGAAAGAATGTCTGTTCTGAAAGCTCTTTTTTCCTACTGAAATCATACTAGATAAAAGGATTCTTGTAGAGAAAAACACATTTCTGAACAGACTTCCTACAAAAATCAATCTATACATTGTTTGAATCAAAACTTTTATTCATTCAAGATTTGAATGAATGTTAATCTTAATACAAACTCATTTTTATAACTTATATATTTATCTCGATAACAAACTTTAAATCGAAGTCAAAATAGAAATGATGATAAATGATGTTATAATTCTGTTGTGATATTTCTGTTTATTGGCAGCTAGTTTATTTTTAAGATTGTTTACAATTTAACACTTGATAATAATTTTTGTTTTTAAATGTTTTGACTTTTTTTTTTAGTGGAAACTATGGTAGTTTTTATTCAAAAACTGGCTTCACCGTTAGATTTTTATTTTTTGTCCTATATAAAACCTTGTACATATTTTGTAAATACCACCTGCCCATTTTTTCCTACAAAAAATAAATCTTTTTAGGTTATGTTTTCTCCAAAATAGCTTGTACCTTCTACTGTAAAAAATTAATAAACAAAAGCAATTTCCACATTGATATTATGTGATATTTTATGCAACACACCTTCCCCCACAATTTCCAAAGTACCTGCTCATCAAAGTAATACCTTAAGAATATAAAACTATTTTTTTTTCCCCTATCAAGTCTCGAGTATTTTGTTTTCCCGTCAGTCTACCCTGCGGCCATTTCGCCTGCCTCATAGCGCTTGAAGTACAGGAAGCTGAGCTCAAAGCACTCCGGCCTGGAACCGTAATAGTTCCTCAACACGTTGTTGTACCAGACGCAGAGTTGCTCAAGTCGAGCTACAGGGACTTGGGCGACCATAGCCCCATGGTTCAGGTGCTGTGAGAGTCCACTAACGTCACCTGTGGTTACAACGCCGCAAAACAAAATGGCAGTGTTGGCAATATTATAAACAGCAATTATTTGAAATGTTGATAGTTTCAGTGTTCGACTTCCCCTGGGGTACACAAAGTCAATCAACTTTTAGCACCATGGCTTACCACCTGTTCAGGTTACATACACATGTACTAATTACATAAATGGGTTAGGGATGAGGAAGATTGAATTTAAAGGAAGTGTACCCGCGTTTGTATGAAGAGTTGAAAACCATCCTCAGTTCACCTGACTGGGATTTGAACCCCAATCTCCCCTTCATCGGCAGTCTAGCTTAACACGAGAGCGACGCCTTAGACCATGCGGCCACCAAAGCAGGTTGAAGTTGTCTTAAAGGGTACAATATAACAATATTATTTTATTCAATGATAAACACCGAGTAATCAGGGCCAGAGTCAAACGAGGGAAATGGACTGGACTGCCTATGACAGGGAGATCATGGTCAATCCTGGTCGGGTGTATTGTCTGTTTTTCCTGAATGGTTTCCACTTTCTCTCTATGCAAATATGGGTACATTTCCTGTAAACACTACTAGCGTAATTAGTACATATGGTTATGACACTAAGGGTAGTAAGGTTACAAAAATATATGTATTTGAAACATTACCAAACTACAAATATATTTCGTGCACCGCGTCTCGCTACCCATCCTAGCTTTCACGTAAGTTCACTGAGAGGGAAGAGGTGATTAAGTTATAATTTAAATAAAATGAACCTATATATAAGTGGAGGTAAACTAAATCATCAGCTAAATGTGAGTGACCCATTAAATCACGAGTTTTCAGATGACGCAGCCACCTTCGACTCAAGAGGACTTTATACTAACCAATAGTATAATTACAACTGTACGAATGCACTTATCATGATGAAATAAATAGCAATGCTATTATATTTGATAACTACGTTATAGCCACATCGATTCCTGGATAGCTCAGTGGTTATAATATTGTTGTACTAAGACAGAGGTCCCTGGTTTGATTCCCATGTCCAGGTGTCATTAATTTAAAGAATATGATATTTAAATGCAGCTATAATGTAATTATCAAACATAATAGCTTTGCTATTTAATCCATCATGTAATGTTTAGTTTATTTGAAATATGTATCCAAATCCTTCAAAACTCCTTCTGAATACACAAGAAACAATAACATTGTTACCTTCTCCATATCTTTCTGGAAAATGAAGAGAACGGAGCGGTTATCAGCGATGAGGACAACATACAGGTCGGAACCTCTCCGAGGAGGAGGGTTTCGATGCCATTCCGCGAGTGTCTCGGTCATTTGTTCATACAGGGACTCCTCCAGGTCCAGTAAATAAACCAGACTTTTCTGCACACAAAGATACCCACATTGTATCATGTTCTAGAACTTCTAGGATGATACTAGATCTTATTAGCCTAAATACTTCAACAAAGCCTATTTCACTTTTTGAGCTGTTTCTTTATTTCATTACGACTGCGTATGTTTGGAATGCCTTTTAAATAATATTAAACAGGTAACAAATAATATAATAAAAATGTGTGTCCAATATTTATTTTATTTTTGGTGCAATCAGACAATCCTCATATTTCATTAATTTGGAGGAAATATACTCAATAGTTAGCTGTCACGAGGAGAAACAAGATTAGGAGTAAGTTATCCGGGAAAGAGGAGAGGTACAGGGAGTACATGAGATATTTGAGGAAGCAAGGGTGAGGTGGTATGGACATGTAAGAGGATGGAAAAAGAGAGGATGCTGAAGAAAATGTTGGAAATGAAGTAGGCCTATGTAGGAAAAATACCACAAGGGGGTCAAGAAAGAGATGGGAGGAGTGTTCAAGTTTTTTTTATCGTATAGCACGTTTGACCGGGAAGGAACTTTGACATCCAGTTTTGGCCGCCTTATATGTAGACTATTAGCGCTCTGGTGGCACAGAGCGTTACCCAGGATACACCATGGAGGTTGTCTATATGTCATACCCGCAATGAGATGATAGTTTACATGATGTTGTGGAGCTGAAGTGAGTCTTAACCTAGATTAAGCCAAACCCTGGTGGCCAATGGGAATTATGCCCCTAAAGGGGAAAAATACCAAAGGTACGAGACGGGAATCGAATCCAGTACCCCTAGATTCGTAGCCAGGTCTACTGACCCCTACACTATGGGGCTAGTTAGTGTTCAAGTAAGAGGAGAAGAATAGAAGAAATTAAAGGAGGAAGAAGTGGTGGAAAGATAAGAGGAAATGGAGGCATTTTAAATAAACTGACCCGTCCACAGGCTGGAAACAGTTGATAATTATGACGATACTCGATAGTATAGTACCATTTAGAAGAAAGAACTATCCTCAGCGCACATGGCCGGGATACAAACCCCAATCATCCATCACCGGCAAACCAGACCATTTAAGGATAGACTGGACTACCGATTATGGGGAGATTGCGGGTCGATCCCGGTCGAATGTACGAGGGACGTTTTTCCCTGAATGGTTTCCCACTATCCTTCTCGTGCAAATGCATGTACACTAATCTAAATTCAACTTCTCTATCCCTAATCCATTAGCGTAATAGTACATTTACGTGTAATCTGAATAGGTTGTAAGAGTGGTGTAAAAAACACATTTATGCTAAGTGCAATAACTTTGAATAAATGCACCCACATTCGCAAGAAGAAAGTTTGGGTGGATTAAGATGAAAATAAATATAGAAAACTAACCAAAGCACCTGGGTGGGACTCAAACTGTGAGCTCCATACCGACACAGAGCGAATGCAGTGCGGGTCTCAGAATGTTGATTGACAATCAGCGAGCAAGATTTGTTCGACCATATAATCTCAATTCGAGATGATAACGAAACTTACCCATTCACAGATGAATCTCATACTGGAGCCGGCAGCTGTAATGGCTTCGGGCACAGTCATGTTGACGTGACGCAGCTCACCACGGCGCAGCAACCGCTCGTGGATTTCGTTACCTGCCACAGTGTCAATGCATGTACAAGAGTATTGCTCAATGCAAATAAATCAACATTTAACCGAAACAAATTATAAATCGATATAGGAATACCCCATCTTATCACTACCCCCATTAGTGGAATCCTTAAATCATTGATCCCGTCTCACCATCACAGATAACACCTAACTTAGGTAGGTAATACAGCTAGAACCAGACGTCTTAAGAGCCCTCTCACCTCACAGATAACACCTAACTTAGGTAGGTAATACAGATAGAACCAGACTACTTAAGAGCCGTCTCACCCCACAGATAACACCTAACTTAGGTAGGTAATACAGCTAAACCAGACGTCTTAAGAGCCCGTCTCACCTCACAGATAACACCTAACTTAGGTAGGTAATACAGCTAGAAACGTTAGCCCCCCACGTCCTTTAATGGCCCGTCTTAACCTCTCACCCCACAGATAACACCTAACTTAGGTAGGTAATACAGCTCAAAACAGACGTAGCATTGTGGTGTGGTTTCCTGTATTCTAATTTAGAAATCATGGAACCGAGACCAGTGAAACCGTTATACTTTATTCAGAAAGGATATAACAAAATTTAAAAATGTTTAAAATGAAAAAAAAGAACTATGTTGTTGTCAAGTAAAGAATGCACAGAACCGCACTTCACTTCAATACTTTTCTGGTTCATGCATAATCTTGTATATAATAGCATGGTTCATCGAATGTGAGCTCTTAAAATGACATCCAGTCATGGTTAATGGCTCACACCAACTCATTTTATTCAAACTCGTGACCAGTATTTTTTTTTAATGTTTATCCACTCGCTTGAAGGTTATTTCATATTTTAGATCACAATTGCTTGGTTGTGAATTTATCGTACCACTGCTGCTTTCAAGACAAGTAAAATCAAATTTCGACCCTGCCGGGATTCAAACCATTCCCCGAGAGGTGACCCTCAGGGATTGACGCAAAAAAAAGATAAATTAAGAGGGGTGTTTTAATTTTAAAACTCTCCTTAGGAATACTTCTTAAGCAAAACAAATAAATACATTTTTGGGAGGTTTGCATCAGCGTTCTCACAAGACGCGCTCACAGAAACTGGAAGGACCATATAAGCAAGAGAGTTGTTAGAGAGGAATACATGCCCCCCCCCCCCCAATGGGAGATTATTAATACCCTTAAACAGCTAATCTTTACCCACTTCGGTGGCGGCGTGGTCTAACGTTCAACTCTCATGTTAGAGTAGAATGCTGAAGACAGAGAGATCTGGGTTCAATCCCAGTCGGGTGCACTGAAGGTGGTTTTTCCTAAGTGGTTTACACTCTCCTTCCACGCAAATGTGGGTGCACTTACCTCAATCAAACCCTAATCCCTAAACCATTAGTGTAATTAGTATAATGTGTATGACCCAAATGGGTGGTAAGACGTGGTGCTAAAAAAAAAGAGCTAATCAGCTAAATTGTTTTATCAAATAAATGAGAATCTATGTTTGAAGCAATGAATAAATGATTCAGCAACTTTAAAACAACCTTTTATAAATAATTCTGTTATGGTTTTATTAATTTGGCACAACATTTATTTATGTCTTCTAATTTAAAGTAGAAAATAGTTTGCCTCTGTCTTACCAATAGTTAGCGACAGCTTTGCTCACTAAGATAAAATGAAAATGGAGGTTGTCTCTTTTAAAAGTTACCTTCGATAATGCTCTCTGCTAATGCAGCCACAAACCGCTGGCTGATTGGTTCTTTCTCACGCGGAAGGATCTGGATGTCTCCTTGGTAGCACTTCTGTGATATGAGCAGCACTATTAGCGTGCACGCTTACTCCCTGCAAAAAAAAACCTCTTTCTCGAACAACATATTCGTCTTTAGGACAGTGTTTGTTAAAGTTTGAGTCCAGGATCACAAGAGTTTAGTAATAATAATGAATTAACAAACGTTTATCACATATAATATAAACATTTGAAATGCAAGTCATTAAATATGAAATAATTACTGAATTCCTTTCCTGGTATCGCAGACAGTTAAATAGAAAAGTAAAACAGTACCAAGTCTTAAATGAACAAATCTAAACAATTACTTATCAAAATTTATAAGGCTTAATGTGTTAAAAATAATCAAAAAACTATTATTTACTAATTCAATGTAATTATTATTTTTTTCAACATTTAATCTAATAGATTAATTTTCTTGCCCTAAGATGGAATTGCCTCTTTATTTTTCCTACATAATTTTCAAGGTCCCCCATATCACCTCTAGTCCCAGGGGTCCCCAGTGCACGATTTGAACCGACTGATTATATCAGCACACAAATTATACAAATAATTTAAATCTAGAACAGACACAACAACCAGCCCCCCTGCTGTTAATTTGTGAAAGGGTAAACCCCACATTTCACTAATGATACATTTTTTTGATCATGCCAGGAATCGAACTTGGGACCCTTAATTCAGTAGACAAATACGATACCGACTGAGCTAAAGGTGCCTGACCTCAGTGCAAATAATTTCCATTTGGTGGTCCTTCATCACAGACACCTTGAGAAGCGCGACTGTAACCAGAGATAACAGACCAAATCACTTTATGATACAGTTGTGATGCTTCTGTTGATCTGTTTTAGTCAAAGGTTTCTCGCTTCGATGGCCACATGGTCTTAAGCGCTACTCTCGCAGTAGACTAGACTGTCGATAACCAGGAGACAAAGGTTTGAATCTCAGTCAGGTGTATTTTTTTTCTCTCCAAAATTGTTTACACTCTTTCTCTCCGCACAAATGCAGGTACACTTCCTACAAATATAACCTTCCTAATCCCTAAAAAACCATTGGCGTGATTAGTACATTAAGCGCGTATATAGCGGTGCTAATAAGGTGTACAGTGCCTGTAAAACCCGTTTTGATCAAACATAAGTGTATTAAGGAGAGAAGTTTGAATTTAGGGAAAGTATATCCACAACTGCATGGATGGAGAATGGAAAACCATTTAATAAATCCGACCCTCAGTACACCCCAGGATTGAACCACGATCGTCATTGGCAGTCCAAGTTTTTGTGCGACGTCTTAAATCATACGACCACCAAAGAGGGTCTTAGGTCATTTGGTCTCTTTAACCCAAATGGTACTCCAAAATGTATTACTAATTTTTGTAGGTAGAGTTAAAGTTGGCATTTGATTAGGTTTCGTCTTGAAATGGCTAATTTGAATTATGGTGGTATGTTAAGCCTAGACTTCCTGACTACTTAAGTCAATAATAGATTTATCTAGGAAGACAATAAAGATATTATTATTAGCACCGCGTCTTACTACCCGTTCGGGTATACCACTTACGCAATGTGTAATGGTAGGTGGTGATTGTGAGCGTTGAAATGGAGGACCTACAGTTTAACGTGGAATCCGAACCACGGTGGAGGCCTGGCATTCCTCACATTCACAAGTTGTGATTAATACACATCTTGTCAGAGGTGAAGGAAGGGTTTGGTAATCAGATAAATCAGTGCCGGGACCGAGGAGACAATAAAGATAAGGGAGTAATTAACCCTGTTAACCATCCCTCCCCCCTCCCATGTCATGAGACCTCAAACTAACTATACCAACCGAGGATAGCACCAACATTTGTATATATAGGCTGGCATGTGGTCAGCATGAGCCGTTAAATCTCGGTTTTCTAAACCAGAGTTCCTACTACTTTATTCAGGTAGCTCCTCATTCTTTGTCCTCTAGAGGCTTTATGTCCGCGTTCCAGACACACTGCTTCACCGATAAACTTTTAGAAGCGCCGGAATCAAACCCAGGAACTACAAACCACTCGACCACAGAGGCGGTCCATCACTATACCATTAGCCAAACTTATGTATGCATGAAACAACAGGTACTAATACACGGAGGGGGAAGGAGGACAATAATCGAGTTGCTTAATCCTAGAATACTATCGGCATTGTACAGTATTGCTATCATTGCTTAAATCTGATGTAATAACAAATAAAACCTTTTCATAATTCTTATGTGATCTGAGTTTAATCTCCAGGTTTTTTTTAGTTCTTCATTTTTTGTATTTATTAATTACATCAAAAAAAATATTTTTTTTTAGCATTGCGTCTTACTTTGTACCTGTTCGGGATATACGCTTAATTACATAAAAATGAACAAACATCAAACAGAAAATTTAATACATCAAACATTGGTATATTTAAATGTTTTTGTAATGTCTGGAACTATATAGTCATTAGCTACAAATATTTTTTTTAATTATTTCAACCAATGTTTGGGTACAATTCTGATGTTTCCCCTATAAATCCTTAATATTATTGGGACGTAAATCTGGCTTCTACTTGCAAATAACGCAATGTAACGTCCAAGACGCAACCATTCCGCCATGACATGTTGGAGGAATAGTTCGAAGGAGGGGTGATTGTACGTAAGGGAGGGGAGGATAAATCGTTCAGGCACTATATGTGTATTCTACATATAATAGCATTCAAGGGTAAACCTTGTGTGTAAATTTGACAGGCGGGGTATTCTGGGAAAATTAAATTAACACATTAACACACAGTTCAAATGATATTAGAACCAATTGTAAATGGTTCATGAGCCTCAGGGCTTGGCTATCAGCAGGAACAACTAAAGTAACTAGGGCGTGTAATTCACAGACCTGTGGTTCTGTCCCCCAAACGGGACTGCGAAAAGTCCCGAGGGAACCACCAGATGCAGACATCCCCCCTTTTCTCGACCACAAGGTCTGGCAAACATGTCGAAGTCATGCCTGCAGGTCGATCACCTGGCGAAGGAACCATACAACTCTTGTCAAATTTTGATGCTTAGCCATTTTAGGAGAACAAATAAAATTGTAGTATCCATAGATTTGTCAATAATTAAATGCTAATTAATTAATTGTTGGGTTAATAACTGAAATACAAGAATAACTTGGAAATAAATCTGTGATCAAGTTAATAATATTTGTATTTTATTCATACGGAAAGTTATGCACATATCAAGACTGAGTGAAGATAATAATGTAATATCTGACAATGACACTCAAAGTGTTGGGATAATAATTATCTCAAGGTCAAGCCCAACTTTATACTTACCCCTTGTCTTTATGCAACTAGTTTTAAATTTAAAGGATATACAAAAACTTTTTAAACTTATAATAAATTGATGTTTGTATGGTTTTAAATAGAATAGAAAAATTTTGCAAAGATTTTGTTGAAAATATGTATCCACGTTTATTCTAACAAATAGTAAATTTGAGTATGCTTTGCATGGTTGCTCGATTCATTCCGGTGGATATCTGAAACCTGAATCAAGAGGGTCTAGGTTCCATTCCTGGCGTATCCAAAATAATTACTATTGTGAAGTAGAGACGGTTCATTTTAGCTTGTCAACAGAAAAATCAATAAAAATGGTGGTTGTTTTAATAAAATAAAGGGGCTATACCTATAAAGCAACCATCATAAACACCATCAATGATCAGATTTTGATACAATTAACAAATCCTGTCAAAAAATAAGGGGTAGGCCATGTAAGATGTGGCTGAAAGTTGTAGACGAATGTGAGGAAAAGAGAAACATTAATAGTTTTAATAATAAAATATTATATGACTCGGTGTATGGATGTTGTTGAAGAGAAGGGAGTATTCAAGGATAGGGAAGTGTGGAGAAAGTGAGGATGGATTAAGTATGGCGTTTTATTTAGCTATATGCAATTTCTTGCCTACAGCATGATTATGTCTCCAAATTTGATTTTCTTAATCTAAAAAAAGCCCCAATAATTTCATTAGCATCATGCCTGTATGTTCCATTGTAACAGAGGTCTGCCATCTTTATGAGCTGCATAATCTACACTCTAATTTTAATTTTTTTTTCAACACATCTTGTATTTATTCCTTAAATTCAATATTCCCTCCAATATTTATAGTCCTGTCTTTATAGAAAATACCTAAAATAAATAAAATTTAAATTCCACTTACCTCTAAGGATTACACTATGGCTCTATTTTATAAGCTGTACCATAGTGGAACAAATGCAAGGTAAGCTTCCTTTTCATGACGACGTAGTTTTATTATGCAATCGATTGAAAATTGCTAAGAGATCGACCTTTTGCCGATACCTGCATAAGAGTATAGAATAAAAAGAACTATATTCTAAAATCTGGAACAAGAGATTTTTTAAATCATATGACTGGTGTTTTATAATATTTTAATCTCATGCATCCAACCTTTAGTACACTCCCCTTCCCTCCAAACCTTTGACTTGAAGCTAGGATCGAGTGAAACGACAGCGGGCAATCCTTTCAATAAAACACAATGGACCTCCGTCAGTTTCTAAATGATGCCTTTATTCAGCTATCAACAATATTTTCCCACTGGTCGGATCATCCAAACTTTGTCCATCTCTCGTTTATTTTTTAACAGTTTTATTTCCTGCACACACCACCCCGACCTCGTCAATTCAATCGACGATACAAAATGTGTACAAAAGAACAAAACAAAAGGCCTAGACCAACAATAATTTGTCCCAAATAAAAAATATATATGTGCCTTGAATGGCAATACTGGTCCTATTTCCTAACAATTTTGAAAGATGGTAATCCTGTTGACACGCATTCACCGGGACAATACAATCACCCATCAACACGCCGAAAGAGCGGAGTATCAAATCAACGCAAGAGATCAATAATCTTAAAACATCTAGCAAACATAATTATCTTTACTTCAAGTTTGAACCAACAGGGTTGAAAAAGAAAGTTAAAGTTTATAGATAATGCGTTTATTACCTACAAAGTTCTACTAAGGCCGTGTCTGATTAGTCTGCGCACTACACACTTGCACATTTTTACTGCATTCTTCAAACACATTTCTGGTGCACTAAAGTACATAATACTTTTCGGGCTGCATAGTACAGCAGAGCTTCCTAGTGGCTACTTCTTAAACAAACATTACAATGGCAACAAGATTTAATTTTGATAGTGTTTTTTTCCATTGTATAATAAGTGTAATATTTAACTATTATAATGTTTCATGCTGAAAAAAGATGGATTAAATAGCCCTACTGGATAGCTTAATGGTTAGAACATTGGTGTACTAAGCCAAAGGTCTTGGGTTTGATTCCTGTATGTGTATTTTTTTTAATTTGAAGAATATAATATGCTTTATTTAACCATTTGCGTATATTTGATACTATTCCCCACAATTTATAGTACTATAATTAAAAAAAACAATTTTATTTTAACTATCAAGTGCACAAAAAGGGCAATTTGTATCTGCCCTTGAGTGAAAGTGCACTGTGAGGTAGTGCACCAGCACACTCGAAATAAAATTTTGACACCATCAAAATTAATTACTTCTGCCCTTTATGTCGAGGTAAATGCAACTTACAAGTACACTTGGCTTCCAAGGGCTCTGATAGGCTATTCATGCTATTCATACACGGCTTAGGTTTCCGGGAATCGTGAACTCCCTCAGGTTATGACCGGCCCCAACTTTTTGATTCTCAATCAGGTGTTTGTAATCTAGGAGTTAGGGAGGTAGGAAGAAGATCATATAGATTATTTAAACCTATCATCTGAACAAATCAACTCGCATGTGTCGAGGGCACCCCTATTGATAACGTATTTTGATCCATAAAGAAAGGACAACTTTATTACTGAAACCACAAGTTAATTTTGGCCCTATCCCCCCCCCCCAAGAACGTTCCTATGCCCCTGCTCCATAAACGACCTCCTAGTGCTCAAACCAATTTACTTACTACCAATACATCCGCCTTCATGCTCCAAACATTCATACTTAGGCCTTTAAACAAGAATAATTGACACAGGTCAATATTATCCCTTTGCGAGGAGGGTCACACCGGTGTGAATATCTGAAAGAGAGAAGTTAAATAACGAAATATAGGTCTAGCTTAAGTTAAAATATCAATATTCAGGACTTCTCTAATGTTTTAATGACCAATTGCCGAGGAGTCGAGTGACGTAACAGGACAACAGATGGACAAAGTTTGGTAAACACACACACACAATGTATTAGGAAGGCTCCATCATTTGCCTCGGTACTCTGTGAGACAAATATCGGTGGTATTCCGTGTTGGTCACATTAGCTACAGCTTGCTTGGTTCTTTTACAGAGTTGCACTTTATGACACTTTTTTTTTTATCTCGAAAAGACAGCAGTTCAAGTTAAAAACAAAACAAATTAAAGCCAATTATTATATAACCAACAAAAATCCAAAAATATTTATTATTACATTAAAAAAAAATATTTTCAACAAAAGACATCTAAGATTTTTATTTAATTTGATTGGTGAAAAACAGTTTTCACGATGTGATATATATATATTTTTTAAATGTGCATAAAATGTGAACCCAGGTCAGTCTGACGTGAGCATAAATTAACAAACGCTAGAACACCCGCATCTACCAGCACATCTCACTCGAAGCCGATCACTTCAAGAACCGACGTGTGTGCGCACGCACGCGCGCACACACACACACACCCTTTTGGTTTAGGTACCCTATGGATTATATTCAGGTCCGTTAGGTTCAGTTTTATTCTATACAATCATAATGACTTTTGAAAAAAGTTCAATTTTTTTTTAAGATAAGTTGTGGAGTTTTTGTAAATTCACTATTTTACTTTACACATTCCATAATGTTACTTTAAAAAAAAATTATAACAGTTTGTTTTGTTTATTGCAGTCTTCATTTCTTCTTCTTTACAAAGTCCAAAATTAAATTTATTAATGTTTTTTTTTTGTCTCACTACTATGTTTATCTTTTCGATGGTTTTTTTTTTGTTAATATATTTTAGTCCAACCTCGAAAAATTAACGGAGAACCTTAAATTAATAGAGAGAGAGAGACATACTGATTTACGCCTCACAGGAAAATATCTGACATAAACAAAGAAGTTTCTTAAATTAGAATGCATCACTAGCCACCTAAAAAGAGTTAGGCGTTGTCAGTTAGGCGCGCACACACACTGTCTATTAACTTCTGAAAATCGCACTTAAAAAGTTTGAAGGCATTCTGTTAAAAAAAAAACTTTGATATTTTGAACTGATGTGAGTTTTAACATGTCTTTATGTTACTTTTTCACCACTAATACGAAACCTGCAATTAGTTTCTTTGAACCATAAACTCTTTAATAGTTTTTTATTTTAAAAAAAAGTCTAGAAATCAAGAGAATTCACTAAGTTTTTTTTATTTTTAACACTGCACCAATACTATCCATTATCGGTTATTACGCCTTGAAGTGACATGCAACCCACTTAAGTTTCTTACAGCTCTGTCCCATCTGACTAAACAAAAGAAAGAAAGAAATCCATGTTTTCATCGTTACGGGTTGCACCACACACTGTCTTGCTGCCGACAAATCCCAAAGCTCTTCACGGTCCGAACGAGTGGGATCTACCAATGATAATTACTGTTGAAACACAACGGAGACAAATCAAACGCATTCCACTTCATTTTCTATTAATCCCTCATATTTATATAATTATTTTTTTTTGTAACTAGCATTATAATAAGTAGTCATATTTAATAGACCATAACCAGAGCAAAAAATGTTCATCCCTTAATTAATATTTTTACCTTTGCTTCTAAAAACACAACACTTGCATCAAATTAGTGTTACAGTCATTATTAGCAACCATCGAAAAGTCAACGATAATTAATTATTAATATTATTTTACAATCCACAAATACACAACATAGGTATTAGATGCAAGACGAAGCAAACAGTCCATACAAGCGGTGGTGGTTGCTTCCGGCCAGACCCGGAGGGGCAGAGTTCACAGTAGGAATAGTAATATATAACTATTTAATAACAGGTTTAAAACTTGATGCAATGTTCTCAGCAAAATATACAGGATACACTTTGTAAATTGACAACAAATTATTAAGATAAGATACAAGAAACTTGATAGTGTTAATTTCATACTTCACAAGACTGTTGTTCAAAGAAGATAATTCAGTCAAATTAGACATTTATGAGGTATGTGAGATTTTACTTCTAAAAGTTACTTAAATGGCAAGGACTGCCAATGTGAAAAATATTACATATATATTTTTTTCTCTATAAAGAAAACTTCTTTTCCCTATATGAGGTAATTGTATTATATTTGGAAGAAGGTACAGGAAAGGTGGATAGAAACATATAAAAGGGATGGACACAATATGGCTTTTATAATGTAAAGAAGAACACAGTTCACACTTTACACTGCTGACACTGGACAAAGAGGAAATGTCTGCCTCTTGAAGAAAGTCGATCATTAGCTCCCAATCCCCCAATCTAGGTTTCATTCTTTCAGAACTCATCAGGAAAGAGTGTGAAACGCATAACGCAACTTCCTAAAAGAGGAAACAAAAAAAAATCCTTTTTCTCCCTTGTGTTTTTTTTGTGTTCCTCTTTTAGGAAGTTGCGTTATGCGTTTCACACTCCTCCCTGATGTGTTCCGAAAGAATTAAACCTAGGTCGAGGGATTGGGAGGTAATGATCGACTTTCTTCAAGAGGCAGCCATCACCTCTTTGTCCAGTGTCAGCAGTGTAAAGTGTGAACTGTGGTGTTCTTTTCATTGTAAAAGCCATATTGTGTTCTTCCTTCCATATGTCACTATCCACCTTTCCTGTACCTTCTTACAAATTATATATATATATTTTTAAATCATCACTTGTTTGTAGTAAGAGCAAATTAAGTTAGAAAAAGTGTTAGACTTTTTATAACCAAGAGAAGCTCATTTATTCGAAGAGTCCTTTCCCCAAAATAATAAATTAATACACGCCGATGAAAAACCTGTTAAGGTGGCGTGTGACGCGAGTGTGGATTAACCAAGACACTCGTGTAGTCAGATTAAAGGACCAAAATATTATTTCCTACAGACGATCTTCCATTTGTATTAATGTAAAGGTAAAATTAAATGTAGTTTGTTTTTATATAAGCTGTTTTAATCGTACCTTGCCTTATTGTTTAGGTGGGTTTTTTTTAACCCGGCAGGGTGTAGTAACCAAAACCCCTTGATCGGTCAGTGTGTGCCAAACTACTCGTGAGTGAGTGCTTGATAAATCTTAGAAAGTATTTTTTACTACCCAGTGAAATAAAGACTAAAATAACAAACAACCTCAAGACTTGCCTCGAGACACTCCTCGAGGTGGAAAACCAGTCTTTAGGACCGACACATAAAATACCCGAAACATTAAAATTTTGTTAGCGATTGCAAAATAATGTTTTGTATTGAATATTTAGTTTTTCTCAATTTGAAACAGGGCGCTTTCCATGTACATTGAAAAAATACCTTATTTAACTACAAACAGGTGATGAACCAAACCTATATATTATATATCTCATATATAACCACAAGCTATGCGTGAGCCTTTAAAAAAAGAACACTATAAATTTTATTTTTTGTAGGTAAGAACAGTGATAAAAAGAGCCATGACCAGATTATTTATAAACTGAAGACAGTTCACCTAAAACTATACCAAAAAAAAAACTAACAAAACTAGTTAATCCAATAGAAAACCAAAAATAATTTTTACATCCAAAGAAAGTAAAAATAAAATGTTAAAGGTTACCAGGAAGAGCATTTCTTTTAGATCAATACATTTCGACAAGACACAGCTCAAAATGCACATCAACACCAAGTATGGATACTATCAGACTGTCCTGAGGCTAGCATTCAATTCAAAGACCAGTAACAAAAAAATCGAAACCATCTACCCCCCCCCCCGGTTCTATACATTTCATTTTTTAACAGAGAAAACGTTACTTTTGTGGTAAATATTAAGAGATAAGCAAGAGTTTAAATTTTAATTTAGGATAGCCACAATGAACATTTAAGAGGAACATTTCGCCAAGAGGTTTAAATAAATAGGATGAAATTAACTAATAATCTATCAATTTTTTTTATTGAAAAGTACTGAAATAGGACGCATTTCATTTTCCATCATTTTTTATGCACATTTTACGACCTGCTCAGCATATTTATACCGATGGATTATGGACGAGGAAGGAATAATTTGGAGGAAATATAACTACATCTGCGCAGACAGGGAGGGCTGTGGGGTCTGAAGCAATTTCGGGAGGAGTCGGAGTCCGTAAAAATGTACAGACTCAGAATTCAAAATAAGAACTTACAATATTAAAAACAATATGTGGCAAATGGATTTAATCTCAATTTTATACTTTTATTTTTTTTATGAACTAATATTTGTAATTTGAAGTTCACAACTAAAAACACAACAAAACACAATTTTGTAATTATCGGGGTATATCAGCCCCCTTCTTCTGCTGAAAATTACATAATTATGTGTTTTATTGTGTTTTAATTGTGAGCTTTGAGTCCGACAGTTTTCTGGTGTGTAGACCTTGCTCTTCTACTCTTCTTTCAATGTTTAATTCAATACAGCTGGCCGTTGGGCGCCATTTTCCCCTTTGTTTGAATATAAATTCACAAAGACAAATAAACTTCCCGTGATTTTATGTACTACGGACCAAATGATGGCGATGAAATGCCTTGCATTAGCATTCTACTTCTTTATATTCGTTATTACTAATTACCACAGGCCTACATTAGTCATTATTGAAAGGTCTCGAGTCTTGACAGTAGAAAAATAGACAAGTCAGAATCGATCTTGGTGTACATACCGACTTCACACCCTTGTTATTAACTGTTTATTTTACTTAATTTTTTTTATCTAAAATCTCTGTAGATTCAAGGCCACGCTAAATATATCTTTAATTCATGTTACAGAACCAGCCATAACATATTTAACTGTAAAGTCCTATAAAATAATACTTTATTTTAAATCTTCCTCTAACACTCATGTTATTGCCAACTCAATATAAGAGGTAAGGACGAGGAAGGTAAATCACCCACATTTGCAGAGCTAGTTAAAGCCAAATTTAAAATTCATGCGCAGAAAAAAAAAACTACCTGCCACGCACCAGGTAAAGATTCAAATCTCTGCTCCCCATCACCAGCGAGACCGACGCACTAGCCGCCACGACCCTTGGTGCAGGTGATCAAAATAATACTAGCTCAAAAAACTAAATGCTGAATAATTCAATCAGCTAAATAAAACATTGAGTTTCACAATGTTCTTGGTGAAACAATTTTTCTATGAGAAATATTATATTGGTAACTGACCTTGCTCAGAAAGAAAGTATCAATCGCTGTCAGGCCACAAAGCTTAAAGTACAATCGTTTTAAGTAGTTCTCTGGAACTAGTCCTCTATTATGTCAACGCTTATACTACCTTTCACCCTTCACCTACAACCACCCTTGTCTTGTAAATAAGAAAGTGGGGAAAGAAAACTATTAAAATTCATTATCTCATAGTAGAGAGGAAATCTCGCTGCTAGTTCTCGAAATCTTAAAATTTTCTGTTGTGAGTCTATCAAATAATGACTGTTATTTATTAGAGGGAGGCTAAATCTAAAGCCCTTTTCATCGAACCTAGTCTCATACCTCCGTGAATATGGCTTAAAAAATTGTTGGAAATTAGCTAGTGTTATTCTTCCCACATATTTTCAATTAATAAAACCCAAATATAGGGTTGTTAAAGGAAAAGAGGCTTGTTGGAAAATTTCGATTTTATTTTGGCATGAACCATATTTTGAAATCCCTTATTATATAGTTAAATAGTGCATTAGATCTGAACCTCTGCGCAGTATTTCTCGCTTACTGAGTAATACTAAGAGTTTAGTGGCCCATTGAATTCCAAACTTTAGAAGCAATTTATATATTATTTTTAAATTCAACAAAGAGGTCAGTCAGTGTGATCATTTTAAAGAAATTATTCCTCCTAAATATTTTAATGTAGTTTTACAATATTATGTATTTAGTTTGTGTTGTCCTACATGTTATTATTATTAATTGATCCTAGCCTCAGGCACTTAGAAAATCAATAAAGAAAAAATAATAAGTTTTTTGATGATGTATCATTTTGAGATATGACATTTTAAATTAATCCATACAAAAAACAATTTTTTAATAATCCAATAAAACAAATGACCTCAGTTCATACAAAAACAACTGAACTTAGGACATTTGTTTTCATTAATTTAAAACATAATAATGATAACATTAAAAAGAGTTACAATGGAATATAATTCAACAGTGAGTTGAAATGTATTGTGCACAAAAAACACACAGCAATCTGATTTACTAAGTTTAGCACAGCAAACATATAGAGAATTGAGGGGGGGTGGGGGGGGTTGCATGTTACACCCCGTCACCACGCCGAGAGCACGCGGATGAAATGTTGTCAACCAACCCTTATTTACACGCTTGGAGGGTTGAAATTCCGAGCACAATCAGATAATTAACGAGAATAGGGATTAAAAAAACCTATAACAAAAAATATCACCCAAATATTAAAGATGTCTGTCTTTTTTAGTTTATTTTTGCTTCACATCTGGCCAGTCTATTCCGCATTTAATTGCACTAATTCACTAACCGAGTAGGGATGAGGAAGATATAATTTAGAGGAAATGAATCACCAATAAGTGGAAAGAGAGTATTAAACCAATCGCAGAGAAAAAAAAAAACACACCCTCGGTACACAGTTCGTTGGGGATCGAAACCCAAACCGTTACTTTGGAAAAAAAAACCAGATTAGGTGAGCTATACATTTACTCCACTTGCCTAAAACAGGTTTTCTATTTTGTTAAGATAACTGTGTATCCCAGCAGAGCATAAACAAATTATAATCCACCCAATATACAAGTGTTCGGTCAGGCTGGCCAATTCCCTCGTCAAAATTGGCAGCAGATAATTATCTCAACACACACACACAAAATTAATTTACAATTTTAAGGAGAGCCAAACACCGACCAAGTCAAAAATTGTGTTTGAATATATTTGGAAACTGTAGTTCCTTAATCCAAGAATAAAATTATTTATGTTAAGGCATTAACATATCACATTTTCAATAATTCAACACATTCATCTAAGGTTTCTGTATTGTAATATCAACAACTTTTAAAGTTTCAACTCTGAACACAAATTATACCCACGCTAAATTGTTACAGGGAACAGAATACAGATCAACTCAAACGACAAACATTTTATTTTGTCAAAATAGCAAACCATGATCGACCATATTTCAGCGTTCTGCTCTCAGCCGCTCGCTACAAAACCTCACCTGTCAATTCTCGTACGTTAATAAAAACAAGGATGAACACGAGAGGGGAGTAAAGGACGGGCGGGGGCGGGCAAAGACTGTGAAAGCGCAGACGTGTGAATATATGTAGCACAAAATATTATATGAATGAATTACCAAGTCCTACACACATAGTCCATATTCATTGTTCACTATGAAACGTAAATGAAAAGAAAATGTCACCCTCTAGAAATGTGTATAACTTGTTACAATATGAAGATAAGCTATGAGGGTGGCCTTGGAGGTTAATTCCTGCCCCCTCGGCCGCCCCTCCCTCTGCCACCACCGTCCCGCTCCTAGAAACACAAAGAACACGGCTTTAGTTACAACACACATGGGCTGAGCCTCTGGTTTTTACAACAAACATTGTAACACTCTTAATTTCTTTACCACCACATCTTGCTACCTGTTCAGGTTATACACATATGTAATAATTACTCTATATAGTTAGGGATGAAGAAGATTGAATTTAGAGGAAGTGTACCTGCGTTTGTGTGGAGGAAGAGTGGAAAACACTCTTGGAAAATTAACCCTCAGTACACCCGACTGACCCACTTCGGTGGCGTAGTTGGCTAACACGCTAGTCGTGTTTAGCTAGACTGCCGAGGACGGAGATTGAAGTTCGAATCTTGGTCGGGTGAACTGGGGGTTGGTTTTTACTAAAAGGTTTTCCACTCTCCCTCTAAGCAAATGCAGGTTAACTTCCTCTAAAATTCAACCTTCCCAGTTCCTAATCCATTAGCATAATTAGTACTTAGGGCCAGTCTTATGACTATCAGATAAATATTGCTATCGGGAGCTTAAAGTTAGTGATCATATAAAGGTTGTCAACCACTTTAATAGTTAACGCGTATTATGAACAGAGTTTATCTGCCAGATAGCTATCTGTAGGACAAATATATTTTTATGCAGAAAACGCAAGGTTGGTACCGTTTTTACTGGTGTGCGCTTGCTTATAGACCCTGCTACTACCACTACAACCTAGCAAGTGGCTACAATGTTCACATTTGTTAAATAATGGCGGCTAAAGGAGTGGGAGTAAACAGATGGCGTCACGTGGCCACAGAAGCTAGGTTGTCTTGCAAGTTCTAATATCGGTGTTTGCCAAAATGATATCAATAGTTTGGTAGAATGTTTACAAAATTTCATTTTTACTCACATTTAAATAATTTGTTATTATATAAATATAGCTCTACAAATAGCTTGTTAGTTTTTATAGAAGTGTTAATTAAATGTTCTAACTTTATATATAGTTATAGTTAAGCGTATAACTTAAACGGGTAGTAAGACGCTGTGCTAAATAAAAAAAATACACCCGACAGGGATTTGAGTCCCATCTCCCTATCATTGGCAGTCTAGTTAACACGAGAGTGACGCCTTAAACCATGTGGCCACCAAAGTAAGTTGTACAGCATGGTTTAATAATAAAGTATGCTACAAATGTAAAAGTATTGTTAATTTAAAATTAAAACAATTCAAAGTGAGTAAAGAATTTTTATTTTAAAAAGTCCAACACCTTGGCTCAGTTGGTGGCATATCTGTTTACTGAGATAAGAGGTCCCGGGTTAATTCCCGGCATGGCCGAAAAACTTATCTTTGTGAGAATGGGGTTCCCCCCTTTCAAAGTGATAAATTAAGGGCGGTTGTGTCTGTTCTAGATTTTAGTTTATAAGCCGTGTGCTGATACAATGTGTTGGTTCATAGATTGCTCATTAATTGCTTCAAATGAAAAAAAATTATCATCATAATTTGGTTAAAAGTAGCTGTATATATATAATTCTTTTCAAAGTAAGAATCTTATTCAACAACTAGAGAAGTTACTAAAGATACTTTCATGTATTCATACATCAGATCATGTGATCTGCAGCGATCACATTTGATAGATATTGTAAATACATATAAAATAAGAGTAATAATATAGTAAAATGTTTTCAATGTCGACAGCAAATAAAGTTGGTATCTCCCCCATATGTAACATTTTATCTAGTCCATTCAACATAATGTTCATGACAAACATTGTGCCAACCTATTAAAAAAAATTGTATTAAGAGAATACTTTGACAAGATGTTGAAAAAATAGCTGTCCCAATTGCTGTCTAAAGTAAAGTTTGCCTTACGTTAATAAGAAGAGAATATGTGGTTGGGGACAGCATTGGAGCCCAAAGGGCCGACTGGGTTGCAATTGTTTCTCGCCGTTGGAACTATACACAGTGACAGTCAAACACAAAATGTAGTAATGGGGGTTGGTTATAGGCATGTTTTCACACTTGGCCTGGTATCGATGTTTACGACCATAGCGTTTTCGCGGTTGACCTGGTATCGATGTTAATACGTACTTCATATCCAATCTAACTAATATGCCTAGTCACATAACGAAACATCGGCCCCACGATGAGCGCCATCTATTGCTTAAAACTTTGATGATGATTTGGACTACTTATAATTAACATAAAACCCTACACTTTATTATGATTAAACATTTTAACTGACTAATTTAGTAATATAGAGATTAAATTAGGCCCAGAAAAGAATAATACACTGAAGATGTCGAAGCCTATTTATTAAAATAGGCCTAACCGAATGGAAAACAATAACATACTATAGGTGTAGCACTTTTGGTGTGTTTATAATGTTAACATGATTTCTAATAAACTTTAGATTTAATGTCATTGAATATTATAAATACTGGGCACTTACAAGTCTATTACATCCATAGTGACTTTGGGTGTTTTAAGAATGGTATTAAGTTAACAAAAAAACAATGACAAACTAATATATATAAATGAAATGGTCGAGAGCTAAGGGCCTAAAAACCCTGACCGCTTTACACTAAAGATAAAATTAAATAGCTCATTTCAAATCGATTTGCATTCGTGTAGTATGATTACATAAATTCACCTACCAGATGCTATATCTACTACGTCCCAACCGCCGTTTTTGTTTAAGAAAAAATCTCAAAATCGTTTTTGCACTCCACTTAAGCTAATGTGTAATGGTAGGGTGATTGTGAGATGAAATGGAGGACCTACAGTTTAACGTGGGATCCGAACCACGGTGGAGGCCTGGCATTCCACACATTCACAAGTTGTGATTAATACACGTCTTGTCAGAGGTGAAGGAAGGGTTTGGCAATCAGATAAATCTGTGCCGGGACCGAGGATTGAAACCCGGACCCCAGCACAGAAGTCTGACACCTTACCCCTAGACCACCAGGTCACCTTAATGTTTTATTCTGTGTAGTCATTTCATACCCTTTTAGGATATCAACTATTTTCGACAACTCTTTATTACCATTCTTAAGAAAAAAAAAGGATGTCCATCCAAATTAAACTTCTGAATTTTTCAGGTTTTCTAGAGCCAATTTCCAACTCTTCCAATCACTATATATTACAAACATTATTTTACTAAGATCGTAGCTTAATGTAATAATAATTTTAGATACATACACATTCTGAAATTGTGTCAGTCTGTGAAGGGGTCAAAGGGTTTTAGCCTAAAGCAATGGGTTATTGGGTTGTGCAATATAAATTAGATTTAAATAAGGTTATATTGAGTCACTAAAAGATCACCTTCTAAACACAGGGTGTCTAATGAGTTGGAGAAATAAAAATTAGTGACTTTATGGTGACCTTTTTTGACCACAAAATTCCTTCAGTATAACCGGCCAAACATTATATAATGCATATATAGACACAATTCACTCATGTACGCAACATTAAACGTTGGCGAACTTTGTCCTTGGTATCAAGGTAAAAACCAACAGACAACTTTGCAGCTAGTGCGTTGCACCATGGGTAGTTTGACATTTGACGAGTTCACGTTGTTACGATGAACAAGAAAGTAAAGCAAAGATATTTTCATGACGTTATGGCCAAAATATTGAAAATTCACGACTTTTCAAGGACTTTTATTTTACAATTAATAACTCTTTCATGACTTTAGTGACCCAGTACACCTTGATATACCAGTACAGTTTAAAATTATTGCTAGACACATTCTTTTTTAGTTTATTCATCCTATAATGTAATCGAATTACCATGTATATGCTTAACCTGGACTCAACTTTGGCTAAAGACACGTGGTAGAGGGGTTGAAAGATTATATGGAAATCACACGGTGACCTCGAGAATTGAGACTAGCATGCTCAACTGGGACAAATATGATAATATTGACTAGCAGTGAGTATAAACTTGAAGAAAAATATTGTTTTGACTATCATAAATTAAAGTTGTGTAATTTTCTAATAAGAATATGTAAAGATTTCAGTAGTTTGATTAAATTTCCTGACTTTTCTCTTTTTCCAGGTCAATGAACACCCTGTAAGAACTTTAAACCACCTTTTCAATCAATGAGCTTGACAATTATTCTAAAAAAAAAAAAAAAAAAACCTAACTGTGCCAATGTCGCTACATAAAATAAATTAGATTAAAACCAGAAATAAAATACATAGCAGCTATTTTCAACCTTTTTAAATTCACAGCATGCTTAACATGGTGCTAAGATTGTCCAGGCCGTCAGTTTTTAAGGAGATTTTATCATCAAAAGTTTAATAGCTAAAATTCTAATAACCATGGTAGTTTTAGAAAATGTTGATCATAGATTTTAAAACATGTATTTTTATTGCTTCTTTTTTTTTCTTGTTTCTATTTGATCTTCTCACAAACTCCCGCAGCACATCGGTTGAAAAGCACTGATATATAAGTTAATAAAAAAATGACAAGTCAATCCAGAAAAAGACTAAATAAAACATTCATTTCAATTATAGATAATAAATATATTGCAAGAACAAGCTATAGTATTAAGAGATACATACCTTCTGCTGTGGGGGCATGTGCCCCTGAGGGGGTCCTCCTCTCCCAGCTCCTGGAGGAACCACCACATCCACCTTGCGATTATCTTCCTCCTCCTGACGTTTCTCATAGTGAACAAAGTCATCAAAGATGGACGTCGAATGCTGGTAGCCGTGCAAGATCCGCAACACCTGCTTCCCCTTCTCGAACGGAACCTCCTGAGTGTCTCGGGAGTTGGTCACTGGCTTGTTCTCGTTGTTCTCCAGGCGGATGTGTCTTAACTGCACATTGGGAACATCCTTCACATAGACCCAACGCACCCGAAACTGACCCTTCCACTTATCCTGTGACCACACCGAGCTCGACGCATGATAGTCAACTGGGGACACCATCTGGGCCATGCCGCAGAAGTGGCCCGAGCCGTTCACCGAAAAAAACAAGAACACGGGTCCCCCTCCCTTGCTCTCGCGCTCTCTGAATGCTTGGTCCAACCTCTTGTTGCCGTGTTCCGTTGAGCACCAGATCTCGTACTTGATGGAGCGGTGAATGTCATCTTCAGAATAGGATTTGATTACGAAGAAGCGAGCCCCCTTGGCTGACATGTCGAAGTCTGGGGGGTTATAATTGTTCTTGACCCGCAGCTCGTCCAGCACTGGGTGCGAGGGCAGTGGGGCCACCACCATCAGACCCCCAGGATGTGGCCCTGTGGGGGGAGGCTGTTGCATGTGGTGGTGCGGAGGGGGGCCCACAGAGTTGGCTTGAGGGTGGTGAGGATGGTGAGGATGATGCGGTCCAGGCAAGATGGCAACCTGTCCTGTATGATGGGGCGGAGCCCCAGTACCTGGGTAGCCGCTGGCTCCGCTCCCTGGAGGACCTCCTCCCCCTCTGGGGCCACCCCCACGCACCGGACCACCCCACGCAGGCCGTACAGTTGGTGGAGGTCCTACAGGCTGCTTAGGCCCACTCATGGAGTTGGAGCCGCCATTCTTTCCTTCCCAAGTTCCAATGTCCATATTGTGTTTGCCAGGTACCATTGGTGGTGGTGGCATCCCTGGGCCTTTCTTCTTCATGCCCCCAGAACTCACCGGAGGTTGTGGTTTGGCCGGCTGGCTCGCGATCGACGCCCAAGTCATCTTTTTAGGGGGTGCTGGCGTGGACCCAACATTAGTCTGCACTGTCACCATGCCCCCCACCCCTCCCATCCCTGTAGTATCCATACCACTGGTCTTAACTACGTCCTGTTGGCCCTGTTGTTTCGACATATCTTTACCGTCCACAACTTTCATGATGCCTGGGGCCACTCCCCCGTTGCCCACTGAGCCGTCCGACAGCCCCAGTCCCTGCATCCCTTGCTCCACACCTTTGAGACCGTCCATGCCACCAGATCCCCCCACTCCCGCAGGCGTGGCAGCCCCGTACACCCCGTCCGTACTGCGGTAGTAGTCGTCGTACTTGCGAGACGGTGCCGCCCACGTGGAGTAGTCTCCATTACCGTGGAAGTAGTTGAACCCCGCGGCCGCCGCCGCCGGTTGCCCGAACGCGGTGCCAAACCCGCCGCCTCCCCCGCCAAACATGCCGTCCATCCCGTACGAGTCGTGCCCCATCTGGCTGCCGTATCCTCCCAGAAAAGTCATCGGGTCTCCTCCATTGGACCAAGTGCCATCACCCACGCCGAACGCCTGGTATGGGAACGATGTGCCATAGTAGTTGGACAGATAGGGATCAGACGCCATGGAGGTTGAGATGGCGTTGTTGTAACCCTGGAATACAACAAGCCTTGTCATAGTGAATTCTACTTTCACGGTGTTTACCATCAAATTCACACATCTGCGAATGTTACCATATTTAAAACAAGGAAGCCATAAAGCCTCACAAAGAGAATTCGCTGTCCTCTCCTGTCAGAGATGGGGTATAAATAGACATTTCTCCTCCTGATCACTTACAAAAATTATCTGATTTTAAATTTACGCGTAGCCTAGTTTTTAATTTCCCCTACTTTCAAGTTTTTTTCTAATTTTCCTTGCGTGTGTCTTCCCTGATAAATCGGTACGAATGAAGAATGTGTTTCCAAAATAGTGGGTTTATGAATCTTTACGAAATACAAAATAAACTCGTGTAAAAAGTGATTCAAGTTTCCTGAATAGTAAAGCGTCATACAGACCTGGTGATGCTGAGCCCGCCATGAATCAAAGTCTTCATGTTCATTCACGTGGTCCTTCGGCCCATTTGACACTACACAACAACAAAACATATATTTTACTTTCCCTCTCACAGCAAAAATAACAGAATCACAACAACAACAAAAAAAGGAGATTAGCAACATTTTTTTAATCATCGTTGTCTTAATAACCGTTCAGGTTGTATAAATATGTACTAATAACGTTATTGAGTTAGGGATGAGGAGAGTTGAAATGAGAGGAAGTGTATCCACATTTGTGTGGCGGGAGGGTGGAAAACAATTTTTTTCTAAGCCACTCTCAGTACGCCCCACCAGGATTTGAACCTGGATCTCCCCGTCATCGGCAGTCTAGTCTAACACGAGAGTGACACCTAGGACCCTGTTGCCACCAAAACAGGTCAGCAACTTTATTAAATAAAATACTTAGCGCCGCGTCTTACTACTTGTTTGGGTTATACGCTAGGGAACTTTACTAAAGAAAGAAAAGACGATGACCAATAAAATAAAACTGCAAACCTGAGAGAGGTGCAAGCTATCGATTTATAAATACAACTACATTAATATTACGTAAATATGAACAAAACCAAAAAGAACAATTAATTTTCACTTTAAACAATGTCGACAGGCGGTGGAAGGCAAGTTATTTGTTCAAACAGTGTCCCAAACTCAACATCTTTGAACATTTTCCCGTTAATTGGAGGATAAGAGACTAAACCGGTTAATTGCACGAGCGAGGAAACCCAATTTTAATTTAAACAAAACCCACCTAAGTAAGCCACTTAAAAATGTTTGGCCATGTTGTGCATAAAGTAAAGTCACACACCAATCACAACTGAGAACCTCGCTACTAATTTATATTTCACTGGTGTCAGAGATATTTTGGTGTGCAATTATTAAATATGTTTATAGTGAAAATTATTCCAAGCTAACTTAACTCGAAACTTAATGCATAAATAAATAGGCCTAAAAGTTTTGATAAAGTGAGTGGTTAATATTGTTAAAATAATCTAATTTAAGTTTTTTTAAATAGGTACATTTCATGAGAATGAATTAAATAGGAGCAAGACAAGAGAATTTAAGTGGTTTATAATAATAAAAATATATTTATAATTGTGTATTAAAATACTTTTAGTGACATGTTATGACAGACACACATTTATTATTAAAAAATTTTTTTGTTAACTAAAGGGGGTTTTGTTTTAATTTTAAAATTATTTACAATTTTTTCTAACAATATCTCTGTGCTTTAAAGGTCAGAGTGTTACTGGCTACAGATCCACAGGTTCCAGGTTAACTCAGCCTAGCGAGGACCAATGAAGAACTTCTTGAATAAATTAGTGGCTCCTGTCTAGAAAACTGAGATTAACAGCCGTGCTGACCACATGCCAGCCTCTATTCGCAAATGTTGGCACCATCTCCGCCAACATATAGCGGCCGCTAGGTCGGTATAGCTCTACTGCGGGCTGACACCATGGAGTATTTAAAAAAAACTATTGGAATCTTTTTTTTTTTGTATTCTTGCTGTGATACAAAATGATTAATTAACTAGCACTATATGACAAAGAAAATATGTAAGGCATTGTAGTCCCTTCAGGTAGTCTTCTTCCTTGCATTATTTACTGTAGGGCAGTCCCTTTTTTTATATTCCTCTTTAAAATTGCCATATTGCATGCCTCAAGTAGGCTGTCAACATGGCGGTGTTATCTCGTAGACAAGGTGAGTCATCAACTAAGTTATCAGGTGTTGTTGTCATCAAAGATTATCACTTATTTTATTATTATGTCAACACAGCGAAGGAGTGAATAAATCTTGTATTAAACTGCCTGAGATGAGTCATAAAATGTTATTTTCATAAAAAAAAATATTATTTTAGTCTTGTTTGTAATTTATAAAGCATTTTTTAAAAGTGTATTATTATTTTTATCATTATCATTATTATTATTATTACCACGTCTTACTATCCGTTCGGGTTATACGCACTTACGCTAATGTGTAATGGTAGGGTGGTTGTGAGATGAAATGGAGGACCTACAGTTTAACGTGGGATCCGAACCACGGTGGAGGCCTGGCATTCCACATATTCACAAGTTGTGATTAATACACGTCTTGTCAGAGGTGAAGGAAGGGTTTGGGCAATCAGATAAATCTGTGCCGGGACCGAGGATTGAACCCTATAGTAAACCCTATAGGAAAGATTGCCAAACCCTGATGTGGTTTTCGAGACTTCTTAAAAAGAATATAAATTATTTAAAACTAATTTAAAACCTAGTACAGTAAGATCAAAAGTAAATTACTAAAAACAAACTGCTAGTTAAAAATATAATTTTTAAGTGTAGGAGTAATTATTGAATAGTTTAGAAGTATTCAGTTGTTCATCAACTAAACAATCTTTTAAAGAAGATAATAGAAAAATATTTTGTATTCAATACATAGAATCAGTTTTGTTGAAACAAAAAGGAAGTCATAATCAGCTAATTTTTCTAGGTTATGCAAAAATGAGAATACCGGTAGTTATTTATTCTTGAATAAAGTAACTTACATGGTAATTTCAAAATGTTTAATTACAAACCAACCAAATTTTTTGACAAAGATTAGCTACATGTAATATCTTTGATACATCAATACAACACAAGTCCACGCAAGTCAAAACTTTCAGCTCCTCAGCCGAAAATATCAATTTTCTAGAGAAGATGACTTTTCAAGAAAAATTGTGGGCCGTAAAAAAAAAAGCTTCACAAGCCGCTTGTTAATAGAGCATGTACCTTTTTTTTAAATTATAATTTAAGCTAATTATGTCTTATTTTCTTCTTTATATTTCATAGGCTACTTAAGAAGGAGAATCGAATAATACTTAAGATTTATAAAGTTTGAAATGTGGGTATAAAATTGGCAAAAATATTCACCAAAATCACAAGAATCTAAATATTTATGAACTCACTAGCCTAATATTACTAGGTGGCACTTAAGTTACTGAGCATGTCCATATCTATGATGTCAACGAATTAATATCATGTATGCGTATAACCAGAACGGGTAATAGTAATGATAATATAATGTAAGATTTTAATTATTTATTACATTAAAACTAATCAAAATTGTAATTTATTTGAGCATGGGAGGCTAAGTTAACTAAGTTAGAAGGTTAAGTAGGCTTCAATCATATGTTTATAATTAATTGCCTGTTTAAAATATGACAGTTAAATATAATTTTGCAAGGTTTAAGGTCATAGAGCGTTCAGTTTTAATGGACAATATGGTAGGTCTACTCTAAGTTTTGATGAAAATCTATACATTTTGAATAAAAATAGATTATTTCTGGACCAGACACAGCTTATCTTTTAAGCAGTTGTGCACAGCCAAAAAATGGGTTAATAAAGCTACAGAATTAACAAATTAAAACACACTAATACACTAAAAACAACTATTATATTTACTCATAAAAACAATAATATAAAATAAAAAATTGGATAAATATCTTTTGTGTGTTATTTAATTTTTGAAAATCAAACAATCTTAACCTAACCTTCAAAGTCTATTCAAATTTACTAAAATATACTATGCTAAATATACTCATATACTAAAATATAATTTTGGATGGATTAATACATTTAGAAACTAGTTTTTTCCATGCAAGGTTGTCATGTGTGTATTCTGCTAGACATTTTAATCAATTATTTATCTAACTAGACCCTAACCAATCAAAATATTTTAATGACTGACTTTTTTTTTTTTGGGTATTATCCAGAATAAAAGATAAGATTTTTTTTTTGTAAAAAAATATATTTTCTCAAAAGGAACCATAAACGTTTTCTAGCCAGCCTATCACATTACTAGACCTAAATGTTGTTTTGATGTTAAGTTAATATAAATATAATACCAAAAGTTTCAAGATTTGTCAACATGACACCATTTTCTTACAGGCTCAATGAGTCATGAAATTTTGTTTATCATAAAAATAAAACTTGTTTGTTTTGATTTAATTATTTATGAATCGAAATATAATTTTTTTAAGTTATTTTTAGGATAAAATAAGTTCAGACAATATGAAATGTAAGCCTATTATAAACATATTAAGGTCTAGGCATATTTCGTCAATGAACTCTTTACTTGCTTGAGCAATTTTGCATATTTTCAAAGTAGCTATACTGATTGATTCTTTCAGATTAAAATTGTTAGATATTTTACTCCTCTTAGTTAAAACCATTTAGAATGTCACTATACCTTGCTTTTTCGTTAATTTAAAAATTCATTTATAATCATACCAGATTTACATAATATCCTAATGTTCAACCAACATATAAATTAGGCGGTACTACTCCTAAGTATTTATTTTTAGATCGATTCTACATTTGGTTGTTTACAAAATAATTAATATAGGCTAGATAGGCATATTGAATTAATCTAGGCTATAAAATGAAATGAAAATGTTAATGTTAATACAGAGGCTATAAAAAAGTGAAGGGCATTTAAGGAAAAAGTAAAAGCATATTATGAAAATTCCGTTTGAAATTAAATAAAACCAAACCTCTTAAAATCGGTACAAATTAAAAATTCGGTTAGCCTAAGAACGGACACAAAACAAACTGACAGGAGTGATTGCATAGGCAAATTAGTTTTTATCTTACCTTGATTCCCTTGTCCTTTCATCCGCTGCATTATCACACGCGATTAGACATGGAAAAAATTAAAACATAACATTAGAAACGTTTAAAATAAAAATCATAAACCACATTCCACAATCTAAACATAATTTGTACAACTACGCCCAACACAAAATTTCTTTCTCTACCTGATCTGACACGCCTGCTGACATCACCTATTATATGCACCCTACGTCCTTTCCCTGTCCAAGTCTTTCAAATAATACCCTTAGAAAAATAAATGTCAATCCTGATAAGTCTAATTTGTTATAGGTCCACAAAATAATTAGTTAAAATAATATAAAACTTCACACACAAACTACTTCATTAAGAAACAATGGCGGCCGAATCCAACTCCGAAAAGTTCACCGGATGCGCATGCGCAATTATTATTGAAGACGTCGGCTCATGTAGACTCAGAAATGTCCTCAAATATATCGTTTAACAATTGGCTCATCAATTTTAAAGCGTTTTTGAAACCTTATGTGATTAGTGTTAAAATCGTTGGTGATGAAAGTAAACTTGTATATAGATGTACTAATAAAGTTTAAAAAATAAAATATGTAATAATGCATTTAGGTCTATTTTAACTTATTCAAATTTATTGAATAACAAGGATACCTATTAAAGGGGCGTTTAGACTATGCCTCTTTTCACTCAACATGTTGCTTGCAACTAAGCGTACAGGCATGCACTTGGACATGTTTCAAAAGTAGTTGTGCGCCTAGCCGCAAGTTGGCGCAAGTGCTCCCCATAATATTTGGAGGGCACGTTGCAACATTCTTGCTTTACAGTCCCCTGAAAACGTTTGAAGTTGGTGTCGTTGGTTTTTGTAGCTGTGTGTTTATAGTTATGTATTCCGTGAAAAATTTGTTAGTACCAATATTTTAAAAAAGTACATAAAACTCTAATAGATGTCTCCTGTTGCCAAAAATCTAGGAGTGACCACTAATCGTGTATTTGATGGTATGGCATCCCTAAATGTAATATCTTGTTTTGAAATGCGTGGTTCAACCATAGTCATCAAAATCACTTGGGGACATTCTTGTGAAGTTCTTAAACAGTCGACCCCTGTATAATCGCGCCCTTCTGATAATACTTCTGCACACAGCGAACGTGATTCTAGAAACTGACTCATCCAGAACTCACGAAGCTTCTGTTGTTTCTACGCCGTAAAATGACGATAGCTGCATTGATGCCAGCAGCAAGGACTTCCCGCGATGACATTTCTAAGTACACTGACTTATGGAAAGCGAGACAAAAGTGAAAACAAGTTGGGTTGCATGAGGCAAGACGCAGCTATAGAGGCATTCCTCTGTGTATGTAATGTTGCATAATATAAGGCATAAGTCTAAATGCACCTTAAAAGGATTGTGGAGACCAGTGGTGGCTCCAAGGGGGGTCAATGGGGGTAATCACCACCTCCCCAAAGAATATAAAATACTCAAACCTATTGAAACAATACCTTAATGTTGTGAAGAATGACTGACTAACTCCTCCCTCATCCTATCGCATGTATGACCTAATCAATAAGCCTTTTAACTCAGCTCTACTGTGCAGAAAAGCAAGTAGCTTAAAACTAAAACTCTCCAGTAAATAGATCACTAGGTTTGATATTATAACTAATTTGTATTAAAATATGTGTTCTATAAATACCTACTAAAATATGTTAGGCCCACGTACAGCAGGTCCAAATATTTATTACTTTTATTGGGACAGTACCATTTTGTATTAAAATTATAAATTTGTTAGTCAAAATGCTATTGTTTCTTACAAGTCATATTTTTATTATAATAATTAGGGTCCATTGATTAAAATTATTTTATAAACCACAAATACTATTAGTAAACTCATTATAAATACAAATCTTGATTAGTTATAATTAGTAAATTAACACATGAAGGGACATCATGAAATCCAATCGCCCCCTTCAAAAGGTTCTGGATCAGCCCTGCGGAGAGACATAATCTTGTAGTTAAGTTTTATGCTAGGATCCTCTTGTAAGTATTATTTTAACAGTGAGCATGGTTTTCCAACATACAATAATATTTTTTTCTTTCAATATGAAAATGTGTAGACATTCTTGTGTAGTAATTGAAAAAGTCTCTCCATATAGGTATCTTAAGATCTTGATAAAATATTGCAAACAATCCGTCATTATCGCGCCTTTTTAACTTAGAAAGAATGCACCCAGAATTTTTTCTTTCTCCTGTTTCGATGTTTTCTTGTCAAGTATCAAAATGCTGTTAGTATTTATCCATTCTGATAACTTCAGTTTTTAATATTGATTAAAATTAATACGGTAACATTAAATATAACATTATATAACGACCTAAACATACATTTCGGGTCTTACAATATAATATTTAAAAAATAAAACGTTTATACATCCACACATCATGAAACCTTTTAAGTTTATTCATAATATCAACAATAATTTAATTTTTTTAAGAATCTATGAAATCAGACATCTATTGAATAATAAAAAAAATCTAATATCCTAGTGGAATAATATTGTATTTCGAAACTACAGATACACTCTATTATTATATTCATCTGTGCTTGAACTAATTGCTCACTTATATCCGTTTCCTCCTCAGACATATTGGTTCTTTGGCTTCTTTTGGTGATAGGCTCTCAATCGGGTAAGATATTTGGATTAAGCTATCTTGTCTAATATAAGTGTATTTACTAGTTAGGTTTTTTTTAGTAACATTAATGCTAATACTAAATTATATATTTGTTACAGATTTCTGATTACATCTTCAAAATGGTTGCTCAAAAGAAGCAGGTTAGTGAACTTACATTATGTAGCCACGTGGAGCATTCGTCACTCTCAAATCGAAAATATAATATATTATGAACTTTATATATTATTTTTACAGAAAAAGGCGATGGAGAGCATCAACTCCCGGTTGGCTCTCGTCATGAAGTCCGGGAAGTTTGTCCTCGGTTACAAACAGACGCTGAAAACGCTGAGGCAGGGCAAGGCGAAGCTGGTCATAATTGCCAACAACACTCCTCCCCTAAGGTGAGACTGAGAAGTAGGCTTCCCTTTCATCCAAGTGATGCTTCCGTTTGAAAATCAAGGGAAACCTATGGAGTAGTCTCTTAATATTGACTTCCAGCAGGTTCCTAAAATTTGGACAGGTGAGAATCCATTATGGAGTCTTACTCAAACGTTTGTTTTTATTTTTTTAACCTAAGTTAGTAAAGAAAGAGGAGGGTGAAGTGGATATAAAACTGGGTTTGGTCCACAAATCCCCTCTAAAGTGTTGAACAATTTTATTTTACCCTTAATCTTCTCATTTTAATAGGTATTGATATGAACTGGTATGAAAAATGAATGGTCATAAACGTTTATGCTTTATTTTATAAAAATGTCGGCCGATATGTCATGTTCCCACAGGGCTTGAACCACGAGTGTGAGTGACACTTTTGTACAACACTACCCTTGCGAACGTAGTGTCGTGGACATTACCTGTGTCACCATTGGCTCCACGACTCTGTCGTGTCCGGATCACACATGTTTTATTTTTAAGTCGTGTTGCGGGCGTGAAGCAAGAATTTCGTCGCAACGTATTCTGAAATTAATGATAGTGACACCTTTAGTTTTCTAGAATTCTATGAACTGGAGCCCATTTTGTTCATTCCGACTTTGGAGTAGTGCCGAGATTTGCGCGCAGCAGTAGCAAAGATAATATGTGACCCTTTAAATATATTGGGATTTGGACATAGGCTAAATAAGTTATTGTAAAGTTTAAAAACTTAAGAAGTTCTTACTGCCAGGAACTAAAGAAATTAGCATATAGTCAAAAGAGGTTGGGGAAATGTGCCGATGACGTCTACAGACCAAAAGTAATGTGGTTTGAGAAGATTACAACCGCGCAGATCTCGGCCACTAGCTCTTCCATGGCCACGTCTCAACCCTTCTGACTCTGTGAACAGTTTGTTTCTTCACTATGTGGGAACGTGGCTTAATTTATAATAGTATTTCACAGGGTATCACGACTACGACTTGAAGATTTGGCTTTTTCCCCTTTAACAAACTCAAGTATTGAAAATGGAATATTAATTTTCTTTACCCAACACAAATTGTAGATCTTTTAGTGAATTAACATTAATCAAACACACAGGTTTATTTAAATTGCTTAAACTCGACAACTACACCACAAAAACATTGAAATAATAACTACAGAATTGCCAACCAAAAACCCCAAATACACTGAGAAATTAAATCACAGTTTTCGATGGATTAATACATTTAGCTATTGATATGCAAAGTTGTCTGTATTTTCATAAACATTTTAATTATTTAATCTGAATATTTTAATGATTTTTTTTGGGGTCTTTGTGTAATTTAATAGTGACACAAGGTTTTTTTTTGTGAAAATAGTTTCTCAAAAGAAAGCGTAAACGTTCTCTACCCATAGCCTATTTTTTTCTTGTGGGTATTTATAGGTAGATTTCCAGATCATGTGCGATAGGAATACGTGAAGGTAGATTTACTATTTTTCTAGCCGTTAAGGCCCTTCCCATGAGAATTGTAATGTGGAAGTTTTAACTGTGAAGTCTGCGATGAGTTAAATAACACCGTATTTACCTGACTACAAGACGCGCGTGTGTGCGTGCGTGCCCGTAAATGACCTGTTTGTAGGAAAAATCACATAAGTGATCAGCATCAACTTCATTTGGGAATTAAGTTGCTTTGTTTCCTTAAGATCTAACACACAAGAGATCATTATATTTTATTAAAACAATGAAGTCACATTTGTATCAGAAAGCTGGAGAGAAATCATGACCTTGAGCAACTACTCTACAAACTACACCCGGTTCTAGAAATAGGTATTGGCTGTTACGTACTACATACTACTACTAAACATTAACCCTAATAGCCAATTTTTAAAGTACGTTAATGTAATACTACTCACAATTGTGAAAACCAAATTTGGGGGTAGGGGGGAAGAGATATTATTACAATAACTGGTTCAAGTACTTTGAATTCGGGGTGGCTACAGACAGGGTAAACCTGGAAAATCCTGAGAATTCTTTGATATATGAGAATAAAAAAAATAAAGTCAGAATTTAAATACTTGACTTGATTCTGCAGCCTAAACATTTAAACAAAACTTAAAAGATTTTGTTTCTCGATGTTATATAAATGCATTTCCAAGACACATTTATACAGGGACAAAATTGAATACTAGAAAATGAAGGGAACATACAAGAATGTTTGGTTGTCTAGGATTGTTTGAAAATATGTGATTTAATAAACAAAATATTCCATACGCCGAGAAAAACCAAAAAGGTTATCTATGGATTTTTTTTTAGTGTTGTCTGTAAAAGTCTTGGGGAGTTTTATAATAAAAGTATCTTTTGTTAGAAGTGTTGTACCCCTGTGTATTTTGTGAGAGCAGTGTTTTCTCCTCATTGCTCTCTAGACAGCACAGGCAGATCATTTGAGAGATACCTGTGTAGGTAGCTGTGTTACGCTACTTGCCCCGTTACTCTCAAACAAATATTACAGCAGGCAAGGTTGGTGTCCCTGTATCCTTAGGTCAAGATGTCAATAACACTTTAGTTTTATCACCGCATCTTACTACCTGTTCAAGCTATGTACATAATTACCATTGGGGTAGGGGATGAGGAATTGAAACACTTCAAAGGTAATCTACC
Source organism: Timema podura (assembly GCA_033556935.1). Taxonomy (NCBI): domain Eukaryota; kingdom Metazoa; phylum Arthropoda; class Insecta; order Phasmatodea; family Timematidae; genus Timema; species Timema podura. The sequence goes on along the minus strand of JAVRXN010000014.1, from coordinate 7,302,349 downwards.
CACATTTGCTTGGAAGGAGGGTGGGAAACCCCCTTCAGTAGACACGACCGACATTAAAACCTCAATTTCCATATCAGCATCATTTGTAGTTACTAAGGAAGTAAATGTTGACACAACTCTTGTACATGCCATAGTCTATTATAGTTAGGGACATGGAAATGTCCTAGTTATATCAGATAGGGTCATTGATCTCAGGGAGGGGAATGATGTAACGGGGAAGGGGGGAACCCAGGATGGAGGCTAGTGTGCTGACTGCTCACTAAATTTTGTGACAACACCAATACCCTCCACACAGATGCAGGTACACTTTTAACTCCAACCTCATCCCTAACACATTAGTGTAATTGGTACATATACGTATAAACTGAATGGGTAGTAAGACGTGGTGCTGGCACTGCCTTGGATCGTGTAACATCAGAGGCAGGTTTTCTGTCTTATTGTTGTAAATTGTAACTTAAGACACAGTTTGATTGTTTTGCAGGAAGTCCGAGATCGAGTATTACGCGATGTTGGCCAAGACTGGAGTCCACCATTATTCGGGCAATAACATCGAGCTTGGTACGGCATGCGGTAAATACTTCAGGGTGTGCACACTGTCGATAACAGACCCAGGGGACTCTGACATTATCAGATCTATGCCCACTGGAGACATCCAGTAATTTATGTACAACCTGTGAAATAAATATTATACTATTTTATATTCTCCACTTGTATCTACTTTTTATGTTTACCTCATGTGATATTTAATTAAATTATAATTATTTATATGCTTTGTTTAAAATCAAACAACTTCAAGGGTCTCCCATAAACTAGGTGATGCTTTTTTCTTACCAAATTAATCTCTGCCCCAGAAACAAAGTAAACAGTTATGACGGATTAAATAACCAAGCTATTTGTTAAATGGTTATAGCTGAATCATAAATATATTCATTTAACAGTGGAAATATGGTGATTATTAAAACACTTTGGTGGCCTAATGGTTTAAGGTGTACTTACAGATTAAGACTGCAGAAAGATAAGGGTTTGAATCTGTCGGGTGAACAGAGGGTGGAGAAAGCTCACTACATCCTTTTTTAAAGTGTGTAATGGATGACCCCTAACTAAGAGGAATCTGAAATGTTATGGGGAGTTTTTAACTTAAATACATTTTCTCTATCCAAATAGAAATGAACATTACCGTTTTGTGTATGGCTAGCTATACATTATCAGTTTTATAATAAAAATTATTCAGTCAATTTTATATGGGTGCAAAAATTCGACTTCACTTTGAATATTCTATTTGCTGTGACTTAATTTTGAAATTAAAATTTCAGATTCAACAATAAATTGTGAAGCTTTGCAAAAAAAAAAAAAATCAAATTAGTGCTCTCATAATAAAAATCCAAAATGATTAAATTTTGTGACAATTTAATTATATATCATTTTAAGATGAAATATATTTTATAAATTATATTTAATACCTAAATTCTCACAACTAAAAGCTTAATATTTTTATCTAACTTTTTTTTTTTAATATTCAAACTTCAATTCGATTTGCTTTGAATTCAAAAGTGGACTTGATAAAATTGGGATTTAAATGTTCTCATCTTATGCCGCAATACTCGTGGCAGATAGTCAATAACTGTTGATATCAACATAGGAAGAAAATTAAACTCTAGGTTTGTACTGGAGCAATTTTAGATTTATTTTGACAAAAAAAAAAGTGCTGTAAGAACTACAAAAACAATGGTCTTTTCCAGTGTTCAAACAGTTATGTTTTTCAAAATATATTAAATTAACTTTCTAAATAGCGAATACTTAATAATGACGGACATTCTTTTGATCCTGAAAGGTGTTCGATAGAGATTTCACTGTATAGACCTTCATTGACATGACAGTAAATTTTCAAACAAAAAGCCTTTTAGAAAATAGAAACTTTTCTTCAATCAACATTGATGTCTACCAAATGGAATGGCTGCAAATCACATGACTAGACACATGAATATGTGTGAACTTTTCTAACATCCACTTAAGTGCTTTAATGGTCTAAGATAGGGCTATTCAACCGGCAGCCTGCGGGCCACACCCAGCCCGCCAAGCTGCGCGGATTTAAAGTCCAACTACTGTATCACTGAAGATGCGTCGTATAGTTCAGACGGTATGAGGAGGTGCCTGACCTTGAACGGTCAGAGAGATCTTCAGTCTCCTGTCAGTGGTGGGGGAAGCTGTAAGCCCAGTGTTACTCGATCCTTGCCGCCACTAACAACATCATGTGTTTACAAGGAAGTACTACAAGCTTACCCTCCATCGGTGTGTGTTCCCCACTCTAGAATCCTGGCCGGGTGGTTTTTACTTAATGGTTTTCCACTCTCCTTTCATGCAATTACAGTTATAATTCCTCTTAATTAAACTTTTACTCATACCTAGCACATTAACGTAATCAGTTCATATGTGTATAACCCAAACAAAAAAACTTGTCAGATAAGGTTCTATAGTTGTGTAAGAGACCTGCTATGGAGAGTTGTTCTATAGGTGTGTAAAAGACCTGCTACGGAGAGTTGTTCTCTAGGTGTGTAAGAGACCTGCTATGGAGAGTTGTTCTATAGGTGTGTAAGAGACCTGCTATGGAGAGTTGTTCTATAGGTGTGTAAGAGACCTGCTATGGAGAGTTGTTCTATAGGTGTGTAAGAGACCTGCTACGGAGGGTTGTTCTATAGGTGTGTAAGAGACCTACTATGGAGAGTTGTTCTATAGGTGTGTAAGAGACCTGCTACGGAGGGTTGTTCTATAGGTGTGTAAGAGACCTGCTATGGAGAGTTGTTCTATAGGTGTGTAAGAGACCTGCTATGGAGAGTTGTTCTATAGGTGTGTAAGAGACCTGCTATGGAGAGTTGTTCTATAGGTGTGTAAGAGACCTACTATGGAGAGTTGTTCTCTAGGTGTGTAAGAGACCTGTTATGGAGAGTTGTTCTCTAGGTGTGTAAGAGACCTGCTACGGAGGGTTGTTCTATAGGTGTGTAAGAGACCTGCTATGGAGAATTGTTATATAGGTGTGTAAGAGACCTGCTACGGAGGGTTGTTCTATAGGTGTGTAAGAGACCTGCTATGGAGAGTTGTTCTATAGGTGTGTAAGAGACCTGCTATGGAGAGTTGTTCTATAGGTGTGTAAGAGACCTGCTATGGAGAGTTGTTATATAGGTGTGTAAGACACCTGTTATGGAGAGTTGTTCTCTAGGTGTGTAAGAGACCTGCTATGGAGAGTTGTTCTATAGGTGTGTAAGAGACCTGCTATGGAGAGTTGTTCTATAGGTGTGTAAGAGACATACTATGGAGAGTTGTTATATAGGTGTGTAAGAGACCTGCTACGGAGGGTTGTTCTATAGGTGTGTAAGAGACCTGCTATGGAGAGTTGTTCTATAGGTGTGTAAGAGACCTGCTATGGAGAGTTGTTCTATAGGTGTGTAAGAGACCTACTATGGAGAGTTGTTCTCTAGGTGTGTAAGAGACCTGCTATGGAGAGTTGTTCTCTAGGTGTGTAAGAGACCTGTTATGGAGAGTTGTTCTATAAGTGTGTAAGAGACCTACTATGGAGAGTTGTTCTCTAGGTGTGTAAGAGACCTGCTATGGAGAGTTGTTCTACAGGTGTGTAAGAGACATGCTATGGAGAGTTTTTCTATAGGTGTGTAAGAGACCTGCTATGGAGAGTTGTTCTATAGGTGTGTAAGAGACCTGCTATGGAGAGTTGTTCTATAGGTGTGTAAGAGACCTACTATGGAGAGTTGTTCTCTAGGTGTGTAAGAGACCTGTTATGGAGAGTTGTTCTATAAGTGTGTAAGAGACCTAATATGGAGAAGAGAAGTTCCCTTGAAGTGTAAGAAGTATAGTACTTAGTATCCACTGTCACATATGCAACAGAAACATGGACAGTGAATGTAAGAGAGACCAGGAAAGTGGAGGACATGGGAATGAAGTTTGTGAGGAGCAGGTTAGCTGTCATGAGAAATAAGATTAGGGATGAAGTTATACAGGGAGTACATGAGATAGGAGGAGATAACAAATAGTGTGCAAATGAGAGGGGAAGAATGGAGGAAGGATAGAGGAAAACAGAGGAACTTTACTAAACTGACCGTCACAAACTGGAAACAGTTATTGATGAGATAAGGTTATTATGAAAATTGAACGTTTATAGACATGTTTAGATAATCTTTCAGTCAAATAAATCAACAGAATAATTTTTTTAATATCTATCTTGTCACCTGAATAAAATACATGTAAAAAGAGGTTAAAAACACCTTAAAATTAAGATCCAATGATTCAATCAGTCACCGATGATGTAAAGATGATCTTCTTCTAAATAAATAAATGTTTATTATTATCTTTGTTAAAAACTAATAACACAAAGTTTAATAATAAAATAAAGTTCATATGTTTGAATGTTCCATGTTTTACATATCATCATCATATTTTACATGTAAGGCTTCAATTAATTGAAAATATGTATCAATGACTTGTTTTTTCTATTTTAAGGTTAGATACTGAAAACAAACATGGCTTCTTAGATCAAGTTTTAACAAGAAAAATAACACATTTGATAAATATCTCTAAATAAAATCTTTGAAATACAAGATGAATGATCTCTTAGTATTCTAAATTCTAAAATACCACCAAAATTTAAAAGAAACCTTCAAAAATACCAGTAACTAAATTACAATTACAAAACTGCACCAATAAAAATATTATTCACAGATAAAATACTCATTTATCAAGGTGACCAGCGACCTGGAAAACGGACAAAAGTCAGGGAATTCGCTTGGTCAAGGAAAAGTCATGGAGTTTTATCAAATTTCTGGAATTTTCACATTTTCACTAAAAAAAAATACACAACTTTAATTTATAGTAATAAAATTAACATACTTTTTCCGGTTAATACACATCTCGAATTTATCCTAACACAGCTGTCCCAGATGAGTATGCTAATCTTAATTATCAAGGTCAAGTTGTCTTTACACCCCTCTACCACATGTCTTTAGACAATGTTGTGAAGTGCCTAGGGCCTTTTAAGGAGTACAATATTTCACTTGAAAAAAAACTCCAAATAAGGAAAAACAGCTAATTTAGATATTTGAATGACTAAAACAATCATCTTGTTCCTCAACAGTCTCACTGATACAATCACGGACACAGTAGTGTAACAGGTTATGTTGTTATGCGTGCATTGCACGTATCGCAAACCATTAGTGAACCCAGGATATTATGTCAATAGAGGGTCAGAGGCGTTCATGGCGCATTAAAATTTGTGAATATTTTCAAGATTAATTAATAGTTTTTTGTGCGTGCAAAAGATGAAATTAGTATGAAAATGAGTAAAAAATATGGGACACACAAGAAAAGTGCCAAGGACCTACGAAGATCTTAAAACAACCCTGATGTTATTATTAGCACCGCGTCTTACTACCCGTTCGGGTTGTACGCACTTACGCTAATGTGTAATGGTAGGGTGATTGTGAGACGAAATGGAGGACCTACAGTTTAACGTGGGATCCGAACCACGGTGGAGGCCTGGCATTCCACACATTCACAAGTTGTGATTAATACACGTCTTGTCAGAGGTGAAGGAAGTGGTTTGGCAATCATATAAATCTGTGCCGGGACCGAGGATTGAACCCCGGACCCTCAGCACAGAAGTCTGAACACCTTAACCCTAGACCACCAGGTCAACCAACCCTGATGTTGAGTCATGGTTATGTGCATGTACGAAAATTGATTAGATTATATAAATAAGAAACTAAAAAAAAAAAGTGTCTCACAACAATTAAGGTGTATTGTTGTAAGGTGATCTTTTAATATTTCCATATTACCGCGCTGAAATCTAACTTAGATTGCACTAACTAGCAGGCTTTAGGCTAATAGATTTTAACACCTGATAGTTTGACATAATTTCAGAAAGGGTATGTGTCAAAAATAGTACTACAATAAATTACAATCTTAATTTAAAAAAAATTAATATATAGTGACTGGAAAAGTTGGAAATCGGCTCTGGAAAACCTGGAAATTGGCTCTGTAAAAGACAGGGAATCTAAAAATATACACACTGTTTATGTTTAATAATTGCCATTGCGCTGTTATGTATAGTCTGCTTACACTGAAACGTGGCATTACCATGTTTTAAATTTAAAAATCATTATGTTATATTTGTAGAAGGTGCAGGCAAGGCGGATAGAAACATATAAAAGGAATGAACACAATATGGCTTTTATAATTAAAAGAAGAACACAGTTCACACTTTACACTGCTGCCACTGGACAATGGACCTCTTTGTCCAATGGCAGCAATGTAAAATATGAACTGTGTTCTTTACATAGTCCCACTCTTTCACACAAACGTGGATACATTTCTTATAAATTCTAACTTCATCTTTATCCTATCAGTGTAAAAATATCAATAACCCAGAAAAAAAAATTCACACATGAAAGAGCAAAGGTCGTTAACAACTTATACATGTGTAAAGTGAAAGGCATTCTGGTGTGAGTCATGCGTGTTCTCTGGAATGAAAAAGAATTACATCCGAATAATGAAAATGTTTATGAAATATGAAGCTAATTAGATCTACTCAAAAGAAGGGGTTAAACACTCCTTTTCTAAAAAGTAATGTTTAAAGCTTGAAAATTATATTCTTTGTACTATTATGTAGAATTAACAGGCCTTTCTTTGGGACCGTTAGGAAGACGCAGATCCGAGGATAACATTAGAATGGACCCGAAAGAGGTAAGTTGTAATGAGGTGGACTGGATAGAAGATAGGGATAGGGGGTGTACTTTTGTAAGTGTGGCAATGAACTTTCGATTTCCCAATGATGATGATCTTAAATAAGAAATAACACAAACACCAGACATAAAGAATAACAAAATATAAATGAGATAACAAATTGCACCTTGAACCGGCACATTTAAAAAAACAACACAAGAGTCGTTGGAATGTTGTCCGCACAAACAGAGAGATTTATTTGCTCTTCTTGGTCGCGTTTCCTCCGAGAATCTTTCTCCTCTGAGCGAACATGTGCAGGTACATTTGAGGAAACACTGAAAACAAAATGAGACCATTAAAATCAATTTACATGTTTTAAAAAATATATTTTATATTAATTTACATCTAGGGGTTGTGCCAAGTCCATTTTTTCAATTCGAAGTGAACTCGAATCAAATATACAAAATATTCTCGAATCGAAGTTCGAATATTTTCTTTTAGTTGTTTTATGATTGAAAACATATTATATTGTGGTTATTTATATTACTTTATGCATTAAAATTACTTGGAAAAGTTTTATTGCACAATTGTTTTTAATATTTTGTTCTAATCCTATAAATTAAGTTGCTATCACAATTTACAATTCAATATCTTGAGATTTTTTTCCATATTGATATTAATTTGTAATGTATAAAACAACTCAGAATGGCTTTAATTAAACACAAATGGAGTATTTTAGCTGTCTATATTTTTATTGGTGAAGTTTCGTACACCCTCTTTACATCTAACACGGTTTCCAGCCTGTGGTCAGTTTTTTATTCAAGCCATATATTTCCCGCTATTGGCTTGCTAGTGGCCATGAACTTCCGAGCTCCTTAAGGCCAGAGGGTTAGTTGTGTCTCAGGATAGGGCTGAATGACGAGCTTACGTTCTGGCGGCCATGAACTTCCGAGCTCCTTAAGGCCAGAGGGTTAGTTGTGCCTCAGGATAGGGCTGAATGACGAGCTTCGTTCTGGCGGCCATGAACTTTCGAGCTCCTTAAGGCCAAAGGGGTTAGTTGTGTCTCAGAATAGGGTTGAATGACGAGCTTACGTTCTGGCGGCCATGAACTTTCGAGCTCCTTAAGGCCAAAGGGTTAGTTGTGTCTCAGAATAGGGTTGAATGACGAGCTTACGTTCTGGCGGCCATGAACTTTCGAGCTCCTTAAGGCCAAAGGGTTAGTTGTGTCTCAGAATAGGGTTGAATGACGAGCTTACGTTCTGGCGGCCATGAACTTTCGAGCTTCTTAAGGCCAGAGGGTTAGTTGTGCTCAGAATAGGGTTGAATGACGAGCTTACGTTCTGGCGGCCATGAACTTTCGAGCTCCTTAAGGCCAAGGGTTAGCTGTGTCTCAGAATAGGGTGAATGACGAGCTTACGTTCTGGCGGCCATGAACTTTCGAGCTCCTTAAGGCCAGAGGGTTAGTTGTGCCTCAGAATAGGGTTGAATGACGAGCTTACGTTCTGGCGGCCATGAACTTTCGAGCTTCTTAATGCCATAGAGTTGGTTGTGTGACAAAATGAATCTTTTCTTCATCATCATATGTTTCAAGCTTGGATTCACACTAAAATAGTGTGCTGTACACACCCTTGCAGACAATATCGAGAGAGAATCGGACAAAAAGCACACAAATATCACTCACAAGGAATGTAGAGGAACATGATAAACAACAGCATGTAGTGGTAGCTGAAAGTGAAGTTAAGTTTATTCGGCATCTCGAGACTCCACATCTTGGTTGAGGCTACATATGAATAAGCAGCAAAGATACAAAGCAGCTCCCCAGTCACTCCCACAGGATACAGTGCGATGAACGTTGTGTACCTGCAACATTTCACATCTATCATTGACGACAAACTCTAGTGAATAATTTTAGATCAGTTGTGAAGTCTGTTTTTAAAAGATACATTTTATCACTGACCTAAAAATAAGCAAAATATATAATTATACTCATCTATAATGTCTAGGGATGGCGTCCGTCAAGACTTTTGAGATTTGAATATTTATTTTAAGATTCAAGAATAAAATAATAATAATAATTGAGAATCAATATTTTTAGATTAGAAGTTTATCACGAAATAATTTCAGGACGAACCCAACAAACATGACCTAGATAATTTTGACACTTTGAAGGATGTAAATTAATAAATTTAAAATAAATTAGAATTATTGAAAGTGTAAGGGGGTACATCTTATAAAAGAGTAGACTGTAGTTGCGAAACCTTACCATGTTTTTAAAAAAGAATCATATTTTTATTTAAGATTTTTTTAGCACGGCATCTTACTACCCATTTGGGTAATACACTTATGTATTAATTAATTGCACTAATAGTTTTAGGGATTAGGGTAATAATACTTATAGGAAGTGTTCCCACATTTGCGTGGAAGGGGAGTGAGAAGCCATTTTGTAAAAACCACCCGAGAGAGATTCGAACCTCAATCTCCCCATCTTTGGCAGTCTAGTCTACTGCGAGAGTAGTGTGTTAGACCACGTGCCACCAAAGCGGATTATTTGAGATTCAAAGAACAGTACACCCCCCAGGAGGTTGAGGGCTAGAGGCAATGGAGATTCAACTTACCGACACCACACCAGCAACCAGGGCACACCTCCCAGGAGGTTGAGGGCTAGAGGCAATGGAGATTCAACTTACCGACACCACACCAGCAACCAGGGCACACCTCCAAAGAAGGTTGAGGGCTAGAGGCAATGGAGATTCAACTTACCGACACCACACCAGCAACCAGGGCACACCTCCCAGGAGTTTGAGGGCTAGAGGCAATGGAGATTCAACTTACCGACACCACACCAGCAACCAGGGCACACCTCCCAGGAGGTTGAGGGCTAGAGGCAATGGAGATTCAACTTACTGACACCACACCAGCAACCAGGGCACACCTCCCAGGAGGTTGAGGGCTAGAGGCAATGGAGATTCAACTTACCGACACCACACCAGCAACCAGGGCACACCTCCCAGGAGGTTGAGGGCTAGAGGCAATGGAGATTCAACTTACCGACACCACACCAGCAACCAGGGCACACCTCCCAGGAGGTTGAGGGCTAGAGGCAATGGAGATTCAACTTACTGACACCACACCAGCAACCAGGGCACACCTCCCAAAAGGTTGAGGGCTAGAGGCAATGGAGATTCAACTTACCGACACCACACCAGCAACCAGGGCACACCCCCCAGGAGGTTGAGGGCATAGTACAGGTAGCGGATGATCTCCGTGACAGACCATGCAATGAGAGCTAGAGGCAGTCCGAGGCTGACGGGGCCAGTAGGGGTGGCAAGGAGTACCCCACAAACCACTATCACCCGCGACGACACTTGGAAAAAGGTAATGAGAACGTTGGACGGAACTAGACGAAGTGCGGCATGGACGACCTAAACAACGATGGATATATTATGGTTTTATTAGTGGTTAATGTACAAATGTTTTAGTGATCTGGCACAAACTAAATATGGTCATATTAAACTTATTTTAACATCTTTAGTTGTTTTTTCATATACATTAAAGCAGGCACCTTCAGTAAATAAATAGATTACATGTTTTTATTATTATTAATATTATTATTATCACCGCGTCTTACTACCCAATCGGGTTGTACACACTTACGCTAATGTGTAACGGTAGGGTGATTGTGAGATGAAATGGAGGACCTACAGTTTAATGTGGATCCGAACCACGGTGGAGGCCTGGCATTCCGCACATTCACAAGTTGTGATTAATACATGTCTTGTCAGAGGTGAAGGAAGGGTTTGGCAATCAGATAAATCTGTACTGGGACCGAGGATTGAACCCCGAACCATCAGCATAGAAGTCTGAAACCTTAACCCTAGACCACCAGGTCACCTAACATGTTTTTAAATAAGTTTGGATGGATGGAAAAAGAGTGAAAATAAAATGTTGAGGCATTGGAATTGAAAACTTTCAATATGAGTGTGTGTGTGTGTGTGTGTGTGTGTGTATATATATATAAAATTTTTTATTCATTAAGGTGCGGCCGAAGGGAGCGCGAGTAATTTTACAGTTTTTATAGCATTATATTTTTTTGGCCAAAATAAATCAAATATTTCTAGAGTAGTAACACAGAGTTTAGTTTTCTGCACATGCTAATATCAACAGATCTCTAATATCTGTCAAAGGTGTCCTGGAATTTTGTCAAAACCTTTTAAATAAAGAGAAAAAGTTTTGACAAAATTCCAGGACACCCTTGACAGATATTCAAGGTCTGCTGATATTAGCATGTGCAGAAAACTAATCTCTATGTTGCTATTGGAGAAATATTTGATTTATTTTGGCCAAAAATATCCAATTCTATAAAAACTGTAAAAATACTTGCACTCCTCGGCCGCACCTTTTGGAGAATAACATTTTAGAAATTCAGTTCTAAACTATAGGCAAGAAATCAAAATTTCTCTTGAAATTGTTTTTAGTGGGAATATTTTAGATTTAATTAAACCCCTAACCATTTTAACGGGAAATTTAGATTTCTAGTCAATTGTGTGAAACTGAATCTTTAAAATATCCTTTCTCCTTTGTTTACATTTATATTGATCAAACCAAATAACAAGCGCAATAAAAAAGTTAATAGGCTACTGTATAAAATTAAATAAATAATATTTTAATACTTTCTTGCAGACATTTCACCTGAAACCAGCCCACCACTTAACATTGTGGTCAAGGTTGTTTTGGGTATTACATCACGACATGAGCAAGTCATTCGTAAAGAAGGAAGTTGTATAAAAGCATATTCAAGTATTAACACAAACGTCGTCGCTACCTCATGAATTATATAACATTTCATTACAAGCTACACCACGGGACTATGGGAACTTACTGCTGAATAAAATGTGACAGAGTTCATACAGACCGTTACAGGCTTAGTAAATGTCCGTACCTCCCCCCCCTGCCTCAGTGTCTGTTAGGGTTATACATATACATCAATTACGCTAATGGAGAAGGTACGAGGGAAGAGAAATTTAGAGGAAACTTACAAGCATTAGTGTTGTGGGGGGATAATGGTAAATTAAGTAGGAAAAAATTACCCTCAGTTGGCTACATCTGAACGACTTGCTTCAGTGGCAACATGGTCTATGGTGTCACTCTAGCAATAAACTGGGCTCCCGATGACAGGGAAATCAGGGTTCGAAACTCAGTCGGGTGTAGCTACTGAGGGTGATTTTTCCTAAATGGTTTTCCACTCTCCCTTCATGCAAATGTGAATAGGCTACACCTCTAAATTTAACCTTCATCCCTAAATCATTAGCGCAGTTAGTACAGTGCTACTTAATTATCCAGTCCACCTCATTACACCCTATCCCAAGCTAGTTCTATCCAGTCCACTACATTACACCCTATCCCTATCCCAAGCTAGTTCTATCCAGTCCACCTCATTATACCCTATCCCTATCCCAAGCTAGTTCTATCCAGTCCACTACATTACACCTTATCCTATCCCAAGCTAGTTTTATCCAGTCCACTACATTACACCCTATCCCTATCCCAAGCTAGTTCTATCCAGTCCACCTCATTATACCCTATCCCATCCCAAGCTAGTTCTATCAGTCCCACTACATTACACCCTATCCCTATCCCAAGCTAGTTCTATCCAGTCCACTACATTACACCCTATCCCTATCCCAAGCTAGTTCTATCCAGTCCACCTCATTACACCCTATCCCAAGCTAGTTCTATCCAGTCCACCTCATTAACACCCTATCCCTATCTAGTTCTATCCAGTCCACCTCATTACACCCTATCCCTATCCCAAGCTAGTTCTATCCAGTCCACCTCATTACACCCTATCCCTATCCCAAGCTAGTTCTATCCAGTCCACCTCATCACACCCTATCCCATTGGGTTTGCCAGTCAATACCCTGAGCAATGTTCTCAATTACTCCTATTAGTATTGCATGTCCTGCCCTTCATAATCGACGAGATTTGATTATTCTAACAATATCTTGTGATGAGTACATGGTATGTAACTTCCTCCATTCCCCAGTATCCCCATCCCTTTTTGGAAACAATATCTTCCTAAGCCCCTTGTTTTCGAGCAGCCTAAATCTCTTCTAGCCATGTAAGGCAAGAGACCACGATTCACACCCATAGAGAACAACCGGTATAATTGTTTAGTATATTTTGTATAGTTAAATCTTATTACAAAAATAAAATGTGTATGCTTCCTATCAGGGCCACGTCTGGGGGGATAGGGGGGCAATCAGGCCTCACATTCCAGGGGGATCAAATAGTGTACAGATAATTAATTAACAGAAATAAGTATTCACTTAGTGATAGTACTCCATGCCAGATTCCTGAAAACCCTAATTTTATGTAATTTAAGATTAACATTATTAGAGTAATGTGCTGCAGTACAGTAGAATACGCCACCATTGTGATATCACCGTCGGTTTACAGACAACTAAATGTGCAATGGTGCAGAGAGGAATTTACTTTTGTTAACTTAATTTGTTTAAATTTAATAAAGTACAATCATTTAAAGGGATGATCAATATAATATGAGAAATTATTAAGTACTTATAATAAGTATCGAGTACGTATCAATATATTATAACGGCTTAACGCTAAAACTGAAAAACTGCCGTACAAAGGCGGGCCTCCAATTTTTGAGCCCCCCGGGACTCACATTTTCTTAAAACGGCCCTGCTTCCTTTATACAAAACAATAATCTACTAACCTTAAATGGTTTTTACAAAAATGTGAAACCTTTTCCTTGCAACAATGGTGTGAATGTTGTTTTATAGATCTTGTGACAAATATCACTTTAATTAGTGTTGACAAGCCGTGTGATATGCCGAAATATCGGATGTTTGCTTCACTTACATGTGAGAGAAAAACAAATAATAACTATGTCTGTGATGTCAAACAATGCACGTATTTGGTGTACAAATTCAACAATCTTTTAAGAATTGATCGCTGATGAAGAAAGAGTACAAATTGGGCATACCAACCTCGCATAACTGAATTATCCAAATTATCCAAATTCTCATTCATCCCATCCCAGAATGTTGTATTTCTTCGATCTTTATAAAAAGAAGAATAAATATCGTGTTGCATGATGGTTCGTCATAAGGAGTGTGGGCTGCACAAAATCATGGACAGGGTCGCATGCGGCCCACGAGTTTGCCGATGTCTGCCCTAGTTCATTGACAAACTAGACTTATTAGAGCTGTGAAGATGGCCAATATTACCTCTAGTATGGCTGCGTTCTGGAAAATGACCACCGTGAGCTTCACCGTCTCCCAAAGGGATTCATGTCTTGGCCTCGTGTAATGCGTGACAATGAGGTAAAGCAGGTAGCTCCATCTGGGGGTAATCACATCATAGGGCTAGTTTCATTACAACGCTGTTCAGTCTACTCGGTGATATATCAACAGTTTAAACTATGAGTTGGTACCCTTGAAGTGAGATCTTTCAGTTGTATTTTATTAAACATTAGCTGAAGAACCCAGTGTTGCCCGGGGTAGCCCAATGAATTGCTGGTTACCCAGATAGCTTTTTGGCTTCAAACAGAGAGAAAATAGCTCTTTCATTGTAGTTCTTACAAAAAGAAAAAAAAATAATTCATTTTAGTTTCTACAAAGTACTATTTTAGATAAATAATAATTTATATGTTTATGCTGTATGGATACTCAATTATATTATTTATTAATAATATCAGCTTTCATTGGTTAACCATGGCTACAATGTATAAAATTATGTGATAACACGAACGTTAAGATTGAATGGAATCACCTACATTACGTGATAAATCATGTGAGGCTGACCAAAATATTATAACAGTATAATCACGTGTGGATCCTAGCGTGTGAAATCGACAAGGATGCTCAGATAACTGTCCCGTGGACAAGGATTGAACACCGGACTTCCCCTCCCCCAGCACAGAAGTCTTGACACCTTACTCCTGGACTGCCAGGTCACCTTTAATATGAATATTAAAATTATGATTAATCCAAGGATGGGTCTGGGACAGAAATCCTTACAGAAGTCAGGGCGGGTTGCGTAATCTGTACAGTCCAATAAGGTGTAGATGAAAATGGAAATGGAGTACCCAAATGGTTAAAATATGGCCCATAAGTAAGCAGAAAAGATAGTAAGATTAAACAAAGCAAGATAGGTTGCAGGAGTGATGTTTTTAATATGTAAACAGGATGATAAAGGATTGGAACACCATTTGGAGAAACAGGGTGTTTTAAGAAACTAGAAAGTACCAGTGAGGAATATGAAAGGAAATTGATACATAACTATAAAGAGACGGAAGGGTATTGATGATTTACCACCAAGCTATAACTAAATTACAGTATAAGCCTACTTAACCTACAGTTACCTATATTATACAAGGTAATTTACTCGACATAAGTTGGTAAAACAATATGCAATCTAGGGCTATAGGCATTGCAAATAATGTTGAGTTAGGTAAGGAATATATATTCGGTATAGCCTATGTATAAACAGGTTTAGCACATATCTCACTTTTCTTCTAAGTGTTTAGAACCTAAAGCATAAGACAGGCCTAATGCACCGTATTTTAAAATTATTAGGTTAATATTATTAGTATATTTTAGTATTTGGACGGCTGATATTTATGTATAGTATTAATATTAATTATAACAGATCTAATAAAAATTTTTTTTTTTTTAAAATACTGCATAAATGTTATTGGGCCAATATAATTATGCTTTTAGCATGAACGGAGTGTAAGATGTGTTAAAAAATTAATGGGAGTAGTATTCAAAGAATGAGGATTTAATTTTTATATCATATCATGAATTTTTTATATTTTTACCATCCATTCACACATAACCAAAATAAAAATTTCCATGATAAAATAATTGTAAAATAATTACATAATTAAATTTAAAATTCAAAAATTCACATAATCACAAAAGAATGTTAAAATTATTACAACTTGAGTATTTAAAAGAATGTCACAACATGACACAAAAGTAGTATGGCTGTTGAAATTTTTCTATAACTATGATGCAGGATCTACTTATGCAAAATAAGCTCACACATGTTTTGAATTAACTTAGTAAAAGGTGCTTACCCAATAACTTGGCCTAAATTATAAACAATTAAATATCCTTTGGCTAAAATGCTGGGTTCAGAATTTTGTTTTTTACTTGACTTCCCAGCCATTCTGAAAAATATTTCACGAAAGAAACATACACAATTTAAAACAGTAAACAGTAAAAATATTTTAAGCCGTTTGTTATTAGTCAGCTATTTTTCATTCATCTTATAAGCATAACAACCGGTTTTTAATAAAAGACAGATTACCGTCGTATGCAGGGTTCCCAACACCAACATTTATAATTGTCCGATGATGGGATTGAACAATTATTATAAATTGGTAGACATCTTTAGGCACACATTTTCTACCGTCGTCTGAACACCATTGTGTAAGAGAGAGATAAAATTTCGTGGTATCTCTTTCTCTCCTACACACATTCAAGGCACTGTGGCATTTTGATATCGTTCGCTTTATTATGAATGTAATTTATGAGGCACATCAATCATTAATGTATGTTATGGTTAAATGAAATACTGTGTTATTAAAAGGTCTGATCAGAAAATTAATTTCAAAATTCCTGAATTGTTTATTTAAATAATTATATTTGTATTACACAAAGCCTATATATATAGGTTTTGAAAGGAACTCCGTTTCAGAAGGCTTTGTATCGTACAAGAATCGTACCGTATAGAAGTATTTTTGTAAGATAAAAGACCTTCGAGAAGGGACTTCCTATTAGTTTCCTAAAAGACCGTTTATCCTACCAAAATACTTGCTACATGCCTATTATAATCTAAAAGATCAACTATTACCTGTGAGACTGAATTTTATATCCTTTTTATCCACCCAACTGTGATATAATACTCCACTATTTTCAAACAACGTGGGATCCGAACCACGGTGGAGGCCTGGTATTCCGCACATTCACAAGTTGTGATTAATACACGTCTTGTCAGAGGTGAAGGAAGTGGTTTGGCAATCAGATAAATCTGTGCCGGGACCGAGGATTGAACCCCCGGACCCTCCCCATCACAGAAGTCTGACACCTTACCCCTAAGCCGCCAGGTCACCTACTATCTATATAACTATATAAGCTCGATGGTCCGAACACACTACCAGCAACTTCGACCCAACCTACTCCCCCTCCAACTCACCTCCTCAACATCTTTTTAATAAACTCACCTTTTCGGCGAAGTAACAAAATTTTGCTTACAACTATACAATTTGCAACAATCGCTTGAACAAAAAATGGACCATTGTATTCTACTTTAAAAAAAAATATAATTTCCAGCTTGAGTAAGCTCGTTTGTGGGGGTTGGTTTATAGGCAGGAGAAGGAGGGTTGGGCCACTACCTAAACCTAGCTTTGTGAAAGCCGGTATAATTGACACCAGAAGGCAATTTTTGTTCGTTCTCTAGTCAAATCCATATTTAAAGTGGATTGTTTTTTTTAAAAAAATGCCCACTTGATAGCGATGTTATCCCTTGGGACTGTGTGTAGCGAGCCCTGAAAATTGAGCTGGGTGCTCTATTTTGGTTGTCTAAGGTCAGTGTTTAGAGACACCCATTAATACTTTAATTTATATCGAAGCAGTTTCCGATCAAAATGTCTTCCACATGTGTTAGGGGCGCATCTGTCGGCAGTGTACTTTGATTTATAAAGGAGGGATAACTTCGTTTGCCCTTAGCCCCCTGCCCCCCAAAAAACGGAAAAAAATTTTCTACGCCTTTCACAGATATAATAGAAAAACAAGTTTCCTTCACTCTTTTCTTTAAAAAAACAAACAAAGAGAAATGTAGATGAGGCATTGACAAAATGTTCATAAAAACGGATTTATAGTAATAATCTAGACGTTGAAAGGGTGTTACTCTGGTTTCTGATATCCTCTGAGCTACGACCTCAGTCGGTTACCGAACCATAGCCTCTGGGCTCAAAGACAATCATACGAGCACACACCTAATTCCGCCGTTATGACTACTATTGAAGCAGAGCACAGTTAATTTTGTCCGCAACCACTTCGGTGGCCACGTAGTCTAAGGCGCTACTCTTGCATTAGACAATATTGTTGATGACGGGGAGATCAAGGTTCGAATCTCAGCTGGGTGTACTGATGGGGGTTTAAAAAAAAGGTTTTCCAATCCCCCTCCACGCAAATGCGGGTACACTTCCTATAAACATAACCTTCCTCATACCATTAGCGTAACTAGTATATAAGCGTTTAAACCCGAACGGGTAGTAAGACGCGGCGCTGAAAAATAAAATGGTTTGTGTTAGCCAATAAACAGACACAGGCTAACTATCTAATATCCAAGGAAAGTTGATTGTTTTATTACTATGGAACAATATTTCGAAAACTTTTAGGGACCATGTCCTAACTAATGTACCCCTTCACCTCTTTATAAAAATAATAATAAACTAATACCCACTATCTTGTAAAACACAAAAGGTCGCTTCAAATTTTAACAAAGCTTTTATGATAAGCTGACTGAACAACGGAATGTCCTTCATTTCAAACCTTAGTAAACTCGTTATTTCAAGGAACTATCTAGCGTACTGAAGCCTTGACTACTGTGGTAATACTAGTAAAAATAAAAATGTACTGAATTGTGTGATTAATTAACGCGAACCATTTTGAGGTAGCTCCTAAAATAACGAATATATTAAGGCTTGAAATATGGTGACTCGGTCAATAGGTTGTTGACAGCTCGCCTGGTTTAATGGAATGTAAGATTTAAAATGTACAAAACTATAATTTTACCAGTTGGTCTTCGTGGCTGTGAAACGTGGTCTCTTAACTTGTCTGACAAAAATAAATCAAATATAGCTTGTTCGAAAACAAGGTGCTTAGTAAGATATTTGGTCCAAAAAGGGATGGGACTACTGGGGAGTTGAAGAGGTTACATAATGATGAGTTACTTACCCTCAACCCTGTACTCAACACAAGTCATTGTCAGTATAATCGAGTCTCGCAGATTACGGTGGGCAGAACATGTAGCGTGAATGGAAGAATCTAGAACCATGTTCAGGGGATTGACTGGCAAACTCAATGGGAAGAGACCAGTGGGAAGACCTAGAAGTAGATGGGAGATAACATTAGAATGGAGCTGAAAGAGATAAGGTGTAATGAGGTGGACTGGATAGAACTAGCTCAAGGTAGAGTTTAATGAGGTGGACTGGATAGAACTAGCTCAAGATAGGGATAGGGTGTAATTAGGTAGAGTGGATATAAGTATCTCAAGATAGGATGTAATGAGGTGGACTGGATAGGACTAGCTCAAGATAGGGATAGGGTGTAATGAGGATTGGATAGAAATAGCTCGAGATAGGGATAGGGTGTAATGAGGTGGACTGGAAAAAATTATCTCAAGATAGAGATAGGGTGTAATGAGGTGGACTGGATAGAATTAGCTCAAGATAGGGATAGGGTGTAATTAGGTAGAGTGGATATAAGTATCTCAAGATAGGGTGTAATGAGGTGGACTGGATAGGACTAGCTCAAGATAGGGATAGGGTTAATGAGGTGGACTGGATAGAACTAGCTCAAGGTAGGGATAGGTTTAATGAGGTGGGCTGGATAGAACTAGCTCAAGGTAGAGTTTAATGAGGTGGACTGGATAGAACTAGCTCAAGATAGGGATAAGGTATAATGAGAGGTGTTTTCTTAAATGGTTCCCCTCTCTCTCCACGCAAATGCTAGTACACTTCTTAATTTCAACCTTCCTCATACCTAACAAAGCGTAATTAGTACATAAGCGTAAAACCCGAACGGTTAGTAAGACAAGGTGTTACAAAAATATATAAAGAATATCACTCAACTATATTTTAGTAAATTTTAGAACTGTAAAAAAAAATATTCTCTTATGTACAATTTTCATAGTAAGAGTCTTATCTGACAGATGGAAAAGTTACTTGATTTAATTTTCACCTATTCACACGTCAAGTCATGCTATCTGCAGCTGTCACTTTTGATAGATATCACCAATACCTATCAAACAACAATTATTATATTATAGTGAAATATTATCAATTTTGTACAAAACTAACATTTTGTAAAAGGCCTTTCTTATGAAGATGTGACTCTATCTAAATGAGGACTGTGTATGCCTACTGTCCCAGATGTTTGTTATGTTGCTACTGTCATGTTTACAACATTCCTGTCACACTGCCCTCAAGTCATTCCTTCTCTCCAACGAAGCTTATTAAGCTCAGTACGGCGGCCGTGTCCTTGCTGATGTTGCCAGTCAAGCTGAGCTCACGATTGTCAAGTTAACAGCGGATACGTGCGCTTGTTTGATGCACAAATACTTGAGGTCCGTAAAAGAGATAGCTCGCTCGACACCACAGTAATATATTACTCTTTACACACATTCTCGATCAGCAAGTAAAAGTGAGAAGCTGCATTTCACATGACTTGACGTATGAATACATGAAAGTAAGTCTAATAACTTTTCTTAGCTGGCCAAATAAGGTCCTCCATATGAAAACTAGACTGTACATCCACGTGGTTAATAATACTAAGGGCATACGCCCTCCCTCCCTCTCCGTGAATCTGCTTAAAAGTATCAATATTAATTATTATTATTAGGTGTTCTGTCTTACGCCAGGTTCATTCCTTTTGTCAGTGAACTCAGACCACCAATGCACCCTGTCCTCTGCCTCCTTCAGCTCCCAGATTTTTCTTCTTTTCTTTAAATCATTCGTTATTTGAATCCTCCTTCTTCCTAAGCTCCTCTTTCCCTCAACCTTTCCTTCTATGACGTTGTAAATCAGAAGTTCCTCTTAAGGATGTGTCCGATTCAGTTTGCTTTGTACCGAAGAATCACATCCAAAATGGTTCTCTTCTCACCAACTCTTCTCAGGACTTGTTGATTTGTCCCCCTGTCTGTCCACCTGTTCTTCTCACCAACTCTTCTCAGGACTTGTTGATTTGTCCCCCTGTCTGTCCACCTGTTCTTCTCACCAACTCTTCTCAGGACTTGTTGATTTGTCCCGCTGTCTGTCCACCTGTTCTTCTCACCAACTCTTCTCAGGACTTGTTCATTTGTCCCCCTGTCTGTCCACCGGATCTTCTCAAGTCTTGTCCAGCACCACATTACAAAGCTCTCCAAGCATATCTTTTCCATCTTACTGAGAATCCAAGTTTCTGCTCCAAATGTAGCAGTTCATCAGTTCCAAACCCGACTTGCTGGTCAGCATTGACCTCTTCTTGTTGAAATCTTCCTTGGCCATGGCGATCCTCGACCTAATCTCCCTGGTTCAGCAGGCCTCTTTTGTAGGCAGACTTCCCAGGTACTTGAACTGCTCTTGTTTACCAACTCCTGGTTTTTAGAATTTTGATTTTCAGCGGCTCTTTATCAATATTAATACCGTAAAATAAAGATTGAAGTGTTTAATTCAAGAAAAAGCTAACGTACATTATGTATTTGATTCATATAATTGACTCCATTATAATATCATTAATTTTTTTCACTAGATATAAAAAATTATCCATGTTTAAAAAAAATAAAAAGCGAAAAAGGGTTCATTTTTGCTCCCCCTTACCCCTAATAGCTAAGTAGCTAAAATGCCTATTCCTGCTCTACGTAAGGTGGGGTGAGTGGGAAAACAAGTTAAGAAATATATTTTTACAGTTTTTATTACAAACAACTTTTTTGTCCAAACTAAATCCAATATCTCTTCAATTTAGTTTAATTTTATACACATGGTTATATCAACATTTCTTGAAAATCCGTTATACCCGCTTCGGTGGTAGAATGGTCTAAGGCGTCACTCTCGCAATGGAATAGACTGTCGATGATGAGAAGATCCTGGTTCGAAACCAGGTTGGGTGTACATTTTTTTTATTACCGCGTCTTACTACCCGTTTAGGCTATACGCCTATGTAATAATTACACTAATAGGCTTAAGAATAGGGAGGTTATATTTACAGGAAGTGTACACGCATTCGCGTGGAGGGAGGGTGGGTAATACCTTGGGAATAACCCCTTCAATACACCCGACTGAGATTCGAACCTCGATCTCCCCGTCATCGGCAGTCTAACCCACTGCGAGATTAGCGCGTTAGACCACGTGGCTACAGAAACGGGTTCGGGTGTACTGAGGGTGGTTTTCCCCTAAATGGTTTTCCACACTCTCTCTACACAAATTCGGATACAATTCATCTAAATTCAACCTTCTTCGTCCCTAACATATTAGCGCTAATAGTACAGCTGCGTATAATCCGAACGCAGTTGCTAAATCAACATCTATTCTAGTGTGAGCCCAGCTTAGTGGCTTTGGCACGCCAGCAGTGCTATCTATGAACGAGTTTCTCAGGCGATTAGACGGTGCACCACCGCGTGACCATGTCAGGCAGGTGTTGGCAACAATGCAGAGGACGCAGCGCTACAAGACAGAACGCTCAGATATCAGCAATCAACTCAGGTAGGGACAGTTTCATGTTCTTTGGTTTGGAAAGAGCTTAACCTGCGTTTTATTTACATATTCCTTGAATTTTATTACTAATGAACATTGGAGGCAGCTTCTATAAAACACAAACATATCTATTTACGGTCAACAATGATAACATTAGACTCTTTTTACCTATTGTTATTTTAGATGTAGGTCTTATTGATAATAGCTATGAAAAGTGACAGCTGGAGATACCATGACTTGACGTATGAATACGTGGAAGTAGATTTATTCAGAAATGTTCATTCGTACGAAATTTGAGATATAAATACGTTATATACACAGCCCAATTTTCATAGAAAGGGCCATATCTGACATATAGAAAAGTTAATAGATCTACTTTCATGTATTCATACGTCAAGCCATGATTATGCAGCTGTCACTTTTGATAAATATTATCAATAGTCTACCTATAAATTACAATAATAATAATAATAATATAGTACAATGTTATCAATGTTGACGGTAACAAATATGCCTGTAATTCTTTAAAAGACACTTCCTACTAAAATTGGACTGTGTGTTGTAAATTGCTGTAGCACTGAAGCTTTGGCTACTTTTGTCACGAATTGTTTTTATCTCTCTGACGATGTTCATTCGCCCGAACTCCGAACTATCAGCAATGTTAACATAACTTGACAGGCAGGGAACACAACAAACACGAACTGTCAGCAATGTTAACATAACTTGATAAGCACACAACACAACAAACACGAACTGTAAGGAATGTTAACATAACTTGACAGGCAGGGAACACAACAAACACGAACTGTCAGCAATGTTAACATAACTTGATAAGCACACAACACAACAAACACGAACTGTAAGGAATGTTAACATAACTTGACAGTCAGGGAACACAACAAACACAAATTGTCCGAGGTTGACTACTTGGGAAATTCGAAGCTATTTTGCGAAGCGGGTTATATCTGAACTCTTTTCTAAGAACAGGCACCCGTTCGGGGTACACGCCTATGCACTAAATAATTACTCTAATGTGTTCGGGGTGAAGAATATTAAATTTAGAGGTAGTGCACCCGCATTTGCGTGGAGATAGAGAGGAGGACCATTTAGGGAAAGCTATCCTCAGCGCATCCTACCAGGATCGAATCCTGATCTCCCCCGTAATCGGCAGCCAGTCTATTGCGAGAATAGCACTTTAGATCATGCGGCCACCGATACGGGTGCATCTTAACTTGTTTATCTGCTGATAACAGTTCCCCTCTTCCGTTAGCGAGTATAAACCCTATTTCTACTACCGTATTTGTGCCTGGACAGCTTTGACTCGCATTTCGAAATTAACCTTTCCTTGTTTCCTACTATTATATATATACACTCGCTTTGATCGTTGTGGGCTCCGCCCCCTAAACCGCCGTGAGTGTAAACGAATGTAATTCCAGCGTTGTTTTGAACGTTGATTTATTTTTCACAATGATTTAGCTGTCCCATAAGTGTGTCATAAAATTTGCAAAATTGCAAAATTTTACCTAAAATCAAGAAATCTAGCTTGGTGCTATCCGTATTTTTTTATAGGTCTTACCGTTTAGCCACAAGAAACCTCCAAAGAAAGGTCCGCACCGACTTTAAAGTTGCTCCCCATTTTGAACTTTTTTCGGGAATTTGTTTTTTTAAATTTTTGGAATTTTCCTGTCGGTTACAGGTAGAAGCTATAAGTTTGCCAAATTCAAGTTTCTAGCTCATCTGAAGTGAGTAAACATTAATGTCAGTGAGTGATTGTAGTGATTCACGGACTTTTTTTAATATAT
Source organism: Timema podura (assembly GCA_033556935.1). Taxonomy (NCBI): domain Eukaryota; kingdom Metazoa; phylum Arthropoda; class Insecta; order Phasmatodea; family Timematidae; genus Timema; species Timema podura. Next base: position 7,278,337 of record JAVRXN010000014.1, on the reverse strand, counting down.
ATCCTGGCAGGAAGATTCCTACAGGACATTTTCAGAAATGAACAAATATCCTGAGTGATGATTTAAAAAAAAGTATGCTTTACAAAAACAAACCTACTTAAAGATCAAAGATATAATTTTGTGACACTGTAAGAAGATATTTAAAAATTATCTAAGAATGTATGTTTTTTGTTTTCAATGATGTAACTTTAAAATTCTCCGAATAGAACGTAAATACATTAAAATGGAATAATATTTATAGTCACTTGCAGTGACGTCACGAGTATGTGACGTAAGGGAAACCGTGCTAAAGTCGGTATTAGTGAAGTTTTTTTTATATGACAAAACGTATTTTTGGACAGAATAAATAAAATATATCTTATGTATATACGTTTAGTTTAGTTTTCTACAAAATAATTACTCTACTGATGACGGGAAGATAGTGGTTCGTATCCCGGTCTGGTCTGCTAAGGGTGGTTTTATCCAAATGATTCTCCACTCTATTTCCACGCAAATGCTGGTAGATTACCTTTAAAATGCTTCCTTCCTCATCCCTACTCAATTGTAGTAACTATCATATTTATTCGTACAACCTGAACAGGTAGTAAGACGCGGCGATAAAAACAGATCCACACACATTTCTTGAATATTTGGCATTTGCGCAGGACTCAAAAAAAAAATTAAAGATAAAACGTCTTTCAAATGCCGTTATACCCATCGCAGATATTCAAGAACTGTTGACATTACCATGGGTATAATACCGCCATTAAATACTACAGTAGCCCCATGGCTTCTTTGGTGCTGACTGACAGCTGACGGCTTTGAAAAGTTACCAGACCAAATTATGTATCCCTACGCCGAACCAAATGATCTGCAAGAAATAATTTGTTTAGCAGCTGTCACTTCTGACAGTCAAAATTTAGGTATATACCTAAATGTTGACTATCACAAGTATGCTGTGAACTGTCAGTCAGCACCAAAGAAGCCATGGGACTACTGTAGCTACGATATTGACCAGTTTTTCAAGTTCCGACTCGTGTGGTGGTAAACTTGATCCTTATTTTACTGCACATGAAAACAAGTTTTAATTACACTCATTACGACTGAAACACAGGCTGGTGTTATTAATAAACTTCATTCACGGTAGGAATTACTCTCTGAAAGGTCTTTTCTCCTACCAGAATACTACTATATAATAGCTTTCTGGTAGGGAAAAAGGCCTTTCAGAAAACAATTCCTACGCTGAACAGACTTTATCTTCGGTGACTAATGGAACAAGGCTTCACTGCTTATCTCTTTCTATGTACGCACTGTTACTATCAGCTAAAAGTATCGACACTTTACTAAAAATCGATATTTTACTTTCGATAACAGTATTTTTGTTTGATTCGATACTTAAACTCGTAGTTGATATAATCAGTTGGTTCAGAAAGAGTAAGTTAAAATAACACTTAAATATTTATTTTCTTGAATAATCAAATACATATAAATATAGTGATAAATATATTATTTAAGATATTTTACGTGAACGTTTTGAAATAGCTGATTATATCACACTCCGAATTAGAAACTAACTTTTGATATGTACATCGGATTAATTTAGAAAGAAACACGATATTCGTATATTATTATTATTATTATTATTATTATTATTATTATTATTATTATTATTATTATTATTATTATTATTAGCACCGCGTCTTACTACCCGTTCAGGTTATACGCACTTACGCTAATGTGTAATGGTAGGGTGATTGTGAGATGAAATGGAGGACCTACAGTTTAACGTGGGATCCGAACCACGGTGGAGGCCTGGCATTCCACACATTCACAAGTTGTGATTAATACACGTCTTGTCAGAGATGAAGGAAGGGTTTGGTAATCAGATATTCGTATAAAACCTTTTTCCACTTCTTTGTTATCTTTCTTTATCTACTGCTGTCGATAGTTTTCTTACGATATCCGGATACCGACAACTTATTTACAATACTAGAAAGAAGTAATGTATCGATAGTACAGCCCAGTGTCTGTACTAACTCACGTCAGTTCGGACTAAACTCTACACACGGCTGAGACGGCAGTTTTCACACGTGTGGAGCGGACACATGTGGAGCGGACACATGTGCTATAAGGAGGTGAACCACAACACACATATTAGTAGGAAGCTACTTATACACATGTGGATATCAACCTTTAATATTACAAGTGTTTTGTGAGTGTTATATTAGATTATTTACTTACTTCTGAAACACTTGTGGGGCACTCAGATAAAGGTGCCAGTTGCGTAGTGGATTGTTCACTGGTTTCAAGGAGGCCAAGGTTCAAATCCCATCCGGATTTATCGAGTTTTTTTGTTGTTTACTGAATGGTTTTTACATCTATTTCTTGTCCTTCACGCAAATGTGGGTACACTTTTTCTGAGTTCTGCCTTCCACACCAGAGTAAATATTTGTGGATAGATTGGCAGAGTGAGGCTATCGCAAAAAAAAAAAAATATATATATATATATATATAGTACTAGTGTGAGGTTGATGTTTCATCATATTCGTAGCGGTGGTCACGCAGTCTTAAGGCGAAACTCTCACAATAGACTGGACTTCCGACAAAGAGGATATAGAGGTTCGAATACCGGTCGGGTGAACTGAGGTTGGTTTTTCATAGAATTGTTTTACCCTCTTTCTTTTCACGCAAATGCGGGTACACTTCCTATGAAGTAGACTTTACACATTTCTAACACATTAGCGTAAGATATAGTACATATGCTTATAACCCGAACAGGAAGTAAAACGCAATGTTTATATGTATATATATATATATAATTTCCAGAAATTCTATTCATGAAGAAGAACAATTTGTGAATCTGTGATCACGAGCTCTCAGAGATAATGGCCGCCCCCCCGGAAGGTGAAGAGAAGGACCCCATCACGGAAGCTGTGGGGGAGTTCGGTCCTTGGCAACTGAGACTTACGTTCCTGTTGGCCCTGGTAAACATCCCTCTGATGTGGAGACTGGACATCCCCACATACATCAGCCTCCACTCGGACTACTGGTGTTCCAGGCCCTCCAACCTGGCTAACATCTCCGTGGAGCAGTGGAGGAACTGGAGTCAACCTGTCTCTTCTAACAAGGTCAGTCTGGAGCAGTGGAGGAACTGGAGTCAACCTGTCTCTTCTAACAAGGTCAGTCTGGAGCAGTGGAGGAACTGGAGTCAGCCTGTCTCTTCCAACAAGTTCAGTCTGGAGCAGGGGAGGAACTGGAGTCAGCCTGTCTCTTCCAACAAGGTCAGTCTGGAGTAGTGGAGGAACTGGAGTCAACCTGTCTCTTCTAACAAGGTCAGTCTGGAGCAGTGGAGGAACTGGAGTCAGCCTGTCTCTTCCAACAAGGTCAGTCTGGAGCAGTGGAGGAATTGGAGTAAACCTGTCTCTTCTAACAAGGTCAGTCTGGAGCAGTGGAGGAACTTGAGTCAGCCTGTCTCTTCCAACAAGGTCAGTCTGGAGTAGTGGAGGAACTGGAGTCAACCTGTCTCTTCTAACAAGGTCAGTCTGGAGCAGTGGAGGAACTGGAGTCAGCCTGTCTCTTCCAACAAGGTCAGTCTGGAGCAGTGGAGGAACTTGAGTCAGCCTGTCTCTTCCAACAAGGTCAGTCTGGAGCAGTGGAGGAATTGGAGTAAACCTGTCTCTTCTAACAAGGTCAGTCTGGAGCAGTGGAGGAACTTGAGTCAGCCTGTCTCTTCCAACAAGGTCAGTCTGGAGTAGTGGAGGAACTGGAGTCAACCTGTCTCTTCTAACAAGGTCAGTCTGGAGCAGTGGAGGAACTGGAGTCAGCCTGTCTCTTCCAACAAGGTCAGTCTGGAGCAGTGGAGGAACTTGAGTCAGCCTGTCTCTTCCAACAAGGTCAGTCTGGAGTAGTGGAGGAACTGGAGTCAACCTGTCTCTTCTAACAAGGTCAGTCTGGAGCAGTGGAGGAACTGGAGTCAGCCTGTCTCTTCCAACAAGGTCAGTCTGGAGCAGTGGAGGGACTGGAGTCAACCTGTCTCTTCCAACAAGGTCAGTCTGGAGCAGTGGAGGAACTGGAGTCAACCTGTCTCTTCTAACAAGGTCAGTCTGGAGCAGTGGAGGAATTGGAGTAAACCTGTCTCTTCTAACAAGGTCAGTCTGGAGCAGTGGAGGAACTGGAGCCAACCTGTCTCTTCCAACAAGGTCAGTCTGGAGCAGTGGAGGAACTGGAGTCAGCCTGTCTCTTCCAACAAGGTCAGTCTGGAGTAGTGGAGGAACTGGAGTCAACCTGTCTCTTCTAACAAGGTCAGTCTGGAGCAGTGGAGGAACTGGAGTCAGCCTGTCTCTTCTAACAAGGTCAGTCTGGAGCAGTGGAGGAATTGGAGTAAACCTGTCTCTTCTAACAAGGTCAGTCTGGAGCAGTGGAGGAACTGGAGTCAGCCTGTCTCTTCCAACAAGGTCAGTCTGGAGCAGTGGAGGAACTGGAGTCAGCCTGTCTCTTCCAACAAGGTCAGTCTGGAGCAGTGGAGGAATTGGAGTAAACCTGTCTCTTCTAACAAGGTCAGTCTGGAGCAGTGGAGGAACTGGAGTCAGCCTGTCTCTTCCAACAAGGTCAGTCTGGAGCAGTGGAGGAACTGGAGTCAGCCTGTCTCTTCCAACAAGGTCAGTCTGGAGTAGTGGAGGAACTGGAGTCAACCTGTCTCTTCTAACAAGGTCAGTCTGGAGTAGTGGAGGAACTGGAGCCAACCTGTCTCTTCCAACAAGGTCAGTCTGGAGCAGTGGAGGAACTGGAGTCAGCCTGTCTCTTCCAACAAGGTCAGTCTGGAGCAGTGGAGGAACTGGAGTCAACCTGTCTCTTCTAACAAGGTCAGTCTGGAGCAGTGGAGGAACTGGAGTCAACCTGTCTCTTCTAACAAGGTCAGTCTGGAGCAGTGGAGGAACTGGAGTCAACCTGTCTCTTCTAACAAGGTCAGTCTGGAGCAGTGGAGGAACTGGAGTCAACCTGTCTCTTCCAACAAGGTCAGTCTGGAGCAGTGGAGAAACTGGAGTCAGCCAGAAAATTGAACAGTACATTACAATTCGCGGTGATATTGTATTTAACCTAATTCATCGATTCCACAACACACATATTCGCAATCAACAATTTAAAAGAAAAACAACAAACTATCTGTCAAAGGTCTTATTGTATTAAATCAGCTTATTAATTAATTTACACATAATTTATGTAATTAACTTAGTTGATCAAACATATGAGGAACACATATTTTACTTTCTAAATGCAGTTATAAATTAAGCAAATTACTCTACTAAGCAATCAATTATTCACATACTTTGACAATAGAAATGAACTAAGGCTCCCGGATTTGATTCCCAACATGACCTAAAAATGTATTATTTGTGAAATCGAGGTTCAGAGCGATGAATGAATGGCCGGGGGGCTGGTATTTGTGTCTCTTCTAGAATCAGGTCGTTCATAATTATTGTTTGGTAAACATTATTTGACGTATTTAAAGAGCACTTTCTGAACCTACTGATCAGATCAGCACACGACTTTTAACTAACTTAAATCTAGAACAGACACAACACCCAGCACTCAGTCCGTTAATTTATCACTGTGAAAGGGGAAACCCACATTTCACCATTAATAAATATTTTAAGCCATGCCAGGAATCGAACCCGGGACCCTTAGGCTTGGTAGATAGACACGCTAAAGACTCAACTATGTTGTCGGACGTTTATAAGTTGCGTGCTGATATAATCCGTCGGTTTAGAAAGTGCACGTCAAACACTCTTTATTTTAAATATCACTATTATATCACTATCTGTGTAGTGGTATTATAAAGATCACTACTGTATCACTGTCTGTGTAGTGGTATTATAATATAACTACTGTATCACTGTCTGTGTATGGTATATAAAGATCACTTTGTATCACTGTCTGTGTAGGGGTATTATAAAGATCACTACTGTATCACTATCTGTGTAGTGGTATTATAAAGATCAACTATGTATCACTGTCTGTGAGTGTATTATAAAGATCATACTTATCACTGATCTGTGTAGTGGTATTATAAAGATCACTACTGTATCACGTCTGTATGTATTTAAAGATCACTACTGTATCACTGTCTGAGTAGTGGTATTATAAAGATCACTACTGTATCACTGTCTGTGTAGTGGTATTATAAAGATAACTACTGTATCACTATCTGTGTAGTGGTATTATAAATATCACTACTGTATATCTATCTGTGTAGTGGTTTATAAAGATCACTACTGTATCACTATCTGTGTAGTGGTTTATAAAGATCACTACTGTATATCTATCTGTGTAGTGGTATTATAAATATCACTACTGTATCACTGTCTGTGTAGTGGTATTATAAAGATCACTACTGTATATCTATCTGTGTAGTGGTGTTATAAAGATCACTACTGTATCACTGTCTGTGTAGGGTATTATAAAGATCACTACTGTATCACTGTCTGTGTAGTGGTTATTATAAAGATCACTACTGTATACTATCTGTGTAGTGGTGTTATAAAGATCACTATGTATCACTGTCTGTGTAGTGTATTATAAAGATCACTACTTATCACTGTCTGTGTAGTGGTATTATAAAGATCACTATTGTATCACTGTCTGTGTAGTGGTATTATAAAGATCACTATTTATCACTGTCTGTGTAGTGGTATTATAAAATCACTATTGTATCACTGCCTGTTTTGATTGACAGGGCGAGAAAGTGACTTACGACGCTTGCAAGATCTGGGACAGGAACTACTCCAGTCTGACCCTAGATGACCTTGACCTCTCTCAAGGTCACAGCCTATCCGCGGTGCCGTGCACGAGTTGGGAGTTTCGACGTCGAGGATACTTACGGCCGAACCATCATCAGCCAGGTTCTTATAATAATATGACTGTCGTGTTCCTTTTTCCAAGGTCGTACCTTGCCACCAGGACGGCAGCACGCAACGTATTGTTATTTAAAATGAGCAGGGCCGGGACTTTGATGAAATTTCACCTTTCTTTGGTACGTCACAAACAATGCTCTTACGCACACACAATCTGTTCATGATCCACTTGCTGTAGGGAAGTATATTTTATAGGTCTTTATTGTTGTCATTTTTGGTCATTTCCTGGTGAGATTGTAACTAGACTGGAGAGGGTAGCTATTACTTCTGAAGGAGGTATTACACATTCCTGGTGAGACTGTAACTAGACTGGAGAGGGTAACTATTACTTCTGAAGGAGGTATTACACATTCCTGGTGAACTGTAACTAGGCTGGAGAGGGTAGCTATTACTTCTGAGGAGGTATTACACATTCCTGGTGAGATTGTAACTAGACTGGAGAGGGTAGCTATTACTTCTGGAGGTATTACACATTCCTGGTGAGACTGTAACTAGACTGGAGAGGGTAGCTATTACTTCTGAAGGAGGTATTACACATTCCTGGTGAGAATGTAACTAGACTTGGAGAGGGTAGCTATTACTTCTGAAGGAGGTATTACACATTCCTGGTGAGACTGTAACTAGGACTGGAGAGGGTAGCTATTACTTCTGAAGGAGGTATTACACATTCCTGGTGAGACTGTAACTAGGGCTGGAGAGGGTAGCTATTACTTCTGAAGGAGGTATTACACATTCCTGGTGAGAATGTAACTAGGTGGAGAGGGTAGCTATTACTTCTGAAGGAGGTATTACACATTCCTGGTGAGACTGTAACTAGGCTGGAGAGGGTAGCTATTACTTCTGAAGGAGGTATTACACATTCCTGGTGAGAATGTAACTAATGAGAGTTGTGGAGGGGTAGCTATTACTTCTGAAGGAGGTATTACACATTCCTGGTGAGACTGTAACTAAGGAGAGGGTAGCTATTACTTCTGAAGGAGGTATTACACATTCCTGGTGAGACTGTAACTAGACTGGAGGAGGTAGCTATTACTTCTGAAGGAGGTATTACACATTCCTGGTGAGACTGTAACTAGACTGAGAGGGTAGCTATTACTTCTGAAGGAGGTATTACACATTCCTGGTGAGACTGTAACTAGCTGGAGAGGGTAGCTATTACTTCTGAAGGAGGTATTACACATTCCTGGTGAGACTGTAACTAGACTGGAGAGGGTAGCTATTACTTCTGAAGGAGGTATTACACATTCCTGGTGAGACTGTAACTAGACTGGAGAGGTAGCTATTACTCTGAAGAGGTATTACACATCCTGGTGAGACGTAACTAGATGGAGGGTAGCTATTACTTCTGAAGGAGGTATTACACATTCCTGGTGAGACTGTAACTAGACTGAGAGGGTAGCTATTACTTCTGAAGCAGATATTTGTAGATCAATGTTATATTTAGTAGAATACAAGAGTTTAGATGTTAGATTTGTAAATTGTGGGTTTGATTTAGTCGCGTGCATTTATTACCACACATTTTTGTTAATATATTAAGGTCATTAAATAAAAATTGAAGTCAATTTTTTATAATCTATTGATAATTTTATAAAACAATCTTTTGATAATTTTTAAGTCATCAAAATCCGGGCCCTGATAGTCCTGCGATAGAACGTATTGCCGCTGACAGGATGGTCGAAGTTCGAATCTTAAGCGGGGAGCCCTAGGAATGCGAGTTCATTTCCACCAAACTACCCCTACCACTCCCTAACCAATTAGGTTAACTCTTGGATAGTCGCATGGTCTAAGGCATCACTCACGCAATAGACTGGACGGGGAGATCGGGATTAAAACGCTGGTTGGGTGTGCTGTGTTTTTTAATAGTGATTTTCCACTCTCCCTTCACGTAAATGTGGGTACACTTTCTCTTCTGCCTCAGCCTCCTCATCCTTAACACATTAGCGTAAAAACAATGCATACAACCAAACCGGTAGTGTGACATACCGCTAAAACTATGTAACTTTGTGACGAGAGCTTTTATAAAATGTCCACTGGATCTTCAAATAGTTCAACTTTGTAGGACCTATCGAGTTGTGTTGTACAATATTTTGAGGTCATAATAATATTTAATACAATATTTTATATTATCAAAATGTATACGTGTCCGACACCTTAGCTCAGTCTGGTAGCGTGTCTGCCCACAGAGCTAAAGGTCCCGGTTTGATTCCAGGCATGGCCGAAAATTTATCATGACGAAAGTATGAGTTTCCCCCCTTTCATAGTGATGAATTAACAGCTGGGGACTGGCTGTTGTGCCTGTCCTAGTCTTAGTCTACAAGCCGAGATGTGAGTGGTAAAAATCTTCTATAGATCAAGGGAAAGGTTCCTGGACAAGAGGCTCGGCGTGTTTGGGCCAATCCATCGGGGACCTCCTGAGATAAATGACTGAGAAGAGCGGGTGCCATGCACCCCCATCTGTATGACCACGAGCGCGGAAATGAGCTAGAATCAGATTAGCAATGAAATTCGACATAGTTTAGTTTAGGTTAGGGTCCAAGTGGTTGCTACAGTAGCCCCATGGCTTCTTTGGTGCTGACTGACAGCTCACAGCTGACTTCTGACAGTCAACATTTAGGTACATACCTAAATTTGGACTGTCAGAAGTGACAGCTGCTAAACACATGTTTTTTTGCAGATCATATGGTTCGGCGTAGGGATACATAATTTGGTCCGGTAGCTTTTCAAAGCTGTCAGCTGTGAGCTGTCAGTCAGCACCAAAGAAGCCATGGGGCTACTGTAGAAGTAGGAGGAGCGTTATCTCCGGTAGGGTGCCTCCCAAGATGGCAGATAGGGGGATGCTCACCACCACTGGAGAATGCCTGGAGAATCCCAAAAATGGGGTGAACTAGGAGTGTCCAAGGTGGAGGGTACCGGGGGAAAAAAATACCCGGGGCGGACAGACTAGCAAAGAAAGATAACATCTGGAGAAGAAGACCAGCTAATATAAGAGCCTAGACCAGATTGGAAAAATAGGATAAATAAAAGAATAAGAGAAAATCATTGAAAAAAATAAAACAAGAGGGGAAAATAACCCGTGTTACCACCAGGAAACAGGTTATTAAGGTCAAGAGGAAAAAAAAAGTCTTAAGTTAAATTATAAGTTATATGAAGCTAGGACAGGCCTAGAAATATATGGCTTGAATAAAAAACGGAGCCAGGCCCCAGGCTGGAAACAGTCGCGGATGTATACAATGCACACGTACATCAAACGAGTTATTGGTGGTTTGTTTTGTTAAAAGGATGAGTTTCTCTCCTGATTAATGTCTGGGGTACTGGCTTGGTGGCTAGTTGTGAAAGTTGGCACCCCGTGTCCACAATTAATCTTTACGCTGAACAATTGTTTCAGTGGAGCCTGGTCTGCGACAGGGCCATCTTGAGTGATCTCGCCCAAATGGCCCTTCTCCTGGGACTCCCGGTCGGCAGTCCCTTGATGGGGTCCCTGTCAGACAAGTTAGTTCAATATTGTGTCTTACCTGTCACCAAGATTGCGGAAATAAAAATCCCCCCCCCCCCCCCGAGTTTCGGGAAAGTTTATTTTCCCGAAATTTTCCCCTCGAAGTTCGGGAATCCATACAGGCCTAATTGGAACCATCTCAAGATTAATTTCGCTGGTACTTCAGAAATAATAAGAATAAATTAAATTAAAATATATAATATAAATATATATGAAACAGAGAAAGAGGTATAATAAAGGAAGAGCAATAAATTTGAAAGTTAAAAAGACATTAGAAAATATAAAACGTGTATTTATTATTATTATTATTATTATATATTATTATTATTATTATTATTATTATATATTTATATTAGCACCACGTCTTACTACCCGTTCGGGTTATACGCACTTACGCTAATGTGTAATGGTAGGGTGATTGTGAGATGAAATGGAGGACCTACAGTTTAACGTGGGATCCGAACCACGGTGGTAGGCCTGGCATTCCTCACATTCACAAGCTATAAAACATGTTTCACAGATAGAAAAAAACCCCAAAAAACCAAACTAAGTAATATACAGTAGGATTTTCATTGGAAGTACCTTTTAAAAAATATGAACTTCTTTTGTTTTGCAGTCAACATTGGTAACATTTTAATTATTTTATAGATGTTGATAATATATATCAAAAGTGACAGCTGTAGATCACATGACTTGACGTATGAATACGTGAAAGTAGATCTAGTAAAGCTCTTCCCATAAAAGTTGTGATGTAGTAAGAGGAGTGATTTCAAGCTAGAATGTCTGCTAGTGATAATATGCGGTGGTTGAGACATGAACTAACAGAGCAGTACACGGCTCATAGCAAGTGTTGTTTGTTCTGTTGAGGTTTGGTCGCCGGCGGCTGATTGTGTACAACCTCGTGGTCATCATCCCCTTACAGCTGTGTCTGCCCTACCTTCCCTCCGTGGAGCTGTAATAACCATCCAGTTCCTGTTGGGCGTCACCGGGCTTGGTCTCTACCTCAGCAGCTATGTCCTCTGTAAGTAGCCCTTAGTAGCTATGTCCTCTGTAAGTCTCCCTCAGTAGCTATGTCCTCTGTAAGTCTCCCTCAGTAGCTATGTCCTCTGTAAGTCTCCCTCAGTAGCTATGTCCTCTATAAGTCTCCCTCAGTATCTATGTCCTCTGTAAGTAGCCCTCAGTAGCTATGTCCTCTGTAAGTCTCCCTCAGCAGCTATGTCTTCTGTAAGTCTCCCTCAGCAGCTATGTCCTCTGTAAGTAGCCCTCAGCAGCTATGTCCTCTGTAAGTCTCCCTCAGCAGCTATGTCCTCTGTAAGTAGCCCTCAGCAGCTATGTCCTCTGTAAGTCTCCCTCAGCAGCTATGTCCTCTGTAAGTCTCCCTCAGTAGCTATGTCCTCTGTAAGTCTCCCTCAGTAGCTATGTCCTCTGTAAGTCTCCCTCAGCAGCTATGTCCTCTGTAAGTAGCCCTCAGTAGCTATGTCCTCTGTAAGTCTCCCTCAGTAGCTATGTCCTCTGTAAGTCTCCCTCAGTAGCTATGTCCTCTGTAAGTATCCCTCAGCAGCTATGTCCTCTGTAAGTCTCCCTCAGTAGCTATGTCCTCTGTAAGTCTCCCTCAGTAGCTATGTCCTCTGTAAGTCTCCCTCAGCAGCTATGTCCTCTGTAAGTCTCCCTCAGTAGCTATGTCCTCTGTAAGTCTCCCTCAGTAGCTATGTCCTCTGTAAGTCTCCCTCAGCAGCTATGTCCTCTGTAAGTCTCCCTTAGTAGCTATGTCCTCTGTAAGTCTCCCTCAGTAGCTATGTCCTCTGTAAGTCTCCCTCAGTAGCTATGTCCTCTGTAAGTCTCCCTCAGTATCTATGTCCTCTGTAAGTCTCCCTCAGTAGCTATGTCCTCTGTAAGTCTCCCTCAGCAGCTATGTCCTCTGTAAGTAGCCCTCAGCAGCTATGTCCTCTGTAAGTCTCCCTTAGCAGCTATGTCCTCTGTAAGTCTCCCTCAGTAGCTATGTCCTCTGTAAGTCTCCCTCAGTAGCTATGTCCTCTGTAAGTCTCCCTCAGTAGCTATGTCCTCTGTAAGTCTCCCTCAGTATCTATGTCCTCTGTAAGTCTCCCTCAGTATCTATGTCCTCTGTAAGTCTCCCTCAGTAGCTATGTCCTCTGTAAGTCTCCCTCAGTAGCTATGTCCTCTGTAAGTCTCCCTCAGTAGCTATGTCCTCTGTAAGTAGCCCTCAGCAGCTATGTCCTCTGTAAGTAGCCCTCAGCAGCTATGTCCTCTGTAAGTCTCCCTCAGTAGCTATGTCCTCTGTAAGTCTCCCTCAGTAGCTATGTCCTCTGTAAGTAGCCCTCAGCAGCTATGTCCTCTGTAAGTCTCCCTCAGTAGCTATGTCCTCTGTAAGTCTCCCTCAGTAGCTATGTCCTCTGTAAGTAGCCCTCAGCAGCTATGTCCTCTGTAAGTAGCCCTCAGTAGCTATGTCCTCTGTAAGTAGCCCTCAGCAGCTATGTCCTCTGTAAGTAGCCCTCAGCAGCTATGTCCTCTGTAAGTCTCCCTCAGCAGCTATGTCCTCTGTAAGTAGCCCTCAGCAGCTATGTCCTCTGTAAGTCTCCCTCAGCAGCTATGTCCTCTGTAAGTCTCCCTCAGTAGCTATGTCCTCTGTAAGTCTCCCTCAGTAGCTATGTCCTCTGTAAGTCTCCCTCAGCAGCTATGTCCTCTGTAAGTCTCCCTCAGCAGCTATGTCCTCTGTAAGTCTCCCTCAGTAGCTATGTCCTCTGTAAGTCTCCCTCAGTAGCTATGTCCTCTGTAAGTCTCCCTCAGTAGCTATGTCCTCTGTAAGTCTCCCTCAGTATCTATGTCCTCTGTAAGTCTCCCTCAGTATCTATGTCCTCTGTAAGTCTCCCTCAGTATCTATGTCCTCTGTAAGTCTCCCTCAGTATCTATGTCCTCTGTAAGTAGCCCTCAGCAGCTATGTCCTCTGTAAGTAGCCCTCAGTAGCTATGTCCTCTGTAAGTCTCCCTCAGTAGCTATGTCCTCTGTAAGTCTCCCTCAGTAGCTATGTCCTCTGTAAGTCTCCCTCAGTAGCTATGTCCTCTGTAAGTCTCCCTCAGTAGCTATGTCCTCTGTAAGTCTCCCTCAGTAGCTATGTCCTCTGTAAGTCTCCCTCAGTAGCTATGTCCTCTGTAAGTAGCCCTCAGCAGCTATGTCCTCTGTAAGTCTCCCTCAGTAGCTATGTCCTCTGTAAGTCTCCCTCAGCAGCTATGTCCTCTGTAAGTAGCCCTCAGCAGCTATGTCCTCTGTAAGTAGCCCTCAGCAGCTATGTCCTCTGTAAGTAGCCCTCAGCAGCTATGTCCTCTGTAAGTAGCCCTCAGCAGCTATGTCCTCTGTAAGTCTCCCTCAGTAGCTATGTCCTCTGTAAGTAGCCCTCAGCAGCTATGTCCTCTGTAAGTCTCCCTCAGTAGCTATGTCCTCTGTAAGTAGCCCTCAGCAGCTATGTCCTCTGTAAGTAGCCCTCAGCAGCTATGTCCTCTGTAAGTAGCCCTCAGCAGCTAGCTGCTATGTTGAGCACTTGAAGTCTAAAGAAGTTATTTGGAGTTAAAATCGTGGCCATATTTTATCTTCATATTAGAGGATATCAAAGAGGAGCGAAATACGTCTGGGGGGGGGGGGGCATATATATAATAGGGAGGGGAGCCTACCCACAGCACCCCTCGGTTCCACCGCCACTGGTTATAATGAATCTACTATCGAGCTAATGGGCGGAGCAGAGTGGGTAATACAGCTTACTGTTTGTTTGGAACGATCAGGCGTGGAGCTGGTGGACGGGAAATGGCGCACGATCACAGGGTTGGCCAACCCGCTCAGCAACCCAACAGCGTTCGTATCCATCGCGGGGATAGCCTACCTCCTTCCAAGGTGGGACTACCTCAACCTGGCGATCTCCCTGCCGGCACTTCTCATCTTCGGGATATGGCTGTGAGTGCTACTGCACCACCTTCACGGGGCTTGGTACATTTATTGGTACTGATACCAACATTTTGGTCGGAAGTGTGTTCTAGAAGGCCCTTATTACCACAAGAATACTATCAGGTAGTAGGATTTGGGATGGGTCACCTGGTGATCTATGGGTAAGGTGTCATACTTCTGTGCTGAGGGTCCGGGGTTCAATCCTCGGTCCCGGAACGGATTTATCTGATTGCCAAACCCCTCCTTCACCTCTGACAAGACGTGTATTAATCACAACTTGTGAATGTGTGGAATGTCAGGCCTCCACCGTGGTTCGGATCCCACGTTAAACTGTAGGTCCTCCATTTCATCTCACAATCACCCTACCATTACACATTAGCGTAAGTGCGTATAACCCGAACGGGTAGTAAGACGCGGTGATGATGAATAATAATAATAATAATAATAATAATAATAATAATAATAATAATAATAATAATAATAATAATAATAATAATAATAATAATAATAATAGTATTTGGGTAGGATGAAAGGGTAGTAAAACGTGGTGCTAAAAATAATTAAATATATATTCATACGTCAAATCATGTGATCTGCTGCTGTCACTTTTGATAGATATTATAAAGACATAAAGTAACAACAACAATACAGTAACACGTCATCAATATCGACAATAGAAAATAGGGTTTATATTTGAAGGTTACAAGGGAAAAAGGGGAAAGTCCTATTTGAGCTCTAATTGAGTTATTGCTGCCATATATTAAACAATCATGGGCCCTTTCTAATGAACTTGAGTGATTAAAAAAGATCGCTGTTTTAAATTTAAAAAATAACAAGTATTTGATGGGCTTCTCATGGGTTTTGATGTTAAAGTTGTTCAAACTTGATATTTAGATGTTAAATATGTATACCACTGGTCAAAATAGTGATGTTAATTCCTTGTTGTAGAAATAAGGTTAGTTTACTGATGACTGAGTTTTGAAAATTCGAAAATTATATTAAAAAAACTGCTGTAACGATTTTGTTCGAAATTGATGTTTGGAAAATGGGTAGTTTACTTTATACAACTGATTTTTGAAAGTAAAAAAAAAAAAAAAAAGGCGCCAACAATTTTGTCCAAAATATATATCTAAAGGGAGTTTAATACGATATCAAAATTATAAGATTCCTATTACTGAAATTAAATTATTTAAGGGTAGTTAAGTGATAACCAATTTTTAACATTTTTGTTTCAGACTATAATAAGACTGTATTAAAAATATATAAATAATGTATAAAGTTTTTTGATTATTGCTAAGTCCTTGGTTCGATGTCTTCAGGGTTATCCCTGAGTCCCCTCGCTGGCTGATGACCCAAGGCAAGAAAGAAGAGGTCATGGAAGTTATAAAAACTGCCGCCAGGTGTAATAAGAGGACCCTACCAACAAACATAGAGAAACAGCTCGACCAGGTGAGAGATAAAATCCAGTGGCGTGGCGTGGTTTGTTGCCAGGGTAAGCAAAGTTTGTTCAAACTGTACCTGTGAATATCCCCCGCTCCCCCCATGAATTATTACTACCCACTCGGGCTATACGCATAAATACTTATTATAATAGATTAAGAATGAGGAAGATTGAATTTTGAGGAAGTGTACCCAAATTTGCGTGAAGTGAGTGGAAAACCATTCAGGATAAAAACACCCACAGTTCACCAGACTGAATTAAAAACCCTGAGCTCTCCGTCATCGGTGGTACAGTATACTGCGAGAGTGACGCCTTAGACTACTCGACCACCGATGCATGGGCTTACAATATACTGTATGATAAACATGTACGATTGTACCGGACCATTATTTTTTACTAACGATTTACTCACATTTATCACAGACTCTGCCTAAAATATGAGTGAAGAATGACCCTAGATATTGGACGACTCCTGGATACCTCAATGGTTAGAGTATTGGAGTTTTAATCCAAAGGTCCCGGGTTTGATTCCTGTGTCCAGGTGTCATTTTTCAATTTAAATAATATGACATTTAGATGCGGTTATAACCGTAACTAACAGATATAGTCTAGGGTGGAAACAATTAGACGATTGGGAACTTGATTATTATTATTATTAGCACCGCGTCTTACTACCCGTTCGGGTTATACGCAGGGAACTTGATAATTACAACTTTAGTTGAAAAGTAAATCTACATTCTACACTTCTTCACTTTGAGGATAATGTCACTCAGATGAGATCCTCCGGACGTTAAACAACCAAACCTCAGCAAGTTATCCATCACTTTCCTCGGCATCGATCATCTAATTGTTTCCGTACTACCCTGTATAATAGCTTAGCTATTTAAGTAGTTAGTAATTTAAGTAGTTTTAAGTCTAGTGGAATTCCCTTTGAAATAAATGAGAGAGGCTGCGTCGACTGTCGGCCCACCCTGACCCTGCGTGTCTCTGCAGTTTATGTCCAGATCTAGCAACGAGGAGCAAGCGGGACTGTTCGACCTGTTCAGAACCCCAAACCTCCGAAGAAACACCCTTCTACTGTACGTGGAGTGGTTCACCATCAACCTGATATACCTCGCCCTGGTTCTCAACACGGGCAATATCGGTGGCAATATTTATGTCACGTCTGCTATCCTAGGTAGGTGCTATACAATGTTTATATTCTTCCCCTATGGACTCCACCAACACGTGTTCTATGCGGTCACAGGAGTAGCAAGGAAACATAAACCTCAGGAGGTATCTATCTATTTCATCGTGCCAATGTTTCAGGCATTGTAGAGTTCTCCACAGTCACAAGGGTATCAAGGAAACAGAAACCTCAGGAGGTATCTATCTATTTCATCGTGCCAATGTTTCATGCATTGTAGAGTTCTCCACAGTCACAAGGGTAGCAAGGAAACATAAACCTCAGGAGGTATCTATCTATCTCATCGTGCCAATGTTTCAAGCATTGTAGAGTTCTCCACAGTCACAGGGGTAGCAAGGAAACATAAACCTCAGGAGGTATCTATCTATCTCATCGTGCCAATGTTTCAAGCATTGTAGAGTTCTCCACAGTCACAGGGGTAGCAAGGAAACATAAACCTCAGGAGGTATCTATCTATCTCATCGTGCCAATGTTTCAAGCATTGTAGAGTTCTCCACAGTCACAGGGGTAGCAAGGAAACATAAACCTCAGGAGGTATCTATCTATCTCATCGTGCCAATGTTTCAAGCATTGTAGAGTTCTCCACAGTCACAGGGGTATCAAGGAAACAGAAACCTCAGGAGATATCTATCTATTTCATCGTGCCAATG
Source organism: Timema podura (assembly GCA_033556935.1). Lineage (NCBI taxonomy): Eukaryota > Metazoa > Arthropoda > Insecta > Phasmatodea > Timematidae > Timema > Timema podura. The sequence goes on along the minus strand of JAVRXN010000014.1, from coordinate 7,260,726 downwards.
TTTCAAGCATTGTAGAGTTCTCCACAGTCACAAGGGTATCAAGGAAACATAAACCTCAGGAGGTATCTATCTATCTCATCGTGCCAATGTTTCAAGCATTGTAGAGTTCTCCACAGTCACAGGGGTATCAAGGAAACAGAAACCTCAGGAGGTATCTATCTATCTCATCGTGCCAATGTTTTAGGTGCGGTGGAGTACCCCGCGGTGGCCCTCGCCATCCTGTGCATGCTGAAGATGGGCCGACGATGGCCCCTCTCCTTATCCTCGATTATTTCCGGGGTCGCCTGTCTACTCAGTCTTGTGGTGTCACCAGGTGAGGTTGCATTTTGAAATGTCTGGTCCTTGTCTGAGAAGGTACCTTTTGGAATGGTTGCAAAACATGTTGAATATAACAAGTAGGGGTGGTACAAAACTCACTTTTTAAATGAGAGATTAGGTCCAAGTGAAGCCTGAGACACGCGAATTAAGTCGTAGCCAGAGTCGGAGATGAGGTTCTTGTTGTTGTCACATAAGACTACTTTTAGTTTCTAAACTAGACCTTAGTTCCTCCAGGTGAAGTGAAAGAGAGTTAAAAACCAAAACAAAGCCCACTATTGTATTTAATGATGACATATTATCTGACTGTATCTATGCTTACGTTATAGATGTCGTTTAATCACTATTCGGTGTCAAATTAATGTTCAGTGGCTGTTATAAAAATGACTGTTTGCTGAAATATGTCGTATTTAATTATAAATTCAATATGTCCATAATTTTTGTTATATTTAAAAGAAGGTACAGGAAAGATGGATATAAACATATTAAAAGGGACGAGCATAATGTGGCTTTTAGGTTGAAAAGAAGAACACAGTTCACAGGTTTAAACCAAATTTGGCTGTCAAGATTTAAATAGATATTTCTATTTGTTTACTTAAAAGTAATGATTTAATATACTTATTAATATTTTCTGTCAGAGAACCCGTCTGGTCAATGGTGGGTGATAATGGCCGCCATGATAGGCAAGTTCTGCTCTGCGGCTGCCAGTGGTATCGTGTTTGTGACGTCACTGGAGATCTTCCCCACCGTGGTGCGCAACGTGGGGCTGGGAACCTGCCAGGCTGTAGCCGGGGTGGCATTCCTCCTGACTCCATTCCTCTGGAACCTGGTTAGTGGACACCAAGGTTCTGACTGGGTGAACCATGACATTCCTCCTCACAACCTTCCTCTGGAACCTGGTTAGTGGACACCAAGGTTCTGACTAGGTGAACCATGACATTCCTCCTAACAACCTTCCTCTGAAATCTGGTCAGTAGACACCAAGGTTCTGACTGGGTGAACCATGATATTCCTCCTCACAACCTTCCTCTGGAACTTGGTCAGTAGACACCAAGGTTCTGACTGGGTGAACCATGACATTCCTCCTGACTCCATTCCTTTGAAACCTGCTCAGTAGACACCAAGGTTCTGACTGGGTGAACCATGACATTCCTCCTCACAACCTTCCTTTGAAACCTGGTTAGTGGACACCAAGGTTCTGACTAAGTGAACCATGACATTCCTCCTTACTCCATTCCTCTGGAACCTGGTCAATAGACACCAAGGTTCTGACTGGGTGAACCATGATATTCCTCCTCACAACCTTCCTCTGAAATCTGGTCAGTAGACACCAAGGTTCTGACTGGGTGAACCATGATATTCCTCCTCACAACCTTCCTCTGAAATCTGGTCAGTAGACACCAAGGTTCTGACTGGGTGAACAATGACATTCCTCCTTACTCCATTCCTCTGGAACCTGGTCAGTAGACACCAAGGTTCTGACTGGGTGAACCATGACATTCCTCCTCACAACCTTCCTTTGAAACCTGGTTAGTGGACACCAAGGTTCTGACTAAGTGAACCATGACATTCCTCCTTACTCCATTCCTCTGGAACCTGGTCAGTAGACACCAAGGTTCTGACTGGGTGAACCATGATATTCCTCCTCACAACCTTCCTCTGGAACCTGGTCAGTAGACACCAAGGTTCTGACTGGGTGAACCATGATATTCCTCCTCACAACCTTCCTCTAGAACCTGGTCAGTAGACACCAAGGTTCTGACTGGGTGAACCATGCCATTCCTCCTGACTCCATTCCTCTGAAATCTGGTCAGTAGACACCAAGGTTCTGACTGGGTGAACCATGATATTCCTCCTCACAACCTTCCTCTGAAATCTGGTCAGTAGACACCAAGGTTCTGACTGGGTGAACAATGACATTCCTCCTTACTCCATTCCTCTGGAACCTGGTCAGTAGACACCAAGGTTCTGACTGGGTGAACCATGACATTCCTCCTCACAACCTTCCTTTGAAACCTGGTTAGTGGACACCAAGGTTCTGACTAAGTGAACCATGACATTCCTCCTTACTCCATTCCTCTGGAACCTGGTCAGTAGACACCAAGGTTCTGACTGGGTGAACCATGATATTCCTCCTCACAACCTTCCTCTGGAACCTGGTCAGTAGACACCAAGGTTCTGACTGGGTGAACCATGATATTCCTCCTCACAACCTTCCTCTAGAACCTGGTCAGTAGACACCAAGGTTCTGACTGGGTGAACCATGCCATTCCTCCTGACTCCATTCCTCTGGAAACTGGTCAATGAGAACATTCTAGTATCCAAGATATTGTATGAATGTATTAAATCACAGATTATGTATTGCTGTGTGACGCTGTTTTCAGTCTGACGTGCAACCCTGGCTACCTATGAGCATCTTGGGCGCATCTGGGATCGTAGGAGGTCTGTGTAGTCTATTTCTGCCAGAAACCTCCAACAGATCCTTCCCTCACACGCTTGAAGATGGCGAAGCCATTTCCCGGTACGTTCATAAGTTATAACCATTGTGTCTTGTGTTTCGATACGTAGCCGATCCAAACAACGCCGCACAGTGAAGGATAGAGCTATTTTATTTACATTCGTTGAATTCACTGGTGAAAATAAACAATATTGGTTGGTTTTCTTTACGTTCGTTGAAGTCACTGGTGAAAAATAACAATATGGGTTGGTTTTCTTTGCGTTCGTTGAAGTCACTGGTGAAAATAAACAATATTGGTTGCTTTTATTTGCGTTCCTTGAAGTCATTGGTGAAAATAAACATTATTGGCTGGTTTTCTTTACGTTCGTTGAAGTCACTGGTGAAAATAAACAATATTGGTTGCTTTTCTTTGCGTTCGTTGAAGTCACTGGTGAAAATAAACAATATTGGTTGGTTTTATTTGCGTTCGTTGAAGTCACTGGGGAAAAATAACAATATGGGTTGGTTTTATTTGCGTTCGTTGAAGTCACTGGTGAAAAATAACAATATGGGTTGGTTTTCTTTGCGTTCGTTGAAGTCACTGGTGAAAATAAACAATATTGGTTGGTTTTCCTTATGTTCGTTGAAGTGACTGGGGAAAGTAAACATTATTAATTGGTTTTATTTACGTTCGTTGAAGTCATTGGTGAAAATAAACAATATTGGTTGATTTTCTTTACGTTCATTGAAGTCACTGGGGAAAGTAAACCCTATTGGTTGGTTTTCTTTACGTTCGTTGAAGTCACTGGGGAAAATAAACACTATTGGTTGGTTTTCTTTACGTTCGTTGAAGTCATTGGTGAAAATAAACAATATTGGTTGGTTTTATTTGCGTTCGTTGAAGTCACTGGTGAAAATAAACAATATTGGTTGCTTTTCTTTGCGTTCCTTGAAGTCACTGGTGAAAATAAACATTATTGGCTGGTTTTCTTTGCGTTCGTCGAAGTCACTGGAGAAAATAAACTAATCTAGAAGTTTACAGTTTTTTATTTATTTAGCATCGCGTCTTACTACCCGTTCGGGTTGTATGCTTAAATACTAACTAAGCTAATGGGCTGGGGAAGGTTGAATTGAGAGGAAGTGAACCCGCATTTGCGTGGAAAGCCATTTGTGAAAAACCACCTCCAGTGCTCTCGACCGAGACTCTAACCTCAATCTCCCCGTCCTCAGCAGTCTAGCTCAACACAAAACTAACGCGTTAGCTAACTACGCCACCGAGGTGGGTAGTTTTCAGTTATTTGTAGAAATGTCGCATTTATATTCCGATCATAGTGTAATTGGTAAAGGTAAGACTGTTACCTTTTCAAGTAAACATATTGTAAGAGTAAATATAATTTTAATTTTCTAATTTTTTAGCACAAATAAATGGTTTAATTGGTTTCTAAATATTTTATTTTCAGCAAAACTCTCAACAAAGTTGAACCAAAGAAGATGGAAGATAATGGAGAAAACTTATATTACAACCACTTATCTTTGAATAATATAAAAATGGTGTAAGATTATAATTTAAGACAAAGACTGAATGTAAGAAATCTCCTCATTATTTGATATTTTTACAACCATGAAATTAGTGATATATTTAAATACACACACATTTTAAGAGTTAGCTAATTATCAATATTATTGTTAGAGTATTATTTTTATATTATTTGACGTCATGAAAATATAAATTCATTTATTTGAGAATTTAATTTTTAAGTTGAAGCTGAATTTAATATACTCAAATTATATTTGCTAACTCTTTTCTGAAGTAATAATTTTCTGGATTATTTCTCTAAACAAAAAAGTATAGTTACTATTAAAATGTTTTATACATACATTAACTCCTTCATAAAAAACAAAGTTACTCTTTTAACAGAGAGAAAATAAAACACTTGTACTTAGATAGTAATATCTTTAAATCAAAGAGAACTTTAAAAAATATTTATAACGTATTAAAAAATCTAAATTGAATTTTTTTTTAAATGTGTGCTAAGCCAAACAATTTAAAGTAGAGTTGGAATTGAAAGCGAGTAATTAAATATTTCACAATTTTATTTTGGTTAACTATTACGATAAACATATATATGGTCAAGATTCAATAAATGGCATTTAAATATAGTACACTCATTTTCTCTTTATAATATATTTTTAGTGAATATGTATTTTATTAAATCTAGTAAATTTAAAAGTAATCGAATTTACAAGAAATGTGTATGTGTGTAAAATTGGTTGAAATCCTATACTTGAGAGATTTTCGGGACTTAACGTAAATCTTATTTTCTAGAGATGTGATAACTGGAAATATTTTTAGCTACCAAAATGTTTGTAGGGACCATTTTTTTAAATTAAAATACGACATAAATTATTTTTCAAACTAGTTTTCCATACATAAATCGTAACTTAAAGGTTTAATTTCACTATCAGATTGTTTTTATTAATATGATCTAATAAGTTTGGAGTGCTATGTAAAATTATTAGTGCAATAGAGAGTATTTTATTCGTAGGCATTTGTATGTGATATGTAATTTTAGGAAAAACTGAAGCCATTATTTTAAAATAGACTTTAATTGCATTAATCTTTATGTGAGTTTTTACTTTCCTCATACTATTCTTATTCCTCTCAAACATTAAGTAAATGACACACATTTTTGGAGTGAATAAAATTATTTATATACTAATCATAATTTTAATTTTACATCAGATATAAGCACTTAAATGCAAAACCAAACTAGATAAATAGCACTTGAATATTTTTTATGTCATGAAAATGTTGATATATTTTTAAAATCTTTATCTAAGCGCGTATTAAAACATTTAATCCCAGATTATCGGAACATTTCTGAATGAAATATCATGAATATGATTCCAGTGCAGCTAATCTTGATGGTTTAAAATTTCGCCCCGATCTATTGTAATAATTATTTAATTAGTTGTATCGATGTTGTTTTGGTAAGTAAATGAGCACACAATTAAGTAATAATTATTTCTATATATTATTACAGCGCACCATCAGCTAACTAACATAACTGAATTCAGGCAGTTATAAAAAGGCAAGAGAAAAACGTGTGACCTTTAGATTTTGTCCTCAAGCCTATTATTATACCAGCCAACCTGTTTTCAAGTAGAACTGCACTACTTACAAAGATGGCCTTAGGTCCATAACTCATGGAGCTAGCAGGTCGAAATAGAAAACTAATTTTAATTAAATTCAACTCTGGAGATAGCATCAAAAAGCAGAAAGGATTTAGAAATATATATAAAATAAGTTTTTTTGTTGTGAAAACAAGAAAAATATGCACCTTAAATTATGACCTTGACATCAATCATTCTTTTTGTTCTGTGTCGATCCGAAAGAATGTTATACATAAAACAAGTGCAGAAAACAAACGCTTCCCACAACTGGCTGAAAATACAACTGAACCCACAGAATCGGTTGCAAAATTATAATATTTTTTTTTCTAAGTGAGCAGGCACATTTACATTTGACTTTGGCATATACAAATATAAGGACCAGGAGAATCTGGATACATTATCGCAAAACTTAGTCTCTTAGTCCAAGCGACCAAAACATTTCCAAAGAAAAGTAAAATATTATTAACTGACGTAAAGAAACCGAAAGGAAGAAACTAATGAAATTGTATAATTGGAGCATCGTGCTGTATGGAGAAGAATGTCGGACTCTCAGGAAGATGGAAAAGAAATACTTGGAGAACTTTCAAATGTGAGGCTGGACAAGACTTGAGAAGATCAGGTGGACAGACAGGGTGACAAATGAACAAGTCCTGAGAAGAGTGGGTGAGAAGATCAGGTGGACAGACAGGGGGACAAATGAACAAGTCCTGAGAAGAGTTGGTGAGAAGATCAGGTGGACAGACAGGGGACAAATGAACAAGTCCTGAGAAGAGTGGGTGAGAAGATCAGGTGGACAGACAGGGACAAATGAACAAGTCCTGAGAAGAGTGGGTGAGAAGATCAGGTGGACAGACAGGGGGACAAATGAACAAGTCCTGAGAAGAGTGGGTGAGAAGATCAGGTGGACAGACAGGGGGACAAATGAACAAGTCCTGAGAAGAGTGGGTGAGAAGATCAGGTGGACAGACAGGGGGACAAATGAACAAGTTCTAAGAAGAGTGGTGAGAAGATCAGGTGGACAGACAGGGAGACAAATGAACAAGTCCTGAGAAGAGTGGGTGAGAAGATCAGGTGGACAGACAGGGGGACAAATGAACAAGTCCTGAGAAGAGTGGGTGAGAAGATCAGGTGGACAGACAGGGGGACAAATGAACAAGTCCTGAGAAGAGTGGGTGAGAAGATCAGGTGGACAGACAGGGGGACAAATGAACAAGTTCTAAGAAGAGTGGTGAGAAGATCAGGTGGACAGACAGGGTGACTAATGAACAAGTCCTGAGAAGAGTGGGTGAGAATAGAACCATTTTGGATGTTGTTCTTCGGTACATCCTTAGGAGGAACTGTCTTCTGCACGACGTCATATAAGGAAAGGTTGAGGGAAAGAGGAGCTTAGGAAGAAGGAGGATTCAAATATTGGATGACTTGAAGGAAAGAAGAACATTCTGGGAGCTGAAGGAGGAGGCAGAGGACAGGGTGTATTGGAGGTCTAAGTTCACTGACAAAAGGAATGGACCTGTCGTAAGACAGAACACTTCGTAACAATAATAATAATATATAATAATAATAATAATAATACAGTTTTTATTGAAACCTTTTTTAAATCAAAATAAATGAAGTAATTCTCCAGTAGAAACATAAGAGTTTAATTTTCTTCACTTGTTGATATCAACAGTTGTTGAATATCTGTCAAGAGTGTCCTGGAATTTAATGAGAACTTTTTCTCTTCATTTAAAAAGTTTCTCATCTAACACCGCCATGCTCATGACAGATATTAAACAACTGTTGATATCACCTCATGGAGAATATTAAACTTCTTGTTTATACTGAAGAAATGTTTTATTTTATTTTGACCAAACAAAAGTTTTGATGTAATAAACTAGAATGACACGCGTTCCCTGGTTCCCCCACACTCCCGACGCGCAGGAACCCGCTAAGAACCTGTTACCACGTGATATAACAAGTTAAGGTCATTTTTGTTAGTAAAGAAGCTCACCTAGACTTGGTTTGTTGAAGGTCCCTTCTGCACGCAAGGTCTGTATGGAAATATTGACATCAAGAACTCATCTACTATCTATCTATCTATCTATCTATCTATCTATCTATCTATCTATCTATCTCTCCTCCGTCAGTGATACGGATTCTACCAGATCCGGTGGACAAATGGTTTGAGGCGGTGTTTCTCAAACCTTTCCCAATGGCGGGCCACTCGATAGGCGTTCGATTCTCACGCCAACCACCCCCCCCCTTAATATATTATCTGTCATTTGTTGAAGCAGGATCTAACGAGGATCTAACAGGATCTAACGAGATTATTTATCAAGCAGTAAATACAACATATTTATATAACTTTGTTTCAAACACACATTTTACAGCCCAATTTTCATAATAATAGCCTTATTTGACACCTAGATACTATATCTTTTTTTTATATAACAAATAGAAAACAAACACGATTTTGTCGTACCATTCATTTTCATGTGTTCCCATGTGCGGACCACCTGACACAACGACACGGAACACAGTTTGAGAACCACGGGCATTACCCCTCAATAGTCTGGACTGGCAATGACTGTTGTATCGGGGTTAGAATCCCGGTTGGGGTGTATTGATCAAGGCTGTAGCCAGCCAATAATTTCAATGGGGAGGGGGGTTGGTGGGCACATCCCTCAGTTACTGGAAGCTAGAAAAAGTATAAATGATAAACAGTTCTAGAAATTACCTGAAGCGTTTTATTTTTTGCAACAGAACACCATAACTGCCGAAGGCTAGGAAAAATTCTAAATACTAAACACCTCTAGAAGCTCTATGAAGTGCTTTTTATGGTAACACAGCCCCCTAATTTGTACTTGTATCTTGGTTTTGATATTGTTTGAACCATAAATAAGGCAAATATATATTTTGTTCATAAAATTTCGGGGGGAGGGGGGTTTATTTGAACTCCCAAAACCTCCATGATTGGTCGGCCGTATAAACATTTCGACTCCAACAAAGAATACTACTCAGATTTATTATGTTTTCTATCTCTCTAAAATAGTGTCAACTTAAAGAAACATATTAAAAAAATAACACTTTTATATTCCCTTCTATTATTTATTTAGTGTATTTCCATCCCAGCTCATTGTAAAGTAAAAATATGCTGTGTCTCCACCGTGGATTTAAATGTTTATCCAGTTCAAGGAGTCAAGGTTTTGAAAAATCATCGGTAGAAAACAGGAATTTTTCCGAACAAAATGGGCACAAATAACATAATAGATAGATAGATAGATAGTTAGATAGATAGTTAGATAGAGAGATAGATAATTGCCTCGATGGTTGAATGATCTAAAGCTTGATTCACACGTTCACCTAAAATAGAAAGCAGAGACTCTTCGATTGTCGAAGCAATCCACATTCTGTATGTTGACCCATGATACCTTGCAACGTAAACATAAAACTGCTGATTATCAACATATTTTATTTTCTAGTTGATAAACATATATTTTAGATCATTCTCCAGATGCATGTTTTCAAATTATAACGCTGTGTCGTGGCACAATCCAATACATCGATACACAAGCTTTACATTAACTGGTTATATCAAATCTCCTCACAACAACCAACGAAGCTGTCTGCTTGCTTCTAGCTCTACAGCGCATGCGCACTAATTTAAGATATAGTTGGTTCCGAGATTTGATTGGCTCTCCCGTGCCGAACATCTCAGGCAGAGCGGACAAAGTAGAGATGAGTTGAACTTTTTGCTGGAACAGCTCAAGACGATGAGGCGGAAATCTTGTGATTGGCTTAGAGCTCATCACGTGACTACGTTTATGTTCTGTGATAGTTTTTCGGCGAACGTGTGAATCCACAGTAAGACATGAATTGGCGTCAAACTTGCTGCCTTACGGACCTTTGGAATAACCAAGATGCAACGCGACGATAGTATTATTACTATTATTATTATTAGCACAGCATCCCACCAGCCGTTCGGGTAACACACCTATGTACTAATCACACTAATGGTTTTAGGAATGAGTAAGGTTACATTTAGAGGAATTGAACCCACATTTGTGTGGAGGGAGGGTGGAAGACCATTTTGGGAAAACCCACTCTCAGTACACCCGACCTAGATTCGAACCTCGATCTCCCCGTCATCGGCAGTCCATCCTACTGCGAGAGTATCACCTTAGACCATGCGGCCACCGAAGCGGGTTCACGAAAATTAATTTGTATTTTATAGAAGGTGTAAGACTTGTGCCTTTGTTTCGTGGAGCCCATCCTAACCTAAAAGGTGTTGATTTTATGTTAATTAAGAGATAAATATATTAATGTATTAAATATCCAAGCTAATTACGGCTATAGCAGCATCTGCATTTTTTAATTTAATGAATATAAAATATTAACGTGTATTTTAGTGTTTCTTGTCTTACCACGCATTCAGGCTACCCGTAAAAAACACACTGATCTTAATAAACTTAATAAGGAATATTAACTTTGAGTGAATGCATCATCATTTGTTTTAAGCGAGGATAAAAAACTAATACACTAGACACTTTTTTAATTTGAAGTCCAAGGGCTATCTGGAGGAATTCAAAATACCCAAAGTTCTAACTAAGAATTTTTTATGAGTATCTAGGCAGCTGATACACAATACATCTTTAGCTTCAAAATTTTACTGTAGATACATAAAAAAACAAGAACAATCTAAACACAAAATTAGTGATCCTGGTTTGTTGGAGTTTGCTTATCTTAACGAAATAAACAAAATCTTCAAGGTCATTGATTGTATTAAAAATATTGTATTTCACGTTTGGTTGAGATTCAATGAACCTTATCAGATTTTCAATCGTTGTAGGTTTTACTTTGTTTCAATAACTAACTCTATTTGACATTCTTGGCACATGAGGGGGGGGGGGGAATTAATAAATATCGTTGCTCGAAAAAAATTAAAAATGTACTGTATTGGCTTCAAATTATCTAAATATTTACTTTTGAAATTCGCATTAATTTTTTTTACCATTGATTCAAATAGAAACTTTATGAGGAACCATAGTAGGTCCGAACTATTAAATTTTTAGAATTAATAACCAATGTCAAATTAGCCAGATTCTTCTGTGGTTGGAGCATCTCTATATTATACTACTATGAAGCCACATGGCTGACTCACTCACTGACATTAATGTTTACCCACTTCCAGATGAGATAGAAACTTGAAATTTGGCAAACTTATATCTTCTAGCCTGTAACCAACAGAAAAATTCCAAAAAGTAAAAAAAAAAAATTAACCCCCGAAAAAAATTCAAAATGGCGGAGAAACTTTAAAGTCGGTGCGGACCTTTCTTTAGAGGTATCTTGTGGCTAAACGGTAAGAGCTATCAAAAAACGGATTGCACCAGCAGCTGCGGATTTGGTGAGATCCACATGTTTGGTCCTATGGATGTTTTGTCCTTTTTGTCCTTTTTGTCGTTTTCCCATCAGTTATACCTTAATTTAAATAAAGCTAGTTTTTTGATTTTAGGTAAATTTTGCACATTTTCCACACATTTTTTAATTTTCAAAACATCGCTGGAATTACATCAGTTTACATCCACGTGCAAAGAAAACACATTGGGGGTTTGGCGAGTAATTACATAAAAGCGAAAGCTCTGACTGACTGGCTGACTGATTGACTGTCTCACTTACTCATCACTAATTCTCACACTTTCCACGAAGCTAGAGCGCTGAATTTAGTCACACGTGTTCCTTATAAGCTAACCAGGAAAAGTAAAGTTATTTCATTCCGATGTTTTGTGATTAAGGGGGTGAAATCGGGGTAGCTACCCAAATCAAAAATATTGCTTTATAAAATCTTTTTAAGCGTTTAGAGGGTAAATAATATGATAAGTTTGTTCTAGTTATTCCTTCGAAAAATATAGCAATTATTTTTTAACCCCGTAGATGCTTCTAAGGGATGGGAAAAAAAATTAATATAGACAATTAATTAAAATATATAATTACGTTTTAATATGTAACGCCAAAAAATGGTAGAAATCTGTGGTTTATATTTTGCTGAATTTTGTGTTTTTTTTGTAGTGTATGTGTGAGTGAGAGGGCCCGGCCCGGGGTGGTGTGTGGTGGTGGGGAGTGGTGAGATGGGGGAAGACCTGATGTAGGGTACGCGTGAAAATGTCAGTGTCTTTAGCAACACTTTGTTTTTTGTCAAAATAAATAAAACATTGCTCCAGTAGAAATGTCAAGAGTTTAATCTTCTCCACCTGGTGACATCAACAGTTGTTGAATATCTGTCGAGAACATGGTGGAATTAGATGAGAAACTTTTTAAAAGAAGAGAAGAAGTTGTCATTAAATTCCAGGACATCTTCGACAGATATTCAACAACTGTTGATATCACCTTGTGAGTAAAATTATACTCTAGATTTATACTGGAGAAACCCGCCTCGGTGGCGTAGTTAGCTAACGCGCCAGTCGTGATGAGCTAGACCGCCAAAGACGGGGAGATCGAGGTTCGAATCTCGGTCGGGTGAACTGGGGGTGGCTTTTCCTAAATGGTTTTCCACTCTCCCTTTATGCAAATGCGTGTTCACTTCCTCTAAATTCAACCTTCCCAATTCCTTAATCCATTAGTGTAATTAGTACTTAAGCGTATAACCCGAACAGGTAGTAAGACGCGGTGCTAAAATTATTATTATACTGGAGAAATATTTTATTTTGGGCAAATAAATGTTTTTCTATAAAAAATGCAGAATCATTTGCCCTTTTTAGCGTTCCCCTCTCTCCTCACCTTAAGGTTGGTCCTCCGGCCTCCAACCCGAGAGTCAGCAGTGCAAGCCCCGACACTATCAGCAGTGTATCACATACAGTAGAAAGCAACTGTGAGGGCGGTCCACCCCACTGAGCTAGTTTTCAATCAGATGGAGGTACCGCGTGTCGTCTATCGGGGACTGTCTTATTGGGGTCAAACGCCCCGAAGCCCGCACGTGTTTAGAAAATATTCAATAAACGAGTTTGTTGACGATGTCGCTGTTGGAACATGGCCGGCCTCCCGATGCAACCAAACACTCGCAACCTTCACGGACACTCAAATCTACGGGAGGAAAAAAGAGTGAACTTCAAAGATATCAAAGGAGTGAAAACTCAAAATATTAGTTAAGTTTATCAATGTCGATAACCTCGATTTTCATTGATATCGAAAGAATAAACAATCGACCTTATTTTTTTTTTTTTGTCATCACCTCTTAGTACTGGTTCGGGTTGTACACGTGTCTGATAATCACGTTAATGTGTTAGGGATGAGGAGGGTTGAATTTAGAGGAAGTGTACACACATTTCCGTAAAGATATATATAGAGAGAGAGAGTGGAAAAACCATTGAGGATAAATTACCTTCAGTATATCTGACCGAGATTCGAACCATCGATATTTCTGTCATCCGCAGTCCAATGTATTACTAGAGTGACGCGGCTAGGGATGTGGTATCGAAAGAAAAGTATCGATACTGTACTCATTAAAAGTATCGGGTAAGATTGAATGCTAGTGTTGCTCCTTGCTTGTCATGTAGAAAATGAGTGAGAATTGAGTAATATTGTCATTTGTTCTTACTGCACGGTCCACCCTAGTAAACATTTAATCCCAATATGATTGAAGATAACAAAAAAAAACTGTTTCTTTCGAACCGATCCGATACCGGAGTATAAGTACTAATATCTCTAAAAATATCGGGGAAAAAAATATCGAGTAAAAAATTACTAGCATCGAAATAAAAATATCAATATTACTAAAATATCGAAACTTTTTTCACATCTTTAGTGACACCTTAGACCATGAGACCACTGAAGCGAGGTATTTTTTTTTAGTAAAATAAATAGTTATAATTAAAATAGGCGAAATCTCACGTGTTTGTCCGAAGTACCTAATAATAGTTCCAAATGTCCTCTCTGTAGATTTAATCGCGCCGAGCAATTAAACCAATCTCCCTCCTGTTCTCCTCCCGTGTTTTAACAAGACGTGTATAAAAAACTGTCTTCAGACCGTGGCCTTGAGATGGCATTGATTAGAACAGCTGAACGGAAGAATGGGATAAGTCCAAGTACTAAACAACAACATATTGGACTACACTCTGTTTATCCTGAAAGCAAAGGGAGCCCATGTGGGTTTTACAAATGGGGGTAGGATTATAGTTCCATCCACCCGGGGGTCTGGCACCCACCCTGCTCCTCCACTCCTTGAGAGAAATATCATCTGTACATAATTTTTGAGCTAATTATATGGGTTTCAAGAGCCAGTTTTTACAAGTTTATTGAACAGAACATAAGGAATAGGAAGATGTTGAAGAAGGAATGGGAGGAAATCTATATTTTATCATTTTTATCTCTTGTTAATTATAATGTTCTAGGTTGTTAATACCAAATTGCGGCCAAATACAAAATACAAAATACAAAATACACAATTTTATTTTTTTCATAAAAATTAACAAAAAATATTGCGGAGTGATGAGGGGGCTATAGCCTTCACTTATTGCCCATTTATGGGCACCCGTGCCTGAAAGGAATCAGGCTTACCTTTACTGATTACACTATGGTCCTATATTATAAGCTGAACTATAGTAGAACTATGTAAGGTAACAATCTTACCTCGACAGATTACACTATGGTCCTATATTATAAGCTGAACTATAGTAGAACTATGTAAGGTAACAATCTTACCTCGACAGATTACACTATGGTCCTATATTATAAGCTGAACTATAGTAGAACTATGTAAGGTAACAATCTTACCTCGACAGATTACACTATGGTCCTATATTATAAGCTGAGCTATAGTAGAACTATGTAAGGTAACAATCTTACCTCGACAGATTACACTATGGTCCTATATTATAAGCTGAGCTATAGTAGAACTATGTAAGGTAACAATCTTACCTCGACAGATTACACTATGGTCCTATACTATAAGCTGTACCATAGTGGAACGATATAAGGTAAGCTATCTTTCAGGATAATCGAATAGTACAGTATAGTACAGTACTATAGTAGAGGTAGGGATGCAATCAGGACTAAGCTGAATACTAATGTTAGATAATTAACGTTACTTCGGTGGCCACGCGGTCTGAGGCGTCACTATCGCAATAGTCTGTACTGCTGGTAACGAAGAGATAAGGGGTTAAATTCCATTAGGGTGTATTGAGGGTTTTGATTCTCTCCAACCAAGCGTGGGTACATTTCCTCTAAACCCAACCTTCCTTATCACTAACATATTACCGTAATTAATACTTATAACCTGAATATATGGTAAAATGCTTTGCTGTATCACGGTAGTCAGGAGTGCTGACAGCTCACCTTGTCACATGAGTGGTTGTTCCACTGTGTGGAGGTAGTCAGTAGTGCTGACAGCTCACCTTTTCACATGAGTGGTTGTTCCACTGTGTGGAGGTAGTCAGGAGTGCTAACAGCTCACCTTGTCACATGAGTGATTGTTCCACTGTTGGAGGTAGTCAGGAGTGCTGACAGCTCATCTGGTCACATGAATGGTTGTTCCACTGTATGGAGGTAGTCAGGAGTGCTAACAGCTCACCTTGTCACATGAGTGATTGTTCCACTGTATGGAGGTAGTCAGGAGTGCTGACAGCTCACCTTGTCACATGAGTGATTGTTCCACTGTATGGAGGTAGTCAGGAGTGCTGACAGCTCACCTTGTCACATGAGTGGTTGTTCCACTGTATGGAGGTAGTCAGGAGTGCTAACAGCTCACCTTGTCACATGAGTGATTGTTCCACTGTATGGAGGTAGTCAGGAGTGCTGACAGCTCACCTTGTCACATGAGTGATTGTTCCACTGTATGGAGGTAGTCAGGAGTGCTAACAGCTCACCTTGTCACATGAGTGGTTGTTCCGCCAAGTGTGGGAACTGTCAAGGGGGAGTGGCCAAGGATATATAAAGCAGGCACTCGAGTTCCTTCATGTTTATTCTACAACGCTAGTTCAACAAACACACACCATGGAAAGAATCGTGCGCTTCGTGGTTGCCATGGCGACCGTGGTGACACTGGCTGCGGCGGCGTCCAGTTTCAAAAAACGTGAGTTTGGCTTCACACTGTCATCATTTACTTGTGTATGGAGAGAGGTATGGAAATCGAGATAAAAACTAGCGTCGGTTCACTTTGCCGGGATGAAAGTCTAAAAGCAGGTCGTCCCTAAGATAAAAAATAAATAAAGGCGAACCATTTGTAACTCGACAAAATTGTTTTATTTTACGACTGCATACTTTTCCTTTCAAACATGACCTATTTTAACTGGCGATTAGAATCGAATCAGTTGAATATTCTTGAAATGTTGTAAAAACCTGCTACTACGTTGTTCTTTTTTTAAATATAAATATACTGGCGGTTAGGCCTGTACGACTGGCTCAATTTAGAACTTCGCGCGAAGTCTGTTCTTTGTTGTTTTGATATATTTTTATATTTAACTAATAATAGTATTAATTTACCGACTATTTTCTTTTCATAATCTCTAATCTGAAATCGTTATTGCTAGTTAAAATTGTTCTTAAATATTTAAATTCATTAACAATAGCAAATGATATGTTGCTCGCAGTAATATATAAATTATCGACCCTAATCTCTGTTCTTAATCTTTTCAGCGTTCACTTCTAAACCCATTTCCGTAACTAGCCTCTAATTACATTTCTCTAGCATTAGCCTCTAATCACATTTCCTTACTAGCCTCTAACACATTTTCTCGCAACAACTTCCTTACTTAACCCAACAAAGTTAAATCACCTGATTATCTTAATAACCTCACTGTCCCGGTTAATATCAGCCCTTTCCTAGTCTCACTCATTACCCCAATAGCAAACTCCAAAGCTGGATTAAAATTATAAGTTACATACACATCTTTAACTCATCACAGGGCATTGCTAGGATAATAAAGTCTCGTAAATTAAGGTGGGCAGAACATGCAGTGCGAATGGAAGAATCTAGAACCGTGTTCAGGTATTGACTGGCAAACCATAGGGAGGAGACCATTGGTGAGGACCTAGACGCGGATAGGAGGATAACATTAGAATGGAGCTGAAAGAGATAGGATATAATGAGGTGGACTGGATAGAACTAGCTCAAGATAGGTATGGTTTTAATGAGTGAAGTGGATGAATAGCTCAAGATAAGGTAGGTTTTAATGAGTGGACTGGATAGAACTAGCTCAAGATAAAGGTAGGTTTTAATGAGGTGGACTGGATAGAACTAGCTCAATATAGGAATAGGCTGTAGTGTTGTGGACCGGATAGAACTAGCTCAAAATAGGGATAGGTGGCGTAATTTTGTAAGTGCGGAAATGATCTTTAGAGTTCCTAGTGCCATAGAGTAGGTAAGAAAGTATACATCCATATGAATACTATTACAATTATTTTTTGTGGATAATTTAAATCTATATTTGTTGTACAAGACGAGATCTAAGTTACTATGTTTGTTTTACGGCTGACTTGAATTTAACTTTTGAAAATCTCCATTCAAAGCATTGCTTTAAGGAGATCAATAACCGTGATATGTAAATAAAAATGTAAATAATAAAGTGAGATCAAAATATAGTACGATTTCGGAAGAAAGGAACTTTAAAAAATACAAGCAAAATTTTTTCAGTGAACACTAATATCATTTTAATATATTATTAGTATTATTTATTAGGTGTTTTCATATCAAAAATGACAGATGCAAATCACATAGCTTGACGTATGATTACGTGAAAGTAGATCTAGCAACTTTTTTGTCAGAAATGAAATGAAAACTGGACAACATTTTTTTACCATTTTAGTTTAAAAAAACATTGCAACACTTGTACTATTATAACCCTAATATTTATTTGTTTCTTAAACATATATTTAAAATATTTAAAGGGAAATTTTATTTAAGAATTTTATAACTAATTCTAATTTTAAATTGCAGCTGAATATTTGGAATCATGCCCAAGAAACGACAACGCCTGTTTGAAGAAACTCTTGCAGGTGCTGATTCCTAAATTGAGTAAAGGTAAGTACTAATTATTGATGTTCGAACAATTTACTGTACTAAATCAGGATTAGAATTAGTTGTGTATATAAAGTAATAAAAAAAATATATAATTCAATGGATTAAGGTAAAATTGAAGGTAATGCGAGTTAAGGTATGTATTTTTAAAGTTCTTATATTAAAAAAATGTTTTTTGACCTAATTAAATAAATTATTACTTCAATAATTACGTTTAATTTAATTGGTTCTATCAATGGAACATTAATATCAGCTGTCATGAGCATCACAAAGTTTTAGTGAGCCATTTTTCTCTCAATTTAAAATATTTATCGCCATAGTTCAGTCGGTAGCGTGTCTGCCTACTTAGCTGAGGGTCCAAGGTTCGATTCCTGGGATAGGGTTCCCCTTTCACAGTGATGAATAAATGGTCACCCACTTCGGTGTCCACGTAGTCTAACGCGCTAATCTCGTGTTAGACTAGACTGCCGATGACGGAGGATAGGGGTTCAATCCCGGTTGGGTGCACTGGGGGAGATTTTCCATAAATAGTTTTCCAATATCCCTCCACGCAAATATAGTTGCACTTCCTCTCAATTAAACTGGCCTAATCTCTAACTTCCATTAGTGTAATTAGTACCCATACGTATAACCCGAACGGATGGTAAGGACGCGGTGCTGAAAAAAAAACTGTTGGAATATTGTGTGTTGTGTTTGTTCTATATTTAAGTAAGTGGGTGACCTGGTGGTCTAGGAGTAAGATGTCAGAAATTCTGTGTGAAGGTCCGGGGTTTAATCCTCGGTCCCGGCACAGATTTATCTGATTGCCAAACCACTTCCTTCACCTCTGACAAGACGTGTATTAATCACAACTTGTGAATGTGAGGAATGCCAGGCCTACACCGTGGTTCGGATCCCACGTTAAACTGTAGGTCTTCCATTTCATCTCACAATCACCCTAACCATTACACATTAGCGTAAGTGCGTATAACCCGAATGGGTAGTAAGAAGCGATAGAATTAAATATAATAATAATAATAATAATAATAATAATAATAATAATATAGTAATAATAATATATTTAAGTTAGTCTCTAAGTCGTTCGTGGAGATAATCATTGTTTCCAGAACGAGCACGTTAAATACCTCAAATAAATTAAATGAAAAAATAACAACTACTAAAATTACTAAAGGTAGAAATTTAAACTAAACATTTCTGCTGAGGCTATATTTTATTTATTTTGGATAAAATCTTTTTTGTTTGTTTTGAAAACGACAACATTTTGATCCTAACTCATGCTATATACTCCATAACCCTACCTTAAAAAAACTTGATCACAATAAAACATGCTAAAAAAGCCTTCAATCTTGTTTACCAACATAACAGGGTGTCCTTGAAAACACTTTTTATACTGAATTAGAGCCTTTGTCACTATTTTGGTTTGTACAACGTTTTTTCTACCACGAGATACTTCCTGCGCACTTAGGCAATCTTACACACAGTGATGTACGAAGCATTGCCTTTACGAGATATCTCACGGCGGTAAATACACTCATTGCTCGTGAGGGGTTTCTAAGGCCTTCAAGGTGGGATTGTAGAAAGTGTGAGTTAAGGTGGGATTTTAGAGAGCGTGAGTTAAGGTGGGATTGTATAGAGCGTGAGTTAAGGTGGGGTGTAGGAGTTTCTAGCTAAGGGCAGTGTTCTTGCAGTTTTTATGGAAAACATGTTATTGGCCTAAATAAATCTCCAGTATAAACACAGAGTATAATTTTCTTCACACGGTGATATCAACAGTTGTTGAATATCTGTCATGAATATAGCAACATTAGATGAGGAACGTTTTAAATGAAGAGAAAAAGTTGTCCTTAAATTTCAGGACACCCTTGACAGATATTCAACAACTGTTGATATCACCATGTGAAGAAAATTAAACTTTATGTTTCTACTGGAGAAATATTTGATTTATTTTGTCCAAAAAAGTTTTGCTATTTTTTTAGCACCGCGTACTACTTACTACCCGTCCGGTTTATAAACTTGTTTTGCTATAAAAACTGAGAAAAAACCACTAACTTTTTCCCGCGTCCTCAATTCCCTACCTTATGGGTAAGTAGCATGCACAACCAATATATGTGATTTTTAAAAAATTATTACTATACTCGTTAGTTTACAGGTTAATTCATTAATTTTAATTATTTGGCAAGTTTGTGTTATTCGGGAAGAGATAAATTAGCAAAAAATAAATTATCTACATAACCTTTTAGAATCAAGTTCACCTTTTTTGTGCAAAAATATCTTGTTCATATTGTTAATTATGCTGTTTTTCTTTCATCAAGTCTTAGTAATCGTTCGAGTTTTAATGAGTTTTACAAATGAGGAAGGTATACTATATTTTTAGAGGAAATTCACTCTCATTTGCGTGGAAGTAGAAGGGGAAACTATTTGAGGGAATGAATATCCCCTAGTTCACCCAACCGTGATTCGAAATCCGATCTCCCCTTCACCGGCGATTCGGTTCAACAATAGAGTGACACCTTAAACCATGTGACTGTTATGAGTCATACTAAGAATATAATTGATCATTTAGTGTAGTCCTGCGATTAACACATACATTTTCCTTTCAGGGTTCACTCGTAATTTTTCCTTTCACAATCTTTGTCTGAATAATTTGTTTATAATAAATGTATAAACTAAATCTATAAACATAAAGTGAAAATCTGAATCCAAGCAACAATTAACCGATGCACACGAAAACTGAAACAACTCATCCGAGCTGGGTAACACCCTTACACGAACCATGGAGTAGAAATTAAATTCATAATGACTTTGTTCAAAATGGAACATGGAGGTCAGATTAGTTTAGGCTAGGCTATGTTAGGTTAAATTAGGTTAGGTTAGGTTAGTGGTTAGGAGTTGAATAGGATTACAGGTTGTCCCGCGATTCGTGTGGATCGACTGACAGGTATACTTTATGCCGCAATTCGAGTGGGCCCTAAATGAATGTCTGCTGACAGGTATACTTTATGCCGCAATTCGAGTGGGCCCTAAATGAATGTCTGCTGACAGGTATACTTCATGCCGCAATTCTAGTGGGCACTAAATGAATGTCTGCTGACAGGTATACTTCATGCCGCAATTCGAGTGGGCCCTAAATGAATGTCTGCTGACAGGTATACTTCATGCCGCAATTCTAGTGGGCCCTAAATGAATGCCTGCTGACAGGTATATCTTATTCCGCAATTCGAGTGGGCCCTAAATGAATGTCTGCTGACAGGTACACCTTATTCCGCAATTCGAGTGGGCCCTAAATTAATGTCTGCTGACAGGTATACTTCATGCCGCAATTCTAGTGGGCCCTAAATGAATGTCTGCTGACAGGTATACTTCATGCCGCAATTCTAGTGGGCCCTAAATGAATGTCTGCTGACAGGTATACTTCATGCCGCAATTCGAGTGGGCCCTAAATGAATGTCTGCTGACAGGTATATCTTATTCCGCAATTCTAGTGCGCCCCAAAAAACATGGTCATAAAATAGAACACTCATCTGCAAATTGGAAGGATAATAAACCTTGAATTTCCAAGGCTAATATATTATTCAAGAACTGGTTCCTTGTAATGTCAAGTACAATAATTCAACACCAATTATACTATTATATTTCTTTTTTAACTACCTAGAAGACCTTAATGGGATAATTCGTTAAAACGACAACTTAAAAAAAATTCAGTTCGTAAATGTCGAAAGTTGTTTCCAGGCCGGTTGGTATTCCTGTCAGGTCAAGGTCTAACAAGTTTTTTTTTTCACTTTAAAATGAAACTGAAAGGTTATAATGAGCTACCTATGTTTCGTGCGTGAGGAAACTGCAAAGTAGCTCATGCTGTTAGTAGAAACAAACATGGCTGTATTCAGTATGATGAATACTTTGCACTCTCAACATTAAATGACCAACATTTTGGGTTGGGATGGAAAGGAACGTGGTTAAGGCGGCCGTCTCGGTCAGCGAGAAAGTATCAATCGCTGTAGGGCCACACGGCTTAAAATACAACGGTTGTGTCGTTTTATGGAACATATTCTGGCTAATCTCATACTCCCTTTCGTCCTCCACCTACAACCACACTTTGTAGTGTCGGTAAGAAAGAGGGGAGAGAAAATTACTATACTTCTTATCTCAAGGTAGAGAGGAAAGCTCGCGGCTAGTTCTCAAATATATTAAAATATTTTTGTGAGCCTATCAAAGAATTACTGTATTTGCTAAAGGAAGGCTAGCTCTAAAGCCCTTTTTTTTTTATCGAGCCTGGTCTCAAAGCTCCGTGAATATGTTTAAAAAATCGTTGATAATAAGCTAATTACACACACTCATACATTTGTTTCTATTAATAAACCTCAAAATATATGCTTGTTAAGGAAAAAGAGCCCTGTTGGAATATTTCTACTTTATTTTGGCGTGAACCATATTTTGAAATAACGCGTCGTAGAATTAAATATTGCTTTAGAGCTGGACGTCTGGGTGGAAATTTCCCGCTTAACTAAGAGGCCCCCTCAGGTCCATATCTTAACAATTTTTATTGAAAACAATTTTTAGTAACACTAAATACAATGTTACTTGAATAGATACGTTTGGCTTAAATTTCAACACATGGTAATCTCAACAGTTATTGACTATCTGTTATAGCTCTAGTCCTGCTGGTATTTATGCCTGCTGGTATCTAGCCTGCTGGTATCTAGTCTTGCTGATATCAAGTTCTACTGGTATATATTCATGCTGTTGTCTAGTCCTGCTGGTATTATTCATGCTGGTATCCAGTCCTGCTGGTATCCAGTCCTGCTGGTATCTAGTCCTGCTGGTATATATTCCTGCTAGTATCTAGTCCTGCTAGTATATATTCATGCTGGTATCTAGTCCTGCTGGTATATATTCCTGCTTGTATCTAGCCTGCTGGTATATATTCCTGCTGTATCCAGTCCTGCTAGTATCTAGTCCTGCTGGTATATATTCATGCTAGTATACAGTCCAGCGGGTATCTAGTCATGCTGGTATATATTCATGCTGGTATCTAGTCCTGCTGGTATATATTCCTGCTGGTATCCAGTCCTGCTAGTATCTAGTCCTGCTGGTATATATTCATGCTAGTATCTAGTCCTGCTGGTATATATTCATGCTGGTATCTAGTCCTGCTGGTATATATTCATGCTGGTATACAGTCCTGCTAGTATCTAGTCCTGCTGGTATATATTCATGCTAGTATCCAGTCCTGCTGGTATATATTCATGCTGGTATCTAGTCCTCCTGTAACCAAGTGTTTTGTTTGTCCAGGATCCAACGAGTTCAGCCTTCAGCCCCTGGACCCCATGCACATCCCTGAAATGAATGTTGTCTACCAGATGGGGGGCAACATCAGGGGGAATGTGTCGGTAATCAACTCGGACACTTACGCTCTGTCCAAAATCCGCATCAACGACGTCAGGTGAGCATCCGTTAACTTAACCTAATAGCTGATCAGGAGAGAGAGAAGTTCGAGTTATGTGAAGGCTACCACGTGTTCTAGCTAACCAATCATGTTGACAATGACGTCAACACTGCTATTTAGTATTTCATTTGTTTATGGTATTAAGAATTAATAGCCAAAGCTATTATTTATGCTTATTAATGGGAATTAAACCATCTAGATATCATATTCTGAAAATTGAAAAATGACACCTGGACACGGGAATCGAACCGGGACCTTTGGCTTAGTACGCCAATGCTCTAACCACCGAGCTATTCAGGATTCGTCCGTGCCCAGGGTCATTCTTCACTCATATTTTAAGGCAGAATAAACCTGAGCACGGGACGAATCCTGGATAGATCAGTGGTTAGAGCATTGGCGTACTAAGCCAAAGGTCTCGGGTTCGATTCCCGTGTCCAGGTGTCAATTTTTAGAATATGTTTATGGTATGCAAATGAACTCTTTGGCTACGGTTTATTTTCTCTGTGTCTCGCGAACTTCAGAACCTTGTGTCCTCTTGTTACATTATTGTGTACACCCGCTGAAGCTTCTATCGCAAGGACTTGAGGCCTAATCAGTAATCAGCCATAAAGGGTTGGGTTTAATTTTAGTCAACATTTTGTTTTAGAACAGCTCAACTCCACTGTCTGTATTTTTACTCAAGTTGTTACGTTACGTTACGTTACGTGAACCTTAAGTTGATCATTAGTCTTTTCTTTGGCACCGCATCTTACTACCCGTTCGGTTATTCTCTCATGTACTAATTCCGATGGTTCTTTTAGGGATTCGGGAGGTTATATTTATATAAAGTGTACCCGCATTTTTTTGTAGAGGGTTAGTGAAAAACCATTTTGGATGAACCAGCCTCAGTACATATGACCGAAATTCGAACTTTGATCTCCCTTTTCATCGGCACCGCGAGAGTAGCGCGTTAGACCACGCGGCCGATGAGGCGGGTTATACCCAATCGATGTCTACTAACATTTTAGAATGAAGGACCCTCTTGTTGACGTAAAGACCATCTCACTTGTCAGCTCGTACATATTTAAATATTTGTTATATTTAATGACGAGATCTAAATCAGATTATTTTGTAAAACAACAAAATTCATCGAATTATAAAGACGCCTCGATCAGTCATTGATATATTGGTGACCCGCTTCGGTGGTCACACGGTCTAACGCGCTACCCTCGCAGTAGATTAGTCTGTCGATGACGGGGAGATCGAGGTTAGGATCTCGGCTGGATATACTGAGAGCGGTTTTTTTTCCTAACTTGTTTTCTATTCCCCCTTACCAAAATTCGTGTACAATTAATATAAATATAACCTCCCTAACCTCTAAAACCACTAGCGTATAACTAGAATGGGTAGTAAGACGCAGTACTGAATTAAAAAATATATGAAGGTAGAGTGTGGGATCAAACGGAAGGGGTAGGTCATGTAAGATGTGGCTAAACGTTGTAGAAGAATGTGTGAAAAAGAGAAACATGAAGAGTTTTAAAATAAAAGATCATGTATAACTCGTGTATGGATGTTGTTAAAGTGAAGGAAGTATGCAAGGATAGGGAAGTTGGAGAAAGTTAGTGAGGATGGAATCAAGTTTTTTGAGCTACATGCACAGTTTATTGCCTACCCCGAAGGGAGCGTCGTGATTAGGTTTATGTATGTATTACCAAATAATTATGCTAAAAAGTTTATTTTGTATAACGATGAAATGAGAGCGATGTGAGTGATGAGTTTCCTGAAGACCTGTTTTGTTTTCCAGATCCAACGTGAACGACACCCATTTGTCCATGGAGGTTGATGTCAAGTTTCCAGGCGTGTTCGTAGAGGGCAGCTACAAGGCAAACGGCTTGATCGTCGTATTCCCAATCAACGGAAAGGGCGTGTTCAACATCAGCATGTGTAAGTCATCACAAATGTTCTGCACAGCGTTTCAGAAGGGTTGACGTAAATTCCGTTCCGAATTATGTCATGACTCCAAGCTCTTGTGTAAATTCCGTGCCGTCAATGGCAAAGACGTAGTAAAATTCTGTCCCGTATTAAATCTGTATTTTAAAACATTCAAATTTGATTTAAACATAGCATGTAGTAGCTTCGTAGATAAAATATTTCTTCTCTATCTTTAAAAAAATGTTAAACTTATACTTGATTAACTTTCTTGGTGAGTATAGATGTTCTTAATGCTTACCACCAAGTTGATTTTGGAACAAAGGAAGAAACCGATGAAATTCTACATTTGGAGCAGAAACTTGGACTCTCAGGAAGATGGGAAAGAAATACTTGGAGAGTTTTGAAATGTGGAGCTAGAGAAGACTTGAGAAGATCAGATGGACAGACAGGGTGACAAATGGACAAGTCCTAAGAAGAGTGTGAGAAGAGAACCATTTTGGATGTGATTCTTCGGTACAAAGCAAACTGGATTAGACACATCCTTAGGAGGAACTGTCCTCTGCACGACGTCATAGAAGGAAAGGTTGAGGGAAAGAGGAGCTTAGGAAGGAGGAGGATTCAAATATTGGATGACTCGAAGGGAAGAAGAAAATTCCGGGAGCTGAAGGAGGAGGCAGAGGACAGGGTGCTTTGGAGGTCTAAGTTCACTGACAAAAGGAATAGACCTGTCGTAAGACAGAACACTTAATAATAAAAATAATAGTAATAATAAAAATAGATATTTTGGTGATATTGTGTCGATTTTTTAATTAAATATTTATGTTCTCTTAGACTTTTTTTCAAGAAAATGAATGAAATTCACTAAATAAACAAATCATAATCAGTCATCAAAGAATTGTATGAACAAGTCAAAGAATCTTTTCCGCACTACGTTATTGAAATCAATTTTTTTTGTGGTTTTTACCTCTGTAGACGAGTCAAAAAAGTAGTCATTTTGTAATCAATGTTTGAAATATAAAGAAATTATATTTCATTGCTACATTTAAATAGTACAAGGAGAAATAGTGAGAAAATCCTATTTTAACTCTAATTAAGTTAGTGCTGCCATCTATTAGACAATCATGATACCTTTCTAATACACTTTATATTATGGCTAAACGAGGTCTCTGTCATATTTATATTAATTAAAATAAAGTGTTTCCTAGGGTTCTTGTGAGATTTGAGATATAAAATGTTTCCTGGGGTTCTTGTGAGATTTGAGATATAAAATTGTTTCCTGGGGTTCTTGTGAGTTGAGATTTGAATTGTTTCTGGTTGGAGTTTGCATATAAAATTGTTTCCTGGGGTTCTTATGAGGTTTGAGATATAAAATTGTTTCCTGGGTTCTTGTGAGGTTTGAGATATAAAATTGTTTCCTGGGTTCTTATGAGGTTTGAGATATAAAATTGTTTCCTGGGGTTCTTGTGAGGTTTGAGATATAAAATTGTTTCCTGGGGTCCTTGTGAGGTTTGAAATATAAAATTGTTTCCTGGGGTTCTTGTGAGGTTTGAGATACTGTAAAATTATTTCCTGGTGTTCTTGTGAGGTTTGAGATTAAATTGTTTCTAGGTCTTGTAGTTGAGATATAAAATTGTTTCATGGGGTTCTTGTTAGGTTTGAAATATAAAATTGTTTCCTGGGTTCTTGTGAGGTTTGAGATATACTGTAAAATTATTTCCTGGTGTTCTTGTGAGGTTTGAGATATTAAATTGTTTCCTTAGGTTCTTGTTAGGTTTGAGATATAAAATTGTTTCATGGGTTTTTGTGAGGTTTAAGATAAAAAAAAGTTGTTCTGAAAAATATGTGAAATGTTATTCTCCCTTTTTTTTCCTGTATCCTAAATTCTATTTGTATTAATAAATATATTCCCTATTCTTTATATAGAGAAGGATAGGGGAGGGACGTAATTTACATAACACCCTTATAAAGACAGGACGAAACAATAAAGAGCTATAGGGACGGAATTTACATTAAAAAGACGAAAACGAACGGATTTACCAAAACAGTTATATTTCAGCTGACATGAGCCACCTGGAAGCTGACCTGACAATTCTTCTGTCCTACCATGTACTGTCACATTTCAGCTGACGTGTCAGCCACCTGGAAGCTGAGTGGTCAGGTCATTGAGAGGAACGAGGTGGAATATCTCAAACTGGATCATTTCAACATGAGGCCAGTCGTCGGAGACATGAAGTTTTACGCCTCTGAGCTCTTCACCGGCTCCGACGAGCTGAGTGAGTGCCAACCTTAGAATAAATACATAGCTTAGAGTCTGCACAGGAGGGGGGAACCATCAAATGTATATTAACATAAAAGTAGGTTGTATCTACAACATATTTTTAATATATTTTGGTGAGATGAAAAGTAATGCAAGATAAAGTAAGTATTTTTTAAGTTCTTACATAAAATTTGATTTTGGCTAAAATAAATAAAATATTTCTTCAGTGGATTATCATAATCATAATCATCATCATCATCATTAACAGCTTTCAGACACTGTTCGGGTCTGTTTGGAACATAAGCCTCTCCAACTTATCCTTTCTCCCCAACACTTGTCTTCCTCCACAATGTCACAGTCCTTTCCTCTCTTCCATACTCCCTTCAGCCCTCTCTTCCTCCACAATGTCACAGTCCTTTCCTCTCCTCCTTACTCCCTTCAGCCCTATATTCCTCCACAATGTCCCAGTCCCCTCCTCTCTTCCATACTCCCTTCAGCCCTCTCTTTCTCCACAATGACCCAGTCCTCTCCTCTCTCCTCTATACTCCCTTCAGCCCTATATTCCTCCACAATGTCACAGTCCTCTCCTCTCTTCCATACTCCCTTCAGCCCTCTATTCCTCCACAATGTCCCAGTCCTCTCCTCTCTTCCATACTCCCTTCAGCCCTCTCTTCCTCCACAGTGTCCCAGTCCTCTCCTCTCCTCTATACTCCCTTCAGCCCTCTCTTCCTCCACAATGTCCCAGTCCTCTCCTCTCTTCCATACTCCCTTCAGCCCTCTATTCCTCCACAATAACCCAGTCCTCTCCTCTCTTCCATACTCCCTTCAGCCCTCTATTCCTCCACAATGTCCCAGTCCTCTCCTCTCTTCCATACTCCCTTCAGCCCTCTATTCCTCCACAATAACCCAGTCCTCTCCTCTCTTCCATACTCCCTTCAGCCCTTTCTTCCTCCACAATGTCCCAGTCCTCTCCTCTCTTCTATACTCCCTTTAGCCCTCTCTTCCTCCACAATGTCCCAGTCCTCTCCTCTCTTCCATATTCCCTTCAGCCCTCTCTTCCTCCACAATGACCCAGTCCTCTCCTCTCTTCCATACTCCCTTCAGCCCTCTCTTCCTCCACAATGTCCCAGTCCTCTCCTCTCTTCCATACTCCCTTCAGCCCTCTATTCCTCCACAATAACCCAGTCCTCTCCTCTCTTCCATACTCCCTTCAGCCCTCTCTTCCTCCACAATGTCCCAGTCCTCTCCTCTCTTCTATACTCCCTTCAACCCTCTCTTCCTCCACAATGTCCCAGTCCTCTCCTCTCTTCCATATTCCCTTCAGCCCTCTCTTCCTCCACAATGACCCAGTCCTCTCCTCTCTTCCATACTCCCTTCAGCCCTCTCTTCCTCCACAATGTCCCAGTCCTCTCCTCTCTTCCATACTCCCTTCAGCCCTATATTCCTCCACAATGTCCCAGTCCTCTCCTCTCTTCCATACTCCCTTCAGCCCTCTCTTCCTCCACAATGACCCAGTCTTCTCTTCTCCTCCTTACTCCCTTCAGCCACCTCTCCCTTGATATTCCTCTTGTCTTCCTGTCCCTCAACTTTAATATCCAACATCTTCTTTGGTATCTTTCTATCTCTCCATTCTCCTCACATGACTGTACCACCTTAGTCGTACCTTCTCTATCCTGTCCTGCATTGTATCCTCCTCAATTATTCCTTTCCCCCTCTATTCCTCCTCCTAGCACTCCTATAGTACTCCTCGGCAGACACGTTTAGTTTAATTTTCCACACATGGAAGTATCAACAGCTGTCATGGGCTGGGTGACGCTTGATTAGAAACACGTGATACTAACATGTGTGGAAAATTAAACTTTACATATAAGCTCAGGAGATATTTGATATGTTTTAGTCAAAAATGTATATTTTTTTGCCAACAAAAACTCTAAAAAACAACCTGATCTTAATTTGCATTAATTTCCGTTCACCATTAAGATAAAATCGTATCTCGTAAAACAAAAATTTTAAACTTATTTGATAGCTTTTTTATATATTATATTCACTCTCCTTTACTATATTTAAATATTTATAGTTTAAAAAAAAATTTGTTCCTTGATTTCACGTTTGATTCCGTCATTTTCCAATAAAATGTATAGCTGAATAATATTTTAAGGATACAGGGGAAACGGGAAATATCCAATTTTAACACAAATTAAGTTAGTGCTGCCATCTGTTAGACAATCATGAGACCTTTCTAGTATACTTTAAATTATGGTTGGAAGAGGTCTCTGTCGTATTTAAATGAATTAAAATAAAAGTTTTTCCTGGGTAACTTGTGAGGTTTGAGATATAAAAGTGTTTCCTGGGTCCTTGTGAGGTTTGAGATATAAAAGTGTTTCCTGGGGTCCTCGTGAGGTTTGAGATATAAAAGTGTTTCCTGGGGTCCTTGTGAGGTTTGAGATATAAAAGTGTTTCCTGGGGTCTTTGTGAGGTTTGAGATATAAAAGTGTTTCCTGGGGTCCTTGTGAGGTTTGATATATAAAAGTGTTTCCTGGGTCTTTGTGAGGTTTGAGATATAAAAGTGTTTCCTGGGGTCCTTGTGAGGTTTGATATATAAAAGTGTTTCCTGGGGTCCTTGTGAGGTTTGAGATATAAAATGTTTCCTGGGTCCTTGTGAGGTTTGAGATATAAATGTTGTTGTTCTGGAAAATGTGTGTAATGTGACTTTCCTCCTATTTCCTTTGTACCCTTCATTTTTTGTTAGCGTCACACAAACCGTACCAAATATTAATTCAAATATCTACTATGTTGTATTCTAGATCATAATTTATTAAACTTTTTTTATTCGTGATTCTTTTTCTTAAGACAATATTATTAGTGACAGCCCGCAGTAATAGTCAAATTAAGTTGTATTATTGTATTGTCTAGTGTCAGCTTTTGGGAAGTTTTAGATACAACAAGAAATAGAAACAATGACCACAATTTATTGCAAAAAAATTTATGCATGCATCTATAATTAATGTTATTAATTAAATGTTTATAATACACAAACTTTATATATGCAGATAACCAACTATATGAATTATTAATAAAATTATTGTGTTGGTGTATTCATGTCGGATGACATTTATTTCTGCAATAAACGAAACAAATATAGAATGAAAGGTTGTAGTGAATTATAATTTCTATACTTCTATATAATTAATATTTAATATACTCACGTTTGTCGAGGTTTGCTGTGACCCCTAAATAGGTCGTGACCCCCAGCTTAAGAACCTGTTTTATAGATTACATTTTTTTAGCACCACGTCTTACTACCTGTTCAGGTTATACACATATATACTAATTGTGCTAATGTGTTAGGGAGTAGAAAGGTTGAATATAGAGGCGTTATATCAGTATTTGCGTGTAAGGAGAGTGGAGAACTTTTTTTAAACTACCCTCAATACACCCGACAGGTATTTGAACCCTGATCTCCCTTTCTTCGGCATTCTAGTGCATACCATGACGCCTCAGAAGTAGGTTATATTACAAAACATAAAGTATTGAGTGACCTGGCGGTCTAAGGGTAAGGTGTCAAGACTTCTGTGCTGTGGGGGTCCGGGGTTCAATCCTCGGTCCCGGCACAGATTTATCTGATTGCCAAACCACTACCTTCACCTCTGACAAGACGTGTATTAATCACAACTTGTGAATGTTTGGAATGCCAGGCCTCCACCGTGTTCGGATCCCACGTTAAACTGTAGGTCCTCCATTTCATCTCACAATCACCCTACTATTACACATTAGCGTAAGTGCGTATAACCCGAACGGGTAGTAAGACGCGGTGCTAATAATAATAATAATAATATATAATAATAATAATAATAATAATAAATAATAATAATAATAATAATAATAATAATTAGTAAAGTATTTTACCGCCGTCCCCCCTTCCCCTTGTTCTAGATGCCGCGGCGTTGACGTTCGCCAACCAGTTCTGGCCGATTGTATACGAGGCCCTGCTACCCTTCGCCGACGAGGGTTGGGATCAAGTCATGACTGACGCCGCCAACAAGATCTTCCTCAAGGTCCCTTTCAAGGAGCTGTTCCCTCAAGGACCTCTATAGATGTCGTGCCTCTTCACTCATCTACCTGTCTAGATGATCTTGAGGAACTCCTGTTTCCTACACAACCTTCCTTGTACTGTGTCCTACGTCAGAAGGCGGCTCTATTGCATCACCCAGCACACAACCTTCCTTGTACTGTGTCCTACGTCAGAAGGCGGCTCTATTGCATCACCCAGCACACAACCTTCCTTGTACTGTGTCCCACGTCAGAAGGCGGCTCTATTGCATCACCCAGCACACAACCTTCCTTGTACTGTGTCCTACGTCAGAAGGCGGCTCTATTGCATAACACAGCATATAACCCAACATTAATTAATCCAATACCACCAACAAACAACATCAATATATGAGAGATTCCCGTAAAGGAGAAGACTAAAATACATCATGACTTAAATTTCAAACTGAAAAAATAAATACAATCAAACCAGATATGTTTTTTTGTAGTTATAGGTTTATGCCTGGGTATATTAGTTCACCTGTGCAGCCAGTGTTCATTAGTTAAGGCTGGGGTATATATGGACGTGTGAGACCACCAGATTATTGGCGTTACAGTACAATTTTCATAGGAAGGGTTTTTGTTTTAGAAAATACAATATTTTTTTTTGTGGTTGATTTGGAAAACATTTAACAATATTATTATTGATATTTTATAGTTTCTAATACATTTTTTTTAGCACCGTGTCTTACCAACCGTTCGGGCTATACGCTTATGTACTATTTACGCTAATAGTTTTAGGGATTAGGAAGGTTATATTTAGAGAAAAGTACCTTCATTTACGTGGAGGGAAAGTGGAAAACCATTTTATAAAAACCGCCCTCAGTACAACCTGACCGAGAATCTAACCTCGATCTCCCCGTCATCAGAAGTCTAGTCTACTGCGAGTGTAGCGCCTTAGACCACGCGGCCACCGAAACGAGACATCTGCACATCCAAGACTTGACGTAAAGTCAAATCTGGTAGCTTCTCCGGATGTCAGATAAGGTCCTTCCTATGAAAATTAGACTATGTATTTAACATCTTGGTGACCTGGTGGTCTAGGGGTAAGGTTCCAGACCTCTGCGCTGGGTCCGGGGTTCAATCCCGGTCCCGACACAGATTTATCCGATTGCCAAACCCTTCCTTCACCTCTGACAAGACGTGTATTAATCACAACTTGTGAATGTGTGGAATGCCAGCCTCCACCGTGGTTGGATCCCACGTTAAACTGTAGGTCCTCCATTTCATCTCACAATCACCCTACCGTTACACATTAGCGTAAGTGCGTATAACCCGAACGGGTAGTAAGAGCGGTGCTAATAATAATAATAATAATAATAATAATATAACATCTTGGGACTGGGTGATATCATTGAACCGTGATGGCCGCTGTTATGTACAAGATTAAGAAATATCATACCTGCAGTCCAGTGTTGAACTTCAATGGCTACAAGTATCTTCAGGAAGCCGATAACCTCCACATGTCCATATACACACTGCATTAGATAATCAGGAAAGAAAGCCACTTAATAAAGCCAAGCTCCCAAGTTTGAATCCTATGCACACGCGCTATTTTACAATTTGAAATAAGCTTATTGGCACAGAACCCCAACTTGTATAATTTCATGATTTATAGTTTTTTATTTATATTAATGTATTTAAAATAATTTTTATAATCTAGTATAACAGATTTCCACCATAATTCCTGAAGCCTAAGATTACTTTTGACCTATCAACGTTGTGGGATATTTTTTTATACTCTCTCCAGGCGAATTTTGAGGATTAACTCATATTGCACCTTCCATAATGGTCTTGACTAGTCTGTCAGTTTAGGATAACCAAAATGTGTTAGTAACATGAGGCCTTGACATTAAAATTCATACATATGTATACTCACAGGGAATTCTCTTAAAAGTTATTTTCACAATACCTATGAATAATAGATTCTGTAAGAAAAGGACTTTAGAAAAATTCTAGCTGAACAGACTTTATACAATTACATAGCGAATCAACTAACTTTTAATAAAATTGTAAATAATATTAAAAACACTAAAACAAAAATATTTTTGTCTAATTAAAAGCTGTTTATTTAACTGTACATAGACAAAACAAGTATTCTGTATATCAACTACAAGACTAATAGTTTATGAAATGGTATTGAAAGTTTCTTATAAGGGAATGTGATATCAGGACCATTGTAATTTCAATAATATAAGCAATTCCAAAAATTTAATTAATTCCCAGCGATTGTTTTTAAATTATCAAGATTTTAGGAAAAATAGTTTAATATTTTTTTATAAAACTAAGCATACAAAAGCTTTCAATCAAACACGGGTAAAGTATTCTTATAAAATATTTGGTTAATATGTAAATATTGTTTATACATGAAATATATTTTTTAAAAAACTAAAATACTTACCACTTACGTGTATTGGCAGAAATAAGCCTAAATTCAGTCTGAATATGAAATTAAGTAGACATTATTTAAATAAATAGTGTATTTGTATTCTGACTGATAAAATAAATAATTTATTGTTATTTTGTGTACTGTCAATACATTTATTTACAAAATTTTTGCCCTTTACCGAAGCCAACTTTAAATTATGTCGTCAGTAATAATAATAAAATCAAAATATTCCATTTATGTTTATAGTTATAGAGCAGGTAGTATTTTTTCTCGCGGCTTCTTACTAACCGTTATGGGTTATACGCCTATTAGGCCTACTAATTAACTAATGTGCTAGGGATGAGGAAGATTTAATTTAGAGCAGAAGTACCAGCATTTGCGTGAAGGGAGGATGGAAAACCATATAGGAAAAACTACCTTCAGTACACACGACTGGGATTCGAACTCCGAGCTCCTTGTCTTCGGAAATAAAAAGGTAAAATAAATGTACCTAAACTAAGCGAGTACGGTCTAATACTTTTTAAAGGGATGAGGGGGATTACAAAAATAAGTGATAGATAAATAACTATTTGTTTAGTAACTTAAGTCCGACACTTTATTTCAGTCGGTGGCCTGTCCGGGTTCGATTCTCAGCATGGCCGAAAAAATTATCATTGTTGAAATGTGGGTTCCTCCTTTTCACAGTGAGGAATTAACGGCAGGGGGTCTGGGTGTTGTGTCTGTTCTAGATTTTAAGTTATTTTATGAGTCTTGTGCTGATATAATCAGTTGGTACAGAAATTGCACAGTTTAATACTTCGATTTAAAAAACAACTATAATTTATTATTTGCACAGTATAAGCGACACTTCTCTTTGACATATTTTGGTTAAGATATTCTATACACATGAATTAAGCACGTTTATTCTACAATGGAAACTTAACTAAATGAAATGTTGCTTTGCACATTTTCAAATATCTCGTCAGGCTCCATGTTAATGTCCCAATGAACACTTTTAGGGCGGGACGGTGAAGGTCATTCGAATGACAACAGTTCAATCTCTCATTCTACTCTCTATGAAACTAGGTTGTCATTAGAACGAGCTTTATAGCCTTCAGACCCTGAGTCTGCTAAGTAGAATTATTATTTTATTATTATTATTATTATTATTATTATATTATATTATACATCACGTCTTACTACCCGTTTGGGTTATACGACACTTACGCTAATGTGTAATGGTAGCGTGATTGTGAGACGAAATGGAGGACCCTACAGTTTAACGTGGGATCCGAACCACGGTGGAGGCCTGGCATTCCTCACATTCACAAGTTGTGATTAATACACGTCTTGTCAGAGGTGAAGGAAGGGTTTGGCACAATAAGATAGATCTGTGCCGGGACCGAGGATTGAACCCCGGACCCCCACAGCACAGAAGTCTGAAACCTTACCCCCTAGACCACCAGGTCACCGACTGCTGCTAAGTAGATCATAGAAGTTCGCTTGGATAACTCTTTTAAGCCTCTAAAAAAAGAAGAACAAGATATATCATACGTAGGAGTGGATATTAGAGATATCACTAATGTCCTTGATTCTCACGTTCGCCGGACATAGAAAGCAGTGACTGTTCGAGTGTCGCAGCAATTCACACGTTGTATGTTGACCCAACATGCCTTGAAACGCTTTAAAACGGCTGATTATCAACATATTTTATTTTTTAGTTGATAAACATATCTTTAATATCATTCTCCCGATGTATGTTTCCAAATTATAACGCTGTGTCGTGGCACAATCCAATACATCGATAAACAAACTTTACACAGACATTTTGCAAGCGGCTATTAAGGAATTACCTTTAGAACTGAACGCTGAAAAGATTAAGTATATTATCACACAGAAAATACAAATGGAGGATGATGATTTAAAGAGTATTGCGAACAAAGTATCGTTTGACGTGGTTAATGAGTTTAAATATTTAGGAACAAATTCTACTAGGAATAACGATATTAGTTTGGGAACTAGTAAAATAATAAGAGCCAGGAAATTCTTGTTATTACTCGGTTCAGTAAGTTGTAATCTCGCCTGGTTTCAAGGAATATACAGAAAATAAGAATATACAATACAATAATTCTACCGGTTGTTATCTAGGGGTGTAAAACGTGGCCTCTTAACTTTCATGACGAAAACAGATTTGGGGTGTTCGAAAACAAGGTGCTTAGAAAGATAGTTGATCCAACAGGAGATGAGGATACTGGAGAGTGGAGGAAGTTACACAATTATGAGTTACATACCTTGTAATCATAACAAGACATTGTTAGTATAGTTAAATATCGCAGATTAAGGTGGGCAGAACATGCAGCACGAATTGAAGAATCTACAACCTTGTTCAGGGTAATGGGAAGAGACCATTGGGAAGACCTAAGACGCAAATTGGAGGATAACATTAGAATGGACCTGAGGAATATATGGTGTAATGAGGTGGACTGGATAGAACTAGCTAAAGATAGAGATAAGGTGTAGTGAGGTGGACTGGATAGAACTAGCTAAAGATAGAGATAGGGTGCAATGAGGTGGAATGGATAGAACTAGCTAAAGATAGAGATAAGGTGTAATGAGGTGGACTGGATAGAACTAGCTAAAGATAGAGATAGGGTGCAATGAGGTGGAATGGATAGATCTAGCTCAAGATAGAGATATGGTGTAATGAGGTGGACTGGATAGAACTAGCTCAAGATAGAGATAGGTGGCGTACTTCTGTAAATGCGGTAATGAACCTTCGAGTGACTAATATCATAAAGTAAGCAAGTAATTATTACGTAATAAATACCGATTTGGTCATAATAATTTAATAAATAGTTAGTGGAGCACAAAAACTTAAGATTTAAAATAATTTAATTCACAAAAATACAACATAAACGAAGGTTTTTCCTATCTTTAAGTAAATTCATTAGGAGTTGAATTAGGACCCAAATACTTAGAGCAATTTATGAAACTTGAAAGGGGGTTAGTTTATATTTAAAAGAGTATATATATATGTATATATAATTAAAAAAAAATTGCAATACAAATAGTTCTCATTTCCAAAACTGTGTACCTTATAGTTTTGTGATAGTTTTGGCAACCTTCGTAAGTATAATTTCTATAAATCAATATTACAACTAAGCTATAAACTTAAACGGTGTTTTGATCATTTGGGTCTCTGATAAATTTAGCAATTTTTTTTGGAACCCATCCATTAATTTTGAAGGTATAAGCGACTCAAATACATATAGAATGGCATGTAAATGAACGCAATATATGCCCCGTACTATTTTTATAACAAAACTTTTTTTTTTTGCAACATAAACAAAATATTTGCTCCAGTATATAAATTTAGTCCAGTTATTTCCCTCACATGGTGTCAGCAACAGTTGTTGAATATTTGTCTCAATTATAGTGGGATTCGGCCAGATACATTTATCTTCAGTTAAAATAGTTCTCCAGTAGAAACATAAGAGTTTAATTCACCACCTGGTGATATCAACAGTTGTTGAATATCTGCCGAAGATGTCCTGGAATTTAATGACAACTTTTTCTCTTCATTTAAAAAGTTTCTCATCCAATACCGCCATGCTCATGACAGATATTCAACAACTGTTGATATCACTACGTGAAGAAAATTAAACTCTTGGTTTTTATTGAAGAAATATTTTATTTATCTTGGTCATTATCATGATATATATTTTATTTTAACACCATGTCTTACTACCCATTCAGGTTATACGAATATGTATTAATTACGCTAATGAGTTAGATATGAGGAAGGTTGAATTTAAAGGAAGTGTACCCACATTTTCTTGTAGTGACAGTGGAACACAATTTTTGGAAAACTACCCTCAATGCTTCCAACCAGGATTCGAACCCATATTGCCCTGTCATTGGCAGTCTAGTCCAACACAAGAGTGACACCTTAAACCATGTGGTCACAGAAGCAGGTATCATTATATTAAATTAGCCTTTTAGAAATTAGAACGCTTAAGTCAAAACAAAATGTATCCTGACAAAACTACCACATACCCGAAACTCTGGGAACGCGGTCTAAACTTCATGTTCTTATAGACTGGTTTGACCGTAACGGGAAGTTCAGTATTCGAATCCCAGTCGAATGTACTGGTTTTTTTCCCTCCTGAATGGTTTTTCACCCTCCTTTACCGTAACTGTGGGTATATTTCCTATCAACTCTATCTTATTAATCCCTTCCCCATTGAGGTGATAAAATGTTAATAACTTGGATGGAATTAATCACAACTTGTGAATGTATGGCATGCCAGGCCTCCGCCGTGGTTCGGATCCCACGTTAAACTGTAGGTCCTCCATTTCATCTCATAATCACCCTACCATTAGACATTAGGGTAAGTGCGTATAATCCGAACGGGTAGTAAGACACGGTGATAATAATAATAACTTGGGTGGGTAGTAAGACGCAGTGAAAAAATGTACGGAGAGTAGAGCAACGCTGGTAATATCTTGTGTCTGTACATCCTTACTTATATTTGTTATTGTCTGTACAACTCTGGCGGTAATGTCTTGTGTCTGTATATCCTTACTGATATTTGTTATTGTCTGTACAACTCTGCCGGTAATATCTTGTGTCTGTACAACCTTACTGATATTTGTTAGTGTCTGTACAACTCTGGCGGTAATGTCTTGTGTCTGTATATCCTTACAGATATTTGTTATTGTCTGTACAACTCTGCCGGTAATATCTTGTGTCTGTACATCCTTACTGATGTTTGTTATTGTCTGTACAACTCTGCCGGTAATATCTTGTGTCTGTACATCCTTACTGATGTTTGTTATTGTCTGTACAACTCTGCCGGTAATATCTTGTGTCTGTACATCCTTACTGATATTTGTTATTGTCTGTACAACTCTGCCGGTAATATCTTGTGTCTGTACAACCTTACTGATATTTGTTAGTGTCTGTACAACTCTGGCGGTAATGTCTTGTGTCTGTACATCCTTACTGATATTTGTTAGTGTCTGTACAACTCTGGCGGTAATATCTTGTGTCTGTACAACCTTACTGATATTTGTTAGTGTCTGTACAACCTTACTTATATTTGTTAGTGTCTGTACAACTCTGCCGGTAATATCTTGTGTCTGTATATCCTTACAGATATTTGTTATTGTCTGTACAACTCTGCCGGTAATATCTTGTGTCTGTACAGCCTTACTTATATTTGTTAGTGTCTGTACA
This sequence comes from Timema podura, assembly GCA_033556935.1. Taxonomy (NCBI): domain Eukaryota; kingdom Metazoa; phylum Arthropoda; class Insecta; order Phasmatodea; family Timematidae; genus Timema; species Timema podura. The sequence goes on along the minus strand of JAVRXN010000014.1, from coordinate 7,221,507 downwards.
ACTCTGCCGGTAATATTTTGTGTCTGTACATCCTTACTGATATTTGTTAGTGTCGGTACAACTCTGCCGGTAATATCTTGTGTCTGTACATCCTTACTGATATTTGTTAGTGTCTGTACAACTCTGGCGGTAATATCTTGTGTCTGTACATCCTTACTGATATTTGCTATTGTCTGTACAATTCTGCCGGTATTTGCCAGTGACTGTACATTCAACTTGTTTTAGAAGATTATAACTCCAGAAACCGGACTGAATCTTAACCGCGAAAGAACCAGAAAAACTCATGTTTTAATAACCTTGAGGAACAAGTTTCGTGTTGAGGTTTATAAAAGAGAACATGTCCTGGACCCAACTAACACGCCATCATCATCATTATGGTGTAACTTAGCAACTGGGCCCCAGAGAGTTGTTTCAAGGATCACACCCGTTTGGCGGACGTCCAATTGACAAAAAAAAACAAAAACAAAAAAACCTAGGTATACTTTCAAGTGTTTATACGTCAAGATATGAGATCAGCAGCTGTAACTTTTGATTGATAGTATCAATCAATCCTATATATTATTTCTGTTGTCAATATCCCTTTTTATCAACTAATACAAAGCTTACAGCGATGATTAAGGTATAATTGATTAGGATTTTTTTTACCGACTTCTGACATCAGTTTAAGTTAAAACACATTGTTTGTTTAAAATTTAAGTTAAAAGAAAAATCTAACAATATTTTTTGTATCAATTACCGAAAATAAACATACACTTCGCTGATTATTTAATTTCAACAACCCAACAAAAGACTAAAGCATTTTTTGGGGGGGAGAGGAATGTTGAATGCGCGAAAGTTTCGCAAGGGTTTACTGGTATATATAAAATAATACTAATAATAAAGTGAAACGTTATCAGCGTTTGCCGCAAAAGAAGATTTTTATATTTTGTTTTAAGTTTATTCCCACCTGAGCTCCATCTCGTCCTGTTCGCAGCACCCAGATATAAGGATGGGAAAAAAGTACTAATATCGATATTTTCCTTTCGATACTAGTATTTTTCTACTCGATACTTTTACTGATATTAGTACTCACACTCCGGTATCGGATCAGTATCAAAAGAAACGACTTCACTCATGCTAGGAATGTTTACTAGTGTGAAGAATAAATGACTGTATTTTTCAATTCTCACTCATTTTATGCAACTTTGGCATTCAATCTCTTTTATCTTATCATAATGCATAGCTGTTCTTTCATCTTTGTTTATCAATACAGCCTGATACCTGACGGGGTGAGTGGCGACCTGTCTTACTACCCCTTCCTTTATCAATAAGCATGATCATCACAAACTAAACAAAAGAAGCTTTTGTAGAGCTCAATGAACTCAGTCAACTAAAGGGTGCCCCAAGATGACGAAGAGGAAAAGTTTATGTGCGTTTCAATACCGATACTTTATAGCTTGATCTTTGCGCGTAAACGAAAGCAAGCTGTTTCGAGGTTAAGTTTAGAGTGTACCACGAACGTTAAGAACTTGGAAAGATTTTATTTTACTAGCAATTAATTTTATTATTAAACCATCTTCTTTATTGATATTCATCGGTATAGTATGACAGATTCAAATGAAAGGTCTACGGAAACCACTCACCTTTTGGTAATTACCAGTATAGTTGAAACTCTTGGTCAGTGGTTATTTCTTCCCACGCCTTCTTCTTCGCAGCTACGAAAAAAAACTCCCTACATCCGGTTTTTTACTTTCTATAATCGTGTGAGTCTTGATTTGTTCCAATAAATATATTCGCTGGTCCTCGTTAAAAGTTGGTTGTTTATGTTTTTTTGCTATTTTCAGAAATATTTGGGCGTTTATGATCAGGTTTGCTAACTTTAAGTGAAAAATCGTCACTATAGAAGGCAGTGGTTGTAGAGAATTTTATTTCCCACTGGGGTGTGGTGGTACTTCTGTGTACCTCTGTGGATGATTTTATCACGTGACTGCTCGCCAGACGTTCTAGCATGGCATCCGCCAGACTTAAGCCTGTGCTTTGCTAGTACTTTGCCAGTACTTTGGCCGTGATTAGCATCGTTCTTGCATACGGGCCTTACTGTTATTGATACTTTTCTTTTGATACTTTTAATGAGTACAGTATCGATATTTCTCTTTCGATACCCCATCCCTACCTAGATAACCTGATTTAGGGTATTTTTTTAGCGTCACAATACCACGAGGAAGTTGAATTATAAAGTAAGGTCCAAGCATTGTAATTTGCAGTGAAAATATACCTTCAGAGGATAAACTAGTTTAATTGCTGGATATATTCCTTCTTTATTAGCAACAAGAATATACCTTCAGAGGATAAACTAGTTTAATTGCTGGATATATTCCTTCTTCATTAGCAACAAGAATATACTTTCATAGAGTAAATTATTATCATATTCCAATCTGTCCTCGTCAAAGGCTGATACCCAGTTATAATAGAAAGTGAAATTAAGAGAATGAATTTTTTTGTTGGTTCTTCGCACCTGAAAATATTAATAAAAATAAATTTACGAACTCTAAAAGAACATGGCAAATAATAAAACGTATGTCGTTCTAATATAGCTGTTTATTCAAACTGTTAACATAGGTTAAAGGACTGTTAACACTTGAGACCATTTTTGTAATTAACTCTACCTAAACCCGCTTCGTTGGCCGCGTGGTCTAACGCGCTACTCACGCAGTAGACTAGACTGTCTATGACGGAGAGACTGAGGTTCGAATCTCAGTCGGGTGTGCTGAGGGTGTTTTATTCAAAATGGTTTTACGAATTCCCCTTTCCGCAATTGCCGGTACACTCCCTCTAAATATAGCCTTCCTAATTACTAAAACCATTAGCGTAATTAGTAGGTAGATAAGCGTATAACCTGAACGGGTAGTAAGACGCGGTGCTTGCACACTGTTATAATCGCTAATATTAACCTCGGTGGTCTTGGGGTAAAGTGCTCGCCTCAGGATACGATGTTCGTGGGTTCTAGACCAGCCGGGACCAACAGATCTTTTTTTCTGGAGCGATAAAAATTCCGTAGCAGCCGTCGGTCCCATGTCATTTGTGGACACGTAACAGAAACCTGGAAAGGAAGGGAAGATACCTTTCCCGGGTAAAATTGGTAGGCTGTTTCGCTCTCACCCATAGAAATTCTCGTGTGCTTATATAATCAATCACTTCAGAAAAGTGCACATTAAATGCCTCAAATAAATAAATAAATAAAATATAGCTAAGAGATGCACTGACCTAAAAAAAAGTCCGAAAAAGGCAAATTGTCTCGAAGTTGGTTGAGTCGCTTTTGAAGGCATAACAGATCAACGATCCTGGACACAGCGTGAGGCCTGACTGATGTTTTAGTTAGGAAGCCCGTCATAGAAGGCTTTATTTCGTGCCAGAATACTACTGCATAGTAGTCTTTTCTGTGGTACAATGGTCAGACAGAGTTCCTGAACACAGACCCCGAGGTCTCAGGTTCAATCCCAGGCTCTTCCAGAATTTACTATAAAGCAGTCGAACTCAGCCTCCTCAGGACAAACGAAGAGCTAAAAAAGGATTTAAAAATAGCAGCTCCGGCCTAAAAAAACAAGATTAGCGGCCGGAGGGTTCATTGTGCTGACCATAAGACACCCTCTATCCACAAATGCTGGCATTATCACCGTTTAACGGCGCTGGCCGCTCGGATGATATGGCAGGCTGGCACCATAGAATATCTACCGGTGATGTTATTAAAGTGGACCGGCGACATGAAACATCAAGATCTACCATAAAAAACCTAGGTAAAAAAGTTTCACGGTTACAATACTCGGATTACAATAATTAGAAAATAAAAACGGGTTGTGGCTGTGTCATGGACACGGCCGTGTGTTGTACGTAAATACGTTTAAACTTAAACGAACATCGTAGCTTCTCCGAGTCAAAAGTTATACTAATTGCAAATCTCGATACGCAGCAAAATAACCTCAAAATGGCGGCGCTTCCCCCTCCAACCGCGCGCGATGCGTCACTGTTCTCGCTTATCGTAATTAATTCTTTGATCCTTTAGCTATCCAGTGGTATAATTTAATTTTGGATGTAGAGGAAAGATTCGAAACTACATCACCAAACTGTATCCCCCGATTTTGTTATCATTAGGTTTTTTTTGGATTGTCCCCGTATGGTAGCAAATTTAAAGACGTATTCACGTCAAAATTGGAAGTCATTTTCTTCTAGTTGCAAAAACACGTTTAATAGACTCTGATACATTATAACTTACGGGTCTGGTAAAACTAAAAAAAAAAAAAAAGTAAAAAAAAAACAATGTACAATTTACAAGGTGATGTAGTGCGTCAGAGTATAATTTACATGTAATCTTGTCGGTCTATTAGTTGTAGTAGTGAGTGAGGGCCTTTGCATGGCTCGAGGGCACACTGGTAATTACAGCGTCACAGATATATTTTTTACTAACCATTTCACACTCTTCTGGGAGGGCGAGAGACTTGGTTGATGGAGGATTAGTGTCGGAAAGAAAGATACGCCATAGTGGAGGTAAGGTTTGATTGTCTGGGTTTATCATGTCGATGGAGGATTAGTGTCGGGAAGAAAGATACGCCATAATGGAGGTAATGTTTAATTGACTGGGTTTATCATGTTGATGGAGGATTAATGTCGGGAAGAAAGATACGCCATAATGGAGGTAATGTTTGATTGTCTGGGTTTATCATGTTGATGGAGGATTAATGTCGGGAAGAAAGATACGCCATAATGGAGGTAATGTTTGATTGTCTGGGTTTATCATGTTGATGGAGGATTAATGTCAGGAAGAAAGATACGCCATAATGGAGGTAATGTTTGATTGTCTGGGTTTATCATGTTGATGGAAGATTAATGTCGGGAAGAAAGATACGCCATAATGGAGGTAATGTTTGATTGTCTGGGTTTATCATGTTGATGGAGGATTAATGTCGGGAAGAAAGATACGCCATTATGGAGGTATTGTTTGATTGTCTGGGTTAATCAATCAGCTCTCTTTACCTAGTCATTTCGTGATTGGTACAAAGGCGTACAACCCGAATGGGTAGTAAGATGCAGCGACAAAAAAAAATTAAAACATGATATCTTTACTAAATAATATCTAACCACAAAACTCTTTGTCATATAATTAGAACCAGTAGACAGACGGCTTTATTAGATCGTAATTGGTAAATTTGTGCAGAAAATTGCTTCGTGTCAGCAGGGAACAAAGTCTTTACGGAGAACGAAATATTAAAAGATAGGTTTGAACTTGTTATCTCAAGCCTGGAAAGGAATAGAGACGATAAAGTAACCAAACTAGTGAAAGATTTGATGAAACCGTCTTAAGCGGAATCACGTTTATTCTAAAAGAAAAAAGGTATCTTTTGCATCGCAGACTTCGCTCTTTTACCTAACTGGCCACATAACAAATTATGGAAACCAGTCCGGTCGCTGACGCTAGACGCGCCGAGGGAATTCTACCTTAACTTGTGACAAGCCAGAAAGTTGATTCGAACAACGCCTGGGGTAGTACTCGTCCTCATCAGGGAGACTGACAAACATTAATCAGAGATCTACGGACAGATTAAAACATGTTTACCAAATTCATCGGCAGCGTCGAGTGGATCTGTTTATTATTCACCCCCACCCTCCCAAGATATTAACACTTAATTAAGACCCGAGGCATATAACCCGAACGGGTGGTAAGACACGGAGCAAAAGAAATTAAGGCCCAATTCGGTGGTTACGTGGTCTAAGGTTCTACATTCGCAGTAGACCAGACTGCCGATGACGGGTAGATCGAGGTTCGAGTCTCAGTAAGGTGTGCAGAGGGTGAATTTTCCAAAACGGGTTTCCACTCTCCCTACACGCAAATGGGGGTACGCTTCCTCTTAATATAACCTTCCTAATTCCATTAGCCTATTTAACACATATTCGTATAACCTGAACGGGTAGTAAGATGTGCGGCGCACATTTAAAAAAAAGAAGCATGTTTTTTAAACGTACCCAATTAAAATAGATGGAACAGTGAACCACACAAACGTTTTATTTTATCTTAAAGCAAAGATATTTAATAAAAACTAGCAAGAGTTATGAAACTAAATAATATGCATTGTTACAGAAACACTCCACCAAATAGCATACATACTATAGTGCGCATTGTTACAGAAACATTGAGAAAAAGGGGAGCGTCTCCGTTCACCAAAGAGCATAACAAACAATTTCATAACTCCATAAAAATGTACATTTTTGATTTTGGATCAGAAACTATTGGTTTTATAAAAATATATTTTAAATAAAATATTTTTATTTTGTATAGTACTACAACTTTACAGCAAAAAGTAATTTCGTATCTCTGATAGTTGCAGATATATGATAAAAATTGCAATTCCCCGCCGATGTAAGGTACCCTCAAAATCATTTTCATGGAGAAATGAGAGCGGCCATTTTATCTGTAATGTCAAACAGTACCAGGATATAAAATTTAATAAAAACCGTTAGAGCGGATTTAGATAAAAGCTAGTATTTCTCTTTTTGCTCTTCGGTAAGCTACCTTTAAACTTAGGGTTGTCTATTTAATCCCAAAACCCGCCTCGGTGGCGTAGTTGGCTAACGCGTCAGTAGTGTTGAGCTAGACCACCGAGGACGGGGAGATCGAGGTTCGAATCTCGGTCGGGTGAACTGGGGGTGGTTTTTTCCTAAATGGTTTTCCACTCTCCCTCCACGCAAATGCGGGTTCACTTCCTCTAAATTCAACCGTCCCAATTCCTAATCCATTAGTGTAATTAGTACTTAATTGTATAACCCGAACGGGTAGTAAGACGCGGTGCTTAATAATAATAATAATAATAATAATAATAATAATAATAATAATAATAATAATAATAATAATTTAATCCCAAAAATCCCAAACCAAAAACTTTATAAAAACACCAAATTTTAGCCCGATAGGTAAAATGGGTTGGTCTCTAGGCCGAGATAAAGACAGACGAAAACCACTTTTTCTGTTTCAGGGGGTCAGGAAACGTCGCGAAATTAACCAAAATCTCAAGTTCAGTTTATTTGATGATCATAATACTTCTCATTCCGAGGTGTCGAGGTATATTAAAATGTTATCATTGTCGATCGGAAACAAAATAAAAAATATTTGTAAACCCTAAAAGATTCCTCCCTACTTACTATACCTTGTGTTCTAGAAGCCGAGCGTGTGACGTCATACCTCCAAACACATCGTCTCGGGGGGAGTACTCTCTCACCTAGCGTTACTCTAAACTTCGATTCAAGGAGCCTCAAACCACTTCGCAGAGGAAGAAATCAAACCAGTCGCCATCTGCAAAGTTTTCCCGCAGTGCTAACGAAGGAGCAGGACAAGTGGACCCAGAGGGTGTAAGGTTCCCGTTTTCAAAAGACAGGACACGCGTCCTTTTTTTTTTTTGGGTAGCGCTTCCTTCAGAGTCCTTACTGTGTGAACAGGTGGTTTATATATATAAATATATCCTCGACCTAGAGCTTTGTCACATTCGCGTCTATTTTTCTTTCTAAATGACCCCAATCATGCGTTGAAGATATTTTCGGTTCATTCATGTGTCTTTACTTGGCGAAGGTTCTGCTCGTTCTCAAGACGATCTTGGCTAAACATTTCCGCACCGGTCAGCATGAAGCGTCCACAGAAGGCGCTGCTAGACGCCCTATCGTCATCCACGGCGGTCTGGGGGCTTCTGCTTCTGATGACGGCTTCCGTTATCACAGGATCACCAAAATCTAGAGTCCGTGAGTACATTCACAGTAGAGGGACCGGTGTTCGATGAAAGGATCGTGCATTTCTCAAATTGGATTCATTCTTTAAAAAAAATTTATTTGCCGTTCGTAGTTTTTTATATTCCTTATTTTGTAAACATATTTATACATATTATAGTTTGTCTATCTGACTTTATTTATGTCTCTCTTCCTGAATGTATATTAATCTATACATCTATCCACCATTATACTACTATAAAGCCACATGGCTGACTCACTCAATCACTCCCTGACATCAATGTTTACCCACTTCCAGATGAGATAGAAACATTAAATTTGGCAAACTTATAGCTTATAGCCTGTAACCGACGGAAAAATTCCAAAAAGTCAAAAAAATTAATTTTTAGCGCCCTAAAAAAAATTCAAAATGTCGGAGCAACTTTAAAGTCGGTGCGGACCTTTCTTTGAAGGTCTCTTGTGGCTAAACGGTAATACCTATCAAAAAACGGCTCTGGAATGACAGTAGTTTACAACCACTTGCTAAGAAAACCCACTGGGAGTTTGGGGGGGAGGAGCCCCCAGTGAGCAAAGCGAGTCTATCTATATGCCTGCTTGCCTGCCTATATTATTATTATTATTATTATTTAGCACCGCGTCTTACTACCCGTTCGGGTTATACGCTTAAGTACTAATTACGCTAATGGATTAGGAATTGGGAAGGTTGAATAGAGGAAGTGAACCCGCATTTGCGTGGAGGGAGAGTGGAAAACCATTTAGGAAAAACCACCCCCAGTTCACCCGACCGAGATTCGAACCTCGATCTCCCCGTCCTCGGCAGTCGGGCTCAACACGACTAGCGCGTTAGCCAACTACGCCACAGAGGCGGGTGCCTGCCTATACATTTCTCTAGTTATCAATCTATTTATTTGTATATCTATCTACTCCTCCCTGTTTGCATATATATCCCTGTTTACATGTTTATATATATACATCCATTTATATGTCTAATTTCTTGCCTATCCATCTATATTTGTATCCACATGTCTATCAATCTATCTATTTATCAATCAATCAATCATTCATTCAATCTATCTATATTTTAGAATGCAAATTTTAAGCTTATGAATGGTTTTAATTAAAATGTCAAAATTATTATAAAAATGTTCAGTTTTATTTTAACATAATAAATACCGACGTAGTTGGTTTCACAGATAATGTAGAGGACTCCGAAGGGGAAGAAGGGCCGAGGTTCGATTCCCAGCGCGTTCTACCATCATATATCTAGGCATCATGTCATGTTCCCAAAGCCTAGATAGCTTATAAGTAGCTGCCATACCATGTTATTAAAATATATATAATTCTTCTTGAACGTATATATAAAAATTATATGCGTAAGTTATTTAACGTATACTTTCTGAAATGACTGATTATATCAGCAGACGACTTAAAAAACTGAATTAAAGGCACAAAATCCAGCCTCAAGGCGTTAATTTATCGCTGTGAAAGAAGAAAACACCAATTTCATAAATGAACATGTCGGGAATCGAGCCCAGTACTCGTAGCTCAGACGCTACCGAGGCGTCGAATAACGTCTATTTATTAGTTTGTTTGTTGAATACAATATTTTTGAAAAGACAGAGTAGCTAATTAAAATACTGAAACATTTTTCAAAGACGAGCATTACAATGTTGTCAGGGAGACTCGTAATATATGAGAGTGTTTGCTTGGGTTGAGCTTCGTCTCGTAAAATGGTTGCTCTTTGTTACTTCACAGTTATTACTAACCACAATTCGAAATTAGGCTCACCATAAAACCACTTTTAATTTCAATTACCATTCGGATAAAAAAAAACTATATTTATTTAATCAAACTATTCATGGAAGGGGAAAAAAACAAACAAAACACTTCCGTCGGCTTGCAAACGAGATGTTGTTTATTTTGGTTTACAACGATCGTGTTGTAGTTCTACAGTAGCCCCATAGCTTCTTTGGTGCTGACTGACGGCTTTGAAAAGTTACCAGACCAAATTATGTATCCCTACGCCGAACCATATGATCTGCAAAAAAAAAAAATGTGTTTAGCAGCTGTCACTTCTGACAGTCAAAATTTAGGTATATACCTAAATGTTGACTGTCAGAAGTCAGCTGTGAACTGTCAGTCAGCACCAAAGAAGCCATGGGGCTACTGTAGTCAGCCTGGTTGACGTCATTAAGGGGCAGGAAATGTCCCGTGACATGAAACGTGACCAGCCATTAGATCTTCAGTTTAATTAGATTGTCACTGTAGGAATAACTTTTCTGCTTTCCTTCTAACGTTTAAAACTTACGGTCAGATTCAGATCAGAAGAAAACTATGGATGGTACGCTAGAATCCCTCGATTCCTATGGTTATTCGAGAGATTCAAGGTTCGTAAAAAATCTCATAGAAGTATCTCGAATACAATGAGTACCTTGACTCGATAAAAACATTTATTAGCAAATTGGAAAGAGGAATTCTATAAACTTGTGTATATGGGAGGTTAATATAATAATAATATAATAATAATAATAATAATAATAATAATAATAATAATAATAATAATAATAATAATAATAATAAATAATAATAATAATAATAATAATAATACTTAGCACCGCGTCTTTCTACCTGTTCGGTTTATACGCCTATATACTAATTATACTAATAGTTTTAGATTTAAAAAAGTTGAATTTAGAGGAAGTTTACCTACATTTGTGTACAAAGGGTGGGAAACCATTTATTAAAAAAAATCACTCATCGACCCACGATCTCTCTCGTCCACAAACAGTCTGTTGTATATATATATATATTGCGTGAGTAGTGCGTTGGACCACGCGGCCACCGATGCGGGTAAACACATGTGAATTGTTTTAGTAACTTTTATGGACCCGATTCAATGATCACATGGTCTAAGTCACTACACTCGCAATATATATACACCAGACTGCCGATGACGGGGAGATCGTGTTTCGATCCCAGTCAGGTGGAATAAAGGTGATTTTTATAAATGGATCCCCACTCCCTCTCTCCACGCAACTTCTGATACAGTTCCTGTAAAATCTCCCTTACTCATCCCTAAACTATTAATGCAGGTATGTGGATGGTTAATAAGACGCGCGAACACAGAACTATAAGAATAATGGTCAGAGCTAGTGGTTACCTAATATTGTACACAGAACTACAAGAATAATGGTCAGAGCTAGTGGTTACCTAATATTGCACACAGAACTACAAGAATAATGGTCAGAGCTAGTGGTTATCTAATATTGCACACAGAACTACAAGAATAATGGTCAGAGCTAGTGGTTACCTAATATTGCACACAGAACTACAAGAATAATGGTCAGAGCTAGTGGTTACCTAATATTGCACACAGAACTACAAGAATAATGGTCAGAGCTAGTGGTTACTTAATATTGCACACAGAACTACAAGAATAATGGTCAGAGCTAGTGGTTACCTAATATTGCACACAGAACTACAAGAATAATGGTCAGAGCTAGTGGTTACCTAATATTGCACACAGAACTACAAGAATAATGGTCAGAGCTAGTGGTTACCTAATATTGCACACAGAACTACAAGAATAATGGTCAGAGCTAGTGGTTACCTAATATTGCACACAGAACTACAAGAATAATGGTCAGAGCTAGTGGTTACTTAATATTGCACACAGAACTACAAGAATAATGGTCAGAGCTAGTGGTTACCTAATATTGCACACAGAACTACAAGAATAATGGTCAGAGCTAGTGGTTACCTAATATTGCACACAGAACTACAATAAGAATGGTCAGAGCTAGTGGTTATCTAATATTGCACACAGAACTACAAGAATAATGGTCAGAGCTAGTGGTTACCTAATATTGCACACAGAACTACAATAAGAATGGTCAGAGCTAGTGATTATCTAATATTGCACACAGAACTACAAGAATAATGGTCAGAGCTATTGGTTACTTAATATTGCACACAGAACTACAAGAATAATGGTCAGAGCTAGTGATTACCTAATATTGCACACAGAACTACAAGAATAATGGTCAGAGCTAGTGGTTACCTAATATTGCACCCATATAATTTGTTTACAACTAACACAACCTGTTTTCTAAAACCTGTGTGTTCATTGACCCTGTTTAGCGAACTACTTGAGGATATGTCACACCCGGGATCCCAAACTCAACGACTGCATCAAGGACTCCATCAGTCATCTCATCGTGGCTATGAAGAGTGGTACAGTATTACACTAGACTTGTTTTAGCAACGGGTTGGGAGGATCATTGGTGACGGTGTGGTCCGGTGACGTGGAGGTCGAGGTTATAATCTCAGCCGGGTGTAGTGAGAGTAGTTGAAAAAAAATGGTTTTCCACTCTCCCTCCATGCAAATGAAGGTAAACTAAGGCTACATTCTAAATTACTCATCCCTAGCATATTACATGGTATAGATTTATGAATTTAATAAGGGGGAGGTTGCCTATGCCTACTATAAGTGGGAAACTGCCCAAGCCTACCTTAAGAGGGAGGGTGCCTATGCCTACTAGAAGTGGGAGGTTGCCCATGCCTACTATAAGTGGGAAACTGCCCAAGCCTACCTTAAGAGGGAGGGTGCCTATGCCTACTAGAAGTGGGAGGTTGCCTATGCCTACTAGAAGTGGGAGGCTGTCTATGCCTACTAGAAGTGGGAGGCTGCCTATGCCTACCTTAAGAGGGAGGGTGCCTATGCCTACTAGAAGTGGAAGGTTGCCTATGCCTACTAGAAGTGGGAGGTTGCCTATGCCTACTCTAAGTGGGAAACTGCCCAAGCCTACTAGAAGAGACCTATGCCTACTAGAAGAGGTAGGTTACCCATGCTTACTAGAAGGGTAAGTTGTTCATGTCTACTAAGAGGGGAAGTTGCCCATGCCTACAAGAAGGGGATTGTTGCCTATGTCCAATAAAAGGGGGTTGTAGCCTATATCTACAAGAAGGGAAAGTTGCCCATGCCTACAAGAAGGGGATTGTTGCCTATGCCTAATAAACGTGGGAAATTGCCCATGCCTACAAGAAGGGGGTTGTTACCTATGTCCAATAAAAGTGGGTTGTTGCCTATATCTACTAGAAGGGAAAGTTGACCATGCCTACCAGAAGGGGTTGTTGCCCATGCCTAATAGAAGATATGTTTGTGCGCAGGTTCCTCGGAGTTGTCTGTAGCTCCCATTGATCCTTTGGACATCCCCTTCTTGGAGATGTTCCAAAGCTCCATGAACGCTTCACTCCAGTTGACCTTTAAAAACACCAGGATCACAGGACTCACCAACATGGAGATACTCACCGTCAAGTGAGTCGCAGTGGCAGGGGCTCTTACGAACGACCAACCGGTTCTTTCACAGACAAAACGGTCTATATAAGATTTAACAACTATCGAGATGTGTTTTCCTCTACGTCTTTTTATTTTACCGCTTCCTCTGCTACCTGTTCAGGATATAAGCATACATGATAATTACTATAAAGGGGCAGGGATGAGGAAGGAAGCTTCTTAGAGGTAAAATACCCGCATTTGCGTGGAGGAAGAGTAGGAAACCATTCAGGATTAAAACCAACCTCAGTAGACCCGACCGGAATTCGAACTCAGGGCTTCTCGTCATCAGCAGGCCAATCTAACACGAGAGTGATGCCTTAGACCGTTTGACCAATGACACGGTTAGTTTTATTATTATAATGATTCATTATATTCTGGTCTAGTTAATGGTGATGATAAGGCTGGGGTTCGAATCCCAAATGGTGCTATAAGTGAGGTTTTTCCTTGAATGATTTCCTACTTTATCTCCGCACAAATGTGGCTACATATCTTATAAATTAAAACTTTCTCGTCCATGTTATGTTATTGTATCTATGTGGAAATCACGGATGGGTGGTAATATGGGGTGCACCCAAGGGGAACGTTCCATTGAGCTCCGGGGTGATGGAAACTTTAGTTGGGGATGTAAGGAATGTGAGTTAAGGGCTGTATTTTTTGTAGTTTTTATCTACAAACATTTGTTTGGCCAAAATAATTCAAAAGACTCTCCAGTATAAGCTTAGTTTAGTTTTCTTCACATAGTGATATCAACATTATTATTATTATTATCATCACCACGTCTTACTACCCGTTCGGGTTATACGCACTTACGCTAATGTGTAATGGTAGGGTGATTGTGAGATGAAATGGAGGACCTACAGTTTAACGTGGGATCCGAACCACGGTGGAGGCCTGGCATTCCTCACATTCACAAGTTGTGATTAATACATGTCTTGTCAGAGGTGAAGGAAGGGGTTTGGCAATCAGATAAATCTGTGCCGGGACCGAGGATTGAACCCCGGACCCAAGCACAGAAGTGTGACACCTTACCCCTAGACCTCCAGGTCACCGTCAACAGTTGTTGAATATCTGTCAAGGGTGTCCTGGAATTTAATTACAACTTTTTCTCTTCGTTTAAAAAGTTTCTCATCCAATGCCGCTATGCTCATGACAGATATTCAACAATTGTTGATATCACAATCTCACGTCAACCCTTCACTCCTACCTTAAGGACTCCTCTACGATGAATACAATAATACTCACCTATTTCTGATTAAATATGCAAATATATTGACCAAAACAATTTTTTTTTGGAGATGATTAGTAAACTTCAAATGGTTCAAGATATTGTAAAATAACTCAAACACACAAAAATATGGCTTAAAATTCACATGTGAATAAAATTAATTCATTCTGAACATTTATGGTGGCTTTTAAAAAAAAATGGAAATGGTTTTATTTGATTTCATCGCAGTCCAAATTGGTTTTAAAGTTTTTCACACAAAGGATCGTAGTTTGGTTCAATTTAACTGTTTCAAAGTAGATATTTTATTTCTACGCAAGAAAATCTTATTTAAAAAAGGATCTATTCGCTTCAAAATCAGTCACAGATAACGTGAGATCACTGTCAGTAATTATCTCACTATTTACTGTCACTGACTTACTGTAACATCACTGGTTGTAGGTGTAACGTGATCGACAACAAGTTCGAGCTGAGCAGTAAGATCCCCTAGTGATGTCACTGTAATATCACTGGTTGTAGGTGTAACGTGATCGACAACAAGTTCGAGCTGAGCAGTAAGATCCCCTAGTGATGTCACTGTAATATCACTGGTTGTAGGTGTAACGTGATCGACAACAAGTTCGAGCTGAGCAGTAAGATCCCCTAGTGATGTCACTGTAATATCACTGGTTGTAGGTGTAACGTGATCGACAACAAGTTCTAGCTGAGCAGTAAGATCCCCTAGTGATGTCACTGTAATATCACTGGTTGTAGGTGTAACGTGATCGACAACAAGTTCGAGCTGAGCAGTAAGATCCCCTAGTGATGTCACTGTAATATCACTGGTTGTAGGTGTAACGTGATCGACAACAAGTTCGAGCTGAGCAGTAAGATCCCCTAGTGATGTCACTGTAATATCACTGGTTGTAGGTGTAACGTGATCGACAACAAGTTCTAGCTGAGCAGTAAGATCCCCTAGTGATGTCACTGTAATATCACTGGTTGTAGGTGTAACGTGATCGACAACAAGTTCGAGC
This sequence comes from Timema podura, assembly GCA_033556935.1. NCBI lineage: Eukaryota > Metazoa > Arthropoda > Insecta > Phasmatodea > Timematidae > Timema > Timema podura. The sequence continues at coordinate 7,206,188 of JAVRXN010000014.1, read as the reverse complement.
TTAGCAGTAAGATCCCCTAGTGATGTCACTGTAATATCACTGGTTGTAGGTGTAACGTGATCGACAACAAGTTCGAGCTTAGCAGTAAGATCCCCTAGTGATGTCACTGTAATATCACTGGTTGTAGGTGTAACGTGATCGACAACAAGTTCGAGCTTAGCAGTAAGATCCCCTAGTGATGTCACTGTAATATCACTGGTTGTAGGTGTAACGTGATCGACAACAAGTTCGAGCTGAGCAGTAAGATCCCCTAGTGATGTCACTGTAATATCACTGTTTGTAGGTGTAACGTGATCGACAACAAGTTCGAGCTGAGCAGTAAGATCCCCTAGTGATGTCACTGTAATATCACTGTTTGTAGGTGTAACGTGATCGACAACAAGTTCGAGCTGAGCAGTAAGATCCCATAGTGATGTCACTGTAATATCACTGGTTGTAGGTGTAACGTGATCGACAACAAGTTCGAGCTGAGCAGTAAGATCCCCTAGTGATGTCACTGTAATATCACTGGTTGTAGGTGTAACGTGATCGACAACAAGTTCGAGCTGAGCAGTAAGATCCCCTAGTGATGTCACTGTAATATCACTGGTTGTAGGTGTAACGTGATCGACAACAAGTTCGAGCTTAGCAGTAAGATCCCCTAGTGATGTCACTGTAATATCACTGTTTGTAGGTGTAACGTGATCGACAACAAGTTCGAGCTGAGCAGTAAGATCCCCTACCTCGACATTCAAGGACAGTTTATCGCTGAGGGCTACGTTCTGACCTTTCCTCTCGTCAGTTCAGGAGGGTTCTCGGTCAACATGAGTAAGTACCTCGTGTGCTTCTTTTATATATTATTAAACTACTATGAAGCCACATGGCTGACTCACTCACTGACATTAATGTTTACCCACTTCCAGATGAGATAGAAACTTTAAATTTGGCAAAATTATAGCTTCTAGCCTGTAACCGACGGGAAAATTCAAAAAAGTTAAAAAAAACAAACTAATTTTAACCCCCCGAAAAAAATTCAAAATGGCGGAGCAGCTTTAAAGCCGGTGCGGTATATACAATACAATCTCGGTAACTTTAAGTTGTTACCTTCAAAACAACGCTGGGATTACATCAATTTACATCAACTTGCAAAGAGAACTCACTGGGGGCTTGGGGGCGGAGCCCCCAACGAGCAAAGCAAGTTTACAACACATATAATTGTATTGAGTTTATTTATTTTCCAATTTCAAGCTTTTTAACTTTACATTACCTCCATTACTGTTTCAAGACCGTGGTCAGTTTTTAATTTCTCGCTATCTTACAGGTAGAGAATGTATTGTGATCGTCAAAAAAATCGAACTTGAGATTTTGATGAATCTCGACGTTTCATGATCCCCGAATCCGAAAAAGTGATTTTTGAATTTCCGTTTGTCTGTCTGTCTATCTGTAGCTCCAACTAGAGCCTAAACTATTTTACCGATTGGGCTAAAACCTGTTATCTAGGGTTTTCATAGGGTTTCCCCGAGGGTTTTTTGGAATTGGATATCCAACCCTAAAATTAAGGGTAGTTTACTGAAGGGCAAAAAGAGAAAAAGTCATTTTACTCAAAATCAACTCTAACGATTTTGATTAAATTTAAATTATAAACATTTATAAATATTATAAACAAAATGGCTACTCTCAATATTTCAGCAAAATGACTTTAAGGGCTCCAGTTTGATGCATAAATTCTCATTTTTTATCATATCTCCGAAACTATTTGAGATATGAAATTACTTATCATTACAAATATGTAGATCTATTTATAATACAAATATTTTATTCGAAGCATATTTTTATAAAATCAATAACTTTCAAGCTATACGCAAATATTTATATTTTTTAACTTAAAATTCGTATCTAGTCCTTGATTAAGATTATAAATAAACTGGCTACTTACATTTTCCCATGAAAATGAATTTTAGCATACTTTACAGAAGCTGAAATTTCCGTATCTCCGCAAATATTTGAGATACTAAATAACGTATAGTTGCAAAATTGTAGTACTATTAAAAATAAAATACTTTTATATGAAATATGTTTTTATAAAACCAACATTTTCTGAGATATTGTCAAATATATTAATACAATTTTGTGAACTTTAGATGTAAAGAGATACTACTTAAATTTTAACGCAATAATTCTCCAATGCCATAGAGTAATTAAATATAAGTAAGGCTCTCAAAAAGTTTATGTTATTTTTCCTTAAACCTCTTAGGAGAAATGTTTGTACAACAATGATCTATCTCAAAATTTATAAATGAGGAATTTAATAGCAATGCGATGACATAAAGATGTGCAGCACCCAATAAAATGTCGAAAATTTTAACCGGAAGTCGAAATTTTAGTGTAAGAAGTGTTGACTCTTGTGGAACCAATATTGATCTTTTTTTATCGGTCTAAACATACAAATGAGGACATTAATTCTTTTAAAATAAAATTATAAAATTTAAAACCGGGACTCAAAAAAGTTTTACGTAAATATAGTGCAATTTATGCTTGGGTTTGCTAGTGTATATTATTTATTTTCACATATATTACGAGTTTTGAGTAAATATCTCAATTTTTAAACAATAGAGCGAGAAAGTCCGTGTGGAGCTCCGTACCATTTATTTTATTCAAGCCATATATTCTCCCCTATCGGCTTGCTAGACCTGTCGTAGCTTCATATGTCTTATAATATAACTTAAGACTAGTACAGGCACAACATACAGTCCCCCGGCTGTTAATTTATCACTGTAAAAGGGGTAACACACATTTCACCAAATATACATTATTCGGCCATGCTGGGAATCGAAACCGGGACACCTAGCTCAGTGGATAGGCACGCTGCCGACCGAGCTAAGATGTCGGATCAAGCTTCATAATTATAAAAGAAAAAAGCTTAAAAATAAGCTTTTTTTAGAAAAGTTTTATAGTATTTATCTACAAATATATTACAGTTTCTACTGAGGGAAATCTCTAGTCCAACATCTTAGTTCAATCGGTAGTGTCTGTCTATTGAAGTAAGGGTCCCGGGTTTTATTCTTAGCATGGTCAAAAAAATTCATCTTTGTTGAAATGTGAGTTTTTCCCTTTCAAAGTAATGAATTGAAGGACCAGGTGCTGTGTCTGTTCTAGACTTAAGTTAGCTTATAAGTCTTAAGCTGACATAAAACAGAAAGTTCAGAAAGCGCGCACGTTAAATAACTCAAAATAAATTAAAATTAAAATCCTCTCGGTCACTGGAGAATATTCGTTTATGGACTAATCAAATGATGACCCGTTTATAATTGTGAACGCCTTCATCCCCTTTGTTTTTTGTCGCCAGGTGACGCCACTGCTGTGTGGATCATATACTTCCACGACCTGGCGATCAACGGCTCAGAGTACATGTCCATCGACAAGTTTGATCTGGACGTCATCCCAACGGAGATAGCTTATGACTTTGGACGAGTCTTGGATGGAGATAATAATTTGGGTTAGAGGGCTTCTTAAGGTCATCCGACCATCAACATTTTACTGTATAATTTTAACAAGTGTATAATAATTTTACTACTATAAAGCCGCATGGCTGACTCACTCACTCACTGACATTAATGTTTACCCACTTCCAGATGAGCTAGAAACTTGAAATTTGCCAAACTTATAGCTTCTAGCCTGTAACCGAAGGGAAAATTCAAAAAAGTTTTAAAAAAAATGTTTAACCCCCGAAAAAATTCAAAATGGTGGAGCAACTTCAAAGTCGGTGCGGACCTTTCTTTGGAGGTTTCTTGTGGCTAAACGGTAAGACCTACCAAAAAACGGATTGCACCAGCATCTACTGATTTGGCGAGATTCACAAGTTTCGTCATTGGGGGTTTGGGGGCGGAGCTCCCAACGAGCAAAGCGAGTTATAATATAAAAATAGCCAGGCAATGATCTCAAATAATTACAGATCAAGAGTTATAAGGGGTCAAACTTGCTAATTTATTGATCATAAGAGCCACGTTGAGAATTGAAAATAGTGAGGAGGCCGCATTTCACAAAGATCAATCTTCATACTATACACCATTTTAAAATAATTGTTATTAAAACAACAAAATAAAATGCTAGGACTTATTCACTACTTTTTTTAACGCGAGTTTTTTACCCACTCCAATGGCCGCGTGGTCTAACGCGTAACTTTTCGTGTTAGACTAGACTGCCGAAGACGGGGAAGTACGGGGCTTGATTCCTGTTGGATTCACCTGAGGGGGGTTTATTTCCTAAATAGTTTTCCACTCTTCTTTCATGCAAATGCGGGTGGACTTTCTCTCAATTAATCCTTTCTAGTTCCTAAATCATTAGCGTTATTTACTGAAGTTCAAAAAGATATCGATATCGATTTAGTTCAAAATCCGCTTTTATAATTTTGATTAAATTTGGTATCTAAACCGTGTTTAACATTATTAACAAAATAAAAACTTTTTTTTACCATAAAAATGTCTTTGAGTGTACTTTATGTAATTTTATTTGAGCCATAATTTTCCCCTTGATCTGTTAAAAAATCTCAAATTTATGATTTTATCTCTACTTTAATAATTTTCATATTTCTTGTACATTTAATAAATAATATATCTAACCTATTTAGTATCAAAATCTAGTCATATCTTACTTTACTTTAACAATAAAAATGGTTCATACTCTACTCTTTGGATTAAAAGATTAGGTTATATTCATAATTTACTTCTGATAACAGATTATTTACTGTACATAGTTTTCCATTGAAAATTTACTACCATATATTATTTAAGCCATGAATTTTACAAGATTCCCACTTTGGGCAATCACTATTGATTGAAATTCATTTTAATTTGGCATTTTAGAAACGTGTCTTAATTGATTTATTAATAATACAAAGTTAATCTAAAAATTTATCAAAAGTTTCTACTCAAACTTCTTGATGGACTACAGTATAATTTCTCTTCATTTGGCTAACTAAACGGGCTAAAATGTAACTACAGCAGTTGGAACATTTTTACTTACGCCATTGGGACAATATGGGTTTTCAGTTATCAAATAGTAAGATTTCTATTAAAATATTACTGTAATTTGGAAATTTAAGATTAATTTTGATATAAACAGTTCTCAAGTTACCATGTAACTAAGTGTTTTTGTTTTTTATTTTCAGGTGAAGCGATGTATAAGTTCCTGAATGAGAACTCACACGAAATATTCAAGTACATGAAGCCTAAAATTATGGATGAACTCGGCGAAATCTTCAATGAAATTGGTAATCAGGTGCTCAAAAACTATCCCAAAGATATGCTTCTTCCTTATTGAAATGATATTATATTTGTAAAATAATATAGCTTAGGAGTTGACCAAATGGTTTATATTTAAATATCAATAATTTTAAGTTAATAAAAATGTGTATTCAAACAAAAGAAATAAAAGCAAACTAATTTAAATATAACTACTTCATTCACAATCAAATTTTTTATTTTATCCTAATGTAAATCGTATTGAATATATTTTAAATATTTTTTTATCACCGCATCTTACTACCCGTTTGGTTTATACGATTATGCACTAATTACGCTAATGATTTTATGGATTAGGAAGGTTATATTTAGAGGAAGTGTACCCACATTCGCATGGAGGGAGAGTAAAGACTGTTTTAGAAAAAAACACTCTCATTGCATCTGACCGAGATTCGAATCTCGATATCCCCGTCATCGACAGTCTAGTATACAGCGAGAGTAGCGCGTTAGACCAAAATGGTCACCGAAGCGGGTTATTTTTGATATTCAACGTTCATTTTATGAACAATTTTTTTCCCCAGCACATTAATTAAAAACTAATATCGAATTTTTCTCAGCACATTAATTACAAACTAATATCGCATTTTTCTCAACACAATTATTACAAAATAATATAGCATTTTCTCAGCACATCAATTACAAACTAATATAGCATTTTTCTCAAAACATTAATTACAAACTAATATAGCATTTTCTTATAACATTAATTACAAACTAATATAGCATTTTCTCAACACATTAATTACAAACTAATATCGCACTAAGGTCAATGAAGATTAGTCACCCTCACTATTATTGTTTGAATATTACATTAAATCTGACATTAAGGACAATGTGAGCCAGACAAACACTCCTACAGGTGTAAATGATTGTTGAACAAGTTTCTGGAGAATGGTTGTGAGCTCATTTAAATACAATCAACAACATTAATAATAGTCTGAACTAGACATACAAGCACCCCAGCAGGTACTATGATAAAAGAAAGATGGCGACCATTAAACAAACGCAAAGGGTCCACCAAAAGTGATGTGGGGATTTGAAACACGGGTAAAAACATTGACATTTATATGTCACCCGCTTCAATGGCTGCATGGTCTAAGGCGCTACTCTCGCAGTAGACTAAACTGCGGATGACGGGGAGATCAAGGTTTGAATCTCGGTCGGGTCTAGTGAGGGTAGTTTTTACAAAAAATTGTTTTCCACTCTCCCTCCACGCAAATGCGGGTAAAATTCCTATAAATATAACCTTACTGATCCCTAAAACTACTAGCGTAGTTAATATATAAGCGTATAACCCGAACGGGTAGTAAGACGCGGTGATGAAAAAATATATCTCCTTTCAGGCTTAAGTTAATATTTGGACTGCTATCAAATATGTGTTTCATGACTAAATGTAATAAATAAAAATGTCTAAGAATTATGTTATAATTAAATTAAATACTTCTTTTCAATTATTTAAGCTAGCACGATCAATTCAAATGCCTGAACTACTTTTTGCTGAAAGCTGACTTTGTATGTATGCCAAATTTTAGGGGCTAACCCCTTGGAGCCACGATTGAAACAAACCTTTTTACTGTCATATTGATTGTTTAGCATTTCAAGCATACAAAGATGGTTGGTTATATTTTGTTAGGGAAGGCCGTACCTAAACACATAAACTTAATTTTCAAATTAAATTTTATAGACGAATTAATTTAAGAAGGGTTTTAAAAATTGGCAACCTTATTCAGTAGGCCTATAGAATAATAATAATTTGAAATAAATCGTCTGAGTCTTTAAGGTGGTGCGGAAGGGAGTTAAGGAGAGAATGTTAGTGTTTGGAATGTTTTTATTACAAGACCTTTTCTTAGCCAAAATAATGCTTGAGTATAAACGTTTGGTTTAATTTTCTTCGCATGGTAAACACAAACGTTCTGGGATATTAATTGTATTGAGCATAGCGGAATTCAAACAGGAACTTTCGAAATTAGAAGATAGTTTCTGTTGAGGGTCCATCATGTTCACGACAGATATTACAGAACTTTTGAGTTTACTATCTGTAGAAAATTACAGATAAATTTATCTACTGAAACAATATTTTATTTATTTTCTCCAAAAAAGTTGTTTGTTATAAAAACCTAAGAAATACTGACCTTAATGCGCTTTTTTTTCCTACCCACCTTAAGGGGGCCACTTCGGTAAGCGGGAAATTGCCAAGAATACGTTCAGTTCTAAAGCAATATTTTATTCTACGATGAATTTCAAAATAAGGTTCACAACAAAATAAAATCGAAAAATTCCAACAGGGATATTTTCTCTTAACAACCCTATAATTTGAATTTTATTAATAGAAGAAAAGTTTGAAAATGTGACAGTAGCTCATTTTAAACGAATTTTTAATCATATTTACGGAACTTATAAGACTAGACTCGATAAAAAAAAGTGTTCTAGATTTAGCCTTCCTCTAATACAATAATTTGTTGATATGCTCACAACAAAACATTTTAATATATTTGAGAACTAGCAGCGAGCTTTCCTCTTTACCATGAGACAAGAAGTTTCGTAGTTTTCTTCCACTCTCTTTCTGATTGACATGACAAAGTGAGGTTGTATGTGAGGGGCGAAAGAGAGTATAAGCTTAGACAAATTATAGAAGAAGTTCCATTGTATTTTAAGCCGTATGGCCTGACAGCGGTTGATACTTTCTCTCTTACCGAGGCGGCCGCCTTAAATAAGAATGCCTAGCTATGCTATATTATATATATATATAGTGTTAAGCTCGACCTCCGAGGACGGGGAGATCGAGGTTCGAATCTCGGTCGGGTGAACTGGGGGTGGTTTTTCCTAAATGGTTTCCACTCTCCCTCCACGCAAATGCGGGTTCACTTCCTCTAAATTCAACCTCCCAATTCCTAATCCATTGGCCTAATTAGTACGTATAACCCGAATGGGTAGTAAGACGCGGTGCTAAATATTATATATATATTTACAGGTTGCCTCGTGATATTTACACCAATACCAGATATTATTTTGTGTCCAAACGGACACACCACATTACCAATCACTCTGTGGCACATTCCACACCACCTCACAAATATACGCCTGGATTTCACAACTTGTGAGGTAACAAGTAAAGATAGGATTCCCGTGTTAAAATGTGTAGCTTCCTTTTCATTCAGCGAGTTTTAGAGATTTAACATCGAAACAAATTACATAAATATTTAAATAATTATAAAAATAACCCTAAATAATTGTCACAACCTTATTTCTTTTTATCTTAAGGTAGTTTTGTTTGTAAACGTGTTTTTTTAGTGTCTACAACTCAAGTTATTTGGTTTATCCAGGAAAGAGTCCTGTAGGATTCTTCCTGCCAGGATGTAGATTGAAAAATATCCGTGGGTCATTATATATATCTATAATAGGAAACAAGGAAAAGGTATTTGGAAATTTAAGTCAATGCTGTCTAGGAGCAAATAGTTGATCGAGTGTGTGTATACTCGTTAGTGGAATAGGGGAAGTATTATCTGTAAGTGAACTTATAGGCCTCACAGGCTGAATGGCTTATTTTATTCCTCTGTTTCTATTTCGTACAATGGTATCTAGGTGTGATAGTGCCTAGACTGCTCAGGTGCGTCAAGCTGAGACGCAACCCGCTTTTCAAGGAGCTTTATTTCACCAAGTAGGCAACGTCAATAATGTGATTAGATTTATTTAACGAGATATTATTGCAACTGTTCAACGAGGATGTTCCCATCAAGATAAGAGGTGTAATTTTTTTATGATTTTGTTTGGTAGGACATTATAAAAAAATACAAAAATGATTATTTAATATCAACATTGATAACATTTAACTACATTATTATTGTTATTTTTTTTTAGTTATTGATAGTCTATATTAAAAGTGAGAGCTGCAGATTCCATGACTTGACGTATGAATATGTGACCTTAGTTCCAATAAAATATTCTAGTCATCTTCCTATGAAGATTGGACTGTAGATTTCACTAATTTTATTTTTAATTTGTTCAGTAAATAATAATAAATTAGTAAAGTTGTACACCCGTGTTCGTGTTTATGGCTCTTTTTCCTTTAACTTCTCCTCAAGAATTTTAAAATCTAATTACTTACTTTATTTATTATTTTATACCATTGTTCGATAGTGATTAATTAATTATTCTTGCAGTATAATAAACTGCCGATGATGGGGAGATCTAGGTTTGAATCTGGGTCGGGTCTACCGAGGGAGGTTTTTATAAAAGGGATTTACACTCTCCCTCCACGCAAATCCGGGTACCTTTCCTATAAATCTAGCCTTCCTGATTTCTAAAAACATTATTGCAAACAGTTCATGAGCGTATAGCCCGAACGGGGAGTAAGACACAATGTTAAAAAAATAATCACTCTAGTTTTTTTATGTTTAAATCTCAAATTTTAAAATAAATACATCATAAAACCCAAATAAAGGTTACAGACAATTCCCTTGGAAGTTTTTGCCCATTTCCTGATTTTATGTTTATTTCGTATACACGTTCACATTTCAAGGCTAAAAGTTATTTATCATGGTATTTCGCCGTGAGCTAGAAGGGAATGCAACCTGCGTTGCAGATATGTATTAAGAGTAGTCGAGTAACTAGGGGCCGTACTATATCGTTAAGAGCAGCCCTGGGCAAATCACAGACCGCGGTTCGCATCCGATCAGTAACGTATTTTTATGCGACTCGTGAACCATAACTTTAGACCTCTGTGGTCTTGGGGTAAAGTGCTCATCTCGGGACCAAATGGTCGTGGGTTCAAACCAGCCGGGGTCAAACGGATTTTTCTTGAGCGATAAAAACCCGTAGCACAACTTCCTTTGGGTGGGGAAGTAAAGCTGTCGGTCCCATGTTAATGATGGCAAGTAAAGTAACATATGAAAATACCTTTCCCGGGAAAATTGGTAGAATCTTAAGCGCTCGCTCTTAGAAATTCAGTGTGAAAGGCAACGGGAAACCATCAGACTTTCTGAACTCCCCTAGTACATTGGATTTCTACCAGATGGTGCGGGAAACACTAACAAGCCGAACGTCTGAGTGCATGAATGGTTCTATATGGCTGAGTTATTGACCTGAGATTAAAAATAAGAAACTATAACTATTTATATATTTGTATATCCCATATATATGGAAATATATGTGAACAAACGTGTTCTACAATTTCAATAAAAAAAACCTTACGATCAAGCAGTACCATTGAACATTTACAAGAAGTTTTAATAATTTCAAATTAATAAATTTATTCCTTAATTTAAAGAAATGACGAAATGTATGAAAAATTTGAATTCATCCAAACAAGTTCGGTTTTATTGGAAATATATTTACTTGTTTTTTTTATATTGTTTAACTTTTATATGTTGTCTATATAATTTTATATTTTTTTAAATATAATAAATTGTGTCCAGCAAAAATCCTATTTTTATTTGGCATCCCGTTATTATATTTAAATTAACAATGCTGCCCTTAAAGTGGAAATGGGAGGAACGCGAGAAAGGGTTAGTGCTCTTTCAGTTTTATAACAAAACTTTTTTATGCCAAAAGAACTCCTTATAATTCCCCAGTATCAACAGTTGTTGAATATCTGTCTAGAGCATAGCAGCATTAGATGAGAAACATTTTAAATGAAGATAAAAAAAGTTGTCATTAAACTCCAGGACACCCTCGACAGATATTCAACAAGTGTTGATATCACCAGGTGGATAATTAAAACTCTTATGTTTCTACTGGAGAAATATTTGATTTATTTTGGCCAAAAAAATTTTTGATATAAAAACTGCAAGACACAAAAAAACTTTTTCCTGTTCTCCTTCACACCCACATAAAGCGGTTTTTCTCTCACGCAATTCAAGACTAAAGTTCTTGACATAATTTTGAAAACTAATTTTACTTCGTTAGTGGTAGTTTTCCCATGGTTAAAAAAATATGATTTAACTCGCCAAAAATAAACAAAACCTATGCTAGATTGGGTCTCAGGCTCTTTCGAACCTCTTAAATAAGATCGCTCAAACCAAAGAGACAGTCCCGAGAAAAATAAGAGCGAACCAGAAAAATATCAATTTCCCTATAAATGAAACACACCAACATTTATAATTAACTAAAGTGTATTTTTTCCCTTCAACAATGAAACAAAGTTTTCTTCCTGTCGACCCTGTCGAGTGCAAGTCTAAAACCTATTTTGTGGGATAGTGTATGGGAGGGTGAAAGGCGTGGCATGGCTTCACAACCGATCAAAGTATCCTTCCGCGCCAACAAGAACAGATGGATCACAGAAACAGTAGATGGCGCTAGCTATCGGACAGGTCTTGCGGTAAAATCATACGTTTGGAAATGTAAGTTTTCTCGAGAACGAGTGAAATTTCTATGCTAATATTTTCAACACCTCTTCTAAGATAATGTACCGATGTTTATTAGTTGTTATATTTTCTTATTTTTTTGTTATGAAGCTAGTAGTTTTCTATTTAAAAATGTCAATTTTATCTATATTTGATCACTGTTAAAATTATTATTGAGGTGTGTATTTAAAAAGTATAACTTAATCAACATGCTTCTATTTTTGAACAAACCGTCTTCGAAAAAAAAATTTGCAAAATAATAAAAATTCTTGAAGATAACCGTTTGTCCCCATGGCTCTGCATTTCCACGCCAAGTGAAAAGGGCCAGTCACCTTAAGATAAAATATGTTTTTTACCTGTGAACGGTTTTGTTATATTATTCAAATACAGGTAAGCATCTTAAGGATTTATTTATAATCTGTAGCTAAAATTTCAACTCTTGGTTCAAACATTAGATGATATAAACATTTTTTATGAATAAACTTATATATATATTGTAATGAAAAAATAATAAAATATATGTGTGTATTTATTTCTATATTTTTGAATGAAAGAATTAATTTAATTTTTGATAATCTATAATCTATAATATATAATCTTGTGTTTTATTGGGCGCCAACTACCAACCCCATTTATTTTGGTGAGATAGGTAGATTTTTAATTATTAAATAAATTTATCCCCATAAACTGCTCAGCGGTAATACGAAAACCCCTTTTCTCAAGACCCCTGGACTTTACCTAAAGTTTGGACTTAAGTTGGACACTTACAACCGAAGACTTCCTGATGCAGGTTATTATTCTTGATTTGACCAATCCACTCTACTGAGTATCGCTATACATGGGATGCAAGTTCAGAAGAAAATACAATGTACATTGATGTAAATAACAATAAAACGATTAAATTTAAAGAGCAATTTTAATTATTGAAGTGAATGATATTCTTAAATGAACCCTACCTATGAAGCATGCCTCGTATATTATAATATTATTAAAAGTATTGTTAAGCAATACTTGAAATTGTTAAATTCTCACTTGAATTGTGAGTATATTTGAATATATATATTTCTTTAAGCAAATAAGATTTTAACAACAAAATTTATTCTTTATAACATGTAACAATAATAAACAAAAAAAAATAGTTCTGAGGTGGACAAAAAGTATTAATTCTAGTTTGGAAACTGAAAATTATTTGTCCTTCTTTAGTAATTTTAAGGATTATGCTTAATTATTTACATCCGTAACAGGATGTTTACAGATGGATTGGATCTCACCCGAAAATGTCCTTGCTCTGGTAAAAATGTTGAATCAAAGCTCCGTCGATATTTAACTCTCTGACCTTAAATTTCCACCAAGATCTTCTTTGAGTGCTTCCACTCAACTTTCTTCACGAGTTTATACAGCTTTTAGAAGTTTTAGATGAATAACATTACCATGAACCTTTAAAAAAAATATAATTGAAGGATCCGCAGATCGGATCCTTCCTTACACTTTCGACGCCAATTTTAGAGAGTCACAACAAATAGTAAGACAAAACACAAACACGTTATTTTTGTTTAAAATAAACAATCACCGGCCTAGGAGAAAACATTCGCCGGGATTTGTATGCAAGAATAAAGCAAACAATCTTAATTATTTAGAGATTGGGGGTATTACTAAAAAGATAATGATACATTTTTACAAAGAAACATAATTCATCTTTAGAATTAATTTTAAACTTGGCACCAAACAAAAAAACAAAACGAGAATAATAATTTCTTCCGCTAGGGGCAATTAATGTTTCAAGAGCCAGATGCTATAAGTGTCCCAGAACATAAAAATAAACGAATCGAATAGTTCCGAAATAAACCACTCTCTGGAGCAGATAGCGTTCAAATCACCTACCAACAAAATTAATAAACATGGCGGGTTGGCAGTTTGTGCATAAAAATAAAAATAAAGAAAGATGATTTAATAAAGTGAAATAAAGGTAAGTAGATTATATGTATAACATATATTTTAATTGTAAATGAATAAATAATGAATATTCAAAACTTTAGGAGTTTTGAATGAAATTTAAAACAAATAAACAGTAAAATTGACAACGATATTATATATTTGAAGAATTTAGTCAACTGATTATTAGATTTCTATTATAAGTAACTCTTTTAACCAAAAATAACATCACAGAAATGCCCCTCGATGCTACGATTTTAATTTAATTTATTATATTAAGAGCGTAGTATCTACTTAAAAGATGTTATTTTCTGATATCAAACTTAGACGCTCAGTTGATCTCCGTGGTTAATGAAAGTGGATTTGAATTTCAACAGCCCGACTCAAAATGCACCCTACTCTCTCTAGTTCGGGTTACGGTTTAAAATGTGTGTTTATTTAATTAACTTAAAACTCTTCAAGTCTTCTTGGTATGGTATTTTCTTCCAGATTCTGAACGAATTACTTCAACAACTTCCCAAATATTAGAGATGCCACATGTTTGTCAGCTGTTAACATCAGCTGATCATTTCACAACATTGAACATTCAAGTTCAAGGTCACTCGGCTTGTAAGGTTAGAGTTTATTAAATATATGTGATTATAATATTGTTCTTCATGTGATAATATATTTAATTTAATGCCACGGTTATGGTAAATAACCAAACTACTCACTTTAAATCAATCAGTCGAAAATACCCATTTTCTTGGAAAACTTGCTGTTTACTTTTAATTCATAACTTAATGAAAAATCAAATATTTAGAATTCACAGTTATTTTCTTAACAGCTTAGAGACATCCTCTATTTAACAAAAGTATTCTCCATACTTAAATATATTTTTAAAGACAAAAATAATTTAGAAGAAACATGCTTATATTGAGTTTACTCTTCTCATCCCATAAAAACTTGAGGGCCTAGAACCCTTTCCATTAAAATCCTTAAATTTCTTCAATTGATATGGCAAATAGACACCCTTCTTCAAATCAGGTAGAAGTCTTGAATGAAAATTACAAATATTTCTCTCTCTAAACTTTAAAACAAAAAAATAGGTGTGCAAACTTAAGTTATCGCAACCTTTGTGACACATGTAGTCATCCTCTTTATCCACATAAAATGGCTTAAAACCAACTATTTTAATTCCGATGGATATGTTCATTAACTTAAGGATATTATTTAACTATATAAAGTATTTTCCTTGCCAAAATTATACATTTTGTACTCTTAAATTGTAAAAAGGAAACAAATCTTTTAGTGGTTTTGGCAATTGGACACAGAAAAATGAATAGGCCTTGACCTTAAAGTCAGAATTTCTTCATTCCATTAATGAATATATCAAATACATCCTCTTCTTCAGCTATCCTGTTAAAATAATTAAAATATAATCATAATTTCTTCCTCAAAACTTGAAAAAGCAAATGCTCTCTGAGTCATTTTCTTTACATCTTGACAGAACGTAGAGTAGGCTAACCCTTATTTCTTGTATTTCTCAATTCTTTTAGTGAAACCAGTTATTATAAACTCTTTTCAAGGTAATATAGAAGTATCATTTAAAGATATTAATAATAACCCTTTAAAATAGTTGAAAAGGAAATAGAATATTTGAAAATTTAGGCCCACGCCTAACTTGAGTATTATCAAATGTTTGTATACACATTTAAACTTACTCAAACTTGTCATAGGGGTACTTTCCAAAGCCCCTCAATATTAATGTCAGTTCTCAAAAAAAATATTTAAATAACATTCATTAAACTCAAAAATCATAATTTTTAAAGTGTTAAAATGGATTTAACTCTTTCTCTCTTCAATTCTTCACAGTCAAATGCAGATTTTAGCCTTGATATATAAACAAAACAACAAGTTGATCACTCTTCTTACAAATAACATACATATAATATAACATAACATAAATAACCTTCTTCTGTTCTAGCATTCTTCGCTACATTTCGGTCCCACTGCGAAACAACTCTTGGCCTACTTTATATTGGCACTAGATCAACTGCTTGACCTGTCTTCAAGATCTTGTTAGGATGAAATACACATTATGAAGGTATTTAAGGCTCTACCATAGACTTTTCTTTGATAGTATAATATCTGAGTGGCCTCATAATTTTTTAGAGGAAAAATGAGACAAAATAATAGATAGTCTATAAAATTAGATGAAACTGAACTTTGGCTTTTGTTACACCATGCTGCATACAGATTATCATTCCAGCGCTCTCCATAACATTGTTGACCTTGCTAGTAACTGATAATCACTTAATAATAATTACTTCTGTTGGAAAAACAAAGTAAATAGCTCCTTCACGAAAAATAATTGAGTATCATAGTTCTCTCAATAAAACATAACTTTCTCCCATAAACCGTAGATCCTTTATGAAAAATAATTGAGTATCTTAGTTCCCTCAATCAGACATAACTTTCTCCCATAAACCGTAGATCCTTTATGAAAAATAATTGAGTATCGTAGTTCCCTCAATCAGACGTAGCTCCTCCAAATAAACAAAAATCACCTCTACATTGGTACCGTCACTGTCTTGTTATCAGTGAGGACTTATAGGGCCATCTAACATATTGACAACTGTCATAAACTCCAAAACATTACTATCCTCATCGCTTCTTCATCTCGTAGAACCTCCTATACACATAATTATCATCTTCATTGGAGCGCTGGGGTGTACTCTGGCATTTCTTTAGTGATTTTCACCAAATTATGGTCCTTGGTGACATAAATATATTTTTCCTCGAGGTATAATAAGGTAGAAATAAATAGTAATTGTAATAAAAAAAATGATCTTGTTTTCTTCAAAACAGAATTAGGCCTATATGTAAACAAAATGTGTATTATTTCACCTAGACATGTGCCTCAAATGAAAGTTTTTAGGGACCTCTTTTGTTCACACTATTCCTTCTCCAATCGCATACCGAGCTTCAGGGATTCCTCGACTCCCATAACCTTCTTCTGTTCTGAAACATTCCCTCCTCCAACAGTAACCCGAGCTTCAGGGATTTCTCGACTCCCACAACCTTCTTCTGTTCTGAAACATTCCCTCCTCCAGCAACAACCCGAGCTTCAGGGATTTCTCGACTCCCACAAAAGCTTTGTAATTATGTCCTAAAACTTATTCCAGGATCAAAAATAGTTCTCCTACAATCCCTAGGTTGAGATTGTGGTAGAGAGGGCCTAATTCCACTTCCTCCAACTAGCCATACATTTCCTAGATCTGGAAGAAATCCATGTCGCTTCCTTTTACCGAGGTCTCGTTTCTTGATCCTTGGTTTGCTCTTGTTGCAGGTATCATCTTGATTCGATGACTGCCGTGTGACCTGGTTCCTGGTCCAATGATGCGAGGAGATATTGAATAATACATCCTGAACATCAAAATGTTTAGGGCATTCTTCATTGTTTCGGTGTTGGTGAAGAACACTCCTCCCAATGGCAGTAGCTTCAGTTTGCAATTCCACTCTTATAATTCTCCTTGTATCCTGGCTTATCGTCGCAGCTGACCAGACATCTCTTACAAGTTTTGTCTCTGTGGGCCCATTTGACGACACACCAAAACAACTTGACAATAGCACTTCATCGTTTACCCACAAAGTGCATGATAATTTCTCTACTTCAGAAACCCTTGTTTTTACATGAAATGACTCATTCGACTCCTTAAACTGCATGACTTCATAGTCAACTTCCCAGTCAAAATTGTTCACATGACTGCGAGAATGACCCATTATTGGAACACGTGACTGACTTATGTAGTACTCATTAGGGGTTTCACACAATTGTGAATCGCATTTCTTGTAGTAGTAGGCACCTAAATATATGAAAGGGTAAATATAAGAACCATTCGTCGAAGGGTCCTTAACTGGCATTATTACCACTTGCTCTGGTACTTCCTCCACTGCTGCCACTAGTTTCTCCCCAGTCGTTGACAAGTCCTGTACTTGCGCCTCGACCTCTTTCCCCTTTTCCGCCAATTGGTTGTGGACTGACCTAAACTCGGTACTATAATGGTCAAATCTTGAGATAACATCATCCCTTAGTGATTTCATGTTATTCTCCATCTTTATCATGTTATTCTCCATTTTTTCCTCCATCTTTTTCATGCTATTCTCCATTTTTTCCTCCATCTTTTCCATGTTATTCTCCATTTTTTCCTCCAAAGATTTTATGTCCTTTTTAGCACTTTCCCTTAAATCTTCCTTTAGTGACTTCATGTCCCCCCTTAATACTTGCAATAGGTCAAACATAGTAAACTTCTTCACTATCTTTGGAGCTTCCTCTAACTTCTCCACAGCTGAAATACTCCTACTGGTATCCAGGGCATCTGCCCCCAATGATGTACCATCTTCCATGGGTGGAACTACAGGTCGTGCACCTGCCATAACTATTTATTCAAAAGATGTGACATAACTATCATCCCATTCCTCCGTTCGGCGCTCGGCTTGAGGCATGACAACATCCTCTTCCAACTCCTCTGCTTCTACACTGACCGATGGTTGCTGGGCATCCATGTCTATATTTTCGAGCTGCTTACGTGCCTTGCTACGTGTATAATACTGCCCCTCTGGCATAACCTCCTTCACGAAGTAAAATGACCCAAAACCTAATTGAGGTAATCAGGCCTTGTCATTAAAACGCTCTAGTGTAAGTTGGCCGCAAAAAAAACATTAACTACTCCCTCAAGACACAAATACACCCTAGTGTAATCAGGCCTCAACCTATAAAGTCCTTAAAAAAAACTTTAGGTATAACAATAGCCCCACGTTAAGGCGACACTGTAATGAAAAAATAATAAAATATATGTGTGTATTTATTTCTATATTTTTGAATGAAAGAATTAATTTAATTTTTGATAATCTATAATCTATAATATATAATCTTGTGTTTTATTGGGCGCCAACTACCAACCCCATTTATTTTGGTGAGATAGGTAGATTTTTAATTATTAAATAAATTTATCCCCATAAACTGCTCAGCGGTAATACGAAAACCCCTTTTCTCAAGACCCCTGGACTTTACCTAAAGTTTGGACTTAAGTTGGACACTTACAACCGAAGACTTCCTGATGCAGGTTATTATTCTTGATTTGACCAATCCACTCTACTGAGTATCGCTATACATGGGATGCAAGTTCAGAAGAAAATACAATGTACATTGATGTAAATAACAATAAAACGATTAAATTTAAAGAGCAATTTTAATTATTGAAGTGAATGATATTCTTAAATGAACCCTACCTATGAAGCATGCCTCGTATATTATAATATTATTAAAAGTATTGTTAAGCAATACTTGAAATTGTTAAATTCTCACTTGAATTGTGAGTATATTTGAATATATATATTTCTTTAAGCAAATAAGATTTTAACAACAAAATTTATTCTTTATAACATGTAACAATAATAAACAAAAAAAAATAGTTCTGAGGTGGACAAAAAGTATTAATTCTAGTTTGGAAACTGAAAATTATTTGTCCTTCTTTAGTAATTTTAAGGATTATGCTTAATTATTTACATCCGTAACAGGATGTTTACAGATGGATTGGATCTCACCCGAAAATGTCCTTGCTCTGGTAAAAATGTTGAATCAAAGCTCCGTCGATATTTAACTCTCTGACCTTAAATTTCCACCAAGATCTTCTTTGAGTGCTTCCACTCAACTTTCTTCACGAGTTTATACAGCTTTTAGAAGTTTTAGATGAATAACATTACCATGAACCTTTAAAAAAATATAATTGAAGGATCCGCAGATCGGATCCTTCCTTACACTTTCGACGCCAATTTTAGAGAGTCACAACAAATAGTAAGACAAAACACAAACACGTTATTTTTGTTTAAAATAAACAATCACCGGCCTAGGAGAAAACATTCGCCGGGATTTGTATGCAAGAATAAAGCAAACAATCTTAATTATTTAGAGATTGGGGGTATTACTAAAAAGATAATGATACATTTTTACAAAGAAACATAATTCATCTTTAGAATTAATTTTAAACTTGGCACCAAACAAAAAAACAAAACGAGAATAATAATTTCTTCCGCTAGGGGCAATTAATGTTTCAAGAGCCAGATGCTATAAGTGTCCCAGAACATAAAAATAAACGAATCGAATAGTTCCGAAATAAACCACTCTCTGGAGCAGATAGCGTTCAAATCACCTACCAACAAAATTAATAAACATGGCGGGTTGGCAGTTTGTGCATAAAAATAAAAATAAAGAAAGATGATTTAATAAAGTGAAATAAAGGTAAGTAGATTATATGTATAACATATATTTTAATTGTAAATGAATAAATAATGAATATTCAAAACTTTAGGAGTTTTGAATGAAATTTAAAACAAATAAACAGTAAAATTGACAACGATATTATATATTTGAAGAATTTAGTCAACTGATTATTAGATTTCTATTATAAGTAACTCTTTTAACCAAAAATAACATCACAATATATATACGTTTACATTAGAGCAAAATGGGGAGAGGGAGAGATCATTTTCATCTAATTATTTATAATTTTGTATTATGTTCACAGCTTATTTTCAGAAAAAAAAAATATATACCGGGTGAGCCATTTAATTGAGACAACAAAATATCCCGAAAATGAAGCATTTTAGAAACAATTGTATCGGATATAAACTTTGGTTTTAGAGTGGAAATTAAAACATCCTTAGTTATTTTTTGATTTGGTGAAAGTTTCTAAGGTTATTTATAAGCTAGTTTTGATTTTTTAAATGAAAATCTATACTGCTGATTAATTATATTTTCACTAAGCTTTTTTTTTTAAAATCATCTTATTCCATCCTACCACAAAACTTTTACATCTAATAACGCATCTCCCCATTTCATTTGAACTGATATGTTGTTAGAGGCAAAACCAAAGTGAGTAGAGAAGACATCTTAAAGATAGGGTGACCTGGCGGTCTAGGGTAATGTGCCAAGACTTCTGAACTGAGGCTCCGAGGTTCAATCCTCGGTCCCGGCATGGATTTATCTGATTGCCAAACCACTTCCTTCACCTCTGACAAGAGGTGTATTAATCACAACTTGTGAATTTGTGGAATGCCAGGCCTCCACCATGGTTCGGATCCCACGTTAAACTGTAGGTCCTCCATTTCATCTCACAATCACCCTATCATTACACATTAGCGTAAGTGCGTATAACCTGAACGGGTAGTAAGACGCGGTGATAATAATAATAATAATAATTTAGAAAATATAATCCGTCGCTTATTCATGGACAGTTTTTGAAAGTATAACTACAGGGATGTAGGCTTTTATAGTATTCATTAAAATGGTCACATAGTGTGTTATTAAACCTAGGTTCACAAACCAACTCTCACAGGAATACAGAATAGTACTAGAAGGTCCAGTCACAAACCCCCTGAGATATGGTGATACTTAAATAGTATTTTTTATCCCGCGTCTTACTACCCATTTGAGTTGTAAGCCCATGTACTAATCACACTAATGGCTTAGTGATTAGGAAGGTTTAATTGAGAAGAAGTGCATCCACATTAGCGTGGAAGGAGATTGGAAAACCATTTATAGAAAAATCACCCTCAGTGCACCCGACCGGGATCGAACCCCGATCTCCCCATTTTTGGTGTTCTAGTCTAATACGAGGGTAGCTAGTTAGACCACTCGGCCACCGAAGCGGGTTCTAAATAATTGAGTGTATTGGTCTTCAATAAATGGTTTATCGGACTTACAACAGCCAGTGTTGTAAACTGTTGTCAGGCGATTCTAATAAAGCCCAGGGATGTTTCAAAGAGCACGCAGCAATCTCATGCCAAGATGTGAAATGGAAGGACAACTTGTAGAATAGCTCTTATGGTGAATTTAAAGGAAGTGCACCCAAATTTGCATGTAGAGACAGTGGTAAAACATTGAGGTAAAACCACCCTCATTACACCCGACCGGGAATGAACCACGATCTCATCATCATCATCATCGGCAGTCTAGTCTATTGCGAGAGTAGCGCCTTAGACCACGCGGCCACCGAAACCTGTTGTTTCATGTAAACTCTAGTAACATCCTTTTTTCTCTCTTTATATATATATATATATATATGTATGTGTGTCTACTTTTTAATTTAATTTAGCACCGCGTCTTACCAACCGTTCGGGTTATAAGTTTAAGTACTAATTACACTAATGGATTAGGAATTGGGAAGTTCGAATTTAGGGGAAGTGAACCCGCATTTGCGTGGAGGGAGATTAGAAAACAATTTAGGAGAAACCACCCCCAGTTCACCTGACCGAGATTCGAACCTCGATCTTCCCGTCCTCGGTGGTCGAGCTCAACACGACTAGCGCGTTAGCCAACTACGCCCCCGAGGTGGGTGTGTGTCTACTGAGCAGTGATCTAAATGTTGACTAACCCGTCTTGTTCCTCCAAATGTTGACTAACCCGTCTTGTTCCTCCAAATGTTGTCTAACCCGCCTTGTTCCTCCAAATGTTGACTAACCCGCCTTGTTCCTTCAAATGTTGACTAACCCGCCTTGTTCCTTCAAATGTTGACTAACCCGCCTTGTTCCTCCAAATGTTGACTAACCCGCCTTGTTCCTTCAAATGTTGACTAACCCGCCTTGTTCCTTCAAATGTTGACTAACCCGCCTTGTTCCTTCAAATGTTGACTAACCCGCCTTGTTCCTTCAAATGTTGACTAACCCGTCTTGTTCTTCCAAATGTTGTCTAACCCGCCTTGTTCCTTCAAATGTTGACTAACCCGCCTTGTTCTTCCAAATGTTGACTAACCCGTCTTGTTCCTCCAAATGTTGACTAACCCGCCTTGTTCCTCCAAATGTTGACTAACCCGCCTTGTTCCTTCAAATGTTGACTAACCCGCCTTGTTCCTTCAAATGTTGACTAACCCGCCTTGTTCCTTCAAATGTTGACTAACCCGCCTTGTTCCTTCAAATGTTGACTAACCCGCCTTGTTCCTTCAAATATTGACTAACCCGCCTTGTTCCTTCAAATGTTGACTAACCCGCCTTGTTCCTTCAAATGTTGACTAACCCGCCTTGTTCCTTCAAATGTTGACTAACCCGCCTTGTTCCTCCAAATGTTGACTAACCCGCCTTGTTCCTTCAAATGTTGACTAACCCGCCTTGTTCCTCCAAATGTTGACTAACCCGTCTTGTTCCTCCAAATGTTGTCTAACCCGCCTTGTTCCTCCAAATGTTGACTAACCCGCCTTGTTCCTCCAAATGTTGACTAACCCGCCTTGTTCCTTCAAATGTTGACTAACCCGCCTTGTTCCTTCAAATGTTGACTAACCCGCCTTGTTCCTTCAAATGTTGACTAACCCGCCTTGTTCCTTCAAATATTGACTAACCCGCCTTGTTCCTTCAAATGTTGTCCAACCCGTCTTGTTCCTTCAAATGTTGACTAACCCGCCTTGTTCCTTCAAATGTTGACTAACCCGCCTTGTTCCTTCAAATGTTGACTAACCCGCCTTGTTCCTCCAAATGTTGTCTAACCCGTCTTGTACCCGCAACCAGTCCCACAAGACACCGCGGGCGTGAAACCACTCCTCCGCTCTGTCCGCCGTTCCTTCCTTCCTTCTTCTGAGAACTGACCTTGCTGCCGCCGAGTCATTGACGTCATAAACTTGTCTTTTTTCCGGATTCATAGGAATCGCACCCGAGCGAGCCGCGTGGGAGGGACAAGAACAGCGTCTTAGTAACCAGTAGAGAACTTAACATAACTTGAAAACTTTGCTATCAAACACGATCCTTTTTATGATGTTTTTGTTGCCACCGCGATTTTAAAACCTCTTCACGCTATACGTATTTACAACCTCTTCATGCTATACGTATTTACAACCTCTTCACGCTATACGTATTTACAACCTCTTCACGCTATACGTATTTATAACCTCTTCATGCTATACGTATTTACAACCTCTTCACGCTATACGTATTTACAACCTCTTCATGCTATACGTATTTACAACCTCTTCACGCTATACGTATTTACAACCTCTTCATGCTATACGTATTTACAACCTCTTCATGCTATACCTTTTTATGATAAATTACTCTAATGGGGTTAAGGGTGAGGAGGGCAGCATTTCAGAAGTAGTCTGCCAGCATTCGCGTGGAAAGAGCGTGGGAAACCATTTAGGAAATAAACTTAATACACCCCGGCTGGTGTTCGAACTCCGATCTCCCCGACTTCACCAGGCCAGTCTAACACGAGGGTGACGCCACCTTATACCGTACTGCCCCTGAAGCGGGTAAATAAATGCGAATATTATGTTCACCTTAGGATCTAGGATATCGAACCTAAAACCTTTTACCTATGAATACAAAATATCAGATTCAAATTTTCTCATTACCTAAGGATCTAAAATATAAATTTTTTATTTATATAACTTAAGACTAGGACAGGCACAACATCCAGTCCCCAGGTAGTTATTTCATCACTGTGAAAGGATAAACCCAAATTTCACCAATGATACATTTTCTACCATTCTGGGAATCGAACTGAGGACCTTCTCAGTATACAGGCACACTACCGATTGAACTAAGGTGTCGGATAAACTTAGACATACTATATTAATTCTACCCGCCTAGGTGGCGAAGTTGGCTAACGCGCTAGTCATGTTGAGCTCGGCCGCCGAGGACGGGGAGATCGAGGTTCGAATCTCGGTCGGGTGAACTGGGAGTGGTTTTTCCTAAATGGTTTTCCACTCTCCCTCCACGCAAATGCGGGTTCACCTCCACTAAATTTAACCCTCCCAATTCCTAATCCATTAGCGTAATTAGTACTTAGGCGTATAACCCGAACGGGTAGTAAGACGCGGTGCTAAATATTATTATTATATTAATTCTATTTACAAACACAAACTCTCAACTCAGATCTTTTTCTACCTACAAGAATTTAAAATATCTAAACCAAATCTTATATAAAAATAGTATCTTGAGAAATTAGCATTGCAGCTTTGCTATTAATTTTTTTTATCGAATTTGATTATGTTCTTATATTAATGCTTAAGTTGTTATAGAAAAATATAAATAAGGGATAGATGTCTCCAACTTCAGTTACAATAATTGAACTAAGTCAAGAAGCGCTAAGCAAGATTCTTCTTTAAACCCACTTCGGTGACAGAATGGTCTAAGGCGCCACTCTCGCAATAGACTAAAATGCCGACGACGGGGAGGTCAGGGTTCAATCCCCGAGTCGGGTGTAATGAGGGTGGTTTCACCTCAATATTTTACCACTGTCTCTCCACGCAAATGTGGGTATACTCCCTCTAGATTCAACTTTCATCATCTTTAGCCTGCTATCGTAATGGTTAGTAAGACGCGGTGATAAAAAAAACCCCAACAAGATATACACCGATATTTATTTATGATGATATTAATGTGAGTTCTGTTCCTTTGAGACCTTGAAGACGCCCACAAGACAGTGTTTAAACAAATATTGTCCGTCTAATAGAATAAAAGCCAACACAAGCTCGAGTGTTTCGAAGCTCCGGGAAGATGTTACGTCAAGGTGATGTTGTTACCGGTGACACTGGACTGCTGATGAATGGACGCTTGTGGTGGGTTCTTTGTTTGTTTTGATGTGCCACAGTTGCACAAACTCTGTATTGACCTCGTCTGGAGATGTCACTGCAGGCCGAGGAACGATGGGTTGCCAACAGACAGGAGAGCTGGACAGTTGGGATTGTGGATTGTATTCAACTGACAGTGCCGAGACTTGGATGTTGGTCTTTAGGAGTCAATTCCTTTGCCTTTCTGTTTTGATTGTGGGATTGTATTCAACTGACAATGCCAAACGGAGCTTTGGAATTCTTGTTTTTGATTGTAATAGATGTCAATTATCTTTTCTGCCTTTCTGTTGGGATTGTGGGATTTATTCATCTGAAGTGCCGAGACTTGGGATGTTGGTCTTTAGGGGTCAATTCCTTTGCCTTTCTGTTGGGATTGTGGGATTGTATTCAACTGACAGTGCCGAGACTTGGGATGTTGGTCTTTAGGGGTCAATTCCTTTTCCCTTTCTGTTGGGATTGTGGGATTATATTCAACTGACAGTGCCGAGTGGATGTTGTCTTAGGGGTCAATTCCTTTCCTTTCTGTTGGATTTGATTATATCATTGAGAGTGCCGAGATTGATGTTGTCTTTAGGGTCAATTCCTTCTGCCTTTCTGTGGATGTGGGATTGTTTGGGGAATTTTTCACTCTTCTCAATGGGATTAGAATAGTACAGATAAATGGGAAACCTATGTGTGGAAGGGAGGGGATTAGGAAATCTTTGTGTGCTGAAATCCCAAAACTTCTCAACCAAAATATTATTAATAATGTATTGACGTATTAACAAGACCGGTGATCGTACGGTCTAAGTCGTCACACTTGCCCTTCCTAAGAAATTCGGACTGTGGCACCCTGAGTGGATATGGATGTCCTTAACAAAACGGATTATAGATATTAATATATATATATATAATACAAGCATTTTTATATAAATACATTTAATGTAAATTTAATGAAAAAAGTTAACATCAAATCCTTAGCAATATTTTGTTTATTTTGATCTACAAAAAAGGTTTGCTATGAAAACTAGAAAATTGCCTAAACTGGCGTCCTCTCCCCCCCCACCACCCTCTACACTCCCAGCCGGCCTGGGTAAGCCGCCATGTTTTATAGTCTACAGCACGCGTCACACTTGGTAAAAACGTGATCTTGACAATCTATGAGGTGTTTAGGAAGCGAGCACATCGTCCGAGTTAGCATTCAGCACACACACACACACACACACACACACATGTGAACCACTCATGTGTACTCTCTGCGTCCTTGGTCCGTACACTCGTTCAATACAAAGAGAGAGAGAGAGAGAGGGTTACGCAAGTCACCTTGGAAGCTCCTCCTTCAAGGGTGCTTGGACGAGTATCTGGTCCTATCTGTTGAGAGCCATCGCCAGAGCCGCTGAGAGAGTCTTACTATATAATTTTTTTAAATTTAGCACTCGCTACTACCGTTGGTTAACCAATCATGTTACTCTACTGGTTTGGTCGTAATGCGTTCGAATAGAAATGAAACGCAGGAGAGAGAGAAGAGAGAGAGGGTAACCAGTCATGGAAAGCTCCTCCATTCAGAGGTGCTTCGAACTCGATATCTGTCCTTCGGTGTGAGTAAGCCTATAGCCAATCGCCTGAGGGGTCTTACCATCGGATCACACCCACATTTACTGATCACTCTGATGTGTTAGGGGTGAGGAGGCTTAGCCCGCTTCAGTGGCGCATGGTCTAAGGCACTACTCTCGCAAGATACTAGACCACCACCAAGATTAAAGGGTTGATCTCAGTTCGGTGTACTGGGGGTGGTTTTCTTAAATGGGTTTTTCTACTCTCTCTCTCTCCACGCAAATGCGGGTACATTATCTCTAAATTCAACCTTCCTCATTCCTAGCGCATTAGCGTAATTAGTAAACAAGCGTGTAAACCGAACAATTACTGTACTAAAAAAATAGTTAATGTACCCAAATTACCGCGTAGAAAGAGCGAAAAACCATTTAGGGGGAAAAACACCCTCAGGGGAGTCGAACCTTGATCTCTCTCATCATTGGCTGTTCAGTCTATTTACTATCAGAGAGACGATTTATTCAATGGTAGCTATCAACTTGACTTCAAAGTAATGTATCGTTCATTTTACCTTCACTTAATGGTTACGTAACGTAAGTAAACCAGTATGTAATCAGGATTCACGTATCGCAAGGAAACTAGAATTAATCAGGATTACGTATCTAGGAAACTAGATGTATCAGGATTCACGTATCGTAAGGAAACTAGAATGTAATCAGGATTCACGTATCGTAAGGAAACTAGAATGTAATCAGGATTCACGTATCGTAAGGAAACTAGAATGTAATCAGGATTCACGTATCGTAAGGAAACTAGAATGTAATCAGAATCAGTATCTAAGGAAATAGAATGTTCACACGTATCGTAAGGAAACTAGAATGTAATCAGGATTCACATTGGACTAGAAGTAAAGGATTCAAATAGGAATGTGTGTGATCAGAATTGGACGTGACGTAAAGAAAGTGTGTGTGATTAAGACGTAACTTAACGTTACGTGACGTAACGTAAAGAAACACGGTGTGTGTGTGTGATCGGGATTCACGTAACTTAACGTAACCACTTTTGGCTGAACACAGACAATGAACATGAAATGTTTGAAAAAAATTGCTCACTAAAATGAAACCGAACAATTCAGGGCTGTTTATTCTACAAGTCCTTACAATAGAGGTTTTACTGGAGTTACCAAGTAAAGTGTGACAGAAGAACATAAAGTTTTAAAGTTCACACGAGAAGTGGACAAAGGAACCGCACCGAAGATGCGTGCATGTAGAATTATTAACCATCTAGGAGAACCGCCCTCAGTAATTCCAACTGATGTTCGAATCCTGTCACTGGCAATTCAATCTATTTCAAGGGTAACTCCTTAGTTGGTCTAGGGGTAAGGTGTCGGACTTCTGTGCTGGGGGTCCGGGGTTCAATCCTCGGTCCCGGCACAGATTTATCTGATTGCCAAACCACTTCCTTCACCTCTGACAAGACGTGTATTAATCACAACTTGTGAATGTGTGGGAATGCCAGGCCTCCACCGTGGTTCGGATCCCACGTTAAACTGTAGGACCTCCATTTCATCTCACAATCACCCTACCATTACACATTAGCGTAAGTGCATATAAACAGAACGGGTAGTAAGACGTGGTGCTAATAATAATAATAACTCCTACTTTGTCAGCCGACCAATGTTATGGCTGTTTTCTCAATAAACTGACATCCATACATGATCACGTTTAACGACCATGGGCTGATGAATATAAATGTGTTACATTACATACACTTCCTGGTACAAAATAAAACATAAACCATACATTAAAATTGTTACAAAACTGGTTGGTATGTCAACATAAATTTATTGATTGGAATTATTTATTCGTGTTTAAGCGTGTAACACGGTCTTAAGAATAATTTTACTGACATAAAACTTACTTTGAAATAAACTGAAAGTAAACACAATTTAAAATCACTATCCTGGTGTTTTTGATTAAACTTTGATAATTTAACTTTTTTTTAAATTATTTATTAGCACCGCGTCTGGACTACCCGTTGGAGCTATACGCCTATGTACTAAAAAAACACTAAATGGTTTAGGGATTAGAAAGGTTTAATTGAAAGAAAATGCACCCGCATTTACGTAGAAGAAGCGTGGAAAACAATTTAGAGAAAACCACCCTCAGTGCACCCGATCGAGATTCGAAACCCGATCTTCCCGTCTTCGGCAGTCTAGTCTACTGCGAGAGTAGCGCTTTAGACCACGTGGCCACCGAAGTGGGTGATAATTTAATTAATTATATATTTACCTCATATATATACTAATATTAGTTAATCCAATAAACAAAGGTTGATTTATTAACTCCATTAAATTCTAATCAAAGATATCAACCATAAAGATTCTAAAAATTTACTTTTACATCCATTCCTGTTTCCAGCCTGTGGTCAGTTTTTATTCAAGCCATATATTTCCACTACCTGCTTGTTAGGCCTGTCGTAGCTTCATATGTCTTATAATATAACTTAAGACTAGGCAGGCACAACATCCAGTCTCCCAGCTGTTAATTTATCAATGTGAAAGGGTAAACCCACATTTCACCAATGATACGTTTTTCGGCCATGTCGAGAATTTTAACCCGGGACCTTTAGCTAAAAGACAGACACGTTACCGACTGTACTGAGGTGTCGAACTTATGTAAGTTTAAAGAACTTAAGAATATGATTTATAAAAAAAACTATGATTTATTCAATACCAGACCTCCTGTGATACAAAATCTAATTATTGTTGATAATTTTAAGGCAATTGATAAAACAAATCAACTAGCGTAATTATTATTATGAACAGCGTCATGGAAGGGAAGGTTGAGGGAAAGAGGAGCTTAGGATTGAGGAGGATTCAAATATTGGATGATTTGAAGGAGAGAAGAAAATTCTAGGAGCTGAAGGAGGCAGGGGACATGACGCATTGGCGGTCTGAGTTCATTGACAAAAGGAATGGACCTGTCGAAAGACAGAACACATAATAATAGCCTGAATAGGTAAGTAAGGCGATGTGCTAAAACAAAATCACCCCACCTTATTGATATTATAATTAAATGTAATGTAGTAGAGATAAGGATGAAACCATTTTAGAGGTAACCTAAAGGCATTCGCTTGGAAGGAGAGTGGGGAAAAATTTAGTAAAAGCCACCCTCAGTAGCCCCGACCGAGATTTGAACCCAAAACTAACGGTCATTGGCAAGTCAGTCTAACACGAGAGTGACGCCTTAGACCATTCAACTACCGATGCAAATGCTCTCAATATTAATTTGACCACCTACAAATAAAAGAGTAATAAACGAAGTCTTGCTGGCCTTGGAAACTACACTAAGATTGGCGACCAAAGATTTATTTAATGGAAAAAGTTAAATCATATACCGGAACTTAGAGGTCACACCAAGATTTTAACCAAAACTTTAAGTGACGGGTCATATTTTACAAAATATACATAAAAAAAGAGATTAGTAAATACTAAACTAAATAACAATGTCAAAGTATCTAGATATCTGTGTTATCAATTTATTTTACGTGGGATTGGGTGAAATCCTTTCATAAACCACTGGTGATTACACATCTCGATTTACCCTAACAGGGCTCTGGGACGACGTGGGGCCCCTTCTGGGTCTATCACATAGTTATCCTGTCCCTGGATGAGATTCTCTCTCATGATTCTGTTTCTGCTCCATGTCGCCGAGGGCCCGGATACTGCACTAACAATAAGTACCCCATGATACACCGAGGTGATAAATTCTCCCCAACACGTAGATAATTTACCTCGAGTGCTATCAAACAATCTCTCCGCGCAAGGACACCGGGTTTGTATCATGACCATAACCTCTACAAGGGGGGTGGGAACTCAGACAGCAATTATTTACAATCATGCCATCTATGTTTTTCAATTACTGAGTCATCTCCTCGGCTAGTAATGGATTATATCAAGCTATCAGAGGAAGCAGAGCTAAGAGATGAAGGGGATTAAAGAAAAAAACGTATTGACGTTCACCTTGAAAGCTGATGAGCAATTTGATTGTGTAATGAACCACCCGAATACAGAGGACCTGGTCGGTGTTCGAACCACGACGGTCAGAGTCGAGCACATTATCCGTGCACCTGAGTCTTCCGAGCCAATCTCTAGGGGTTACTCTCCACGAGGGTTACAAACCCCAGTTTTCCCAAACTTTCAGTCAAATACCCCTTCCAGGGCTTCAATTATATTAATAAAAATAAATATATTGTTTGTCTGTCATGATAGTCGCAAGACATCTACCACACACACAGAGGTTCTGGAATTTTAAAATTGGTAGCCCCTGTACACGAACATGTGCACCTGGAAGGAGGAATTTTATAATTTTGATTACTTTTTTGTTTGTTTTTAGCACCACTACTTACTACCCGTTCGGGTTAAAAGCCCTAAGTACTCATTACACTAATGGTTTACATATTAGGAAGGCTTAATTTAGAGGAAATGCACGCGCATTTGTGTAGAAGGAGAGTATAAAACCATTTAGGGGAAAACCCCTTCAGTGCACCCAATCTCACCGATCTAACACGAGAGTAGCGCGTTAGACCACGTGGCCACCAAAGTGTTGTTTTTTTAAATTGATTAAAAGTGAAGAAATAAAATTAAGAGTTTTTCATCTGTTTGAAACAAAGAAAAGCGTTTATCTGGGGTGACACGCATTATTTACTAATTACGCTAATGTTAATGACGAAGAAGGTTAAATTTAAAGGAAAGGTACCTGAATTTGCGTGGATAAATGGTGGGAAACAGTTTAGGGTAAACAACCCTTAGTACACCTAACGGTATTCGAATCCCGAACTCTCCATAACCGACAGTCTCAGTCTGATATATTTGACCACTGAAGAAGAAGTTACAAGTATTAATTTAATCTTACGTGGTGAAATAAATAAAGCTGTGACAAAGATAAATTACACTACTATAAAGTCACATGGCTGACTCACTGACTCACTGACATAATGTTTACCCACTTCCAGATGAGCTAGAAACTTGAAATTTAGCAAAATTATAGCTTCTAGCCTGTAACCAACAGGAACATTTCAAAAAGTTAAAAAATTAATTTTTAACCCCCGAAAAAAATTCAAAATGGTGGACAACTTTAAAGTCGGTGCGGACCTTTCTTTGGAGGTCTCTTGTGGCTAAACGGTAAGACCTATAAAATAACGGCTCTGGAATGACAGTAGTTTACAACACTTGCAAAGAAAACTCACCGATGGTTTGGGGGGGGGAGCCCCCAACGAGCAAAGCGAGTATAATTACATAAAAGACCCTGGAATTGTGTCCCACCCACACGGCATTATTTATCTTACCACTTAAGATTAGCGAACAGTTGGAACTTCCTCCTAGGTGGTCAAATACATCAGACTGGGACTGCCGGTATATGGAGAGATCGGGATTCGAATACCGTTAGGGTACTAAGGGAGGTTTTCCTAAATTGTGTTCCACTATCTATCCACTCAAATTCGATCTTTCGAGAAAAATCCTCCGGTAAATGCCGGAATCAAACCCGGGACCCTTAGGTCAGCAGCCAGGAGCACTGACCTCTATACAAGGAGGCCGGTTGCTAAAATAATAAATAGAATACTACCAAGTGATACGTCTTGTCCCGCCCTAAATCCTTAAAGTAGCACATTTTGAGAAATACTCCGTAACCCCTAAATTCCTCAGGAGCTAACGATGAATGAGTTGGACATAATTTGGTTACCGCATCACCTGCATCGCGTGGAACACATTCACTGTCGAGAAACGTTGCTTCATTTAATCACCTGCTCACAAATGGGAGTCATATGGAAGCTCTCATCCAAATACAAGCACGCGTGATAATTTTCTTTAAACTTTATTCGGTGACATAACGTGCGTGATAACCAGTGTCGCGTGAATAACAACCCAACATTGCGACTTTTTTAGTTTTAACATCGCGTTTTACTTCCTGTTCAGGTTATATGTTACTAATCACGTTAATTAGTTAGGGATGAGGAAGGTTGAAAGTAGAGGAGGTGGCATTTGCACGCATTTGTGTGGAAGGAGCGTGGAAAAAACCGTATTGGAAAAAAAAACCCACCCTTATTACACCTGACCGGGATTTAAATTCCGATCCTCTCTCTCATCTGCAGACTAGTTAGTCTAACATAAGAATGACTATTCGGTCACCGAAGAATTGAGACTACTATCCGACAAAAACCTGGAATCATTCATAATAAAACCAGTCGACACATTGACACGTCATAAGTCAATATTACAATGATACCTATTAACGGTAACATTTAGATTTTATTCTGAAAATTGAAAAATGACACCTGGACACGGGAATCGAACCCGGGACCCGTGTCCAGGTGTCATTTTTCAATTTTCAGAATATGATATTTAGATGGAGTAATTCCCACTAATAAGCATAAATAATAGCTCTGGCTATTAATTCTTAATTTAAATTTTAGAAATGTAGACTAGGGATTTAAAAAATATATATAATGGTAGTGTTCTGCATATTCAACCGAGGTACACAGGTTTGATTCCCGGCATGGATGAATAAATCATCGTTGGTAAAATGTGGCTTTGCCTTTTAACAACGATAAATTAACGGTCGGGGTGATCAGATGTTGTGTTTGTTCTAGATTTAAGTTAGTTATTTTGTCGTGTGCTGGTAGGATAGGTCGGTTCAGAAAGTCACGTTTAATTCCTCATATAGGTCTTTATTTATTTATTTATTCAAACAAAATATACCTAATTGTGTCAATAAGCCTTTGGGAATTGTTTTATTTTAAATTTCGGCTTCATTAGATCGAAACTGTCTGGACTTGGATATGAGATAAGATAAAAAAAGGTTTTTGCTGCTCAAGAAAAATGGCTGCTATCACCCTTCATCCAACCTCACCAACCCTCTAATTTTTTCCCTTCTGCTACTACCCCCTCCCCCTCTCCAACTCCCCTCACCTGAGTCACCCACCCCCTCTTCACCTCTCCTCTCACAAACACTCTCCTTCCCCCCATATCCTTCTCCCTCCCATTCCACCACACCTTACACCCAGAACCCATAACGGTAATCTCCCCACGAATGGTGATGCAACTCTCATTCTTTTCACCTCCGCATGGGGAAACTAACTTACCAACATCGTGTCCCGTAGTGGTAAACTACCCTCTTTTAATCCTCTCCAACTGTATCCCTACACCCTAACCCAACCAGCCCTCTCCTCTCCCCCTATACCTCCCCCAACCCCCCCACCGATCTTCATCCCCTCTCTCCGAAAAACTACAATGTCATACAACTATTGTATAAATACTAGGGTGTATGAAAAGATGGCGGAGCAAAAAGAATTCCCCTCCCCTCCCCTCCTTGATAATGTGACTGACAGCCTGACAGGGTCCTGAAGCTAGACCGCTTGAGTCAAGGCCGTAGCCAGCCAATAATCTCAGGGGGCACATCCCCCCAATTGCTGGAAGCTAGAAAAAAAAATTCTAAATGATAAAAAGTTCTAGAAGCTCTCTGAAGTGGTTTTGTTTCATGGTAAAATAACTCACTGCCGAAGGCTTGGAAAATTTCTAAATATTAAACACATTTTGAAGCTCTGTGAAGTTTTTTTTATGGTAAAATAATTCCCAAAATGCCGAAGGCTAGGAAAATTTCGAAATATTTAACACCTCTAGAAGCTCTCGTAAGTGCTTTTTATGGTAACACAGCCCCCTAATTTGTATTTGTACCTTAATTTTAATATTGTTTGAACCATAAATAAAGCCATATATATTCTGTTCAAATATTTCGCGGGGGGTTTGAACCCCCAAACCCCTTCCTGGCTACGGCCTTGGCTCGAGTCCATAACGGAAAATTCCAGTCCCCGAATACCACAAGGCTCATCCTTGGTCTCTAATGTTACATTAAACATTACACTCCTCATCCTTGAAGATAATGTTGATGTTGATGTACAGTGTATAAACCTTTTCATCACTGTGCATACTTTACAAACAATATCACTCTTTGTTCATTAACCTAGATGATTAATGAACAAAGTTGAATAACATAATATATATTCATTCAGAAGAATGCTTTACAATATTCTCAGAACCAATCCATGAATTGCGTGAAGAGTTAAACCCAAGCCATTTGGAACTAACCTCATCTCCAGAAAGTCTGGTTATATTATCCTCAAGGTATACATC